>JAIOJX010000032.1:156271478-156896478 GCA_022376925.1 Tragulus kanchil
TACTGCTCAGCATTTAAAAGGAAGAAACCATCAGGGCTTCACTGGTGGTCCAGTGTGTAAGGTCACCACCTTGCAGTGCAAGGGGCGCCGGTTCGATCCCTGGCCTGGGAAGATCCCACATGCCACGGAGTGGCTGGACCGATGTGTCCAACTACCGAGCTGGAGCTCTGGAGCGCATGCGCCCACTGTGATGGGAGGCCCACATGGGCCAAAGAACAAAGATGGATGAAACTGAATAAATGAAAGACCAACAGAAGTGGCCCTCCCGCTCTCCTCCCTCCCCAACCCGCTCCCCACCCAAAATAAAAAAAAAAAAATTAAAAAAAAAAGAAACCACCAATACACACAACAACATGGATACAATTCAAAATAATTAGGCTGAATGAACCAAGATCAGTCAAAATTGTGCACACCATATGATGCCATGTGTATAAAACTAGAAAATGAAAACCAGTATAGAGTGATAGAAAACAGAAAGTGGCTCGTGTGGAATGGGAAGGCAAGGTTAGGCAGGATGGAGTGACTGTCAAGCAAGCATGAGTAAACTTCTGAGGTGAGGGTCCACTCACTAACTTGATCATGGTGAAATTTTCATGGTGTACACATGGGTTAAAACTATTCAATTTGTAAAGTTTAAGTATATGCGGCTAGTGTATAACAATTCAAAGCTGTTTAAAAAAATCAAACAGGACATTTAAAAGCCTAGTAGAAAAGATCTTTGTATTATCTACTTCGTTGAAGTAAATGGGTTCACCGATCTTTCATTAGAATAGACAACTGAAAGTTCAGTCAACTGTTCATTCATTTGTATGCATCTATAAAACACCTTCTCAGCTCCAGGTCCTATCCTAGTTACTAGCCATAAAAGGACATAGGCCCAAACTTCTACTCTTGAGTATAAAGGAACAGCTCATGCAAGACCAATATTTATCTAAGACAAAGGAAAGCATCTGTTCACAGAAAGGCTTCCTGGCATCTCTAGATACAATAGCCAAACCTGGAAACAATCCAAATATCCATAAACAAGTGAGTGGATAAACAAAAGGTGCCATGTCGACACAATGGATACTGCTCAGCATTTAAAAGGAAGAAACCATCAGGGCTTCACTGGTGGTCCAGTGTGTAAGGTCACCACCTTGCAGTGCAAGGGGCGCCGGTTCGATCCCTGGCCTGGGAAGATCCCACATGCCACGGAGTGGCTGGACCGATGTGTCCAACTACCGAGCTGGAGCTCTGGAGCGCATGCGCCCACTGTGATGGGAGGCCCACATGGGCCAAAGAACAAAGATGGATGAAACTGAATAAATGAAAGACCAACAGAAGTGGCCCTCCCGCTCTCCTCCCTCCCCAACCCGCTCCCCACCCAAAATATAAAAAAAAAAATTAAAAAAAAAAGAAACCACCAATACACACAACAACATGGATACAATTCAAAATAATTAGGCTGAATGAACCAAGATCAGTCAAAATTGTGCACACCATATGATGCCATGTGTATAAAACTAGAAAATGAAAACCAGTATAGAGTGATAGAAAACAGAAAGTGGCTCGTGTGGAATGGGAAGGCAAGGTTAGGCAGGATGGAGTGACTGTCAAGCAAGCATGAGTAAACTTCTGAGGTGAGGGTCCACTCACTAACTTGATCATGGTGAAATTTTCATGGTGTACACATGGGTTAAAACTATTCAATTTGTAAAGTTTAAGTATATGCGGCTAGTGTATAACAATTCAAAGCTGTTTAAAAAAATCAAACAGGACATTTAAAAGCCTAGTAGAAAAGATCTTTGTATTATCTACTTCGTTGAAGTAAATGGGTTCACCGATCTTTCATTAGAATAGACAACTGAAAGTTCAGTCAACTGTTCATTCATTTGTATGCATCTATAAAACACCTTCTCAGCTCCAGGTCCTATCCTAGTTACTAGCCATAAAAGGACATAGGCCCAAACTTCTACTCTTGAGTATAAAGGAACAGCTCATGCAAGACCAATATTCCTGCTAAGAACTACTAAGAAATCAAATAAAATTGAGAAATCATCTATTTGATGACATTAGAGATTTCCTGAAGCAAGGAAACTATAGGGCTAAGACTCCAGAAAGGGAAGAACCTACAAAAGATAAGCTTCCCTTCTCCAGCTGTGTCTACCCTGGGGGTATCTGCTGAATGTGAATGCCGGCAGGAGGCTAAAAATCTAGGCAGGGTATCAGAGACACCAGCAGAGCTGTGGGTAGAGACTGCAGACCTGCAAAGCATGAAAATCAGTTTCTTCCTCAGCACTTCTGCCAAATACAGGGCAGATTGGAGTACAGTATGAGGACACAAACTTAAGCAGAGAGCCTCGGAAACACCGGAGTAGAGAGAGTTTTAGTTCTTTTGAGAGACAAAGCTTAGGGTGTGGAACATGTCAGGGGAAATGGGCTGTGCAGAACACACCAGGCACTCCACTGAAAATCCTAAAGAACCAAGGACAAACTAGAGGTAGGCTGCAACTTTTCTGGACTACAAGTCAGCCTCAACTCCATGTAACTGCTGATTGTTTAAAATGATCAGCTACAATTCCATCTGCCTAGTGGAGGGAAGGATTAACTTTCCCTGGAAGAAATAACATCATCTGGACACCTATGCTTTTATATACAATGTGCATCACTCAGTAAAAATTACCAGGCATACTCACAGGCAGGACCACATGACCAAAAACCAAGTGAACGAACAGACCACAGGGAAAAAAACCCCACAAGATATCCACAATAACCTAGTAACTGCAAGTTATTCATAATAACCTAATAACTTAATATGCTTAAGAACACAGAGGAGAAGAGTATGAACCAAATAAATTAAAAGGCGAAAAATTTCACCAAGGATTTAGATCTATAATAAAGAATTATTAAAATCTCAATAGTCATTAAATGGCAATTAGATACAATGGAAGACAGTGAACTGGAATATCTAAACCAAAACATGGAAAGAAAAGGACATAGGCCCAAACTTACTCTTGAGTATAAAGGAACAGCTCATGAAAGACCAATATTCCTGCTAAGAACTACTAAGAAATCAAATAAAATTGAGAAATCATCTATTTGATGACATTAGAGATTTCCTGAAGCAAGGAAACTATAGGGCTAAGACTCCAGAAAGGGAAGAACCTACAAAAGATAAGCTTCCCTTCTCCAGCTGTGTCTACCCTGGGGGTATCTGCTGAATGTGAATGCCGGCAGGAGGCTAAAAATCTAGGCAGGGTATCAGAGACACCAGCAGAGCTGTGGGTAGAGACTGCAGACCTGCAAAGCATGAAAATCAGTTTCTTCCTCAGCACTTCTGCCAAATACAGGGCAGATTGGAGTACAGTATGAGGACACAAACTTAAGCAGAGAGCCTCGGAAACACCGGAGTAGAGAGAGTTTTAGTTCTTTTGAGAGACAAAGCTTAGGGTGTGGAACATGTCAGGGGAAATGGGCTGTGCAGAACACACCAGGCACTCCACTGAAAATCCTAAAGAACCAAGGACAAACTAGAGGTAGGCTGCAACTTTTCTGGACTACAAGTCAGCCTCAACTCCATGTAACTGCTGATTGTTTAAAATGATCAGCTACAATTCCATCTGCCTAGTGGAGGGAAGGATTAACTTTCCCTGGAAGAAATAACATCATCTGGACACCTATGCTTTTATATACAATGTGCATCACTCAGTAAAAATTACCAGGCATACTCACAGGCAGGACCACATGACCAAAAACCAAGTGAACGAACAGACCACAGGGAAAAAAACCCCACAAGATATCCACAATAACCTAGTAACTGCAAGTTATTCATAATAACCTAATAACTTAATATGCTTAAGAACACAGAGGAGAAGAGTATGAACCAAATAAATTAAAAGGCGAAAAATTTCACCAAGGATTTAGATCTATAATAAAGAATTATTAAAATCTCAATAGTCATTAAATGGCAATTAGATACAATGGAAGACAGTGAACTGGAATATCTAAACCAAAACATGGAAAGAAAAGGAAAACCTGGAAAAGAATGCTGAAAACACATGGCACTCATGTAAGATGGGCTGAAAATGAAAATGTTAGTCACTCAGTCGTGTCTAATTCTTTGCAACCCCATGGTCTGTCCATGGGGTTCTCCAGGCAAGAACTCTGGAGCTGGTTGCCATTCCCTTCTCCATGGGATCTTCCTGACTCAGGGATCAAACCCAGGTCTCCTGCACTGCAGGCAAATTCTTTACTGTCTGAGCTACCAGGGAATCCTATAAGGTAGACTACAGAAGTGTATTATACAACATGGGGAATATAGCCAATATATTGCAATAATTGTAAATGGAGTACAACTGTTAAAATCGTACTAAAATTTTAAATTTAATTTTAAAAATGAAGAAAGCAGCATGCTAACTACCCAGACTCTTCAGCTTACTTTTCTAGCTCCCACCTCTCATTATCATATTCATAAATAAAGAAAACACATGAGACTTTGAAAATATCTAATCCTCAAGGGAGACGGGACAGAGAATGAGGAAGACACACTATCTGAAGTCATAATAGCCCAGAAATTCCTAAAAGTGATGAGTTAACAACTAGTAGATTCAAGAAGGTCTGTGCACTTTAAGCAGAATAAGTAACAAAGAAAACCATGCTTACATACAATAGTAAGATTGTTGAAACCCCAAACAAAGAGAACAATCTTTAAAAGTATCTAGAGGGGGGCTTCCCCAAGTGGTCCAGTGGATAAGGACACGGCCTTGCAGTGCAAGGGGCGCTGGTTCGATCCCTGGCCTGGGAAGATCCCACGTGCCGTGGAGCGGCTGGACCGATGTGTCCAATTACCGAGCCGGAGCTCTGGAGCGCATGTGCCCAGAGCTGGTGCTCTGCGACGACAGACGCCACTGCGATGGGAGGCCCGCAGGAGCCAAAGAACAAAGACGGATGAAAACAGAGAAATGAAAGACCAATAGAAGTGGCCCGCCGGCTCCCCTCTCTCCCCAACCTGACTCCCGCCCAAAATAAATAAATAAATAAATCTTAAAAAAAAAAAAAAAAGTATCTGAAGGGGAAATGGCAATTATTCAAAGGGGCAAAAAAGATTTACAGCTGAGTTTTCCCCAAAAATGATGAAAGTCAAGACACAATGGACTGATATCTGTTAAAGCATTAAAAGAGAACAACTGCAAATTCTATACCAGCAAAAATATATTTCAAAAATGAAAGTAAAATAAAATGCCCTCTAGACAAACAAAACAGAGAATTTATCACCATCAAACCTGAACTAAAAAAAAAAAAATACTAAAGAGAATTCTTCAGACACAAGAAAAATGATCCCAGAGGGAAACATGAAATGGTAGAAAGTAATGAAGAGCAGCAGAAACATAAATATGTGAGTAAGCATGGATTCTGACTGAGTAAAATAATAATGTAACGTCTTATGAGGTTTAAAATGTATACAGAATTAAAATGCATGCAACAAAATAGGAAAAGGCAGAAGGGGTATAAATGCAATAAACGAGTTCTAAGATTCTGGTATGAACAGGGAGGTAGAAGTTCATTCTTTGTAATAAGTCTAAGTGTCTGTTGCCATCTCTAAGGTAACAAATAATCGACTGATAATAAATGATTCTATTGATCTAAAAGAGGGCCCCAACATCATGTCCCCAGAGGTCCTGGTTGTCAGCACTCCTATGAAGATCTGGTGGGATGGTAGGGGGCAGAGATTTGTTTGTTTTTTACCCAGGATAGAGGTTTTGTCTCAGCAGCTGAACGTATTAAGCGGAAGTTAACTTCGGTGTCCAAAATCTTGCAGATCCTTCCACAGCCAACCCTTCCCAGATTCCCAATCCAGCTAAATTACCTTTTCCTAAGGTACCTCCATCCAGCCAGGCATCCATCCTCTCCTCAGACAAGGACCTACGGAGGTAGGGGCTAGGCCTACCGGAAGGAAGCAGGAGCAATCCCCGTCCTCAGAAAACTCACACTCTACTGAGAAGTAACTCAACCAGAACTTTCTCAGACTTAAATACTCAAATAAGTCACCCACAAAGTTATAGGTCTGGGAAAGGCCTTGATATTCTACAGTCCTAACAAGTCTCTAGGTGACGTTAATGCTGATTGGAGTTGCACTTGGAATGGCGAGGAATTAAAAACGTAAAACACAGAGTGAGGAGTGCTAGGGTGGAAAGTGGCCCAGAGAGCCGCAAGAGCTCACTGAGACTCCCACAGCTGAGTTTTCCCAAAAAATGATGAAAGTCAAGACACAATGGACTGATATCTTTTAAAGTATTAAAAGAGAACAACTGCAAATTCTATACCAGCAAAAATATATTTCAAAAATGAAAGTAAAATAAAGATGCCCTCTAGACAAACAAAACAGAGAATTTATCACCAGCAAACCTGAACTAAAAAAAAAAAAAATACTAAAGAGAATTCTTCAGATACAAGAAAAATGACCCCAGAGGGAAACATGAACTTGTAGAAAGTAATGAAGAGCAACAGAGGATTAGGCAGAGTCACTGGGATCTGACCCCAGACACACCTGCCGCCAAAGGCTGTGTGTGCTCCTCCTGCCTCCCTTATGGAGAAGGAAAGGGCCCGTGGAAATGGGTAGGGCGATCTTTGAATGCAGCCTCAAGAAAATGACAGCCAAGCTGGATCTCAGTGGATGAACAGGGTAAGCACAGCTGGGAGAACGCTCAGCCCAGCAACTGCTGTCAAAACACCCAGGGGGAGGCTCTGCATCAGAAAGCCTGGATTTTAATCCCAGTTCATCACTTATGAGCCTCAAAATTCTGAATGGCTTCCTTAACTGTACTGTGCTTCAGCTTCCTCAACTGGAGAACGGAGATAATCATAACAGCTCCTCCCTCATTGAGACAGCGTAAGAATTAAGGGAGACGGGGTGTATAAAGGGCTCAGGACAGAGTGTGGCACCGGGGAAGGACACTAAGTGTTAGCTCTGATCATCATAGTCACTGCTCAATAAAGGAACAAGGGTATTTCAGACAGAAGGATTCCTCCTGTGCAAGGGGCTGATGGTCAGGGCGGGAGACAGAAAGGCATTAGAGTTATTCCCTGCAGAACGGACAGATGAACTCTCAAATGCTCTTACCTGGTGGGGAGGAGCCCAGTTGTATTCTCAGACACACATCCCATGGACTGGAGGACAATCAAAGCACCCACTGCCCAAAAGCTCTGTCCTTCCCTCATCTCCTTCTAATGACTGCAGGACTCATCATCCCCGTTTTAGCAGAAACAGAGGCCGAGAGAAATGAAGTGACTTGCCTACTATCTCCCCGGATAGTAAAGGCAGAGAGAAACTCCTTACTCCCTCGTTACTTCCTTTCCAGAAAGCCTTCTAGCAGCACTGCAGGAGAAAATCAATACCCAAGACCTCCAGGGTGGAAGTTCTCCAAGGCTGTCGTGTTCACTAACCATTAGCAGTGACGGGGAAAAGGGTCCCTTCCGCTGTCAGCGTGATGATGAGGCTGTATCTGCCTCTGCCTCTGATTAGAAAAGAAAGACTTCCCAGGGAAAAGGTTGCAGGGAAGGGGATCTGGAGTTTAGGAGAAAGCACCACCTGGAAACCTATCCCCTACCTTAATACAGCCCTTTTCAGGTACGGACAAGGACAGGCACACACCAGATGCAGCTGGACTGCCTACCTCGTGGACTGTTTGGCCAGCATGGCCACGTAGGTGACCACGAAGCTTTGAAACTTAGCTCGCTGCTCCTCCCAGCGATCGTCCACGGAGTAGTAGTTGGGCAGGGGTGCTCCAAAGAGAATCTCGCTGCGTAGGAGGGAGCTCTTGAGGTTTTCTGCAGAGAGGCCCTCATCCACATACCAGTAGAACTCTGGGTGAGTCATAGCCAGCTCCAGGGAGCCTGCAGGGGTCAGGGGGTCCAAGGAGCTCAGGCTCATCTTGCCCTCCTCAGCATCTCACCCACTTTCTAAGGAGATAGAACACTGTCCCAGCTTGGGCTGCGTCCGGCTCTCTCTAACAGGACTTCTAACTCTGGGCACAATCTCCATCAATCCAGTCATGCACCTCCTTCCTTGCCTCCCTCCGACCTCATCTCACACCCAACCCACTCTCTGCCCTTCTTCAATAAATGGCCTGCAGGCCTGCCCAGCACTAAGCTCCACCCTGACTCCACTTCACAGTCAACTCCAACTCCATTCTCCTACGAGTTGCGAAAGTACTGAACCAAGAGTGAAGCCTTCCTTTAATCTCCGAGCCCTGCCCCGGCCTCATTAACCACACCCTCTTCATTTCAAGCCCCACCCACCCTGTCTCCACCCCTTGCACCCCTCGCCTTCATCCTCCTTCAGATCGGGTCCCTACAGGCCCCGCCCCACCACGCCCAGGGCTGCTCACCCCGAATGTCAGCCAGGTCCTGACCCATGCCATCATAGTAAATCTTGCCACCCCTCTCAGTGGGGAAGAAGTAGGTCATGAGCGAGCTGGGCGGGGAGCAATAGGAGTAGGAGCCGAGAGGCAGGTCCTTGAGCACTTCGTGGGGCTTCCAGCAGAACTCCCTGAAGCCTGGGTGGTCCATGATCTTGCGCTCAATTTCATGGATTGTGACCAGCCGCTCACTAGTGAAAATGTTGCGCTCTGCGTCGCCACGCGCCAGGAAGATGAGCTCGATACGCCAGTGTGCGTGCGTCTGGGTGTTGGCACTCACATAGGAGTGGGAGTAGTCCCAGCGCGAGGCGCCGCGGCGGGCACGGCTCTGATTGGCTGTGGATGCTGTGGCGGGCGGGGCACTGGTTTGGTGCAGACCACTCTTGTCCTGCCCGGGGTTCATCGGGGCTCCACTCTGGTCGGCTGCCAGACTCCCTAGGGGTAGAGCCTCTCGCCGTAGACGCCTGCTTCGATTGGCTGTTGGCTTCTGGGCGGTGGCGATATCCCAAGACAATCCCTGTTGAGTAGCTGCAGGGACCGTGTGTGGGACTCGCGCACCAGGCCTTGAGCGGTTCCCTAGATGTAGCTGCTGCAACTGCTCGGTGATGAGGCGCTGAAGTGTCTCAGAGGTGAAGTCTGCCAGGTCACGCCGGTTGCGCCCCCAAGACCCAAACTGGGCTTTGAGCGCCAGCGCCAGGGCATCGAAGCGCTGAGAGGCCTCGTGGTTGCGGATCTCAAAGGCGTTGTAGGAGATGTCAATGTCCAGGGGCGGGTAGCAGAGGAACATGAAGGCTGACAGGGCCATGGGGATGCTGCAGCCCAGGAAGAGCACCAGCCCTGCGCAGCATGGATTGGTGAAGGCCCAGCCCAGGGTGCTCCAGAAGCCTGAGGCTGGAGGCCGCGAGGGCAGGGTCCAGCGCCGCCAGCAGCGCTGCCCCCCCGCCCCCACTTGGGGCCCTGGCTTCTTCTGGGCCCTCCTAAAGCCCTCACCCGTTGCTTCCTCCTCGTCCTGTTCCTCCTCTAGCCACACATCTTGCAGCAAGGGGTCATCCTCCGAGTCCATAGCCTACAGGAGAGGAAAAGGGAGAGCAGGCTGCAGAGAAGGAGAGGCCAGTGCCCTGTCGCTGCCATTGCCCACCCAGAGTGTTAACCTTGCCCACTCAAAACCAAGACAGATACTACAAAGGAATTGCATCAAATGGAATTCAACCACATGCGTGCAAAACAGAAAGAAAAATCCTGTTATTTGTTGGTCACATCTCCCAGCTAGATCAGGGTTTTCGAGGCCACTGAAAAAAAGAAGAATCAGGGCCCAGTTGCAAACAGAAGAGATATTCCTCCCCATGGAAGGGACAGTCGAGGAGAATTTAGATTATGCATGATTTCCCAATTTTTTCTGCATTCTCTGATGTAAGAATGCAAAGTCAATGCAAGGTGTGACTTTGCTGCAATCACTTTATTTAAGGAGCAACCATAAAGTCATCGCAAAGCATCAGGGTAGAAAGGAAGGCACACGCTCTTCAGAATCAGAACCCTGGTTTGGGTCCTGGTCGTGTGGATGTTGGCAAGGCAGCGAGCCTCACAGTCTTAGTGTATCAGGTAGAGGTGGCCGCTCTGCCCCACGTGATCACTGAGGGGAGGGCTGAGGGAGGAAGCCCTCTGCGCTCTAGGTAGCACATTCACTATTATCCGTCATGATCCCATTTCTTCGCTCCTCTCTGGGGACTGTAATGTGCTCAGCCATTGTCCATGCGGCCCTGACAGGTCTAGATGCGTGTCAAGGCCCTCAAGAACTCTCAGTAGCTCCCCGCCCCCTCCTTGGGACACAGCAGCTGCAGCTACTGTTTGTCGGGCTCAGACCACTTAATATGCAGCGCCAGGGACGTCGAACCTTTGGGCACAGACAGGGCCGGGCATCTGTCTCCCCAAGATATGGGCACAAGCAGCAGGAGGGCTTGGCAGGAGAGGGCAGTCTGAGGACTCCAGCAGGGTGGCCCAAAGGCAGGAGGCCTTCCGGCGTCCCCAGGCATGGCCTGCCCCCCTTGTCCTGCATGCCCTCTGTTTGGACGGAGAGAGACTCATTATCCAGTTAGACGCCAGGCAGCGAGAGGAGGAAGCTAATTATGCCAGCGCTGGCTAATTAATGCTGCCTTTCCTATTAACATTCTCTAGAATGCTCCATTTCAATTAGACGGTCTGTCTGGGAAGAGAGGGGGCTGCTGTCAGTCCAAAGAAAGTGAAGAAGAGAGGGCAAGGGGAAGGAGGGAAACAGAGAGAGAGAGACAGGACATGGGAGAGATGAGACAGAGAAAGATGAAAACAGGAGAGAGCAGAGTTAGGGGGTAGGGGTTGGAGACGGATGCAAACAGGGAAATAAAAGAAGAGAAAAACAGAAGAGTGAGGGAGAGGATGCCCACTGTGGGTGAGAGGAGGGCTTGAAAAGGAGACTGGAAGGGACAGGAACTGCGCCTGTAACATGTGAGATTCCTGCAGATGCAGTAATTAAATTTCTCATTTCTGACGCCCTAAAGGGAGCTTGCCAAGGGACGCTACCTGCTCTGAGGCTCAATTTGCATCAGGAGAAACTTGTGGGAGCAAATCAGAGGCAGCTCAGGCTCACCCTATCTCCAAAGGGCAACCCCAAGTCTGCACGTGGAAGTGGGGGGATGGGAGCCGCCATTCCATTCCTGTTGAAGTTGGAAGTTGATAGTAATACAGTGGAGAGAGATGGGGGGCTGCTTTTGCATTTTTTCCCCTGGGGACTACATCCATCCACTGCCCCCAGCCTCAGCCTGCCTTACCCAGGGTACGGTTTCCAGTGAGTTGGCATGTGAGGTCTAAGACCAGGATTCTGAGTCACATCAGCACTCCCTGGGTGATCTCACTAGCCCATTGCTCCTCTCTTCCCCATATGTCCAAGCTTAAAACATCTTTTTTTTTTTTTTTTTTTTTTTACTTTGTATTTTTTTTTATTATTCTTTATTTTAAAGGTTTTACAGAGTTTTGTTGTTCACAGACATATATGTTCCCAGATCAGTCATATGCATATCCATGGTCCCCACCTGCCCAGATCCCCCCATCCCACCCTTCCAGACCTTCGCCCTAAGCCATTGTAAGCACTCCTATTCCCTTAGCACTATGACACTAGCTATCTTTTCCACACATAACACTATAGGTTTCCATGTTACTCCCTCCATTCTTCCGCCTCCCTATATCTTCCCCACAATGTCCCTATGTCTATGCTCTGTCTGTTAAAACATCTTTCAATGCCTTGCTCAATTGTCACCTCTGCCAAAGACTTCCCAGATCTGAACACTAGCCCCCCTCCAACATACCTGTCTTCTCACTACATTTCTGGAGTAAAAATTACTCAGAGACAGGGAGGGAGAGGCAGTTTTAAAAGCTGTGATTTGGGAAGCAGATAGACATGGGTGCAAATCCCAGCTGTATGACTTACAGCAGGCCACGTAATATTTCTGAGTTTCAGTTTTTCCATCTGCAAAACAGGGCTAAGAGTACTCACCACAGAGGCTGCTGGATGTTACGCACAGCAGGTTGACCACAGGGCCTGGCAGGTGTAAGTGCCAGAGCGATGACAGCCACTGTTCTTTTATACTCTGCTTCCTCCCAAAAGGCGGTCAACTCCTAAAACACCCAGGTGGCCCACTGTATGTGCCAAAGATGGACACAGCAATCTCCCATCTCACATAGTCTCATGAGGTGACTGACTTCTCCCCCCAAGAAGTTATGTCTGCATTCCTTCCCTTGAATCTAGGTGCTCTGTGACTTGTGGCTAGGTCAAAACAGCTGAGCCTCTACCTATTGAGTACCCCCAGCCTTCTAGTCGCCCCATCTGAGCCTCAGAAACTGTGGTTTCAAGATAAGCCGCCCTTTCCTGTACCCTATCCTGACCTCCAGAATCCATGAACATAGTATATCAGCTGCCATGTGTCACTAAGTTTTCGGTTAGTTGTTCCATAGCAATAGTAAGTGAACAATCACAGTGGAATTCTGTCCCATGTGTGTGACTTCATGTTCCGCTCTCTGTGCTTGCCAGATTTAAGTGATCGGAAAATCGAGCACAGCCAGTTGGTCCCCCGGTGAAAGCCCCACAGCCTGGTGTACATGAACTCCTAGGGAACAGGGACGTAACTGTCATGTTCCCTGCAGTTCCCATTGTCTAAAACACTCCTGGCTGGGGGCGGATGTGTGTGTCAGTTGTTAGCAGGTATTTGTTAAATGAAGGAAGGAGAGAGAATCTTAGAAGAAGCAGAAGCAGTTGGGTTAGCTATGAGGTAGAACACCCCGCTGGACAGAGGACAATCCAACACCAAACAGTATAAACATAGGGCAGAGACTGTGGTTTTTTCTGCCTAGGGTGGGAAGGATCTTGGAAAGGATGAGATGGATGAGCAGGAAGTAGGCCTGATGATTTCTTTTTCTATCACTTCCCCCCGACTCCATGCCCACCTTCTCAACCTACCCCTGAAAAGAAAAGCTGCCGTGTGGGATACCACACGTGACTCCAGACCCAGCTCAGCCTCCAGCTGTCTGTGTGGCCCTGGGCAGGTCCTAGACCCTCTTGGTGCCCTGTCTCCCCCATCCGGGAGATGAGAGATACTGTCTTCCCATTTGGCAGTGGAATAGTAAAAGCCCAGGTCCCTCCAGCTGTGGCAGCCCCAGCCTCTCTGAGGAGCTCTATCATGCAGGCCAAGGAGGGATGGGTACAATCTGAGAGACTCTACCAGTCCAGCTAGCAGCTGGGCTTTGACATCAATGCCTCAGCTGGCAACCTTGTTCTCAGTGCCCCCTCCCAGGATGGGCAGCAAACCACACATTTGTTTTCCTTTCTCAAATGATGGGAATTGATTAGCTTAGTGAAGCGCTCCAGCTGCTCCGCAGAAAGGAGATAAAGACGGCTCCTTCAATATTTGTCACTGGCTCAGACGAAGAGCCCAAAGTTGGGTTGTGATCACCGGGGACGGCAATCCTGCTTGTATGGTCTTCCGTTAGGGTATTCCTGCTCAGTGACCAGGGTGGGTGCTCTCTCCCTCCCTCTCCATCTGTCTCTATCTCACACACACACACACTCAGAGATAGTCAGGATTAAGCTCTGG
Organism: Tragulus kanchil; assembly: GCA_022376925.1. Taxonomy (NCBI): domain Eukaryota; kingdom Metazoa; phylum Chordata; class Mammalia; order Artiodactyla; family Tragulidae; genus Tragulus; species Tragulus kanchil. The sequence goes on from JAIOJX010000032.1 coordinate 156,284,992, forward strand.
GTCTCCTGGAAGCTCATGAATCCAGGTGGACACATATCCATGGAACACGGTCTCCCTCTTCTTGGGAAAAGCAAATGAGGCAGTCACCTAAAGGGCCACAGCAAACGCTGGGGAGCCTTGAAAAAAAGAAGAACCTGGCCCAGTCTCAAGGGCTAGGCTTGGAGCATGTGAGCCAAGGCCACATTTGTAGCCTAATCTCAATTTTATAAGGGAAAAAACCCCCTACATATATATGCATTTATAAAACTCATTAATAGTGATTATCTCTGGGAGGGTTAGGCGTAGTTTTTATTTTCTTCTTTATTTTTAAAATTTATTTTCTTCTTTATTCTTGTTTGTTTTCAGTTTTTCTGCAATGATCAGGTACAGCCTGCCTTTTAGAATCAGAAACAAATGTTATTTAAAAACATGTTAAAAATAGAACATGTGTGTATGTGTGTAGAAGGGATTTTACTAACAGCCTTCAACTCTTTGAGGAGTTACTCTAATAGACACAGGAAGGCGGGTAAGGCCTCCAAGGAGAGAAGCAAGCCGTGTTGCAGCCAGAGAGACCCTAGTTAGAAAGCAGAAGAACCTGGAGGGTGCAGGAGGTGGTAAAGGCCCAGCAAGTGAGTGAGTGTGGAATCTTTTGTCCCCCTGAGATGGACAGAGCGGTCTTTAAAATGACCAGGAAGTAGATCCTGGCTCATCAGACCGAGAAGGGACTTCAGACTGCTTGTCCAACTCCTTCATTTCATAGCTTAGAAACGAAGCCCAGCAAAAGGTCTTGCGCAAGGTCACATTTCGTTTAAGGTTTTCTTGATGAGTCTTAAAAGTCACTACTGACCTTGTTACAATATTGTTTCTGTTTTATGCTATGGTGCCTTTTGGCCATGAGGCATGTGGTATTTCAGCTCTGCGACCAGGGATTAAACCCACGCCCCGTGTATTGGATGGCGAGGGCTGAGCCACTGGACTGCCAGGGAAGTTCCCTCAAGGTCCCATTTCAGTGGCAGAGCCAGGACCCTCGGCTCGAAGGAGTGTTCTGTCCGATCTATCGCCAGATTCGGGGTGGGTGTGGGGAGCTGGGGGCAGCCCAGGGGAACAGCCAGCCCTGGGGAAGATGGCATGGGGACCCAAAGAGCCACAGAGGAAGCTCTTCTCAAGGTCTAGGAAAGAGGCAGTCTTCCACTCACAGGCAGATGGGCTTCCCCATCCAGACAGAACAGGGCCTTGGTGGGAGGTGGGCCCTCAACGGAACTCTGCTCTTCTCCAGAAAGGCTGCCGGGGATATGGCTCCACCGCTGAGCCCACCTGTACCCCTGTTTACAACTCCCTCCTCTGGCAAAGGGGGACAGAATCCTTCCTTCTTCATGCCCCAAGCCCAGCCAGCTATTAAAATGTAATCAGAAAATCACATTAGTCATGCAGATTGAGCTCAAAACACGTATATGTATATATAATGTAAGGGCAATTAGGAGCTAATCAGCTTTTTATTCCTGTCTTGGGTGTTTGTGCCTCCCTGGCTCAGCTCTGGTCCTTGGAAACATCTTGGGGTCTTTGATGCTCTAACTCTTGGACTGAGAGATTTGAGCAGAAATTCAACATAAGGTGTTCTGAGTCCAACAGCTCTCTCCTCCTGATGTGCTGAAGTGAGAACGTATGCCTTTCTCCACTCCCTGGTTACGGATTTCCACTTTTGGTGAATTCAGCTCCTCTGAAGTGGGAAAGGGATAAAAGAAGAGAACTTGGTCCCTCCCAACCGCCACTGTCCTAAATCGTAATACTTCACCTTCTGAGAGTCTTGCCACCCTCCATATGCCCCAGCCATGTGTCTGCCATCCAGATTTGCAAATTCTTCTCGGAGACCTAGAAACTCCATCTCAGGCCAGGAGGCTGCAGATACATTGGAGATATGGTGGCAGATCTGGGTTAAAATCATACAGATGGAATGAAGCCAAAAGTCCAACTAGCTCAATGCAGAAACTGACACCCAAGAAGAGCATAATAACATAATAATTAGCTGTGCAAACACCCTCTCTCACACATCAGCCCTGCAGGGGAGGCTTTATAAGTCCCCCATTTTACAGAGCAGTAAACAATCAGAGAGGTTAAGTGACTCTCTTGTGGTCACACAGCTTAATAAGGGGTGGAACTAGTACTTGAACCTCAGGTCTACCAATCCTAAAGCCTATGTGCTTTTCACCATTCCAAGCAGCCCTGGAGTGCCTTGAGAACTGAGGTGTCAGTTCTCACTGAAGAAATCCATTGTCCTTTAGCAAGCCTGCTGCATCCCCATAAGACCTGAAATCACACAGGTCTCAGCAGTTCTCTTTTGAGTAGGCAGTTCAGGGCACAATGCAAAGGCAGCCTCCACCAGGCTTGGAAGCCCAGCCTTCCCTTCAAGGAAAGTATGGGAGTGACGGTTAATTCTGTATGACAGCTTGACTGGGCTCTGGGATACCAGTGCGTCCGTGCTAAGTCGCTTCAGTTGTGTCCGATTCTTTGTGACCCTGTGGACTGTAGTCCGCCAGGCTCCTCTGTCCATAAGATTCTCCAGGCAAGAATACTGCAGTGGGTGGTCATTCCCTTCTCCAAGGGATCTTCCCAAACCCAGGGATCAAACCCACGTCTCCTGCACTGGCAGGCAGGTTCTTTACCACTAGCACCACCTAGGAAGCCTCACAGAATGCCATACATCTGATCAAACATGATTCTGGATGTGCAGACTCTAAAGCAGATGGCCCTCCCTAAAATGGGTGGGCCACGTCCAATCCGTTGAAGACATGAATGGAAGGCTGAATGAGAGGGAATGGTCCCTGCTGACTGCCTGAGCTGGGACATGGGTCTTTTCCAGCCTTCAGACTCGGACCGAAACATTGGCTCTTCTGGGTCTCGTGGCCACTGGCTTTCAGACAGGAAGTTACATCATCAGCTCTCCTGGACCTCAGGCCTTTGGACACAGACCGGAACTGCAGCATCAGCTCTCCTGGGTCCCAGCTTGTGACAGCAGACCTTGGGATATCTCAACTTCTCTATCCCTCTATCTATCTACCCACCGACCTACTTAATCTACATCCTATAGGTTCTGTTTCTCTGGAGAACACTTGCTAATACAATTTCCCCAGAGGGAAAGTAGGGGTGAAGCAGGGAGCCCCATTGTCCCAGCTGGATCCTACAACCCTCCTAGAAACTTCTCTAAAGAAGTCCCAACTCCTACCCAGAACCTCAGGTCTACCAATCCTAAAGCCTATGTGCTTTTCACCATTCCAAGCAGCCCTGAGTGCCTTGAGAACTGAGGTGTCAGTTCTCACTGAAGAAATCCATTGTCCTTTAGCAAGCCTGCTGCACCCCCATAAGACCTGAAATCACACAGGTCTCAGCAGTTCTCTTTGAGTAGGCAGTTCAGGGCACAATGCAAAGGCAGCCTCCACCAGGCTTGGAAGCCCAGCCTTCCCTTCAAGGAAAGTATGGGAGTGACGGTTAATTCTGTATGACAGCTTGACTGGGCTCTGGGATACCAGTGCGTCCGTGCTAAGTCGCTTCAGTTGTGTCCGATTCTTTGTGACCCTGTGGACTGTAGTCCGCCAGGCTCCTCTGTCCATAAGATTCTCCAGGCAAGAATACTGCAGTGGGTGGTCATTCCCTTCTCCAAGGGATCTTCCCAAACCCAGGGATCAAACCCACGTCTCCTGCACTGGCAGGCAGGTTCTTTACCACTAGCACCACCTAGGAAGCCTCACAGAATGCCATACATCTGATCAAACATGATTCTGGATGTGCAGACTCTAAAGCAGATGGCCCTCCCTAAAATGGGTGGGCCACGTCCAATCCGTTGAAGACATGAATGGAAGGCTGAATGAGAGGGAATGGTCCCTGCTGACTGCCTGAGCTGGGACATGGGTCTTTTCCAGCCTTCAGACTCGGACCGAAACATTGGCTCTTCTGGGTCTCGTGGCCACTGGCTTTCAGACAGGAAGTTACATCATCAGCTCTCCTGGACCTCAGGCCTTTGGACACAGACCGGAACTGCAGCATCAGCTCTCCTGGGTCCCAGCTTGTGACAGCAGACCTTGGGATATCTCAACTTCTCTATCCCTCTATCTATCTACCCACCGACCTACTTAATCTACATCCTATAGGTTCTGTTTCTCTGGAGAACACTTGCTAATACAATTTCCCCAGAGGGAAAGTAGGGGTGAAGCAGGGAGCCCCATTGTCCCAGCTGGATCCTACAACCCTCCTAGAAACTTCTCTAAAGAAGTCCCAACTCCTACCCAGAACTTCAACCAAAAATGACAACAGAGATAGCACATGTTCTTGAAATCCACAGAGGAAACGGTCTGGCTGAGTGACTTTCTGAGTCCTTTCTCAAACAAGAAGCCCCTAAATCTTGCCACCCCTGTCCTCCCTGCCCCAGCCCTGAGGAAGTCTGGCTTTGTGGCTGCAGCTGAAGCAAACACCTGCACCTACTCACTCCCCATCAGACCTCCTGCCCCGCAAGGTACAGCATTTTCATTAGCTAATGTGTCAGCCAAGGGCAGGACATTCAGAGCGACCTCTTCTTCCCCAAAGAAAATCTGAGCTTATTTACTGCAAAACTGGATAGGGTGGGGGAGAGAAGGGGATTGGGGGGGGGCTCTCATTCCTCAGAGAAGGACAGGCTGCGGAGATTGAGCCCATGAAGGACGGCTGGGCTCCAGAGGCTGACAGCTGGAGAGGAAACTGCGGGCAGTGACTCGGAAGCCCAACAGCTCGATATATATCAGGCAAACAAGCTTCGATCTCGTCAATATATCACCCGGGGAAACGTCCCAGCACCAGAGAAACCAACATTAATGGTCGCAACAGCCTAGGTCTCCCCCGTTCCATGAGTTCTCTCTCTGGGAGGCTCAGTGGAACAGAACCAGCCCCTCAACACTAAAAGGGGTGTCAAGGACTGAGAGCGGCAGGGCCTGGTTTCAGAAGAAAGGGGCAGCCACAGTCCTGGCTTCAAACTCTGGTTCTGCCACTAGCCGGGCGCCTTGAGTAAGTCTGTTTCTTCATCTGTAAAATGGGGTGGTGAAACCCTGCTTGCGGAGTTACGGTCATAAGAGCCGCAGTGAAGGGAAGAGCCCCAAACCTGGCCCCTCTGTGTGGAGAGGTCTGGAAGTCCGCTAGACCCGACTCTTTTATTCTCTGCCGCATCAGCCCTCAGGGTTTCGTATGGATCAGACGCTGGGGGCTCTTGTTAAAAGGCACATTCCTGGGCCAGGCACTAGATCCTGTCAGATGCCCAAGGGCCAGGGCCCAGCAACCTGTATTTACACCACCTGGTGGTTCAGAACCGTTCTGTGAAACACCCTGATGTCCAGGCCACCTATGCCAGTTCCCGGCGGCTTCCTCCAGCAGCTGACCTTGCCTTTGGCCTTCCCCCTGCTGGGGCTCCCAGAGCCTCTCCTCAGGCTTGTGCTGCCCCCACCCCTGGCTCTGGGGAGGGGCTCGGGCTCCTGGATCTCTGGCCAGGGCTCACTCCTCCAAGCGCCCCTCATCCCGCCATGGGAGGAAAGAGACCATGGCATTCAGGTTTACGCCCAGAGAAAGGACCAACGGGCCACCGAGATCTGCCATCCAGCTCTTCCTGGTGAGCCAGGCAGTGAAAGAAAACAGAGGACCCTGGGCAAGGGGCAAGGGGCTGGGCGGGGAGCGTCCACCCATGGAGCGCTTCTCTGGTGGACGGCTTGTCTGAGCCAGCCTCAGACTCAAGGCCGCTCGCAGGCGCGGCCGGGGCCTGACCCTCTGCAGGCCCGAGTCAGAGCCTATCTTTTGGCCACGGTGCTCCATGCCCGAAGGGATCCACCCGCTGACCCCCTCTCGTCCCTCCCTCCCTCCCCGCCCTGTTCTGCCTACACAACTCAGGCCTCAGAGCCCAGTCCCAGCAGACCCGCCTGCCAAGCAGTCTTGCATCTCTGAGAAAAAGGTAATAAAAGCTTAATAAAACCAGCAATACTTACAGAACCCGTGAAATACAGCCAGGCCCCCAGACACCCCTCGCCTGAAGGATCCTGAAAACCCCCACTGCATGCCTGGACCCACCTGTTCAAGCTGCCCCTTTCCCACCACCTCCCCCGCCCCCAGTCTCAAGTCCTGGCTGCTGCGTAGAATTCCATGGGAGCAGGAGGGCCCACGGGGCCCAGCAGCCAGCTGGTTCTCCAGCCCCAAGACGACTGGATTAATAAAAAAGAAAAACATCCCCACGAAATACAACCAATAACCATGGTCATAAAAGCCAAATTGGATTCCTTCCTGGCTGATGAGCTCAGGGCCCTTCTCTCTCTGAGACCCGATTAACAAATATGTAAAACAATTCCCCTTGTGACTCCTCTCTGGCTCCAGCCAGTGCTTCCTGTGAGCTCAAGCTCGGGCACAAACAAGGGAGGAGGTGTCAGTGGGGAATGGGTCCTGGGTGCTGGCAGTGGCCCCGGAGGCTGAGACGAGGGACCTGCCCTGCCAGCCCGCTGTGTGACTTAGAACAAGTCACTGAACCTTGCCTTTTGGATGGGTGGGAGCCTCTCCTCAGGCTTGTGCTGCCCCACCCCTGGCTCTGGGAGGGCTCGGGCTCCTGGATCTCTGGCCAGGGCTCACTCCTCCAAGCGCCCCTCATCCCGCCATGGGAGGAAAGAGACCATGGCATTCAGGTTTACGCCCAGAGAAAGGACCAACGGGCCACCGAGATCTGCCATCCAGCTCTTCCTGGTGAGCCAGGCAGTGAAAGAAAACAGAGGACCCTGGGCAAGGGGCAAGGGGCTGGGCGGGGAGCGTCCACCCATGGAGCGCTTCTCTGGTGGACGGCTTGTCTGAGCCAGCCTCAGACTCAAGGCCGCTCGCAGGCGCGGCCGGGGCCTGACCCTCTGCAGGCCCGAGTCAGAGCCTATCTTTTGGCCACGGTGCTCCATGCCCGAAGGGATCCACCCGCTGACCCCCTCTCGTCCCTCCCTCCCTCCCCGCCCTGTTCTGCCTACACAACTCAGGCCTCAGAGCCCAGTCCCAGCAGACCCGCCTGCCAAGCAGTCTTGCATCTCTGAGAAAAAGGTAATAAAAGCTTAATAAAACCAGCAATACTTACAGAACCCGTGAAATACAGCCAGGCCCCCAGACACCCCTCGCCTGAAGGATCCTGAAAACCCCCACTGCATGCCTGGACCCACCTGTTCAAGCTGCCCCTTTCCCACCACCTCCCCCGCCCCCAGTCTCAAGTCCTGGCTGCTGCGTAGAATTCCATGGGAGCAGGAGGGCCCACGGGGCCCAGCAGCCAGCTGGTTCTCCAGCCCCAAGACGACTGGATTAATAAAAAATAAAAAGATCCCCACGAAATACAACCAATAACCATGGTCATAAAAGCCAAATTGGATTCCTTCCTGGCTGATGAGCTCAGGGCCCTTCTCTCTCTGAGACCCGATTAACAAATATGTAAAACAATTCCCCTTGTGACTCCTCTCTGGCTCCAGCCAGTGCTTCCTGTGAGCTCAAGCTCGGGCACAAACAAGGGAGGAGGTGTCAGTGGGGAATGGGTCCTGGGTGCTGGCAGTGGCCCCGGAGGCTGAGACGAGGGACCTGCCCTGCCAGCCCGCTGTGTGACTTAGAACAAGTCACTGAACCTCTCTGGATGGGTGGTCCCTTATCTGTCAGATGGTGGGTACGGAGAGATGCTCTAAATGCTCTGATTCTTAGCTGTTGCCCACGGTGGTGAGGCAGAGGAAGGAGGGGGGCTCCCCTTCTGCCCTATTCAGAAGGTAACGTTTACCTGGGCAGGGGCGTACTATGGGGTCCTGATGGAACATCGAGCCAAGAAGCAGGAACAACCAAATTACACGTGCTGGTTGAATGCCATTGGCTTTGCTGGGACAGAGCAGGTGGTGCACTGCCAATTTTTAGCCCTAGGGAACGCTTTGAAGACCATGACCCCATCTCTCCACCCCACACACCCAGACCACGTCTGTAGGTCTGGGGACCCTGCAAGACTCTTCTTGGCCCCCACCCCAAAAGAGAAGCTTAGGGGCAAACTGGAAGCTGAACGATAGAGAGCAGACAGTGTGAAGTGCTCCCACGCCTGGTGGGGAGTGGGGGGCAGCACAGCTGGGTTGGGACGGGGCTCTAGGAATGGACTGTACCCCCAGCCTCACGGCCTAGAAAGAAAGTGAGAAGTCTTAGGAGGACTCTCCCCTTGTGAGCACTGGGCTTCCCTAGCCCCTGCCATCTGGGCTCCGGGAAAGCCCAGGGGGCCAGCACCAGATGAAAGCAGCACAGTGAGGGGATGCTGGCGGCCGCCAGGCTCTCGTGTCCCCAGCCTTGATCCTGACCTTGATCCTCTCATCCTGAGGGACTGAACGAAGCTGCCTCTCTGCAACAACTTATAGCGCGTAGGCAATTTTCACATAGGTTTTCTAGTCTCAGGAACTATTTCTAATTTGCAAACAAGAAAACTAAGGCTAAAGGGAGTAAAGGGAATTATTTGAACCTGATTTCTGATAAGCTCAGTCCCAGTCTCGCTAGATGAGGTTTTCAGTCTCACATTTGGAAAGCTCCCAGAGTTCTAGAGTCAGCCTTCCCAGCCTCCACCGCTGCAGGTGCCCCACCCCACCCCAGTGTCTGCACCCAGGAGTCATTCTGGCCCCAAGCACAACCCTGGCTCCAGGGAAGGGAGGAGAGAAAAAGCACCAGGGGTTGGCATCCAGCTTCATCATCTGGGGTGTGTGTGTGTTGGTCACTTCAGTTGTGTCTGACTCTGTGAGACTCTATGGGCTGTAGCCCCAGGCTCCTCTGTCCGTGTGTCCGTCCCTGAACAGGGGAAGGGCTCCTGGATACCTCGCGGATGGACGGCTCAGGTACGTTCAGTGGGGAGGGAGGGGTCAGTCCAGAAGGGGCCCTTGGTACCCTCCACAGCTGGGCCAGCGCAGCGGCCCTGGCAGGGGGAGAGGAGAGGGTCTGACACTGGCCCTCAGGCCGCCCTCCATGGCAGTGCAGCTGCCTGCAGAGACAGGAATGGAGAGCCAGAGGTGGGCTGCTGGAGCAGAGGGTCCGAGATGCAGAGCAGACCCCCAAGTAGCACCCCTCCCCAGCTCTGCGGCCTCTCCCATGAAACACTCGGGAGGCTTTAGGGTCCCAGGAACTCAGATATGCTGCTCCTGGCACCAGAGGCCAGGAAAGACCCAGTGAAGTCATGTGGGCCCCAGAATCTCAGGCTCCTCCTGTGACTCCCTCCGCCACCCAGCTCAGTGGCAGAGTTATCCCTGATCTCGCAGGAACTTCCCTCAAATCGTCCCATGGTAATAGGGCTCTGTCTCCTATTCCCTCGTGACCTGGGGCTAGTCTTCCTTTGTGGGCCTGAATTTGCCCTTCCGTAAAAGGGCTGGACTCAATGCGATTTTAGGTATTTCCTAGTTTTGTCACCTGGCATCCTCAAAAAAGCCAGACACAAAGAAAATGAGGTGGCTTAGGGTGAGGGGAGCAGCTGGGAAGGTAAAGAGGGCTGTAGAGGGTTTTTTTTTTTTTTTTGACCACTTCTATTGGTCTTTCATTTATTTATTCTCATCCATCTTTATTCTTTGGCCCGGGTGGGCCTCCCATCTCAGCGGCCTCTCTCACCACAGAGCACCGACTCTGGGCGCATGCGCTCCAGAGCTCCGACTCGGTAGTTGGACACATTGGTCCAGCTGCTCCGCAGCACGTGGGATCTTCCCAGGCCAGGGATCGAACCGGCGCCCCTTGCACTGCAAGGTGGTATCTTTACCCACTGGACCACCAGGGAAGCCCGGCTGCAGAGTTTTGAGCACTGGGGTTTCAGTCTCCATCAGCTCTGCCATCTCCTGGGTTCCAGTCCCTGCCACAGCCGAGAGCTAGAGGGGCCCAGTGGCCAGAGGATTCTGCTGAACAGGGCTGGGGTGAGGTGTGCAGGGAGAGGGCAGGGTTCAAGGATTCAGACTAGCTCTCCCTGATCAAGGACAAGAATCGGGAACAAGAGTCTTCCAGCAGACAAGAACAGAATCCTTTGCCTTGTCAGTACTTGGGGTCAGATCCTGCCAAATCCAGGCCCTGGATGTCAAAGTCCATTGGCCCGACTTACCATGGATACAGTCATTCATTCATTCGTCATCTTCATTCACTCACTTGTTGGTTCTGGCTATAAGGACTTCCTGTTAAATCATTAGTATCTTCACTCTGGGACGTCTTGACTCCTTTCCTCCCCAGGGCTCCAGGAACTTGCCCGCCGCAAATCTAGTCTCATGCTCATTAATGCCCAAGAGTGCCCTTGGCTGACACACCCCTGCTCATCAGAAATTCCTGGCTCTGTTACTCTGAGATCCTCCACTCAAAGCCTCTGGAAGAGCAGGTCACCAAGTCAGGAAGCCTTGGAGGGAAAATGCAGCAGCTACCAACTTCCAGCACCTTTCCCCAGCCAGCCTCTTTCCAGCTTCTCTGCTTGGAGAGGGGAAGGGTTTTTCCCCCTTCTCTGGCTGCTGAGAAATCAAAGCCTGATTCCTCTCTAGCTCAGCTGAATGTCTCCCAGGCCTGAACTGCAGAGAGGAACTAAAACCAACAACCTGCCTTTGTAAAGTCACAAGACGACATTTTAAAACCAGCAAACAGTATTTCAAACAGAAAGTGTGCACATATGATTATGTCTAGAGGGAGGCAAGTCCCAGCTGGACCTACATGGGATGAAAGGCGGGAACTTCTGGATGAAAGCCCAAATAGCCCTGCCAGGCTGCCAGATGTAGCCTGCATCTGGACCTCCGAAAAGTGATCTGTTCAGTGGCTTGGCTGTTAAGGAGCAAAAGGTCAATCTGCGTCACCCAGTCCGAGCCCATGGGTACAAATTACCCAGATTGCTGAAGGATCCAAAAGGTAGTTTGATTTCAATCCTGCTTATTCATAATGACCCAAATCAAACAAAGATGAAAGCCAAAGTGTGGGGCTCAGCCATGATATGGTGGTCACCCAGCTTGCCTGGGTTTGAGTCCTGCCTCCAAGGCTTATAGGAAAGCTCTTTAGCCTCTCTGGGCTTCCCATGTCACAGCGTTAAGATGGAATAATAATGGCAGCTATCTCATAGAGCAGGTACGGGGATGCACTAAGATAATACCTACGAAGCCCTAAGCCTGGCAGGCAATAAACAGTCGAAATATGTCGGCTGTTATTATAATTGTCATTAGCATCGGGTGATCACCCTGCAGAACTCTCCTGACCAGGAACAGGAGAAATCCTCCAGGACAGCGCATAGGTGGATACAGCAGGGAGATATCCTCCCGAATATCCCAGAAACACCAGTCCGCCACGACCGTTCCAACTCGGAGCCCCATTTACGCGGCCTTCCCTTGAGACAGCAGGATCACCACACTCTCCTTCATGACAGGAGCGGCTTCCAGCTGGCAGTCATATCTCCTCTATTAACAAGGATTGGCAAAGGACGCGCCGTCCAGGTGCCAATATGTGTGTCAGATGCCTCGAGCAGATGGCTGGGCGGGAGCGAGCCTTCGCCGCCACACCCCCGTTCCCACCAAGACATCAAGCCGGGCAGGGCACCCAGGTGCACGGCAGGCCCCACTCACAGGAACCTGCCTTCTCACTGTGAAGCGACTGCTTGCCTGGATTGTGTTCTCTGTGCTCCAGAGGACACCTGGGGCCCTCGTCCACTTCTGGTGGGGACCCGAGTGAGTTGTCCCTTAGCCAGTCACCTCTGGTCCAGGCTGCGGGTGTTGGGGCAGGGCTGGGAGACTTGGGTGAACTCTACAAGGAGAGAGACTGAGATCTTTCCACTTCCGCATGCCTGGCACACAGTGGGGTGCTCAGGTAGACACTAGGGGATGAGGGGTTACGGAGAAAGCTTTTTCTGGGAGGGGAGATTTAAGCCTCTGGACGCTATCTCCCGGGTCAACGTTTCTCATTCTAAGGAGAAACCTAGTTCCTGTAAAAGACCTGGGCAGCACCTGCTGGCCTCTAAATCCAAGTCCACCCCCACCACTGCCCCACCACTTCCCCACTCCCAATGGTCAAGCTCACCGGTACCCTAATCTCCACCCAGCGGCCCTTTCCAAGTTTCCCCTGTTTCGTCTAGTTCCCAGAGGGAAGAGCAAAGAGAGCAAGCGGGCTGCCAGAACGAAGGGTGTCCACAGGGCCTCCACGGGCCAGGTGGGTTCTTTCTCCCGAGTTCAGGAAGAAACATACCCAGACCCTACATTTCACCAACACCCCCCACCCCAGGGGCTGGTCCCAGGACCCTCCACTGGGCTTCTTCCTTCCAGGTGTTGGCAGAGACTCAGCTTCTGCCGGCACTAATGCCAGTAAGCGTAACGAGGCCTGGAGGGGTAGCAAAAATAACCTGCTGCTGCCCATCAGCCCCTCCTTCCTTTTGGCTTTGATTCCAAATCTTCTCCCTCTCACCTTCTGAGTAAACCAGCTAGTGGGGGCACTCTGCACGGCTCCATCCGCCTCCTTCCTAGCTGCGTGGCTTTGGGCAAGTGAGTCAGCCTCTCGAACCTGAGTCCTTCAATTGCAAAGCCGAACAAGCCCACCTATCTCCAGGGCTGTTGTGGGGATAGCATCAAATAGCCCAGCTTTCCTGGTGGCTCAGTGGTAAAGAACCCACCTGCCAATGCAGGAGACTCAGGTTTGACCCCTGGGTTGGGAAGATCCCTTGGAGAAGGAAATGGCCACCCACTCTAGTATTCTTGCCTGGGAAATTCCATGGAGAGAGGACCGACCCTAGCAGGCTATAGTCTATGGGATCACAAGATAGTTGGACACAACTTAGTAACTAAACAACAAAAGGCTTTTAGCAGAATGCCTGGCATGTGGCAAATATCCTATATCTTCTAGAACTGTTGTTCACAGGGATAAGTCAGGGGACCTGGGGCAGGTCCACAGGGTCAGTCTGGATATCAGGGGGAATGTGGAGAAGACCTGGCAGTGAAAATCAGCTGCGTCTCATCTCCGAGCTTGGGAGGGGAATGTTAGGCTTACTGCCTGCCCTTGTTCAACTCCCTTCCCTGGATGCCCCCCGCCCCCACACTCAAGGAGTCCAGCCTGGCCACATGGCACTCCAGCCTGGGAGTCTGAGATTCAGGCTCTGCCACCGACAGCTGGGCAATTCACTTACTCTCTCTGAAGCAACTTCCCATCAGCAGACACCTCTCCCAGCCCTAGCCTCTTATGGAGTTAAATCGGTTTCCAGGCTTCACCGTGGGGCTCCTGCCTGAGACCGTGCCCCCAGGCAGATAGGTCTGGGCTCTCATGGTTGGGGACAGAGCCCAAGATGTACAGGTAAGACAACCAGTCCCAGTCCCAGTCCAGAAGCCTCAAGGACCAAGCCTGGGACGGCCAGAGCTAAACTCTGCCCTTTACCCCCGACCCAGCCAACAGAGGAATTTACATTCTTTTGAAAACCATCACATTAGTGGGTTTCTTGACTATATATATATAATGAATGAATAGCAGAAACTATGCAGGGTACTGGACAAATTAGGGGTTCTTGATTCTTGCAGATGAGAATCTGACCCCAGCTTGGCCCCTTCTAGCTGTGTGGCCTTGAGCAAACCTTTCCATTTCTCGGAATCCTGGTTTCCCCACATATTAAGTGAGGATAGCAATACCTACGCCATGAGATGGCCGTGAGGCTAAGTGAGACAGCACAAGTAAAGACAGCGCGTGCCACGTAGGAGACACTCAACAAAAGGCAGCTATTGTGCTCGGGACAGTTGTTACAAGCCTGCCGCTTCCATCGTAAAGCTGAGGCGCCGAGGCCACCAGCCTTGTTTGGTGTCCATTTCCAAAGAGCTTGGACCACCACAGACACATTCATCACACACCTCCCACCCAGCTATCTTCCAGCTGGTGCGGAGTGGGACCAGCCATCTGGTCTCCCTGTGGCCAGGCAGGGAGCTGAGCTCACTGCGGGAGGCTCTGCCACCTTTCCTGGACCAGCCCTGGCCGCATCCCTGTCTCCAGCCTTGTCGAGCAGCTGGAGCGTGAGCTGCACCGTGTTGCCCGTGAAATGAGACTTTTGGAAAACATGCGTATATTTGCGAGTTGGTGCATGTTTCTATTTCGGGCTGATGCTGCCCTCTTTATTTATTTTCCCCGGGCTTTGCATTCGGAACCCAGCTCAGAAGGGTGTTTTGACAGACTTTGATGCCGCTCCAGGCTTCTCTGGCAGGAGACATGCTCTGGTGGGGGAGGGCGGGCAAGAGAAGGAAGATGTCAAAGGACAAGGCCTCCTCCTCGGCTGAGAGTGACGGGCGGGCAGACATCCCGCCTCACTGTCTCAGCCCCCAGTTTCACCATACATGGGTGGCAGAGAGGATAAGTGCTTCAGGTGGGGAGCAATTTGGAAAAAAGGGGAGGGGGGAAGGGAACCAAACAGGCGAGTCATTGAGTGTTTAACCATCATAAGGCTAACGTAGTTATCAGTGCCAATAACATCATTATCAGCCCCTCTCGCCATCACCGCCATTTCGGGGTGCCTATTTGCATGACTAAGAGTGGGCTCGCTGGTTGCCCTCAGGAGATTGTCACATTAGTGGGTTTCTTGACTATATATATATAATGAATGAATAGCAGAAACTATGCAGGGTACTGGACAAATTAGGGGTTCTTGATTCTTGCAGATGAGAATCTGACCCCAGCTTGGCCCCTTCTAGCTGTGTGGCCTTGAGCAAACCTTTCCATTTCTCGGAATCCTGGTTTCCCCACATATTAAGTGAGGATAGCAATACCTACGCCATGAGATGGCCGTGAGGCTAAGTGAGACAGCACAAGTAAAGACAGCGCGTGCCACGTAGGAGACACTCAACAAAAGGCAGCTATTGTGCTCGGGACAGTTGTTACAAGCCTGCCGCTTCCATCGTAAAGCTGAGGCGCCGAGGCCACCAGCCTTGTTTGGTGTCCATTTCCAAAGAGCTTGGACCACCACAGACACATTCATCACACACCTCCCACCCAGCTATCTTCCAGCTGGTGCGGAGTGGGACCAGCCATCTGGTCTCCCTGTGGCCAGGCAGGGAGCTGAGCTCACTGCGGGAGGCTCTGCCACCTTTCCTGGACCAGCCCTGGCCGCATCCCTGTCTCCAGCCTTGTCGAGCAGCTGGAGCGTGAGCTGCACCGTGTTGCCCGTGAAATGAGACTTTTGGAAAACATGCGTATATTTGCGAGTTGGTGCATGTTTCTATTTCGGGCTGATGCTGCCCTCTTTATTTATTTTCCCCGGGCTTTGCATTCGGAACCCAGCTCAGAAGGGTGTTTTGACAGACTTTGATGCCGCTCCAGGCTTCTCTGGCAGGAGACATGCTCTGGTGGGGGAGGGCGGGCAAGAGAAGGAAGATGTCAAAGGACAAGGCCTCCTCCTCGGCTGAGAGTGACGGGCGGGCAGACATCCCGCCTCACTGTCTCAGCCCCCAGTTTCACCATACATGGGTGGCAGAGAGGATAAGTGCTTCAGGTGGGGAGCAATTTGGAAAAAAGGGGAGGGGGGAAGGGAACCAAACAGGCGAGTCATTGAGTGTTTAACCATCATAAGGCTAACGTAGTTATCAGTGCCAATAACATCATTATCAGCCCCTCTCGCCATCACCGCCATTTCGGGGTGCCTATTTGCATGACTAAGAGTGGGCTCGCTGGTTGCCCTCAGGGAGATTGCCTCATCTTGCAGCCTCCCGCTTTGCTGCACTGTAGAGGTGATTTCTGCAGTCCCCGGTGCACGGGGCTGTGAAATGGTTGTTCAGTCAAGTGGTCGCGGTGCCTGTCCTTCCTCCCGGTTGCAGCTCCTGGCCAGGTGCCCATGGGCAGCCTACTCGGTAGAGTCTTCGGGACTTGGAGCTGACGGCCAAGCCTCTCCCCACCAGGCACAGCCTCAAAAGCTGCTCTCAACTACTCCTGTCTCTGTGGTCACTTGCAACCAGCCCAGAGTCTGCTTAAAGGGAGGAAGGGGCTCAAGACAATTCCACCTGCCTTTGAATGACCAGCCAAGTGGCAGCAGAAAGGAGGAGACAAGGGAGATAGTGTCTAAACTATCAGAGAAAATGGCTTGAACCATAATTCCAAGGTCCCAAGGGCCAGGAGATCCAGGGTTTTATAGCCTTGACTTTTCTACTCGTTCATTCATTCATTCACTATGCGTCTACTAGAGGAATCAATGGTTTATGCAGAGGATAAACTGACAGGAGAAGCAACGCCTGCCCCAGGGGAGATGGCACTTTAGTGGTGTGACCTCATGAGAATTACTTGACATCTCTGGTCCCACAAAGGAAATCACTGGAACATCTGTTGCTCAGGGGTCTGGATGCCTTCACTGGTGGTGTGGGCTCTGAAGAAAGGGAAAGGCACCATCATCTCTGGGAGGAGAATCATAATTTTCAATCGCACCCACACTCAAGAGACTCAGGGAAAAACCAGTGTCCCACATTATTAGGGCCAAACCGGGACGCTTGAAAGTCACCTCAGCCGGCCCTGTCCTTGTACAGACAGGGAAACCTAAGGTTCAGAGAAGGGAAGTTGCCCAAGGACACATGGGGAGCCCGTGGCCAAGTTGAGTCTAGGAGTGGTCCCCTACATCTCCCCTACGTCTCCTGCTTCCACTACTTCACTCTGTGACTTTTCCTCTCTCAGCTCAGTCTCTGGGTTTTAAAGGACTTGCTGTGATTCCAGAACTAAAGAATCCTGGTTCCTCGGGGAGAGAGCAGAAGTTCCCCATGGGAAGGAGGGTCAGACTTCCGAAGAGAGAGGTATGGGGGCCCGGGGTCCGCTGAGAGACTGGAGGCA
The DNA here is from genome assembly GCA_022376925.1 of Tragulus kanchil. NCBI lineage: Eukaryota > Metazoa > Chordata > Mammalia > Artiodactyla > Tragulidae > Tragulus > Tragulus kanchil. Next base: position 156,301,762 of record JAIOJX010000032.1, read on the forward strand.
GCTCCCCCTAAGGGTCAGTTGTGCCTGCATTGGAGCGAAGATCTGCTGGATCAGACCCAAGCTGCAGGAAAGTTGGGGAGAGGGTAAAGGCAGCTGGGAAAGAGGAACTGGGAAAGACAAAGGGGGCAGGGGGTGGGGTGGGGGATAAACATGGGGGAGGGGAACAGAGCAGGGAAACAAAGACAAAGAGCAAACAAAGGATGATGATGCAGGGAGATGGGTTGCAGGAGCTTTGTCTGGAGTAAGAAAGGGGCCCAGGCATGAAGGTGGCAAGCTGTGCAAAATGGACTCTGAGCCCAGTACCAAGATTCTGAAAGGCTGGGTTTCTGTCTGCAGCTTGCGCTGGGTCAGGCTACTCCCTCCATTCAGTAGATGCCCTGGTTCTGGTTCCTGACCAGGAGAGGGGCGGGAGGGAGGGCTTGCTTTGGGACCTGCTGTTTCCCCCTAAAAGGTGTCTGTGAGCATTTGCAAGGTGGGGTGTGGAAGAGAGCCTGGGATCCCCGGGTCTACCTGTCAGCACCCGGGGGTGAGCTCCGGAGTCTCAGGCTTAGATGTCCGGAGAGAGCAGGGCCTGAGTGAAGATATTTCTCGGCTTGCTGGTGCTCGTGAGAAAATGTGTGTGTGTCCACGTGCCCAGTGGATCTCCCCTGAGTGCGTGGACCGTGTGGAGTGTCAGTGGGTGGACACTGCATGAGTGGACTATGAATCTGTGCAGGGATTGTTTGTGGGTGTGTGGTTTTCGGGTCGATCTGTGTGGGTGTGCGCACGGACGGTGGCTCTGTGTGCGCTGGGGTCCGTGGGCAGGAGGCGGGTTCGTGCGTCTCCAGGGCCGCCTCCAGGCGCTGTCCGCGGTACTGACCCCGGGCCTGGACGGGCGGGACCCGCGCCCTGTTTCCAGAGGAACCAGGGGCCAACAGTGCAGCAAAGAGGAGTCGTCGAAGAAAGGACGCTTCCTAGGAGGCGCCTTCCCAGCCCAGCTGCGGACCTCCCGGGGAGTTGGGAAAAGTTCTCCCAGCGGCGGGGTTGGCTCACAGGAGTCGCGCCACTCGCGCCGAGAATCTTTCCCAGACCCCCAGCGCCACCACTGCCCGGCTGCCCGCCCCACTCCACCCTCACGAGCGTGTTCGGCAGGGCTCGGAAACCCTCTCGCGCAGCTTCCAACGCCCGCCAGGTGTGCCCCAGAGCTCCCGCGCGCCGGGCTGGACCAGCTGCCAGGCTAATGGGGCCCCAGGACTCCAGGAATGTCCCGCCGAGTGCATGAGTGAGCTACGGTAGGAAAGGGATGGAGAAGAGGTCATTAACCTTTCTCAACCCGCTCCGTGAGCTCCAGCTGGGATGAGAGCCTGATCTCGCGGCTTCAGGCTGAGGCTCAACTTTTACAGAATCAGTCGTCCACCCTCGGGGACTAGCAGGGGACTAGAGGTCGGAAGCGTCGCTCTTTGTGGACATGAAACTAGCTGGTGCAGACCCAGGCTGCTCCGGCCCCGCGGGGAGTTGGTGTGAAGCTGGAGCTCGGCCGCAGGGGGCTAGCTCTGGGCTCTGTCCGCCACCAGCAGGCTTTCCCGGAGGGTCCGAGGGCCGCATCCCGGGCTGGCTAGACGGCAGGAGAACTTCATATACAGACCCGCGCAGGCCGGGATGCGGGCGGCGCGGAGGCCTCCCCACCCCGCGGCCATGCCTCCCCCAGCCCCAAGTCGGATGGTGCCCAGCGGCCGTCGCACTCACCTCGGCTGGCCAAGCTGAGCCGGCTGAGCCGCGGGCGCGGGAGGGAGGCGCGCCGGAGGGGCCGCAGGCTGCGGTCACCCTGCCGTGCGGACTTGTCCCCCTCGCGGGAGTCGCAGGAGAAGCCCTTCAGAGCTGCGGGAGGCCGGGGTTCCCCGCTCGGCTCCAGCGCGCACAGACAGCGCTGCCTGGTGCGGGTCCTGTCTCCCAGCGCGCAACCCGGAGCTCGCAGTACTGCCGCCGCCTTTTATTCGCCGCCCGCCTTTGTTTGGGTCCGGGCTCCTACCACGGGGCGCAGGGGTGGGCAGGGTAGGCTCTGGCGCCGCGCCGCCCCCCAGACCCTGGCGCCACCGACCTCCACGCCGCCGGGTTTTGCATCTGCAGCCGGCGAGGGCCTGCGCTCCGCCGCACGCTGCGGTCTCCGAGGCCCGCCGCCAGGCGCCGCCGTGGCCGCCGCTCCCCCTGCGAGAGGCGCGCTCCCCTGGGGGGGGGAGAGCGGGCCCGGAAACCCTCTCGCGCAGCTTCCAACGCCCGCCAGGTGTGCCCCAGAGCTCCCGCGCGCCGGGCTGGACCAGCTGCCAGGCTAATGGGGCCCCAGGACTCCAGGAATGTCCCGCCGAGTGCATGAGTGAGCTACGGTAGGAAAGGGATGGAGAAGAGGTCATTAACCTTTCTCAACCCGCTCCGTGAGCTCCAGCTGGGATGAGAGCCTGATCTCGCGGCTTCAGGCTGAGGCTCAACTTTTACAGAATCAGTCGTCCACCCTCGGGGACTAGCAGGGGACTAGAGGTCGGAAGCGTCGCTCTTTGTGGACATGAAACTAGCTGGTGCAGACCCAGGCTGCTCCGGCCCCGCGGGGAGTTGGTGTGAAGCTGGAGCTCGGCCGCAGGGGGCTAGCTCTGGGCTCTGTCCGCCACCAGCAGGCTTTCCCGGAGGGTCCGAGGGCCGCATCCCGGGCTGGCTAGACGGCAGGAGAACTTCATATACAGACCCGCGCAGGCCGGGATGCGGGCGGCGCGGAGGCCTCCCCACCCCGCGGCCATGCCTCCCCCAGCCCCAAGTCGGATGGTGCCCAGCGGCCGTCGCACTCACCTCGGCTGGCCAAGCTGAGCCGGCTGAGCCGCGGGCGCGGGAGGGAGGCGCGCCGGAGGGGCCGCAGGCTGCGGTCACCCTGCCGTGCGGACTTGTCCCCCTCGCGGGAGTCGCAGGAGAAGCCCTTCAGAGCTGCGGGAGGCCGGGGTTCCCCGCTCGGCTCCAGCGCGCACAGACAGCGCTGCCTGGTGCGGGTCCTGTCTCCCAGCGCGCAACCCGGAGCTCGCAGTACTGCCGCCGCCTTTTATTCGCCGCCCGCCTTTGTTTGGGTCCGGGCTCCTACCACGGGGCGCAGGGGTGGGCAGGGTAGGCTCTGGCGCCGCGCCGCCCCCCAGACCCTGGCGCCACCGACCTCCACGCCGCCGGGTTTTGCATCTGCAGCCGGCGAGGGCCTGCGCTCCGCCGCACGCTGCGGTCTCCGAGGCCCGCCGCCAGGCGCCGCCGTGGCCGCCGCTCCCCCTGCGAGAGGCGCGCGGTGGTACAGCCGGGCTCGCCAAGCCGGCGGGAGAGGGCGGCGAGCGGCGCAGCGACCCCTGTGGGTCAGTCCCCGCCTCTGCAAACGGCCCTGACCGGGCCCCCTGCCCCGCCGGTGCCCCCTTGGCCTAGGTCCCCACCTCGCTCCCCGCCTGCACTCTTCTCTCGGTCCGCCCAGCCTTGGCAGGTCACCAGCCTCCTGGACATTCGAGGGCATCCCCAGGTCTCCGCAGGGAGTTGCCAGGCCCAGGCTCCTGGCGCTACCCCTTCCTCCCTCCTCCTGCTTTCGACTCTCTGGCACCAGAGCCCAGAGCCATGCCAGCTCCTGGATCGGGCATCCCTCTGGCTTTAGTACACGGTCTGTCTATAACCCTGGTCCGCCGGCCATAAGGAGACGGGGCCGGGGCTATTGTCTGGCGCATTTCTCTCCATCAAGAGAGAAATACTCAGAGGACACTGGCATTGGTGTCACCCAGGGAGAAGCAAGCAGAATGTTTCAAAAGAGGACCAGCTGCCAGCTCCCAGCAGCGGGCTGGAGGGGTTTACTTAGCGAAGCCGGAAAGAAGGGAGGCCATTGTTCCTGTTGTGTGAGGGGTGAGCCAGGTGCTTATCCTTCATCCTCAGAGTGTGTGCTGGGAGTGGAACAGAGGAAATAGAGAGGTGGGCAAAGGCAGCCCCTGCCTCTAGGAAGTGCCTAGCTTAGGGGGTAGACAGGAACAGGGTTGAATTCTGAAATGAAGCACCAGGGATCCCACACCCCGACATAGATGCTCAACCCATGTCCATGCAGCAGCCCTTCTCTTTTTTTATTTATTTATTTTTAACTTCATGCCATGAGCTTTTTCTTAGTTATTTATTATTTTCATCCATCTTTATTCTTCGGCATGTGTGGGCCTCCCATTGCAGTGGCCTCTACCGCTGCAGAGCACTGGCTCTGGGCGCATGTGCTCCAGAGAGCTGGCTTGCAATTGGACACACCGGTCCAGCCACACAGTGGCACGTGGGATCTTCCCAGGCCAGGGATCAAACCGGTGCCCCTTGCACTGCAAGGCAGACTCTTTACTCACTGGACCACCAGGGAAGCCCAGCCCTTCTTTTTAACAGAAGAAAATTGAGTTAGGAGCGCCTCTAGTGCCTCAGGGTGAGTGGAGCTTCTGTTTGTTCCTCACCTGCCACCCCTGCTCTGTCTCCCTGGTGTGCAGCCTCCCAGCTGTGCCCACTGGCTGACTGCCAACCGGACACATTGGTATTTATGACTCTGGCTGCCCTGAGAGCTCATCTACGCAGAAGCAAATGGCCCGAGCCGGTGTCCCTACCCCAGCACTCATTCCCTATGTACTCAGGATCGTCGCGGGAGCCATTGCCAGGCTGGCCAAGTCTATCAGGGAACTCACAGTGGTCGCATCTGGCTTGAAGACAATAGGGTTTAGGAAAGCTCCTGTTTTAAAGGTACCACCCTGAGCTGTGAGTGGGGAGGGAGACGGGAGACCTCCCCTGAGAAGTGGAGAGTGCGTGTGTTACTGCCCCCAGACCAGAGGAACCGACTCAGACAGCCCTGCAAAGCTGGGTCCCTCTCGTCACATCCCAGAGGGAAGGCAGAGAACTCGGCACCGCGGAAGAGGGTGGGAGGAAGCAGGACAAGGGAAAGGTTTGTTTTTAAGGGATCGATAGGGGAGACACAGACTGTGTTCCCACACCCAGCTGAGAGCGGAGGGCTTTCTTTGCTGGGTGGATGGCTTGCTCTTTCCCACTGGTTTGAAAGCTGCTTCCAGGAGCCTCAAAGTTCCCCCAAGCTCCCTGCACTGTTGCTGCTCCCGGTGGACTAATCCCTAGGGGGTGATATTGATACGCCCCATGTGCCACCCTCAGCCCATGCCTGGGGACACAGCCCTCACTTCCTTGGGAACTATTTTTAGTGTGTTTGGGTCCTAGCCTCATGCTGTTTAGCTGGTCACAGCTGCGGCCATCTCAGGCACACCCTCCTCGGGGCTCTCCCTGGCCTCCGGGTGACCCACAGTGGGGCTGGCTTTGTTGGGGGATTGTCTGAGGACAGGAGTGGAGGAGGAGGTGGGGAGTGTGGTACCCAGGAAAGCTGGAAGGATGCAATTTTCTCAGGCCATCAGTGGGTTTTAAAAATGCAAATGGAACCAGGCCTTTGAAATATGCCTGCCATAAAGTGGAACTGGAGGTGGCAGCAGGAGCTGGCGCTGGTGTGGAAAGCCATGAGAGTCCCCTCCTGGAGCCTCATCCCCAGACGACTGTCCCTCGGCTCCAGAAGAGGAGGTCTGCTTACAGGGACCGGGAGTGCTGGACCTGGAGACCCCTTCCCCGCTGCAGGGCAACTCCCTGAAGCCTTTTCTCACCATCAGGTGTTAGTTACAGATGGTTCCAATAGTCACCCCACCTCAAGGCTGCAGAGAATGAGAGTCTATGTTCCCCTGGTCCCCCACGCTAGTGCTGGCTGTTGGAAGTTCTTCCAGGGCCTGATTTAAATGCCTCTCGGCCCTATTTCTGCTTCAGGGAACTCACAGTGTCGCATCTGGCTTGAAGACAATAGGGTTTAGGAAAGCTCCTGTTTTAAAGGTACCACCCTGAGCTGTGAGTGGGGAGGGAGACGGGAGACCTCCCCTGAGAAGTGGAGAGTGCGTGTGTTACTGCCCCCAGACCAGAGGAACCGACTCAGACAGCCCTGCAAAGCTGGGTCCCTCTCGTCACATCCCAGAGGGAAGGCAGAGAACTCGGCACCGCGGAAGAGGGTGGGAGGAAGCAGGACAAGGGAAAGGTTTGTTTTTAAGGGATCGATAGGGGAGACACAGACTGTGTTCCCACACCCAGCTGAGAGCGGAGGGCTTTCTTTGCTGGGTGGATGGCTTGCTCTTTCCCACTGGTTTGAAAGCTGCTTCCAGGAGCCTCAAAGTTCCCCCAAGCTCCCTGCACTGTTGCTGCTCCCGGTGGACTAATCCCTAGGGGGTGATATTGATACGCCCCATGTGCCACCCTCAGCCCATGCCTGGGGACACAGCCCTCACTTCCTTGGGAACTATTTTTAGTGTGTTTGGGTCCTAGCCTCATGCTGTTTAGCTGGTCACAGCTGCGGCCATCTCAGGCACACCCTCCTCGGGGCTCTCCCTGGCCTCCGGGTGACCCACAGTGGGGGCTGGCTTTGTTGGGGGATTGTCTGAGGACAGGAGTGGAGGAGGAGGTGGGGAGTGTGGTACCCAGGAAAGCTGGAAGGATGCAATTTTCTCAGGCCATCAGTGGGTTTTAAAAATGCAAATGGAACCAGGCCTTTGAAATATGCCTGCCATAAAGTGGAACTGGAGGTGGCAGCAGGAGCTGGCGCTGGTGTGGAAAGCCATGAGAGTCCCCTCCTGGAGCCTCATCCCCAGACGACTGTCCCTCGGCTCCAGAAGAGGAGGTCTGCTTACAGGGACCGGGAGTGCTGGACCTGGAGACCCCTTCCCCGCTGCAGGGCAACTCCCTGAAGCCTTTTCTCACCATCAGGTGTTAGTTACAGATGGTTCCAATAGTCACCCCACCTCAAGGCTGCAGAGAATGAGAGTCTATGTTCCCCTGGTCCCCCACGCTAGTGCTGGCTGTTGGAAGTTCTTCCAGGGCCTGATTTAAATGCCTCTCGGTGCCGATAAGCTGCTTCCCCTATTCTCTGTCTTCAGGACTAATTGAAAAGCCTTCTTTTGTAAGGAATTGGAGCCATAAAGGGCTGCTTTGTCCTTAGCTCTGATCCTTTTATTTCTATTTTCTCTCCAACCGTGTCTGAAGCAGGGCCTCTGAGCCCAGCCTCTGATACCCCCAGTAAAGCCAAATTTCTATTCCATCCCCGACCCAGCTCTGTGACCTTGGGAAAGTCACCTCACCTAGCTGAGTCTTAATCATCCCACCTCTAAAATGGAGATAGGAAAAGTACCTGTCTCAAAGTAGTGGCTAAGAAGAGTTTACTAAGCAAACAAGAGCATCTCAGTGCGAAAACAATACTTAGCATGGTGCATGGCACGGACCAAGCTCTCAGCATTAGCTTCTTCCTCTCCCCCTCTCTCCTCTCCTCCCTCCTGCTGCTGCTGCTTCTCCTTCTTCTTTCTCCTCCTTCTCCTCTTCTTACCTGTTGGGCAAAAGTGACCTACAGGTGACCATAATACCTCTTATTTCCTCATTCCGCCCATGGTGAGGGGACTCTGTACAGATTAAATCCTCCCACTATATGGCTGAGCAGCTAAGGAGAGTGTATGTGGAGGGATAGGGGTGTTAATTCTAAAAAATGTGGTAGATTAAAACAGCTTCTCCACTGTCCACACACCAGGAAATAGAGTAACTATATTTGTATGTATTTAAGTTGGCTCCAACCCAAAGAAATGAGAGATTTCCCTCTAATCTCGCCTTCTCCAGGAAGCCACTGGGTAGAGGCAGGTGAACTGGGATGTGTTGTAAAGAGTTCTAGGTTTGGGGGAAGGAACAGTGGGTGAGAGGCGTAAGGGAAGTAGCATGAAGGCCTGTACTATCATAAGTGAAGAAAATAGCTCTAGTCATTGCTCTGTGAGAAAAGGGGATCCTTCAGGGGTGCTATGTGATGGTTGGGAGGGGAGGGAAGGGGGGGATATACATGTGACTAATCTGAGAATATGCATGTCTGTGAACAACAAAACTCTGTAAAAGTTAAAACTAAAATAAAGGTTAAAAAAAAAAAAAAGAGTTCTAGGTTTGGGAAACTGAGTTTGATTTTTCTACGTATCTTTTATTAACTATATGACCTTGGGCAGGTCCCTTTGTTTCTCCAAGACTCAGTTTCCGCAACTGCAAAATGGGAGTAATAATGAACGCTGCCTATACTCTGCCTGCAGGTATCTTTTCAGCAGAGACAGAGCACAGACTTAGAGGTAACAATTGGATAATTAGTCATATACATATAGTTATATGTAGTTAGAGAGCCATATGCTAGATAGAACGATCAATCCCTGTTTCCATGACTTTCAAGGTTGATTGCACATCATGTGATACAATGGACGCAGAAGCACTCAGGAAATGTGCCCAAGTTCATGGTGAATGAATTTCACCAAGGTCGTGTAGCAAGTCAATGGAAGAGCTTGGGTTGGGCCCAGGCCTCCCAGGTTTCAGTCTCGAGTTTTTCCCAAGACACCATCTTTCCTCTCCCCAGTCCCCTTCTCCCTAAAACTTTGTTCAGGAGGGGATTGTGAATTCATGGGGGAAGACAATACAGGGGCCAATAATTCAAGAGAAGAAAAAAGAGTCTGGGGAAAGGTGATAGGTCCAGACTGGGGTGGGGGCACCACAGACAGGGCCTGGGAGAGGCTGGACAGATGGCAGCCCTTCACTCCTGCCTCCTCCAGAATTCTGCAAGCAGCAGGTTCTGCACTCCTTTCCCAGCCTTGCCTGCCTCCTCCAAGGAGGAGCCTGTGCCAGAGTGAATACAATCCAAGTTATTAATTGCCTGCAACAATTAGTCCCAGTGCCTGGGCTTTCAAACAACCCGGCTCTGAAAGACGGAACCAATTACACCATCCTCAGTATTCACTCTGCCACAATGATTCTCTCCCAACACGACAGCCCCCCAACCCCCCAACGTCCACATTTTGCGGGGTCTTGGCTCTGACTTCAGCACCTGGAGAAGACCAAGTAGAGACCTTCAGCAGTGAAAGACCGTGAGGGCTTCGACCCCGAGGGACATTACACATAGCAGGGCTAAACCACTGGCAGGGAAGGGCAGGACCCTGCCAAAGATCTGGACAGTGTGACATTCACTGGGGACGGTCTCATTTTGCACGAGGAAAAAGTATAACCTCTAGGTTGATGGTTTTAAGCAGATTCCCTGCAGGGTTTTTGTTAGAATTGGCTTGAAAGGGAGAGGTCAGAAATACCCCAAAAGTTCTGATTTTAATCCCAGTGCAGTCGAATACTAGCATTGTGGCTTTGGGACAATCCTCTCATGTCTCTGAGCTCATTTCCTTGCCTGTAAACTGACAACAGTGGCCACACCTCCCCCAAGGAGGGAGACGTGACACAGAAACACACAGTAGCCTGGCTGGTGGCACAGAGTGAGCTGGAAACACACAGTTGCTGTCATGTTCTGTAGGGAAAGAGCCATGGAAAGAGGCTCCGTAATTCTGTGGTTCCTCCTTCCCTTGGTAGGGGAGTGGACGTGTGGGGCAATGGGGAATGAGATGGGGGTAGTTATAAGACCTGGATGCTGACCCCAAACTTGCTATAACTTGCACTCTGGTCTTGGTGACCTTTTCACTCTGACCTCTTTTTCCAGCCTGACACATGAGGGCATGAGGCTAGATGAACTCTAGAGCCCCTCTAATGGATCCTCCAGGAGAGTAGGCATGAAGCAAAGGAGTGTAGAGTGGGTGAGAACCTGTGGGGAATACAGACTCCTCAGTTTTTCAAGAGGTGGATGCAGCAACGGTAACTGTGATAGAATTGCCAAAAGAACATGAAACCAGTTACGCAGTCAAGCCTAGAGTCTGTTTGTTCTTCATCAGTACAGGAACCACATATATTTGATCAAAACAGGAAAAAAGAAGATTATTGCCTGACTCAGAGCTCCTGCGAGGGGTCGAGAAGGCCCCAGTGCAGTCTTTGTCGTTGGAGGATGTTTCAGGACCACGGACAGTGGCTCGTGCTGCCTTCCAAACACCTGAGCCGCAGTGGCGACAAGGGGCAAGGGATGAGACATTCTGGCTACTTGGAGGCGGTGTTATGCTCAATGTGCACACTGCTGAGGCTCAAGAATAACCCAGTTACATCTGGTGAGGGATTCTGAGTGTCCAGTAGAGCTGCCCAAGCCTTTCAGGATGGTGCCTTGTACATGCAGGTGCACCAGGAATATCCAAGGCTCCTGATGCACCTGTTTTGTGTGAGCTCTTTCATGACTCAGTATGCAATGCCAGCCCTATCTTCCCGCCCTTCCCTGCTCCTTTGTTTCCTCTAATCTTGGCTTCCTGGCACAAGTTGGCCAGAAGCTCCTTTTCCCCCCGCAGGCTGACTGCTCACTGGCGCCAGGAGGCAGGCCAGCTTTAACCCTGGCCACCAGGCTCCATCTGGGCCTCTACAATGACAGCAAGAAAGAGCTTTGTTGGCATTTTCCCAGTCAGGAATCCGTGTAGCTCTGACAGGCTGCCCCAGTGCCTGTTCCCATTCTAGGGCATCCAGTGTGGGCAGGGCAAGGAACCTTCTGTGCCAGAGAATTCTATGGCCAGGGTCCTTGAGCTGGAATGAAGGGTTGGTAGACAGATCATCAGTACCCAGGCAGTTCAAATACCTTTTAGGTACCAAGGAATTCTGCTAACAACATCAGCACAAGTAATAATGAATGTGTGCTCAGTCACTCAGTCGTGATCAACTCTGAGACCCCATGGACTGTAGCCCACCAGGCTCCTCTCTCCATGGGATTCTCCAGGCAAGAATACTGCCATTCCCTTCTCCAGGGGATCTTCCCAACCGAGGGGTTGAACCTGGGTATCTGGCATCGCTGGCAGATTCTTTACCATCTGAGCCACCACCATCTACTGAGTATCAGGCCCCATACATGCATTACTTCATTTAAACTCACACCATGAGGTGAGTCTTCTTATATCCTCATTTCCAAGTGAGGAAACTGAGGCTCAGAGAATAGACTCCTTTAGGTCACACAGCAGGTAAGTACTGAGGACTCAACCCGAGGCAGTTAGATTCCATAGCCCAACTCTTTAACTGCATTCTTATTCTCATCTTTTGTTGTTGTTTAGTTGCTGAGTCAGGTCTGACTCTTTGCAACCCCATCGACTGCAGCACACCAGGCTTCTTTGCCCTTCACTATCTTCCAGAGTTTGCTCAAACTCATGTCCCTTGAGTTGGGGATGCTATCTAACCATCTCATCCTCTGTCACCCCTTCTCCCCCTGCCCTCAATCTTTCCCAGCATCAGGGAGTCAACTCTTGGCATCAGGTGGGTCGGGGAGGATAAGAAATTTAAGGTCAGAGAGTCATTGATAGAGAGGGGTAAACCAAGGTTTGCCTGATGTCAAAGATACCACGTTTATCTACTCCACTTTACTACTCCCTGAGGAACTTGGTCCCTGTCGAGTGCCCACTCTCAGCAGCCCTGACGGTGGCATTTAGGTCTCATCCTTGCTTTGTAACCTAGGATTCCCTTTTAGCTCATCTATTAAAGAATCTACCTGCAATGCAGGAGACCCCAGTTCGATTCCTAGGTCAGGGAGATTCCCATTCCAGTATTCTTGGGCTTCCTTTGTGACTCAGATGGTAAAGAAGCCGCCCACAATGCAGAAGACCTAGGTTCCATCCCCGTTTTGGGAAGATCCCCTGGAGGAAGGAAAGACTACCCACTCCAGCATTCTTGCCTGGAAAATTCCAGGACTTGTCCATGGGTTGCAAAGAGTCAGACACAACGGAGCGATTTCACTTTCACTTTAGGTGTAAAACAACCACACTCGGGGGACTGGCATCCCCTGATACACAATGCCAGGTCATGTCCCAGCTTCTCACCACCGGGAGACTGAGACCTGCCCAGCACAGTGACCGCAGTGGTGTGTTCACCTCCTGACAGAACTGTCCTCTCGGCCACCCCTCCATGGCCTCTGTGTCCTTCATGACACCACCGGGTCCTCATTTTGCAGCTGCACGTCTGGGGACAGCTGTTCTTGCTGGCATCCAGGGTCATATCTGACAGATGTGACCGAGGGATGCAAGAGGAATGCATGAGTCATCTTAATGGCCACTTGGGAGTAGCCAGTGCCGGGCCAGCAGGGTTGGCTGTGGCTGGGGATGCAGGCTGATGGCATGTTCCCTTACCCTCCTCCATCTCCTCCTCCCCACTGTCCTATCTCTTCCCCGATGTCCCCAGACTCCTCCTTTCCCTCCTTTACACGTCGTCCTTCCCTTGATTATGGCTGTAGTAAACACTGATTGAGCACTTGCTGTGTAACAAGCCCATGCCGAGTGTTTTACGTGCCCCGTCTTCTTTAATCTTCACCATGGCTGTTAGAGAATAATCACCTCCCTTATGAGGAAGAGATGACTCAGAGAGATCAGTTTGTAAGGCCCCACTGACTTCTGAGCCCACATGCTCCTGTCCCTCTGCCCGCTGGGGATGGCAGCACCTCGTCACACGCAAGGCAAGAGGGCCAGAGGTGGTGCAGTCTGCTCTCTTTGGGCTTTGGCCTTGCTTTGTAACCTAGGATTCCCTTTAGCTCATCTATTAAAGAATCTACCTGCAATGCAGGAGACCCCAGTTCGATTCCTAGGTCAGGGAGATTCCCATTCCAGTATTCTTGGGCTTCCTTTGTGACTCAGATGGTAAAGAAGCCGCCCACAATGCAGAAGACCTAGGTTCCATCCCCGTTTTGGGAAGATCCCCTGGAGGAAGGAAAGACTACCCACTCCAGCATTCTTGCCTGGAAAATTCCAGGACTTGTCCATGGGTTGCAAAGAGTCAGACACAACGGAGCGATTTCACTTTCACTTTAGGTGTAAAACAACCACACTCGGGGGACTGGCATCCCCTGATACACAATGCCAGGTCATGTCCCAGCTTCTCACCACCGGGAGACTGAGACCTGCCCAGCACAGTGACCGCAGTGGTGTGTTCACCTCCTGACAGAACTGTCCTCTCGGCCACCCCTCCATGGCCTCTGTGTCCTTCATGACACCACCGGGTCCTCATTTTGCAGCTGCACGTCTGGGGACAGCTGTTCTTGCTGGCATCCAGGGTCATATCTGACAGATGTGACCGAGGGATGCAAGAGGAATGCATGAGTCATCTTAATGGCCACTTGGGAGTAGCCAGTGCCGGGCCAGCAGGGTTGGCTGTGGCTGGGGATGCAGGCTGATGGCATGTTCCCTTACCCTCCTCCATCTCCTCCTCCCCACTGTCCTATCTCTTCCCCGATGTCCCCAGACTCCTCCTTTCCCTCCTTTACACGTCGTCCTTCCCTTGATTATGGCTGTAGTAAACACTGATTGAGCACTTGCTGTGTAACAAGCCCATGCCGAGTGTTTTACGTGCCCCGTCTTCTTTAATCTTCACCATGGCTGTTAGAGAATAATCACCTCCCTTATGAGGAAGAGATGACTCAGAGAGATCAGTTTGTAAGGCCCCACTGACTTCTGAGCCCACATGCTCCTGTCCCTCTGCCCCGCTGGGGATGGCAGCACCTCGTCACACGCAAGGCAAGAGGGCCAGAGGTGGTGCAGTCTGCTCTCTTTGGGCTTTGGCCTTGGGTGGATTGACTGGCAAATGCTTTTCCCTTTTTGTTTCTCCTGTAAAACTCTAAGCTGATTTTCATCTCCTTCCCTGAATGATTACATTCCCTGTGCCTTCTCATCCGTCTGTTCCCTCTGTGGATATGGGCAGCCCAGGGTTAGCCTATACAAGTCCTGAATCTAAGCCTTGCCCTCCCCCGGGTCTGGCTTCAGGGGCTGGGGGAAGCCAGAATAGCTCTCAGGGCTCCGAGGAAGCCCTGATAATGGCTGCTATTTCCCTCGAGAGGGTCTGCTGTTCCTGTCTCTCCATGCCCCACCCTTCCCCACTGACTGCAGGACATAGTCTGGACCCTGCATATGGCACTCATGGCCCTCTCTCCTCAATGGCCTCTCTTCAACCCCGTCAGTGGGCAGCCCCCTCCTCACCTGCAGCCGGCTGGAATCAGCCCTAGCTGAAGAGTTAGTCCATCGTCTCTCAGGTGCACCTGGCCCCTTTGTGCCTCTCAGCCGTTACTCATGTCCCTCCATCTGCCTGAAAGACTCCTTCTCTTCTTTCAGAGCAGCTCAACTATCTCGCATCCTCGATGCCCAACTCATTCCTCTGGATGAAGCCACCCCCTTCTTACCCTACTCTTTCCTCCAAAGAGTCTTCAACTCTCTCTCTTCTCTGCTCCTAGAATGATTTCACACGTCTATTTTTGCATTCGTCACAGTCTGACTTGTTTTCTATATACGGTCTGTTGTGGGAGCGTGCACGGAGCGTGTGAGGTCGTGAGAAGACTCTGTGGCGGGGGCAGCTGGGGGGAGCACTCCCCAGGCAGGGGCAGATCACGAGAAGGAGTGGAGCCTGGAGTTCTAGGACCAGCTGCTCCAGGGTCTGGATGCAGAGCTTAGAAGTCAAGAGTCAAACATTCTTCTCATTTTAAAGATGGGACAACTGAGGCTCTCTGACTCAATAAACATGAGTTTAGGCAAAGTCTGGGAAGGACAGAAGAGCCTTGTGTGCTTCAGTCCATGGGGTCACAAAGAGTCAGACCCTGCTTAGTGGCTGAACAACAAAAACAAAGGCTCATTGAAGGTATGACTTTCCCACGATCACATGGCACTTGTGAGAAGATTGTAGCTCCTAGGCTCCCAGTTCCTAATCCTGTGAGGTCCCCAAAGTCCCACTGGTAGAGCTGGGCTTGCACACACCCGTCGCCCAGAACTTTCTGTCTTCCTTACCACCTTTATCAGCCAGTTATCACCATAACCATGCCACATGACAAATCACTTCAAAATCTCAGTGTTGGACTTCCCTGGTGGTCCAGTGGTTAAGAATCTGCCTGCAAATGCAGAGGACATGGGTTCAATCCATGGTCTGGGAAAATTCCACCTGCCGCAGGGCCACTGAGTCCATGCGTCACAGGTACTAAGTTTGAGTGCCTAGAGCCTCTGCTCTGCAGTGAGAGAAGCCATCGTAATGAGAAGCCCACGCACCACAACTAGTGAGTAACTCCTGCTCGCTGCAACTAGAGAAAGCCCACGTACACAGCAACGAAGACTGAGTGCAGTCAAAGAAATCTCAGTGACATTTAGCACGAACACTTATGTGTTGTTCGTGGGTCTAGATGCTGGCTTGAGAGCTCTGCTTCAAGTTGTGAGCCAGCTCACATCTTCTCCACGTCGGGGCCGTGGATTGACCCAACTCTTCCTCGGATGAAGCCACCCCTTCTTACCCTACTCTTTCCTCCAAAGGTCTTCAACTCTCTCTCTTCTCTGCTCCTAGAATGATTTCACACGTCTATTTTTGCATTCGTCACAGTCTGACTTGTTTTCTATATACGGTCTGTTGTGGGAGCGTGCACGGAGCGTGTGAGGTCGTGAGAAGACTCTGTGGCGGGGGCAGCTGGGGGGAGCACTCCCCAGGCAGGGGCAGATCACGAGAAGGAGTGGAGCCTGGAGTTCTAGGACCAGCTGCTCCAGGGTCTGGATGCAGAGCTTAGAAGTCAAGAGTCAAACATTCTTCTCATTTTAAAGATGGGACAACTGAGGCTCTCTGACTCAATAAACATGAGTTTAGGCAAAGTCTGGGAAGGACAGAAGAGCCTTGTGTGCTTCAGTCCATGGGGTCACAAAGAGTCAGACCCTGCTTAGTGGCTGAACAACAAAAACAAAGGCTCATTGAAGGTATGACTTTCCCACGATCACATGGCACTTGTGAGAAGATTGTAGCTCCTAGGCTCCCAGTTCCTAATCCTGTGAGGTCCCCAAAGTCCCACTGGTAGAGCTGGGCTTGCACACACACTCCGTCGCCCAGAACTTTCCGTCTTCCTTACCACCTTTATCAGCCAGTTATCACCATAACCATGCCACATGACAAATCACTTCAAAATCTCAGTGTTGGACTTCCCTGGTGGTCCAGTGGTTAAGAATCTGCCTGCAAATGCAGAGGACATGGGTTCAATCCATGGTCTGGGAAAATTCCACCTGCCGCAGGGCCACTGAGTCCATGCGTCACAGGTACTAAGTTTGAGTGCCTAGAGCCTCTGCTCTGCAGTGAGAGAAGCCATCGTAATGAGAAGCCCACGCACCACAACTAGTGAGTAACTCCTGCTCGCTGCAACTAGAGAAAGCCCACGTACACAGCAACGAAGACTGAGTGCAGTCAAAGAAATCTCAGTGACATTTAGCACGAACACTTATGTGTTGTTCGTGGGTCTAGATGCTGGCTGGAGAGCTCTGCTTCAAGTTGTGAGCCAGCTCACATCTTCTCCATGTGGCACGTCGGGGGCCGTGGATACAGAGCTTTTCCTTTTTCCACCCTTTTCCAGCTATGGCAGGAGTGCAAGAGGACAATCACAGTCACGTAAACACACCTCAAGCTTCTTCCCTCATTGTATCTGCTGCCATCCCACTAGCCAGAGCAAGTCACCTGCCCAAGCTCAAGATCAAGCGGTGAGGAAGCAGACTCATGTAGCCCAGGCAAGAGTATGAATGTGAATACTAATCTAGGAGAGTGAGGCACGGAGACCACTAGTTCAGTCCTCGAGGACATAAGGTGTCCTCTTACCTTTCCTCTTAACAGATCCAAACTGACAACTGACTGCCCCCCAAAAGCCACCAGACATGCCCCCCAGCTTCCTTCCTCCCAGCCACTAATCACAGAGCCTTGCATTCACTCTCCACCTTCCCATCAGAAACAGAGTCATGCTATTCTCAAAATAACAGCAGAGAAGAGATGAAAGAAGAATACGTTGAACACAAAGAAAAACAAGTGTTAGTCATTCAGTCTTGTCCAATCCCAGGGACTGTAGCCTCTGTCCACGGAATTCTCCAGGCAAGAATCCAGAAGTGCATTGGCATTCCCTTCTCCGGGGGATCTTCCTGACCCAGGGATCGAACCTGGGTCTCCCACATTGCGGGCAGATTCTTTACCATCTGAACCACCAGGAAAGGGCATGTAGTTCATTTAATCTGGAAGACTGAAGAGTTGCCTTCACTCCACCTTCCAATCCCACTCACTGTCCCAGTTCTGAGAGGTGAGCCTTAGAGGTTCCCCAACACTTTGTGACAAGTTCTCATAGGATCACTCAGCTATACAGCCGCAGAGTCTCAATGTGGGGATACTTCTAATTTTTGCCTTCCTGTATCTGTTCACCATCCTTTTGCTAGCTGCCCACCAGCTTCCAGTAGAGAACCACCATTCCCCTTCAGGCCATGTGATTTGGGTGGGGGCAACACACATCCTAAAGGAAATCAGTCCTGCATATTCATTGGAAGGACTGATGCTGAAGCTGAGACGCCAATACTTAGGCCGCCTGATGAGAAGAGCCAGCTCATTGGAAGAGATCCTGAGGCTGGGAACGACTGAAGGCAAAAGCAGAAGGGGGAGACAGAGGATGAGATGGTTGGATGGTATCCCTGACTCGACAAACGTGAGTTTGAGCAAATTCCAGGAGACATGAAGGACAGGGAGGCTTGGTATGCTGTAGTCCATGGAGTCGCAAAGAGTCAGATATGACTTAGCAACTGAACAACAGCAACATACATGTAACTCAGGCCTAAGACAGAGTATCCCATCATCCTCTTGGCTGCAGGGATTGATTCAGGGATAGAATCAACAGATAGATTCATGGCAAACACAGCCCCATGAGAATTCAGGGCTGGGCTTTCTGTCAAATTGCTGGGCCTTATATGAAGAATTAGAGGAAGCCCAAAAGAGACTGATTTTTTTTTAATGCAGGTCTTGGAACTGAGAAGCTACAGGCTTTGTGTTACTAGCAGCCACAATGCTTCCATCTCAGTTCCAAGAACAAAGTGTGTCAAGTCACCATGAACTGAGGGACAGAGACACTTGACTTAAGCTCCTGGATCAAGCTATGCCTGAAGTCCTAGTCTACTTTTGGACTTTTCATCTATGAAAGTTTTTATCACTTGCAAGAATCCAGAAGTGCATTGGCATTCCCTTCTCCGGGGGATCTTCCTGACCCAGGGATCGAACCTGGGTCTCCCACATTGCGGGCAGATTCTTTACCATCTGAACCACCAGGAAAGGGCATGTAGTTCATTTAATCTGGAAGACTGAAGAGTTGCCTTCACTCCACCTTCCAATCCCACTCACTGTCCCAGTTCTGAGAGGTGAGCCTTAGAGGTTCCCCAACACTTTGTGACAAGTTCTCATAGGATCACTCAGCTATACAGCCGCAGAGTCTCAATGTGGGGATACTTCTAATTTTTGCCTTCCTGTATCTGTTCACCATCCTTTTGCTAGCTGCCCACCAGCTTCCAGTAGAGAACCACCATTCCCCTTCAGGCCATGTGATTTGGGTGGGGGCAACACACATCCTAAAGGAAATCAGTCCTGCATATTCATTGGAAGGACTGATGCTGAAGCTGAGACGCCAATACTTAGGCCGCCTGATGAGAAGAGCCAGCTCATTGGAAGAGATCCTGAGGCTGGGAACGACTGAAGGCAAAAGCAGAAGGGGGAGACAGAGGATGAGATGGTTGGATGGTATCCCTGACTCGACAAACGTGAGTTTGAGCAAATTCCAGGAGACATGAAGGACAGGGAGGCTTGGTATGCTGTAGTCCATGGAGTCGCAAAGAGTCAGATATGACTTAGCAACTGAACAACAGCAACATACATGTAACTCAGGCCTAAGACAGAGTATCCCATCATCCTCTTGGCTGCAGGGATTGATTCAGGGATAGAATCAACAGATAGATTCATGGCAAACACAGCCCCATGAGAATTCAGGGCTGGGCTTTCTGTCAAATTGCTGGGCCTTATATGAAGAATTAGAGGAAGCCCAAAAGAGACTGATTTTTTTTTAATGCAGGTCTTGGAACTGAGAAGCTACAGGCTTTGTGTTACTAGCAGCCACAATGCTTCCATCTCAGTTCCAAGAACAAAGTGTGTCAAGTCACCATGAACTGAGGGACAGAGACACTTGACTTAAGCTCCTGGATCAAGCTATGCCTGAAGTCCTAGTCTACTTTTGGACTTTTCATCTATGAGACCAGGCGGGAGAGTTTTCTATCACTTACGACTGAAAGACTTTAAGTAAACTTTTGTCGTTGTTGTTCTGTTGCCAAGTCATGTCTGACTCTTTGTGACCCCATGAACTGCAGCATGCCAAGCTTCCCTGTCCTTCACTGTCTCCGAGTTTGCTCACATTCATGTCCATTGAGTTGGAGATGCCATTTAACCATCTCATTCTCTTCCACCCCCCTCTCCTTTTGTCTTCAATCTTTTCCAGCGTCAGAGTCTTTTCTAGGGAGTCAGCTCTTTGCATCAGGTGGCCAAAGTATGAGAGCTTCAGCTTCAACATCAGTCCTTTCAATGAATATTCAGAGTTGATTTCCTTTAGCATTGACTATTTTGATCCCCTTGCAGTCCCAGGGACTCTCAAGAGTCTTCTTCAGCATCACAGTTTGAACCCTTTAATCATAAAATTTTGGACACCTAGAGATGAGGATTCTTAGGATCATAAATTCATTGAATCTCAGGGAGTTGATGTCCTCAGAGGTTAAGCATGGCTTAGAGCAACATGGAAAGGATGCCGGCGCTACAGGTATGGAGAATGGGGAGAACAGGGTGTCTTTTTGCGCCCCTATTGGTGTCAGCATGTTTGTCCTGGATCAGGAGCTTCCGCAGCACCAGGCACTAGACTGTAGATGGACCCCGGGCGGGCTGGGTGCAGTGAGATGCATAATCCCAGCTTCCTGGGCTCAGCAGTGACACCAAATAGCTTTTCACGGCTATGCTCCTATAAGGCACCCTCTCACCCCTTCATCCAAGGGGACGATGGGGTTTGAGCTGGCCTGGGACAGTGTAAGCAGTGAGGCTAGGAAAGGCTGCCGCGAGCCAGGGCCTGGAAAGCCCAGACGATGCACAGAGGCAGAGGTGGATGGTGAGGGTGTCTCTTGGAAGAGCTACACTTGGCCAGCAGAGAAGCCTGCTCCAAACTGGAGTCCTGGGGCCTGGCCCCAGTGTGCCAACCTCCAGCTTGGCATCAGTGCCCACTTTTGCTGGCTCACCTTTCTGGGCAGATATTTCAGGAAAGGAAAGGAAGGCTCACACCTCAGCCTGACTTCCCTACCTGCTAAGACCATTTCCAAAGGTGCCAACGATGACCTGGCTCCTGGGTGACATCCCATTGCCAGGTCTGAAGCTGCCACTGGCGTTTTTCCTCTCCAGATCCCAGGACTTCCTGCCTGGCCGTGGCTCCTGAATCAGCTGCATTTCCAGTCTGGCCACTGTTCCTTGAGAACGCATGGTTCTTTCCCACTGAATGGCACTTCCTGGGTGCCACAGACCTGGGTTCTAGTTTCACTTTCTCCAGTGACTTGCTTCTTGTATATCCTGGGGCCAGTTTGTTGTTGTCCAGTTGCTAAATTATGTCCAAATCTTTGCAACCCCGAGGACTATAGCATGCTGGGCTCCTCTGTCTTCTACCATCTCCCAGAGTTTGCTCACATTCACGTCCATTGAGCTGATGGTGCTATCCAACCATCTCATCCTCTGCCGCCCGCTTCTCCTTCTGCCTTCAATCTTCCTCAGCATCAGGGTCTTTCCCAGTGAACTGGCTCTTCACATCAGGTGGCCAAACCAGGAGGCCTCCCCACCAATAATGAGTCTCACTATACTTTTATGAAACAGGCTTGACCATTACCATTCTACAGGCAAAGAAACTGAGGCTCTCAGAGGTCCCAGTTTCATTCATTCAGCAACATCCATTTACCAATTGCTGCTTGAGCCATCCACTTGCTGGGCATTGTGCTAGGCTCTGAGGACACTAAGGTGGCTTACAAAAAAAAAAGATCCTGACCCATCGGTTGTTCAGTTAGAGTGAGTAAAAGACTTGCTCAAGGTCATAAAGAAAACTGTCATCGTCTTTGTACACAGTAGGTGCTCAATCAATGCACTGATTGGCTGAAATTCCATGTAGGCAGCTGACAAGGAGAAATCATGGGCAAAAAGACAGTAGGATAAAAAGGAGGCAACAGGAGAAAGGGATATGTCAATTTCCAGCCTTGAGGCTGGGTTTACAAACAAAGCATCTATCATATCTGATGCTGTTTGCTAAAGACCAGAATGGAGATGAAGGAAATGAGGGGTAGCGGATGGTGTGCTTGGCTCCTGCCTGACAAAGCAGCTTGGGGCCTGCAGGGGCTGCACTTGGTAATGAGCTCTGGAGTGGTCCCTGGATCCCCCAGGCAGGGCTGCAGAGAGGATGAAAGCAGTGCTTTACTCGGGATGGCATGCTGGTAACACTGGTAACAGGGAGGGAGGTCGCAAACATCAGGATGAGCCCTTACCTACCAAGCTAAAACATCCTGAATGTTCCCAGCCTCAAAGATGGTAACAGCAGGTTCCTTCTCTCCTCCGGACCTTGCTTCTCAAAGCGTGGTCCATGGACCAGCCGCATCAGCCACACCTGGACATGTGCTAAAAATGCAGACCTTCAGCCCTATCCTGCAGCTACTGATTGTGAAGCTGCATTTTCAACAAGTTGCCTCACTCTTCCTTAAGAATGACCACACGTTAGAACCATCAGAGGAGGATTAGAAAACCCCGATGCCTGAATTTACCCAGGGGATTCTGATTTAATTGGTCTGAGCTCAGGCTGGGCAGCAGAACGTTATTGAAAAGTAACTGACATCTAACGTTATGGAAGCTGAAGGTGTACAATGTCTCGATTTGATACAGTTATATGTTGCAAATCAATGACCACCGTAGCACTAACGCCTCCATCATACCCCATCAGAGCCGTTTCTTTTCAAGTGGGGCTTGACCCAAACGTGCAGCCCAAATAGATCATTGCTTCCACTTCACAGAGACATTCCCAAACTTGACCTCATATTCTCTTTGCTACAATCCTAGAAGTCAGGATGGTGTGATTCTCCCTGGTTTTCAGAAGTGAGGTTATTTTCATTTTTCAATCCAACAGGTGGATGTGGAGCAGGGGTTTTCCAAGTGAGGTCCCTACATCAGCCACAGCAGCATCCCCTGGGAGTTTATTGTAAATGTAAATTTCAGGAGCTTCCCTAGTGGTCCAGTGGTTAAAACATCACCTTCTAATGCAGGGGGTGCGGGTTCAATCCCTGGTTGGGGAGCTAAGATCCCACAGGCCTCCTAGCCAAAAAAAGAAAAACCCAAAAAACATAAAATAGGAGCAACATTGTAATAAATTAAATAAAAAGACTTCTTAAATGGTTCACATTAAATAAAATCTAAAAAAAAAGTGTAAATTTTATGATCAGAAACTCTAAGGGTAGAACTCAGAATCTGTGATTTAACAGACTCCTTCTGATGCCTATGCATGCTCAAGTTTGAGAACCAGTGGCATCATGGAGAGAGCCTTGAACTGAGAGAGAAGGTCTGGCATCTCCCCTGGCCTCTGTGTGCCCTTGGGCTTCCATCTCCACATGTAGGAACCAAGGGAACCGAACGAGAGCAGGGCTGCCGGCTCCAGTGTTCCCTGGCAGGCATGACTAATCCATCACCGCACTGCTCCCGTCTCAGCCCCAGTTGACAGAGAGCTTGTCTCAGCACATCTCCCCACCCCCACCCGCCCCCACACAGGGAGTACAGCCCTCCCAGATAGTTGGGGCTGGCACTGAAATTAAAGTCAGTTTGTGACCCCAGGGTGCTCCCAGATCTCTGAGAATGTCTTCACCTCTGGGTCAGCGGCCAGTGTTGGCCTCAGACCTTAGAACCGGTGCTTTCTCTTGTTTTCCCTCCTCCTCCACCAGCTCTAAGAAAGCCGTGGAAGCTGGTGCCTCCACACGGGCCACAAAGACGTGTTGGAAGGCAGGTGGCCCACCCCACTTCACACCCTTCCACACCTCCTCGCTTTGGAAAGTCTGTTCCCAGGAGGCTTCTTTGCCTTCTCCTCCGGACTTGCTTTGCTACCACCAAGACCCAGATCAAATGTCACCTCCTCAGTAAACCTCCCTCCCTTGCCCTGTGCCTCCGGGTAGGGACAATGGAGCTTCCCTAAAGACGGGAGCACTCCCTACCTGCATCATGCCCCTCCATGATCGTCTACCTCCCTCGAGGGACCAAAGCTCCTGGAAATCAGGGACCACTGGAATCCTTAGTACAGAGTCCTGAGCTTGGTAAGGATAGATCCTCAAGATAAATATGATTAAAAGAGACACCCAGATTCCCAGTGTCGGGGGGCGGGGTGTCCTCCTGGTCAGAGCATCTTCTGCACCTTATTTTTAACTGCGTGTCAATTGACGTCCTGCCTGCCAATCCTCTGTCACTCAGAGTCTAGCGCTGGCCCTGGCACAGCCCGTCTGGCCTGGCTCCTTCTCAGGAAAGCGGGAGGCAGTGAGCAGGGCCACAGCGGCATCCCCTAGTCTCCAGCCAGGAGCTAGAGGGCAGGTTAGGGAGGCAGTGCCTACAGTCAGATCATGGATCCCAGAGGGCAGGGGAGGTAGGCCCCAGGACCAGTCACGCTCACACATCAAGGCCAGTTCCAAGGACGTGGAAAAGTTGCCCTCGCTCTGTTCACCTGCATATCTTCCATCACTGCGCTCAGCCTGGCTGGAGGAAGGAGGGAAGAGGTCCATTCTGTTCATACTTACTGAGAACCTAGTGTGTGTTCAGCCTTGGAACAGCCTTTTAAAGAGGGATGAGAAGGGGTAAGACACGGGCCTGTATTGAACATGGCTGTATTTCACGTCTTACTTGAAGGAGATACACATTGAGCATCTTCTGTATACCAAGCCCTGTGTGCAGAAGCTCACATCTGACCCCGCAATGGTCTTCGCAGGAGGCTTCCGGGACTGGGCTGTGCATTCCCGTGCCTCCACTCCTATAGGAATCCAGCTCCTCCTCATCCAAGTTCCAGCTCAAACACTGTCTCTCAGGGGCAAGCTATGGGAATGCTATCTCCTCTGGGAAGCCTTTCCCCACCTCTCGGGCAGAACTCTTGGCTCTTTCCTCTGCTTTCTCTCGGCAATGTGTCAAAGCAGTTCTCTTTCCTTTGTCTGGGGTTATTGGCACCAGGCTGCTGTGGGTTCAGCCCTTCCCAGGGGCCAGAAGTGATGCTGAGTATGGCTAAGTACTCTCTCTCAGTCCTCATCACCCAGCTACCAGGTACATATGACTGTTATCCATTTTATAGCCAAGGAAACAGGTCTGGAGAGGCTAAGGGACTTGCCCAAAGCCAGCAAGTGACAGTCAGAACCTGACCCAAAGGCCAGTTATTTCCAAGGCCAATGCCTGGGCCCCTGGGCATGGCTGGCCTTGAGAACACCCACTGGCCAGTTTAGTACCCATAAACTGGAACCTTTGCCCTAACACGGCTGCCCTTCACCCCCGCTCCCCACTTGGCACAAACACCTCAACCCTGAACCTCACAGGGAGACTCAGGTTGTCGTACTTCCAAACTGGGGCACGTGCCTATATTTCTGGGTAGAAACGACCGATCTGGAGAAATTGGGCATTCCTCTCCTTCTCTCCCCAACCCCACCCAGAATTTGCATATTGCAGTTTCCCACGATGTTCTCCCTCCCACCTCACAAAATAGTTGCCGAACAGATTGCATCGGAAGGAGAATTCCTGGATTATGGAGTCATGGTTCTAAATGGCTGTTTATCTGTGTTCTGCTTCATTTCTTTAAAAAAAAAAAAAAAAGGTAACATTTAAATAAGTGAGTTAAATGCAAAGGCAGTGGAAGCTGTATCCATCACGCCGTGGAGGACGGGATGGAGCCCGGTGGGGGGAGAGACCGGGACGGGCGGGCATGGCCAGCATCCACTGCCCGTTGGCTCTCTGGGCCTGCTCCCTACTGTCTGTCACAGCTTCCCACATTGTCTTCACTGCTGTCTTCTCGTTTCTGAGGAAACGAGAGCTCAGGGAGGTCAGGTGACCAGGTCAAGGTCACACAGCTGATCCGCAGCAGAGCTGGGCTTGATACACCAGCCAGTCTGACCCCAGAGCCAAGCTGTCTTCCTTCCGGTGCTGAGTTGGGACATTTTTCAGCTGCCTCTCTCTGAGCATCACTGAGTGGCCACTCTGGTGTGCTGGAGGAGGACAAGGAGGCCCTGCTGGCGAGGACTCACGCTCTCAAGTGGGCAGGGCTCTGTCAGAACCAGATGTGGGACTTCCCTGGTGGTCCGGTGCTTACGTATCTAGTTTGCAATGCGATGGACCCAGGTTTTATCCCTGATCAGGAAACTAAGGTCCCACATGCTACAGAGCAACTAAGCCTGCATGCGGCAACTCCTGAGACACGACACAGCCAAAATAAATAAATTTTTAAAGAACAAACTTGGTGGGGAGATGCAGGGGGAATCCCAATCTCAGGATAAGATGAAGGGCCCCAGAAAGGACATCACTTCCTCAGCTGAGGGACACATCGCACACCAATGCCCCGGGCATCTCCTTGGACTCTGAAGTACGTGCTACCCTTTCTGCTGCTCATCTGAAGGGCAGGCTCCTCCTTCGCACTGCCAGAGTCACATCTCCACCTCTGCAGTTTAGACTTCGGGCAATCCTAAAGGAAATCAACCCTGAACATTCACTGGAAGGACTGACGCTGAAGCTCCAACACTTTGGCCACCTGATGGAAAGAGCCGACTCATTGGAAAAGAGCCTGATGCTGGGAAAGACTGAGGGAAAAAGGAGAAGGGGACGACAGAGGATGCTGTGGTTAGATAGCACCCCCAACTCAATGGAGAGGAATTTTAGCAAATGCCCAGGGATCACGGAGGACAGAGGACCCTGGCGTGCCGCCATCCATGGGGTTGCAAATAGTCAGACACGGCTTAGTGACAAAGAGCAGCCATGACAAAGACCTTGGGCAAGTTACTTAACCACTCAAAGCTCAGTTTGCTCATCTGTAAAACGGGGATAACAGCAGAACCTGCCTTGTGGGTTATTAATGGGGGTGAAGAGGGTTAATACAAATCAAGGACTCAGGACAGTGTCGGGCGTTAGGATCTCACAAATGCTCAAGAAGTGCTGGTGGGTAGGATTCTTCATACAGCGATCACTGGGCATGTGGTGGTGGGGATGCAGAGGGGAGATACAGACCCTACCGGCTTGGAGTCTATAAGCTAACAGCCTGAGAAGATGTAGCAGATGGTTAAGACCACCCTGTAGGCCGTAAGCTGCAGTGAAGGCAAGCACAGGCATAGGGAGCCCTGAGGTGCAGGATCAGCGAGGGATTCCAGAAGTGCTGACAACCTGGTCTCAGCAGATGAGGAGGCATTCGCCTGCGGACCAGTGCACGGCCGCGGGGGTGGGTGCCGGTGGGCAGCTAGACATGAGGCAGGCCTCCAGGGAGAGCAACGACCCATCTAGAGGACTGGCCATTAGGAAATGGTGAGTACCCAGGGTGGTTGGATGTCAGGTCTGCGAGGGGCTGTAATGAGAGGTGGATACAGAGAGGGAGGCAGGGAGCAGATCTTGGCGAGGTTTGGGAGCTCCTACGGGTGAAATCATGTCCCCCAAAAGATGTGCTGAAATCCTGGGACTTCCCTGGTGGTCCAGTGGTTTGGACTCTGTGATTTCACTGCGAGGGACATGGGTTCGATCCCTGGTCAGGGAACTAGAATCCCACATGCTTCACAAGACCACCACCACCACCAAAAAAAAAAAAGCTATGTTGAAGCCCCAGTGTCCAGTCTGTGTGAATTTGCCCTCATTTGGATATGGAATCATTGCTCATGGAATCAGTTAACGTGAGAGTGTACTGGGGTAGGATGGACCCTAATCTAGTGTGACTGGGGTCTACATTAGAAGAGAAACCAGGGGAAGAGAATGTTACACACACTGGCCTGTGAGCGGAAAGGCCAGGTGCAGTCAGAAGCAAAGACTGGAGTGAGGCAGCCTCAAACGCCAAGGCCTGCTGGCCACTCCAGAGCTGGAAGAGGCAATTAAGGCTCTTTTCCCTGGAGCCTCCAGAGAGAGGGTGGCCCCGCTGAGATCTCGATATTGGGCTTCTGGCTTCCGGAGCTGTGAGAGCATCTGGTTTTATAAGCTCCCCAGCGGTGGCTCAGTGGTAAAGAATCCACCTGCCAATGCAGGAGATTCGGGTTCCATCCTCGCATTGGGAAGATCCCCTGGAGAAGGAAATGGCAACCCACTCCAGTATTCTTGCCTGAGAAATCCCATAGATAGAGGAGCCTGGCGGGCTACGGTCCTTAGGATCACAGAGTCGGACATGACCGAGTGGCTAAATAAAAACAGCAGCAAAAGCTAGGGATCCTGTTACAGCAGCAGGAACCAAACACTACAGCTGCGGGGCAGAGAGGATTAACCCCCGAGTGCCTGGCCACTGTCCCTTCTCTGTGTCCCCCTTGGGGCCCGGTGCTCAGCAGTGCTGCACCTGACGCCCTGCTGCCTGCCTGCTGCCCCCCATCACCTCTGCCTTGGTCGCCGTAACCACCTTCTGTCAGGTCCTCGATGCTGTGCCCCTGACCAACTGGGGCTGCAGCCACGGCAGCTCATCACTGAGATGTACAGCCAGCCTTGAGCAGGGTGACAGGGCCCGGCTGGACTGGCATGAATCATGTTTATCGCAAACAGGGAACAAAGAGAAAAAGAAAACAAAGCCCTGGGAGGAGGAAACGGACAGGCAGGCGTGAGGCCCTAGGGCGGGGGCGGGCCGAGAGGCGCTGCCCACAGAAAGACCCATTAATTTCCTGGTCTTTGCTCCAGGCTCAGGACCAAATAGCCCGGCGCTCTGTGGAGGTTTATCTGTGCGCCTCAGCTGTGAAGCGTGCTGAGTGCCAGCTTCTTGGGTGCTTCAGAGATTTGCCAGCCCTGGGAGGGAGCAGGAGGCACCAATCGCAGCTTCCGGCCCATCCATTACCCCAGCAAAGGTCCAGCTTTCAGCACTGTCCATGGATGAAATTGTGCTACATTCCGCCTGCTAATGAGGAGTTGCGGGCCTCAGCGTGGGGCCAGGAGCTGCTCTGGCCCCAGCTCAGACTGGCTTGGCCTGGCCGGAGAAGCCAAAGAGCGAGGGCGTGGGGGTGCCAGGAGAAGAGCAGGCAATGGTAAAGGCAGAGGGTCAGCCCCAGGGAGGCCTAAGGGAGCCGGAGTTACTGAGCACCACTGTGTATGCAGATGCACGGTCAGAGTTCGTCGTCCATCATAATACCAATGCGTGGCCTCCTATAACAGGAAACACAACCTGGGTGGCTTAAGGCAACAGAAACGTGTGCTCTTACCCTTCAAGAGGCTAGAAGTCCATGGTGTTGGCAGGACTGGTTCCTCCTGGAGGCTCTGAGGGAGGGTGTGCTCCATGCCTCTCTCTGAATTTGTCCAGCCGGCAAGCCTCCACGTTCCTTGGCTTGGAGAGGCCTTCTCCTTATAGGACCCCATCTACTCCGTGAGGAGGGCGTGTGAAGGGAGGTGCGGGCACAGCACAGGGGCAGGCGAGAGGATCAGGACCTTGCAGCTGACTTTAGAGGCAGGATCTGAGGATAGGACCCAAAAGCCCCGACCTCCCGATGGTGCTGACCATTTGGCTTCCCAGCCACACCCTCCAGGCCCTGCAGGTATCCCCAGCCCTTTGTCCTGTCTGCTCCATGTTCTCCAGCCAGCCTTGAGCAGGGTGACAGGGCCCGGCTGGACTGGCATGAATCATGTTTATCGCAAACAGGGAACAAAGAGAAAAGAAAACAAAGCCCTGGGAGGAGGAAACGGACAGGCAGGCGTGAGGCCCTAGGGCGGGGCGGGCCGAGGCGCTGCCCACAGAAAGACCCATTAATTTCCTGGTCTTTGCTCCAGGCTCAGGACCAAATAGCCCGGCGCTCTGTGGAGGTTTATCTGTGCGCCTCAGCTGTGAAGCGTGCTGAGTGCCAGCTTCTTGGGTGCTTCAGAGATTTGCCAGCCCTGGGAGGAGCAGGAGGCACCAATCGCAGCTTCCGGCCCATCCATTACCCCAGCAAAGGTCCAGCTTTCAGCACTGTCCATGGATGAAATTGTGCTACATTCCGCCTGCTAATGAGGAGTTGCGGGCCTCAGCGTGGGGCCAGGAGCTGCTCTGGCCCCAGCTCAGACTGGCTTGGCCTGGCCGGAGAAGCCAAAGAGCGAGGGCGTGGGGGTGCCAGGAGAAGAGCAGGCAATGGTAAAGGCAGAGGGTCAGCCCCAGGGAGGCCTAAGGGAGCCGGAGTTACTGAGCACCACTGTGTATGCAGATGCACGGTCAGAGTTCGTCGTCCATCATAATACCAATGCGTGGCCTCCTATAACAGGAAACACAACCTGGGTGGCTTAAGGCAACAGAAACGTGTGCTCTTACCCTTCAAGAGGCTAGAAGTCCATGGTGTTGGCAGGACTGGTTCCTCCTGGAGGCTCTGAGGGAGGGTGTGCTCCATGCCTCTCTCTGAATTTGTCCAGCCGGCAAGCCTCCACGTTCCTTGGCTTGGAGAGGCCTTCTCCTTATAGGACCCCATCTACTCCGTGAGGAGGGCGTGTGAAGGGAGGTGCGGGCACAGCACAGGGGCAGGCGAGAGGATCAGGACCTTGCAGCTGACTTTAGAGGCAGGATCTGAGGATAGGACCCAAAAGCCCCGACCTCCCGATGGTGCTGACCATTTGGCTTCCCAGCCACACCCTCCAGGCCCTGCAGGTATCCCCAGCCCTTTGTCCTGTCTGCTCCATGTTCTCCTTTAGAGAGGTGGCCCTTGGCAGGGAGCCTGTGTAACTCTTTCTCCAGACTTTTCTGGGTCACTCCCCTGGTCTGAGGACAGTCTGCCCTCTTCCCTTCCCTCCATCCCCTTTTATCCCAGTCTCTACACACCTCCTGTCACCAGTCAGCCTCTGAGACACGAGCCCCTGTGAAGCAGCCCTGGATGTGTATTTCTCTTTTTGCCACGCCACATAGCATGTGGGACCTTGTTCCCTGACCAGGGATCGAACCTGTGATCCGTGTAGCAGAGGCTCGGAGTCTTAACCACTGAACCACCAGGGAAGTCTTGGTCACCCTGCCTCAGGCCACGCCTCCTTCCCCTTCCCTCAGTCCAGGGAGAGAGCCCCAGGGGGTGGATTCCGTAGCCATGCTCTGCAGCACCCCTGGGAAGAAACCCTGGTCTAGAACACAAGCTCCAACAGGTGCCAAAAGTGGCTGAGACCCTGCCCTTGGCCCACCTTCTCTTCCTACGGCCTCGGGGGTGGCGAGACCTGAGAAGTGTGGGGAGAGGGAGGAGCCACGGGCCAGATTCGGTCACAGGCAGACATACCTTAGGGAGGGCTACCAGATTCACTGGTACCCTCATTCAGTAAGTAGGCGCACCATCTTCCAGGGTCCCTGATATTTAAGGAAATTAAGGTCAGGTCTGGATGCCAAATATTTGTCTAAGCTAAATAGAAAATGATACCAGGGGAGAAGGCCTTCAATTTTATGAGCAAATAAATCATATGAGAGAGAGTGGGCTGGAGAGAGGGAGGCGGGGGCAGGACACAATTATTCAGGACGGAGGGGAGGCGGTCCACCTCCCCCCTCTTTCAGAGTGTGGCTTCTTCACCTGGTTCTGAGGGCCAAAGCTGGGTCTTCCCTCCTCATCTAAATCCATAGCCCCCAATTCCAGACTGCCCCCCAGCCCAGATGGTGCCACATAGTGACCCCTGCCCCAGCGGCAGAGCAGGGGAGAGATCGGCCTCTGGACTCCAGTGGACCCAAGTCTGAATGCCAGCTCCATCGGCAACCAGCTGTGTGGCTTAGCAAGTCTCAACCACTCCCCCCCACCAGCCTCAGTTTTCTCATCTGTGTAATGGGATCAAGATAGCAATGACTTTATCAGGTTGTCAGCATGAAGCAAGGTGCAGAATGTAAAATGCTCAGCCTGGTGCATGGTCCATGAGGATGTCTGGGGTTGGAAAAATAACAACTTCCAAAAATGTCTATGTTCTCACCCCCAGAACGTGTGACTGTGGCCCCTCATGTGGCAAGAGGGGGTCAAGTGTGCAGATGAAATTAAGGTGGCTCATCACTCCGACCCTGAGATGT
Organism: Tragulus kanchil; assembly: GCA_022376925.1. Taxonomy (NCBI): domain Eukaryota; kingdom Metazoa; phylum Chordata; class Mammalia; order Artiodactyla; family Tragulidae; genus Tragulus; species Tragulus kanchil. Next base: position 156,332,750 of record JAIOJX010000032.1, read on the forward strand.
GGAGATTAAGCTGCGTTATCCGTGTGGGCTCAAGGGAATCACGAGGTCCTTAGATGAGGGCAGCAGGAGGGTCAATGTCAAGATCATGCTGCATGAGGGAGATCTGAGCAGACGTTGCTGGCCTTGATCGTGGGAGGCGGCCACAAGCTAAGGAGCGCAGGCAACCTCTAGAACAGGGAAACACACACAGATGGATTCTCTCCCAGAGCCTCCAGGAGGGAACACAGCCCAACCAACACACTGATTATAGCCCATGAGACCGATTTCACACGTCCGACCTCCAGAATTACAGGACAATAAATCTGTGTTTTAAAACCTCTAAGCTGTGCTCATTCGTTACAGCGGTAATTGGAACTCAACCCTGGGCCCGCTGAACAGTCAATTCCAGCACCATTTAGCAGTCACCCAGGGAAAATAGGTTGATTCAGTGGACGAAGAGAACCCTGGCCTGGGCGTCAGGCATCATGGTTTCTGGTTCCCGCCCTGCCCCCAGCGGGCTGCATGACGCAAGTGGCACCCTCCCTTCCCAGGTTTCTCACCCATAGACAGAAGGATTTCAATTACCAATGGTCTTCAAGATCCCTGCCTCCCAGTTCTAAACACTTTCTTGTTATATTTGTCCCCTGAACAGTCCTTGTTCCCCTGCCCCGCACCCTTCCTCTCCACCTGCAATCTGCTCCTGCTCTCGGGCAGGGTCCAGGCTGGGCCTAGCGAGCCAGCGGCCCCGGAGGAGAGAGTGAATGAAGGCGGGCTGAGGAATCGATGTGCTCCGACATCCCTATGACAGACCACTCCACCAGTCTGAATGCCAGCTCCATCGGCAACCAGCTGTGTGGCTTAGCAAGTCTCAACCACTCCCCCCCACCAGCCTCAGTTTTCTCATCTGTGTAATGGGATCAAGATAGCAATGACTTTATCAGGTTGTCAGCATGAAGCAAGGTGCAGAATGTAAAATGCTCAGCCTGGTGCATGGTCCATGAGGATGTCTGGGGTTGGAAAAATAACAACTTCCAAAAATGTCTATGTTCTCACCCCCAGAACGTGTGACTGTGGCCCCTCATGTGGCAAGAGGGGGTCAAGTGTGCAGATGAAATTAAGGTGGCTCATCACTCCGACCCTGAGATGTGGAGATTAAGCTGCGTTATCCGTGTGGGCTCAAGGGAATCACGAGGTCCTTAGATGAGGGCAGCAGGAGGGTCAATGTCAAGATCATGCTGCATGAGGGAGATCTGAGCAGACGTTGCTGGCCTTGATCGTGGAGGCGGCCACAAGCTAAGGAGCGCAGGCAACCTCTAGAACAGGGAAACACACACAGATGGATTCTCTCCCAGAGCCTCCAGGAGGGAACACAGCCCAACCAACACACTGATTATAGCCCATGAGACCGATTTCACACGTCCGACCTCCAGAATTACAGGACAATAAATCTGTGTTTTAAAACCTCTAAGCTGTGCTCATTCGTTACAGCGGTAATTGGAACTCAACCCTGGGCCCGCTGAACAGTCAATTCCAGCACCATTTAGCAGTCACCCAGGGAAAATAGGTTGATTCAGTGGACGAAGAGAACCCTGGCCTGGGCGTCAGGCATCATGGTTTCTGGTTCCCGCCCTGCCCCCAGCGGGCTGCATGACGCAAGTGGCACCCTCCCTTCCCAGGTTTCTCACCCATAGACAGAAGGATTTCAATTACCAATGGTCTTCAAGATCCCTGCCTCCCAGTTCTAAACACTTTCTTGTTATATTTGTCCCCTGAACAGTCCTTGTTCCCCTGCCCCGCACCCTTCCTCTCCACCTGCAATCTGCTCCCTGCTCTCGGGCAGGGTCCAGGCTGGGCCTAGCGAGCCAGCGGCCCCGGAGGAGAGAGTGAATGAAGGCGGGCTGAGGAATCGATGTGCTCCGACATCCCTATGACAGATTGGCGAGAGCAACAGATTCAATTTCCTGCAGTTTTCCTTCCCCAGCCTGGGGGTCAGAATTGATTAAATAAATGAAAGCCTCGCAGCCTGGTGTGTTCTGGGTAAGGTCGTCCGGTCCACCCGCTGTCACCGTCTGGATGCATGGCTCACCCCGCCCTGGGCTCACACCGTCCGGAGGTCTTGGGTCACTGGCCAGGACGGAGTCCTGCAAAGCCCGGGCATGTCCTCCGCTGTTCGGACCACACAGAGGTGACAGGGACCCTGGATCAGGGGGAAAGTGCGGGAGGGGATGGGGAGGTGAGAGAGGACAGAGAACACCAGAGGCAAAGGTGGACTGGGACCCTTCCGAGAGCTGGGTACGGGGGTTTCAGCAGTGAGTTAGACAGGCAGGGTGCCTGCTGTGTGCAGATTTGGGCTGCATGTGTGCCCAGGTAGGACGGAGCAGGGGGAGCCCTCAGCAGAGGCCCAGGACAGCAGAGATGAGAAGAGACCTGCCCAAAGGATCATGTGGCCAAACTGGGGCCCAGCCCACGTTCTTCCCTCTGGGGCTTCAGAGCCCCCTCCCAGGGCCCCATGTCGGCCTTCGTTGACCTCCACAGCCCGCTGCTTTTCAATTCTTCCCATGACGGCTCAGGGAAGGCAGGCTCACCTGAACAACCTCCTGAGCCTGGAGGATCACGGGGTGACCCAGATGTTAGCAATGACGGTGGAATGCATCCTCGGGCTTGATCAGAATGGTTGGCTGTCTGGGGACGGTTGGTTGGTCCATGTCCCGGCTCCCTTGCGGGATGTGGAGTAAGAGCTACATAAGGCCACAGAGATTGAGGGTGGGGGGAGCGCTGCCTCCCCGCCCCCTGTCCACCCCCACAGCCTCTGCTGAGTCTCTGGGTCCTTTATGATGGGTGGAGGCATCGTTGGGCTGCCCACAAAACTTTCTTGTTTTCCCCTGACCCTTGTTCCCTGCCCGCACCCTTCCTCTCCACCTGCAATCTGCTCCTGCTCGGGCAGGGTCCAGGCTGGGCCTAGCGAGCCAGCGGCCCCGGAGGAGAGAGTGAATGAAGGCGGGCTGAGGAATCGATGTGCTCCGACATCCCTATGACAGATTGGCGAGAGCAACAGATTCAATTTCCTGCAGTTTTCCTTCCCCAGCCTGGGGGTCAGAATTGATTAAATAAATGAAAGCCTCGCAGCCTGGTGTGTTCTGGGTAAGGTCGTCCGGTCCACCCGCTGTCACCGTCTGGATGCATGGCTCACCCCGCCCTGGGCTCACACCGTCCGGAGGTCTTGGGTCACTGGCCAGGACGGAGTCCTGCAAAGCCCGGGCATGTCCTCCGCTGTTCGGACCACACAGAGGTGACAGGGACCCTGGATCAGGGGGAAAGTGCGGGAGGGGATGGGGAGGTGAGAGAGGACAGAGAACACCAGAGGCAAAGGTGGACTGGGACCCTTCCGAGAGCTGGGTACGGGGGTTTCAGCAGTGAGTTAGACAGGCAGGGTGCCTGCTGTGTGCAGATTTGGGCTGCATGTGTGCCCAGGTAGGACGGAGCAGGGGGAGCCCTCAGCAGAGGCCCAGGACAGCAGAGATGAGAAGAGACCTGCCCAAAGGATCATGTGGCCAAACTGGGGCCCAGCCCACGTTCTTCCCTCTGGGGCTTCAGAGCCCCCTCCCAGGGCCCCATGTCGGCCTTCGTTGACCTCCACAGCCCGCTGCTTTTCAATTCTTCCCATGACGGCTCAGGGAAGGCAGGCTCACCTGAACAACCTCCTGAGCCTGGAGGATCACGGGGTGACCCAGATGTTAGCAATGACGGTGGAATGCATCCTCGGGCTTGATCAGAATGGTTGGCTGTCTGGGGACGGTTGGTTGGTCCATGTCCCGGCTCCCTTGCGGGATGTGGAGTAAGAGCTACATAAGGCCACAGAGATTGAGGGTGGGGGGAGCGCTGCCTCCCCGCCCCCTGTCCACCCCCACAGCCTCTGCTGAGTCTCTGGGTCCTTTATGATGGGTGGAGGCATCTTTGGGTCAGTTTCCTTACCACAGGATTGAGCTTGAATCACCCGTTGAGTCAAGGGCAGAGCCCACCTCACACGTGAAGAAACAGACTGGAAAAGAAAGCGACTTACTCAAGGTCATGGTCACCGCCTGGACTAAAGCCCGGGGTGCCTTGCTGTCTCCTGTATCAAGCCTGTTCCGCAGCAAAGGAAGCACAGAAGGGCCCAGAGGCTAGCTGGGGGCTGGGGCAGGGCAGGTGCTGGCAGAGGAGGGGCAGGCTAGGGAGAGGTTCTGGAACTTGGTTCTGGACTCAGGAGTGGGATCAGAGAAATGGGACACGGGCTTCCCCGCCCTCCTTCTCTGCTCTGCCAAAGATGTGATCAGCTTCCTGTAGACCAGCGGTCTCCAGCCGTCCTGGTGCTAGGGACCAGTTTTGTGGAAGACGATTTTTCCATGGAGTGAAGCGACGGTTTGGGCCGTAACGAGAGTGATGGGGACCCACTCGCCTCCTCCTGTGCCGCCAGTTCCTGACAGGCAGTGGACTGGGGGTTGGGGACTCCTGCTGTAGAACATCGATCAGGCAGCCTATTGGCAAATGGGACAGGCTCTGGAGTCAGATCAGCCAGAGCTCACGTCCTAGCTACCCCACTGACCGTGGGCCCTCAGATAAGCCATCAGCTCCGTGGAGACTCAACTTTCCCTCTCTGTCAAATGGTGCTGGTTGGCACACTGACTCCATGAGGAGTGACCTGTTCAGAGTAAGTGACCTTTGAACTCAGGTCTGCGCAGGGCTTGCTGGAGCCTGTGAGGCCTGCCACACAGGGAAGGTGGCCCTCATCTAGAGCCCACGCAGGCCAGGCAAACAGCAAGTGCTCAAGAAGAGCAGAACACGTTTGTCACTCAGTCATGTCCAACTCTTCGTGACCCCATGGACCGCGGCCCCCCAGGCTCCTCTGCCTATAGGACTTTTCAAGTAAGAATACTGGAATTGGATAGCCATTCCCTTCCTCGGGGTTAACCAATCTGTACAAAAGGGGTTGCATGTTCAGTCATTCAGTTGTGCCCGACTCTTTGTGACCCCATGGACTACAGCCTGTCCATGGGATTCTCCGGGCAAGAATACTGGAGTGGGTTGCCATTTCCTTCTGTAACAAGAAGGGTTAATCACATACAAATCTGGGGATAAGGATGATACACCTTCTTCTGAGATTCAAATCAATTCATGAATTCATTCAACAGACCTTGAGATGTTAGTGGAACCAGCCATTCACAGCTCAGCCCTTCTCTTTTTCACGAGACATTTGGTCAATACCCCCCAAAACACACAGTCCCAACCACTAAGATCCCCAAGGAAGGTGCACATGGCTAAGGGCTATAGGCCTTCTGCCCAGAGCTTGGGTCCTTCCTTCAGCCCACATGGCAACTGCTCTCTGCCCAGGGGCTGAGGCTGAGGCTCTGACTCTCTGCCCTGAACCGGATCTTTGGTCTCTCGAGACCTTGGTTTTCTCTCTACTGCAGTTGAGGTGGGAGGCGGTCAGGCACCCAAGGAGTCCCCAGCGTGAGGTCCACAGGCAGTCTGTCTGCTGGCTCTTCTGTCCAGCTCCTCACCAGAGCCCACCAGACACCATTTCTCTCGCAATTAATTACTGCTCCAATCCAAATCCCTCCTGGGGCTTACTGAGCCCATGCCCTGCGAATGAATGGCTCCAGCAGGTCAGAGCCTGCAGGAAGCTGGGCAGGAGGCCTGAGGGTGTCTCTGGAAAGGCCAACGGAGGGCACCTTGGCAGGTGCGTCCCGTGTGCCAGCTTCTGCTCTTGAGTCCAGAGCCAAGTTTCCCCTCCTCCCAGCCTGTGCCAGCGCCACCGTCGCCCTCATCCCATTCCAGCCCCGCCTGGCTCTGCACTCTGTGCTCCTAAATACACCTCCAAAACAAACAGCCTTCCAGGTGCTGAGACCACCCACCATCTCAGGTAACAACAACGACACTGACAGCAGTCCTAACAGCTCCATCCAGCACCCCGCCCCCGACTCCGATGAGCAGGCAGGGGCCGGGGTCTCCCACGATCAATCCTCTCGTTTAATGCTCCCAGCCCCCCACGTGGCAGGAGTTCACTGCCAGTCAATGGCGGAGGAAATGATCGGCCCAGGCAGGAGCAGGACCCTGGGTTGGGTGGGAGCGAGACCCTGCAGAACCCTCACCCGGGACAGACGGCTCCACTCCTGGACCACTGGAGTGGGTTGCCATTTCCTTCTGTAACAAGAAGGGTTAATCACATACAAATCTGGGGATAAGGATGATACACCTTCTTCTGAGATTCAAATCAATTCATGAATTCATTCAACAGACCTTGAGATGTTAGTGGAACCAGCCATTCACAGCTCAGCCCTTCTCTTTTTCACGAGACATTTGGTCAATACCCCCCAAAACACACAGTCCCAACCACTAAGATCCCCAAGGAAGGTGCACATGGCTAAGGGCTATAGGCCTTCTGCCCAGAGCTTGGGTCCTTCCTTCAGCCCACATGGCAACTGCTCTCTGCCCAGGGGCTGAGGCTGAGGCTCTGACTCTCTGCCCTGAACCGGATCTTTGGTCTCTCGAGACCTTGGTTTTCTCTCTACTGCAGTTGAGGTGGGAGGCGGTCAGGCACCCAAGGAGTCCCCAGCGTGAGGTCCACAGGCAGTCTGTCTGCTGGCTCTTCTGTCCAGCTCCTCACCAGAGCCCACCAGACACCATTTCTCTCGCAATTAATTACTGCTCCAATCCAAATCCCTCCTGGGGCTTACTGAGCCCATGCCCTGCGAATGAATGGCTCCAGCAGGTCAGAGCCTGCAGGAAGCTGGGCAGGAGGCCTGAGGGTGTCTCTGGAAAGGCCAACGGAGGGCACCTTGGCAGGTGCGTCCCGTGTGCCAGCTTCTGCTCTTGAGTCCAGAGCCAAGTTTCCCCTCCTCCCAGCCTGTGCCAGCGCCACCGTCGCCCTCATCCCATTCCAGCCCCGCCTGGCTCTGCACTCTGTGCTCCTAAATACACCTCCAAAACAAACAGCCTTCCAGGTGCTGAGACCACCCACCATCTCAGGTAACAACAACGACACTGACAGCAGTCCTAACAGCTCCATCCAGCACCCCGCCCCCGACTCCGATGAGCAGGCAGGGGCCGGGGTCTCCCACGATCAATCCTCTCGTTTAATGCTCCCAGCCCCCCACGTGGCAGGAGTTCACTGCCAGTCAATGGCGGAGGAAATGATCGGCCCAGGCAGGAGCAGGACCCGGAGGCAGCCTGGGTTGGGGGTGGGAGCCTAGACCCTGTTCACCATCATTGTTACAGAACCCGGTCACCCGGGACAGACGGCTCCACTCCCTGGACCACAGATGCCTCTCTGTTCGGAGGGACAGCCTCCCGCCCTGGCAGCCCCTGGTTCGAAGGAAGGACACCTGCTTCTGCTCCACTCTGTTTCAGTGCTGCGCGCGCTGGTGCTGGCCTCACCCAGCTCCGGAGGCTCTTAGAAGGCTAGAAATGGAGGTGGAAGGCGAGGACCTCCCTTCCTCTGTCGCGGTGGTCTGGGGACAGGTGGGCACGCAGCAGGAGGGCTCAGGTGGGTGAAGCCCTGCAGAGGTGTTGCAGCAGACGGCTCAGGCTGCCTCCTGCTTCTTAGGGTGTCCACCCAGGGCTGCCGCTGGACTCAGCGTGCAAGGCCCATTCACCCAGCCCCGGCCAATCGGCTCTGCCAGGCCAAGCTGCCTGGATCCAGCCTCCTCTTGATACAGATGGGGCCCAGGGAGGCCGAGAGACTCCCCCAGTCTCCCCTAGCCCACCCAGCAAGTGCTCTACGAGCCAGGACCATTAGTCTTATTCCAAACCCACTGCCCCAACGCCAACCTCTACCCCTTGGCCCTGGGTGGGGTGTGCAGAGCATGGCCGGCGTGGGCAGAAGAGGGATCGCTGTGACATAACTGGTAATAAATTTTATAACACATGCACAGTGGGTGATGTCTTAATATTCATTTTATGTATTTATTTAACTGCATTGGGCCTTAGTTGCAACACACGGGATCTTTGTGGCATAACAGGAGACTCTCCAATGAGAGACACGGATTCTCTAGGTGTGGCGCTCCAGCCCCAGAGTGTGGTATCTTAGTTCCTTGACCAAGGATTTAACCTGCATCCCTTGCATTGCAAGGCAGATGCTTAACCACGGGACCGGCAGGGAAGTCCCCACTATGTGATTTCCAAAAGACCTAGCAGTGTGAGAGAGTATGGGCAGTGAAGAGTAAGCTTCTCCTCAACCATTCCCCCGCTTCCCTTCTTTGTCTTTCTTTCTTTTCTTTTTATACCACAGTAAACTATCTAGAAACACAGATGTCACCATTTCAACCATTTTTAAGTGTATATTTCAATAGCATTCACGTGGTCAGGCAGCCATCACCGCCACTGTCTTGAGAAAGTTTTCTTCTTCCCAAACTGAAACTCTGTCCCCACTGTACATTGACCCCCTCTTCTCCCGACCCCATCCCTGCCCCAGGCCCTGGACCCCACCCTTCTGTCTCCATGAACCTGGTTCCTCTGGGAGCCTCGGGTACGTGGGGTCATGTGGTATGGGTCCTTTGGTGAGGCTGTCTCACTCCTTAGGCGCCCACTCTTCCCAGCTCCTGGTGTATCCACCCCTCCTTCCCTCAGTAGGAGATCTTGGCGGACTCCCCACCCGCACATCAACGCTGCCTCGCTGCTTCTTGGACTTCACCTTGACGCGATGTGGCTGAGCCACACTCCATCCCTATCTACGGGCATGGCGTGGCTTCCAGGCCCTCTGGCTTGCCACCCTTTGGACACAGGGTAAACCTCTCCGTAGGGTGGATTTTTTGGGCTGGAACCACTGGATCAGAGGATTCATGCATTCTGAGTCCTGAGGGATGCCTTTAATCACTCTCCCAAGAGGCAGCTTGGCCCACAGCGGATGCTGCCTTGAGGGCTAGTGAGGGCCGCCTTCCAGGGCGGGGAAGGGGGCTGAAGGGTCCAGGCAGACTCCTCTTCCCCAGAGGTTTCCCAGGTGGCTCAGTGGTAAAGAATCCACCTGCAACAGAGGAGCTGCAAGAGACACAGGTTTGATCCCTGAGTCAGGAAGATCCCTTGGAAAGGCAATGGCAACCATCTTTGTGGCATAACAGGAGACTCTCCAATGAGAGACACGGATTCTCTAGGTGTGGCGCTCCAGCCCCAGAGTGTGGTATCTTAGTTCCTTGACCAAGGATTTAACCTGCATCCCTTGCATTGCAAGGCAGATGCGTAACCACGGGACCGGCAGGGAAGTCCCCACTATGTGATTTCCAAAAGACCTAGCAGTGTGAGAGAGTATGGGCAGTGAAGAGTAAGCTTCTCCTCAACCATTCCCCCGCTTCCCTTCTTTGTCTTTCTTTCTTTTCTTTTTATACCACAGTAAACTATCTAGAAACACAGATGTCACCATTTCAACCATTTTTAAGTGTATATTTCAATAGCATTCACGTGGTCAGGCAGCCATCACCGCCACTGTCTTGAGAAAGTTTTCTTCTTCCCAAACTGAAACTCTGTCCCCACTGTACATTGACCCCCTCTTCTCCCGACCCCATCCCTGCCCCAGGCCCTGGACCCCACCCTTCTGTCTCCATGAACCTGGTTCCTCTGGGAGCCTCGGGTACGTGGGGTCATGTGGTATGGGTCCTTTGGTGAGGCTGTCTCACTCCTTAGGCGCCCACTCTTCCCAGCTCCTGGTGTATCCACCCCTCCTTCCCTCAGTAGGAGATCTTGGCGGACTCCCCACCCGCACATCAACGCTGCCTCGCTGCTTCTTGGACTTCACCTTGACGCGATGTGGCTGAGCCACACTCCATCCCTATCTACGGGCATGGCGTGGCTTCCAGGCCCTCTGGCTTGCCACCCTTTGGACACAGGGTAAACCTCTCCGTAGGGTGGATTTTTTGGGCTGGAACCACTGGATCAGAGGATTCATGCATTCTGAGTCCTGAGGGATGCCTTTAATCACTCTCCCAAGAGGCAGCTTGGCCCACAGCGGATGCTGCCTTGAGGGCTAGTGAGGGCCGCCTTCCAGGGCGGGGAAGGGGGCTGAAGGGTCCAGGCAGACTCCTCTTCCCCAGAGGTTTCCCAGGTGGCTCAGTGGTAAAGAATCCACCTGCAACAGAGGAGCTGCAAGAGACACAGGTTTGATCCCTGAGTCAGGAAGATCCCTTGGAAAAGGCAATGGCAACCCATTGCAGTGTTCTTGCCTGAAAAATCTCATGGACAGGGGAGCCTGGCGGGCTACAGTGCATAGGGTCGCAAGAGTCAGACACGACTGAAGCGACTTAGCACCCATGCAGCTTTGGGAGGAGCTGACGCTGACCACACTGCTGGTGTCCTCCTTGCTGGTTTGGGTGCCCCCAGAGAGATCTTGCCCTCAAGCCAGAAGACCAGGCCAGGGCAGGAGGGGGAGGCTAAGCCTGTTCTCTAGTTAGTCCCTGGGTTTCTTGGGGAGGCCTCTGCTGAGTTACAGCCGCATTCATTCCTCAAGCACATTGGTTCAACGATATTTATCTTAGGCCTTGCGTTCCCCCAAATAAAGGCAGAAAATTCACAGCCTGCTGTTATCCATGGCAAGCTGAGAGCGGGAGGCATGGGGAGACCACCAGGGCAATGTGGGGCCATTGTGAGGTCAGACCTGGGTGGGGGGGACCTGTGCCATGAGGGGCCCCAGGGACTGATAGGGGAAGGGCCCAATCCATTCATTCTGCTCCCTGTAAAGCGTCTCTCCCATGAACCTCTTCGGAGAGACCAGTGGCAATAAGATAAAATTAGCAGTAAAATAAGATTAGCAGAGACTACCCATTCGGCCCTCCCTGGGGGTTATTGCTGTTCAGTCGCTAAGCCGTGTCCCCAGTGGACGGCTGCACACCGGGCTCCCCTGTTCTTCACCACCTCCTGACGTTTGCTCACATTCGTGTCCATTGTGCAAGTGATACTAAACATCTCATCCTCTGCCACCTGCTTTTCCTTTTGCCTTCAGTCTTTCCCAGCATCAGGGGCTTTTCCAATGAGCTGGCTGTTTGCATCAGTTGGCCAAAGTACTGGAGCTTCAGCTTCAGCATCAGTCCTTCCAATGAATAGTCAAGGTTGGTTTCCTTTAAGATAGGAGACGGATGTGATCTCCTTGCAGTTCAAGGGACTCTCAAGTGTCTTCTCTAGCACCACAATTGGAAAGCATCAATTCTTCAGTCCTCCCTTCATGGCAGCCTCGGGATTCATGTTTTCTCTCGTTCGAGTCTCATCCTAGAAATGATCCCATCTCACAGGGGGAGAAACGAAGTCTAGCAAGGCTAAGTGGCCGACCACACTCACATTGCAGTTGGAGTGATAGGTCAGAGTGCAGAGACTGTTGTGAACTTCCCAGAGTGTGGGGCACAAGTGACCCTGCCCTTGGGGGGAAAGGATGAGGAACAAGCTCCCTGGTTTTGGAGAAAGGAGGACACAAGGAGACATTTGTCCCCTTCTAGGCCTCTGCAATGGTCCACATGACCAGTGGGCATCCAGTCAGGTCCACAGGCCACCCCCTGCCCCACATACCTCAGTCTCATAAGCCGTGGGCTCCAGGGGTCTGCCCAGCTCCTCTTTCACGGCCCTAATCCTGCGGCCTTACAGGATTCATTGCTGACAATAATGAGGTCTCACAAGGATAGAACTTAAACAAGTCCGAAGCCTTCAGGGATGGTATTAGCACACTAACTCTGTTTGTGGTTTAAATATTAATGTCAGAGTGTAATTACCACCTCTGCTGTCGAAGGCAGAAGTTTGGAAACAGTTTCAGCCCCGCAAATGGGCGCCATCCATCCTGGATGTCGGTGTGCGTGCAGTGAGTTTGGCCTGCTAGAGCATTTTGGAACTTTTAGAACTCAGGGCATTTAGAATAATCATTATAGACTGACAGCCTTTGAGCCAAATCTGGCCTGCAGGCCTCTTTGAAAAGGCTGGCCTGCACCATGTTTAAACAACAACAAAAAGAACCCAGATCTACATAAGTCCTCTTGAATGATAGAGAAACGTGGTTGTGGCACCACGATCCCACATGGGAACAGTGGGCTGAACTGAGCGATAGTGGTTCCCTGGAAACAGGCATTCAGCTCCACTTAACCACAGTCCCCACTGGGCCCTATTGCACTATACCCGTTGCATCACCTGTCTGAGCCCCATAGGCACTGAATTTGCAGCTTAGAATTTGGAAAATGTAGGGACGGAGAAGGTTGGAATTATGGAGCTAAGAGGACGCAGAAGCCCAGAAGGGAGCTAGCTCTAGATCTAGGAGGTACAGCCCTCCTAGGGAAGGGGCACCTCCTACCACCCCTTCTTCTGTCCACAGACCCACCTCCTAGGTAGGGAAGACCCAACCCACTAAGCTGACTCCGAAAGCACACCTGTCAAGAAATTAAGTCAGAGCAGCAGAGGCCCCTGGGAGAGGGGCAGGGGAATCTTGGGTATTGCTGGACGTGTTCACGAGTAATTCCTGACTGGCCACCATCACCATCGTCCCCAGACTTTCCTCCCCTCCAGCCTGGAGTGAGAGCCAGGGTCCATGGCCCCCGGATGGGGGGATGGACGACGCGGGAGGACCTTGGACAGGTCCCGCGTCCTTCTGAATGTCTGCCTGTCTGGACGAACTTAACCACTCACTCCACGCCTCTCCACTCCACCCAGGGCTGGCTGAGGTGCTGGTGAGGTAGCGCTGATGGGGGTGCTCACCCAGTGCCCTCCTCATAAAGGGACGCTGTGGTGTCCAGCCCAGCGTGCCATCTCCAGTAGGGGTTTCACGTGAGTCCAACAGAGAAAAGCTCTGGCGCTGGAGTGAGAAGACAAGCAACCCCGCTGCTCCTCTTAGCAGCGTGTGAGCTCTGGTGAGTTACATAACCTTCCTGAACCAGCTTTCCTCTTCTGCAAATGAGAGGAGCGATGCCAGCTTCACAAGGATGATGGAAAGAATAAATTAAGCGCCAGGCCTCGCATAGTCTTCACTGATGCTCAGAAAATGCTAGATAGGACCTGTTGGGATGAACTTAGAAAAAAGGTGCTGCATGAACCTGAGACTCACAGCTGAGGGAGAGAGGGGCTGAGGCTGTGGGGGGTGGTGCAGGAGTCAGAGGAGGGGCCGTAGGGGGTCCACAGGACAGGGGGACAGCAGCCGAGTGGGCCTGGGAGCAGGAGCTGGGCTGCATTGCCTGAACAAGCCCGCCAGAATCGAGTTCGCATCAAGACACCCCCTCATGCTGACCTGGGAACGGGGGGCATTTATTGTACAGTCTGACAGGTGCCTCGTGGTACCCAGGGGCGGGCTGAATGGTGGAAGTCGAGGGATTTCCCCGTGTCTTCCCCTGTCTCTCTTGGTCCCCTTCGCTATCCTTCATTGCTCTGTCTTTGAGCCTCTGTCCGTCTCTGCTCCTGTCTTCTTTCCGCTCTTTGTGTCTCTCTGCTCCCTGGCCTCTCCTGACCGTCTGTCTCTCTTTGTCTCTTTTTTTCTCTGTCTTATGCTCTCCTGGCTGCTGGTGGCTTGTACCACCAGCGCTCGGGCACCTCTCTGCAGGTCCACTTGGTTCTTCTGCTGCTCTCTGCAGCCCAGCCCTCCCTTTGTCCTGGGCGGAGGGCCAGAGGTGGCTGCCAAGGCCACCCCCCCCGCCCCATCTAGTTCAAGTGCCTGCCCATCAGAGACTGGGTATAACCCCTTGGGTTCTGACTCCAAACCTCTGCCAGGGGCTGCTTGGCTGCCCGGCCTGGACCACCAGCCACGCCCCAGGTTTGCCCCCTCCCCGCCAGGTAGTTGGGCAGCACGTGACTCCAGGATCAGCTCTCAGATGGCAGTCCGTTTCTCAGTGAAGAGGCGCTGGGCTGGATCAGTCCCGAGATACATCTCCTCCAGGGCCTTGTGAGGCTGTGGTTGGGGTCAGAGTTAGTCCCCAGTGAAGGGGCTAGCACTGGAAGTTACCCTGACATGTGCTGGCCATGACCCTGACATTGAAGGGGTACCCTAGGGCCAGCCGTCCAGTCATAACGGGCAAATTAAAGAATGGGGGCGATGCCAGCTTCACAAGGATGATGGAAAGAATAAATTAAGCGCCAGGCCTCGCATAGTCTTCACTGATGCTCAGAAAATGCTAGATAGGACCTGTTGGGATGAACTTAGAAAAAAGGTGCTGCATGAACCTGAGACTCACAGCTGAGGGAGAGAGGGGCTGAGGCTGTGGGGGGTGGTGCAGGAGTCAGAGGAGGGGCCGTAGGGGGTCCACAGGACAGGGGGACAGCAGCCGAGTGGGCCTGGGAGCAGGAGCTGGGCTGCATTGCCTGAACAAGCCCGCCAGAATCGAGTTCGCATCAAGACACCCCCTCATGCTGACCTGGGAACGGGGGGCATTTATTGTACAGTCTGACAGGTGCCTCGTGGTACCCAGGGGCGGGCTGAATGGTGGAAGTCGAGGGATTTCCCCTGTGTCTTCCCCTGTCTCTCTTGGTCCCCTTCGCTATCCTTCATTGCTCTGTCTTTGAGCCTCTGTCCGTCTCTGCTCCTGTCTTCTTTCCGCTCTTTGTGTCTCTCTGCTCCCTGGCCTCTCCTGACCGTCTGTCTCTCTTTGTCTCTTTTTTTCTCTGTCTTATGCTCTCCTGGCTGCTGGTGGCTTGTACCACCAGCGCTCGGGCACCTCTCTGCAGGTCCACTTGGTTCTTCTGCTGCTCTCTGCAGCCCAGCCCTCCCTTTGTCCTGGGCGGAGGGCCAGAGGTGGCTGCCAAGGCCACCCCCCCCGCCCCATCTAGTTCAAGTGCCTGCCCATCAGAGACTGGGTATAACCCCTTGGGTTCTGACTCCAAACCTCTGCCAGGGGCTGCTTGGCTGCCCGGCCTGGACCACCAGCCACGCCCCAGGTTTGCCCCCTCCCCGCCAGGTAGTTGGGCAGCACGTGACTCCAGGATCAGCTCTCAGATGGCAGTCCGTTTCTCAGTGAAGAGGCGCTGGGCTGGATCAGTCCCGAGATACATCTCCTCCAGGGCCTTGTGAGGCTGTGGTTGGGGTCAGAGTTAGTCCCCAGTGAAGGGGCTAGCACTGGAAGTTACCCTGACATGTGCTGGCCATGACCCTGACATTGAAGGGGTACCCTAGGGCCAGCCGTCCAGTCATAACCACCTGAACTGAAGCAGCAGGGTGGCACCCAGAGCTGGAGAGGGTGACCCCTCCTCAAGGGAGTGAACAGGGATCCTAGAGGTCCTGGAGGTATGGGGGGACACATCCGTGCCCAGGCAGGATGGCAGAGAAGAAAGGATGGTGGGAGCCAGGCAAGTGGCCCAGGGCACATTCTCAAGGTATACAGCTGGTGCTCAACGAATGTCCACATGAATGAGTAAGATTGGGATAGCGTTGCAGACTTTAATCGAGCAGGGAGAGAGCACAGAGCGGGGAGGCAGCGGAGTAGAGGGGAAAACAGACCGAGGAGCCGGCTGGGAGGCCAAGGGGCCGCTGGGGATACCAAGGAGGAAGAGGGGAGCAGGCAGAATGGGGGAGGGAGAGGCTGTAATTCACTTCACTTCATCTCTGTTCATTTTGGACAAATAGAGCAGAAACTGCAAACCAAGGAAGGAGGAAACAGGGCATGAAATTGCAGTGTGCCTTGTCACAGCTCTGCCAGCCGGCAGCCAGGGGCTAATACCCACCAGGTCGGCCCCGACCCACCCAGGCGCTGTGGAGTAGGCAGCCTGACCCCCGCACTGCCCGGCTAGACCCAGCACAGGAGTGCCAAGGGAGGGTGGCTGGTTCCCACCCGAGAAACTTCTCTGATGTTCACCCACCTCTTGCACCCAGAGTGGCCCCGGGGTGCTCCGAGGAGCTGGGGAAGGGACTTCCATTAGACATCAGAGGAGAGCCTGCAAGTTTAAGGATTTGGTGAATTAACACACCCTGGATTTAGATGATCAAAAGCATTTCTGGAGGCGGCCGTCTAGAAGCAGTTGGAAGCTTCTAGATGGACGGAGCCTGCAGGAAGCTTCCTTCCCCTCTGCAGGGAGCCTGGTGGGGTGAAGGACTGATGAGAGTATGGGCCAACGGGAGGCTCCCAGAGCCACAAGCGCTATAGCTCTAGAGCTGGCTCCCTGCTGCGGAGCCTGGGCCGGCTTGCTGGGAAGTGCCCATGAGCAAAATTTCAGACATGAGGGTGGAGCGGAAGAACAAGTTCCCTGCTGATGGCTCTAGGGTGCCAGCTTTCCCAGTGGGTCCCTGCCTGAGGCAGGATGGAGGGGTGGGATGGAGGGAGGACTCCGGGCATCCACCCTCCTCCCTCCACCAGATCTAATGGACAAATGGCCTGCTGTGTGCCCAGCTCCTTGGTCTTCCCCCTCTGATCCCACTTAAATCTCCCTGCAGGTTAATCTTTCTCCAGCTCAGCTCAACCCCAGTGCTCCCTGGCCTCCAGGGCCCTGTTGGCTTTGGAATAAATCCCATCAATCTAAATAGTAAAAAGTGTTTGTTACATCCAGACACTAGGCCAAGCCTTAAACATGCCTTAGCCCAAGGTGACCTGGACTCCTCCCAACAACCCCCATATAGTCATCCGCCTCTTCTATAAAACCCTGGCCAGCTGCTTCAGGATTTACGATCTTCCCCTGGGCTGGTGGGTTGGGTGGTGGATGGGTGAGTAAGTGGATTGAGCTATTGGGTGAGAGGCTGGGTGACGAGTGGTTGGATTGAGGGTTGGGTGGACTGTGGCTTGGATGGGTCGGGGGGGTGTTGCAGCTGACCGCACCAGGGGCTAATACCCACCAGGTCGGACCCACCCAGGCGCTGTGGAGTAGGCAGCCTGACCCCCGCACTGCCCGGCTAGACCCAGCACAGGAGTGCCAAGGGAGGGTGGCTGGTTCCCACCCGAGAAACTTCTCTGATGTTCACCCACCTCTTGCACCCAGAGTGGCCCCGGGGTGCTCCGAGGAGCTGGGGAAGGGACTTCCATTAGACATCAGAGGAGAGCCTGCAAGTTTAAGGATTTGGTGAATTAACACACCCTGGATTTAGATGATCAAAAGCATTTCTGGAGGCGGCCGTCTAGAAGCAGTTGGAAGCTTCTAGATGGACGGAGCCTGCAGGAAGCTTCCTTCCCCTCTGCAGGGAGCCTGGTGGGGTGAAGGACTGATGAGAGTATGGGCCAACGGGAGGCTCCCAGAGCCACAAGCGCTATAGCTCTAGAGCTGGCTCCCTGCTGCGGAGCCTGGGCCGGCTTGCTGGGAAGTGCCCATGAGCAAAATTTCAGACATGAGGGTGGAGCGGAAGAACAAGTTCCCTGCTGATGGCTCTAGGGTGCCAGCTTTCCCAGTGGGTCCCTGCCTGAGGCAGGATGGAGGGGTGGGATGGAGGGAGGACTCCGGGCATCCACCCTCCTCCCTCCACCAGATCTAATGGACAAATGGCCTGCTGTGTGCCCAGCTCCTTGGTCTTCCCCCTCTGATCCCACTTAAATCTCCCTGCAGGTTAATCTTTCTCCAGCTCAGCTCAACCCCAGTGCTCCCTGGCCTCCAGGGCCCTGTTGGCTTTGGAATAAATCCCATCAATCTAAATAGTAAAAAGTGTTTGTTACATCCAGACACTAGGCCAAGCCTTAAACATGCCTTAGCCCAAGGTGACCTGGACTCCTCCCAACAACCCCCATATAGTCATCCGCCTCTTCTATAAAACCCTGGCCAGCTGCTTCAGGATTTACGATCTTCCCCTGGGCTGGTGGGTTGGGTGGTGGATGGGTGAGTAAGTGGATTGAGCTATTGGGTGAGAGGCTGGGTGACGAGTGGATGGATTGAGGGTTGGGTGGACTGTGGCTTGGATGGGTCGGTTAGTTGGGTGGATTGAGTGGTGTTTGGAGAAGTGGTTGGTGATGGATTGGCGTTGCTTTGGGGGGTTGGATGGGGGGATTAGAGCTGGAGAGTGAGGTGGTTAGACAGGATCAATGACAGTCTCGTTGACCCTAGATTACAGCACGCCTTTCCCAACCTCCAAAGCTTGGCTGTGCCCGTCTTCCCATCCAGAACTCCCTCCCACTTGTCTTCCGCTTCTCTTACTCCTCCTCCGAGGCTCAGCCCAGACTCAGTGCCGTCTTCTCTTGCATCACAGCAAAAGCCATGTTTTCTCTGCAGACAGCCTAGGATGCTCCTGTTGGTGCCGAATCCCCTCTGCCATCTCTGGCAACAGTTACTTTCACCTGTCCAACGGAAGTAGAAGTCCTTTGAGAGCAGACACAATGCCACGTTCATCTCAGTATGAGCGGCCGTACCTCCGTAGTACCATCTGACCAGGGACAGAGAGGAAATATCTGCCCAAGAAAAGGAAAAACCAGAGGCTCCTATCCAGTGGCTCTCAGCCATCTGTCCTGGACCCTTCCAAGGTCAATCCCTAAGACACAGTAGTGCCAGTGGTCTGGGGCCACGGCACTGAATCCCCCAGATGGCTCATGGCAGACCCCTCCTCGGCAAGGCATCATCAGCCATGTGGCTCTTCGCCGCAGAAAATGAGTTTTTTGTTTTTTTTTTTTTAATTTTATTTTTTTCCTTTATTTTAAAGATTTTACAGAGTTTTGTTGTTCACCAACATGTATGTTCCCAGATCATTCATATGCATATCCCTGGACCCTCCCCCCACCCAGTTCCCCCCTTCCCATCCCTCCAGACCATCACCCCAAGTGGTTGTAGGTACTCCTATTCCCCTAGCACAATGACAATAGCTATCTTTTCCACACATGACAGTATAGGTTTCTATGTTACTCCCTCCACTAACTCATATATATGGGATCTAGTAAGATGGTCATGATAACACACGCAGTGAACTCATGAAAAAACAGAGAATAGACATAAAGACATTGTGGAGACTGAACAGTGGGAGGGAGGCATGGAGGGAGTAACAAGAAAATGAGTTTTTGACGATGTGAGGATGTCCAGGTTGCAAGACCGCTCAGGTCGGCTCCCAGCCAGGACATGTGTGGGGCAGAGACCCGCTGCCCCAGAGCTGGTTCAAGGAGCTTCTAGAAATTTCTGAGGTCACCGGCAAACCAGAGTCTGTGGCAGGGAGGTCGAGGCCAGAGTTTCCGGCCGCCTTTCACACAATCAGTGGTCGCTCTGTGGCTCCTGTCTTCTGCTGGGACATGGAAGCGCAGCGCCCTCCACCCTGCCACTGAGCCCCTCCTGTGTGTTTACCCTCCGCGGGGCTGGAGGAGGCCCTGGAAGGAGAGCCAGTCTCCCCCCCGTCAAGGCGAGCACTGTCTCTGCTAATTGGTATTTGCATGGCAAACCCTGGGTAAAGACGGGATCATCTGCATGTTCTAGGGGTAATGATATTTGATGTTGCCAACTTATTACAACCTTAATCACCACTCAATTTCCTGCTTTTCAAGCTCCCAATCACGCTGCCGCCCAAAATAACCACCTCTTTGAGACTCTGGCCCCATTGGGAGGGAGCCAGGTGGGGATGTCCCTGGCTGGGGGTGAGGACGACTGAATGACATTCTGACCCTGAGCTGCAGCTCCCTTCTTCCTCCCTTCCTCCTCCCTCTCCTTCTCCCTCCTTCCTCTTTCTTCCCTTTCTTCTTCCCTTTCTCTCCTTCCTTGCTTCACCCTCTTGCCAGCTCGATCCTGTCCACAGGTCCCCCAGTGCAGGGAGCCCTCACTCGGCTGAATCCACTTGTTCCTCGTGGGAAGCAAAACAAGGGACGCGGTCTCATGATAAAGAAGCTCCCTTGCAATGGGGCGAGTCTCTACTCAGGTTATTTGTTCCCAGGAACAAGAAGAGTGGGGAGCTCCTCTCCAAGGCCGCACCTGGACCCCACCCTGCTCCATTACCAAAAAAGAATCATTTTGAAGGAATAACAAATAAGACCTTCTATTTAGTGGGCACTGCCTATTTCAGGGTCTGCACTCAAGAGACTCACCTGGACTTCTCACTGGCCCTCGTCCGGCTCAGGGAAAAGACAGAGTCCTTTCGAAGATCCCTGTGATGTCACAGGGTCTGTCCTCATCTCCTAGGATGCCCCCGCCACTGTCTCTGCTCCCTCCATGCCGACCCCCACCCCAGCCTTCCTCCGACACCAGGCACGCCCTCTGCCAGTGCTGAGCCGGCTGAAGGACACTCCTCACCCAGGGCACTGGCTCGGCCCACTTTGCTCTGTCCCCTTCTCCAGGTAGTCTGCCCTCGCGCCTGCTCCCCATTAACCTGCAGCCTGCCACTCCAGGGTGCACGGGGCTTGTGCATGCATGCACATGTGTGCACACACCTGCATCCACACATACACCACGCCTGCCTCCCACTCCCAGAAGCCTTCGTATCGTCATCTTCTTTCTCTGGTCCTTGAAACACACCACAACAGTAACTCCCTCTGCCCTCACATCTCCCACTGGAGACCAAGGAGGTACTCTAGGATTTATCGTCTCCCTAAAAGAACCTTCCCTAGTGGCTCAGATGGTAAAGAATCCACCTGCAATGCAGGAGACCTGGGTTCAATCCCTGGGTCGGGAAGATCCCCTGGAGGAGGGCATGGCAACCCACTCCAGTATTCTTGCCTGGAGAAGCCCATGGCTCATCCATGGGGTTTCAGAGTCAGACGCGACTGAGCGACTTGACTTTCACTTTTAGAGGAATCTTCACGTGAACTTCCAGAGATCAGCCCTTTCCTATTGTCACTTTACTGACGAGGACACTGAGGCAGAAGTAGGTTCAGCACCCCACCCCGGCAACACAGGCATTAGGTGACAGGTCCAGGATCCGACCCCAGCGCTGTGCTTACTTGGCACGAAGCCCCCCGAGATGACAAGCCTGGGTCCCCCTCTGCTAGGCCGGAGGTGATGCAAGGTGGCCCTGCCGGATGTGATGAAGCAAGCCGGGTCCGTGGTGTGGGTGTGGGCTCAGGCCAGGGAGCAAACGCAGCCTTCCTCCTAATGCTGAGCCTGAGTAGTCACATAGTCTCAGCTTGCCTTCTATTTAGTGGGCACTGCCTATTTCAGGGTCTGCACTCAAGAGACTCACCTGGACTTCTCACTGGCCCTCGGCCGGCTCAGGGACCCGACCGAGTCCTTCCGAAGATCCCTGTGATGTCACAGGGTCTGTCCTCATCTCCTAGGATGCCCCCGCCACTGTCTCTGCTCCCTCCATGCCGACCCCCACCCCAGCCTTCCTCCGACACCAGGCACGCCCTCTGCCAGTGCTGAGCCGGCTGAAGGACACTCCTCACCCAGGGCACTGGCTCGGCCCACTTTGCTCTGTCCCCTTCTCCAGGTAGTCTGCCCTCGCCCTGCTCCCCATTAACCTGCAGCCTGCCACTCCAGGGTGCACGGGCTTGTGCATGCATGCACATGTGTGCACACACCTGCATCCACACATACACCACGCCTGCCTCCCACTCCCAGAAGCCTTCGTATCGTCATCTTCTTTCTCTGGTCCTTGAAACACACCACAACAGTAACTCCCTCTGCCCTCACATCTCCCACTGGAGACCAAGGAGGTACTCTAGGATTTATCGTCTCCCTAAAAGAACCTTCCCTAGTGGCTCAGATGGTAAAGAATCCACCTGCAATGCAGGAGACCTGGGTTCAATCCCTGGGTCGGGAAGATCCCCTGGAGGAGGGCATGGCAACCCACTCCAGTATTCTTGCCTGGAGAAGCCCATGGCTCATCCATGGGGTTTCAGAGTCAGACGCGACTGAGCGACTTGACTTTCACTTTTAGAGGAATCTTCACGTGAACTTCCAGAGATCAGCCCTTTCCTATTGTCACTTTACTGACGAGGACACTGAGGCAGAAGTAGGTTCAGCACCCCACCCCGGCAACACAGGCATTAGGTGACAGGTCCAGGATCCGACCCCAGCGCTGTGCTTACTTGGCACGAAGCCCCCCGAGATGACAAGCCTGGGTCCCCCTCTGCTAGGCCGGAGGTGATGCAAGGTGGCCCTGCCGGATGTGATGAAGCAAGCCGGGTCCGTGGTGTGGGTGTGGGCTCAGGCCAGGGAGCAAACGCAGCCTTCCCTCCTAATGCTGAGCCTGAGTAGTCACATAGTCTCAGCTTGCCTTTACTCATCCTCGAAGTGGCCTGCCTCCTAGAGCAGCGTGACTAGTCAGTGAGCCGATGCATCCAGCTGACACAAGTGCGTCTGTGTACCAACTGTTCAGCCAATGACCACTTGTTTTCAAACATTTTTAAATTTTTTATTGGAGCCTAGTTAACAGTGTTGTGCAACCTTCAGGTGGACAGCAAAGGGATTGAGGTATCCATGCACAGGTATCTATTCTTTTTCAGATTCTTTTCCCATGAGGTTATTACAGAGTACTAAGCAGAGTTCCTTGTCCTAGACAGCAGGTCCTTTCTGGTGGCCTAGTTAGCAAATGACTATTTCTGAGATTTCTAACAAATACTCCCAGTGTCTCAAAGGTGGCCGCGCCACTGTGCCAGACGACCTGACCAGCCAGTGGGTAGACCAAATGGATGGACCGAGGAGCCCATGTGTGGGTCATGGGGCCATGGGCCGGCCCCACTGATTCAGAGGCTCCCAGCCCCACGGTGGAGGCCCCTGCTGTGTCCCTGTCCTTAGGGAGGTATGGCCCAGGAGGTCTGCTCCCAATGCCCTAAAGGTCCCAAGCTTACAGAGCACGTACTTGTTATAAATTCAGTTGGGCATTCTAAAATGTTCCCCCTTCTGCTGTGCTCCTCGGGTGGAAGAGAAAGGGAAACTGGACATAACCTACGGACACACCCGTGGAAGGGCTGTGCGTGGAGCTGTGACCTGAGGGGGCCGGTGCTCACGCGTGCTCACTCAGCCATGTCCGACTCTTTGAGACACTTTGAACCGTAACCCGCCAGGCTCGTCTGTCCACGGGACTCTCCAGGTGAGAGTGCTGGACTGGATTGCCATGCCCTGCTCCAGGGATCTTCCTGAACCAGGGACTGAACCCGAGTCTCCAGCGCAGGTGGATTCTTTACCGCTGAGCCATCTGGGTGTGGGCCTCAGGCCAGGGAAAACCCCAGATGACCCCCCCAGGCCAGGTGTGCCCTGCCGGATGTGATGAAGCCGGGTCCGTGGTGTGGGTGTGGGCTCAGGCCAGGAGCAAACGCAGCCTTCCTCCTAATGCTGAGCCTGAGTAGTCACATAGTCTCAGCTTGCCTTTACTCATCCTCGAAGTGGCCTGCCTCCTAGAGCAGCGTGACTAGTCAGTGAGCCGATGCATCCAGCTGACACAAGTGCGTCTGTGTACCAACTGTTCAGCCAATGACCACTTGTTTTCAAACATTTTTAAATTTTTTATTGGAGCCTAGTTAACAGTGTTGTGCAACCTTCAGGTGGACAGCAAAGGGATTGAGGTATCCATGCACAGGTATCTATTCTTTTTCAGATTCTTTTCCCATGAGGTTATTACAGAGTACTAAGCAGAGTTCCTTGTCCTAGACAGCAGGTCCTTTCTGGTGGCCTAGTTAGCAAATGACTATTTCTGAGATTTCTAACAAATACTCCCAGTGTCTCAAAGGTGGCCGCGCCACTGTGCCAGACGACCTGACCAGCCAGTGGGTAGACCAAATGGATGGACCGAGGAGCCCATGTGTGGGTCATGGGGCCATGGGCCGGCCCCACTGATTCAGAGGCTCCCAGCCCCACGGTGGAGGCCCCTGCTGTGTCCCTGTCCTTAGGGAGGTATGGCCCAGGAGGTCTGCTCCCAATGCCCTAAAGGTCCCAAGCTTACAGAGCACGTACTTGTTATAAATTCAGTTGGGCATTCTAAAATGTTCCCCCTTCTGCTGTGCTCCTCGGGTGGAAGAGAAAGGGAAACTGGACATAACCTACGGACACACCCGTGGAAGGGCTGTGCGTGGAGCTGTGACCTGAGGGGGCCGGTGCTCACGCGTGCTCACTCAGCCATGTCCGACTCTTTGAGACACTTTGAACCGTAACCCGCCAGGCTCGTCTGTCCACGGGACTCTCCAGGTGAGAGTGCTGGACTGGATTGCCATGCCCTGCTCCAGGGGATCTTCCTGAACCAGGGACTGAACCCGAGTCTCCCGCGACTTCTGCGTCGCAGGTGGATTCTTTACCGCTGAGCCATCTGGGAAGACCCCAGGGCAGTGGAAGAGGGGGCAGAAGAGGAGAGGGCTGCACCAGGTCACACCCAGCTCTCCGCTCCTCAAGCCTAACAGGCAGGCGTGAGGGGGGACTCAGGACCCCCAGACTTGGGAAGGTGCACATACATCCAACCACCAAGCTCAAACAAGATCTTCCGAGAGCTCAGGAAATTGGGGTGGGGTGGGGGCTACGGTGTGTGCAGATGAGCCGACAAGACACAACGTCCTCCTTTCCATTGCTGGGGACCGGAAAGGGCCAGCGATGGAGGCTCCCACCTAAGATAGCCACAGGGGCCCCACTGGAGGTGAGCCTGCAGTCAGACCACGGGTGACAGGGACCTTCTGTCCGACCCACGGTGGCTGTGAAGAGAAGGGAGTCCCTCCGAAGCTGCTCCCCAGTCCCCTCCCAGGGCAGCCTCGTGCCAGCGGCGGCCTCACCACACACACACCTTTAGTCAGCATCACTGGCTAATCGATACCCTCATTTCTTTGCCTCTAAACGGCCGAGGAAGATAATCATTAAATGCTCATGTAGTCATTTGACACATCGCGGCCTTTTAAACCATCTCAAGGAGGAGAGCCGGGCTGGCGCCCAGCCTCGTTCCCTCCTTACAGATTTCTCAAGCGGAATAACAGATCACCTTGAGCTGGCGGAGCAGCGCGGCAGGAAAGACACCTCGATTCCGCCGAGAAGCTGGGAAACAGCCCTCACGCCGGGAGGGTTTCCCGGGAAAGCACTTTGAAAGAAGGAGGTGTTGGGGAGGGGATTGGGGGGACAAGCTCTGAACTGATAAATTAAACATTCGCTGAGCTCTTTCGAAGCAGCTGCTACCAAAGAGGGGAAATGCTTTAATTAATAAAGCTCAGCCAGGGAGAGGGAGCTGCTTTCTGACGCTGTGCCCCGGGGCTCCAAAGGCAAGATAAACAAAGCAGAGAGTAGCAGCTCCCCGCTGGTGCCAGGAGGGCCAGGACTCCCCTCCCAGCGGCCAGGCCGGGCCGGCTGCCCAGGTGTCCACCAGCCCCATGGAGGTGGGGAACGTCCTTTCCTGGCTTTAAGAAAGGCGCAACACGAGGACCGTGGGAGACCTGGAGACATACCAGGAGGAGCACTGCACCCGGAGTCCGAGGACTGACGACGGCTGTCAGTTTTTGTCGCTGTGGGATCTCGGGTAACTCACTCTCTCCCTCTGGACCTGGTTCTCATTGAGCTTCTTGGAAGATGTCTCAGGGGCATCTCTGGTGGTGAGGGTGCCGGCAGGTGGGTTTGAGCGCCAAACCCAGCTTCAGCCAGTTCAGCTTTACTTTCACCTGCTAATATACAACAGGCTTCACATAAGACATCCTGTGAAGGAAGAACACTGCAGATTAACTATATACATATTGAAAACCACTGGTCTAGATGTTTCCTTCTATCTCTTTAGGAGCCTGGGCATCAATGCTGAATAGTCCCTGTTGGCAGGCTAGCCAGCACCAGTCATAACCAGCAGGTGCCACAAGCTGAGGAGTTGCAAAGGAACATAAGAAAGCCCCACCTTCCTTCAGGGAAAACCAGCTTCCAGTCTAGCTCAGAGGCGGCTGACACGTGGCGCACAGACCACTACTCCTGCCGTGAGGACCATGGCAGACATTACTAATCAGTCACGGTTCTCTTGCCCTCTCCTACATTTTAGGTCAAAGTGACCTTAAACTTTTCCTCAAAAAAGTGCTCCAGGAAGCTGCTGCCAACCAATTGGCCCTGATACGTGAAATGAAACCTTTCCCGACTATCTCTGGTCAGTTCTAAAAAATAGAAGTTTCCCAAGATGCAACGGACTGCCTCGCATTGCAGTCAGAGTCCCATCCTTGGTCGTGCAGACAACAGACAGTCACTGAACACCTGCTGTGGGCCAGGCATCGTTTCAGGGAGAGAGCCGTCCTAATGGCTCTGATAATAAGGAGAGAGATGGAGAGTAAAGACAGACACCGTTAAAAGCAAGACTATCTCAGGTGGTGAAAAGTGATGCAGACAAACACACAGAATGATGGGAGTGAAAGAAATTGGCTGCACTTCACTTTGGGTGACAGGGCAGGCTTCTTTAAGGTGGTGACAGGGAAAGAGAAATGGGAATACTGGGAAGGAGGTGGTCGTGTAAAGGTCTGGGGAAAAACCATCCAGTGCAGAGGGAACAGCCAGTGCAAAGGCCCTGAGGCAGGATGGAGACTGGTGTTGGAGGAATGACAGGAAGCCATGGGGCTGAAGGGAGGGGTAAAAGGAACTGAATGAAGTGGAAGAGGCCACCAGGGCAGCTCTCACAGGGCTTTGTGGACTATTGTTCAGGGTTTATCTGAGTACAAGAGTGGTAGGAGCTGTAGGACAGGACAGACAGGCTCTGATTTATGTTTTAGAAAGATCACCTGCCAGATGGTTCCCTGTTGGGGCCATAAAGGAAGGTTTTCTTCTTCTTTTTCCTCTAGGAAAGTGTTGGCATTGGTAAACAGAGCATTACTATTCTGTAGTCTTCCTGGTTCCTGGTCAAATATTGAAGAAGGCTTGACCTCTGTACCTTTACATCTCTGTTGTTGTGGTTTGTTGCTAAGCCGTGTCTGATTCTTTGCAACCCCATGGACTGCAGCACGCCAGCATTCCCTACCTTTCACTGTCTCCTGGAGCTTGCTCAAACTCATGTCCATTGAGTTGGTGATGTTATCTAACCATCTTATCTTCTGCTTCCTGCTTCTTCTGCGTTCAGTCTCTCCCACCATCAGGGTCTTTTCCAGTGAGTTGGCTCTTCTCATCAGGTGGCCAAAGTATTGAAGCTTCAGTGTCAACATTAGTCCTTCCAATGAATATTCGGGACTAATTTTCTTTAGAACTAACTGGTTTGATCTCTGTGCAGTCCAAGGGACTCTCAAGAGTTTTCTCCAGGATCACAATTTGAAAGCATCAATTTGGGACACTCAGCTTTCTTTATGGTCCAACTCTCACATCCACATATGACTACTGGAAAACCTCTGACTATATGGACCTTTGTCGACAAAGTAATGTCTTCGCTTTTTAATATGTTGTCTGGTTTGTCATAGGTTTCTTCACCTCTGTTTCTGGTTGTGATCATCTGGGAGTCTCCTCCTTTCACTTCAGAGTTTCTCCTGCTGCCCACACTTTAGGGGCCCCTGTGAGCCCATCCCAGCCGACCCTGCTCAGTCCTCTGTGCCCCACGTCCTTTCCAGCTCTCTCACTCATCAAAAGTGACATTGCCTGTGTGCCACCTCCTCAGTATCCAGCCAATCAATTAAGCAACTCTTCTCCGCTGGTGCCTAAGTGGGTAGATTTCAAGGGGCTGACAGATTACCTGCCAGGGTCATTCAAGGGGTGGGGCAGACAGGGTGCCAGGAGGTCCAGAGACACCACCTTAACCTAGAGAAGTGGCCCTAGTTTGGGACAAAGAGTGGTAGGAGCTGTAGGACAGGACAGACAGGCTCTGATTTATGTTTTAGAAAGATCACCTGCCAGATGGTTCCCTGTTGGGGCCATAAAGGAAGGTTTTCTTCTTCTTTTTCCTCTAGGAAAGTGTTGGCATTGGTAAACAGAGCATTACTATTCTGTAGTCTTCCTGGTTCCTGGTCAAATATTGAAGAAGGCTTGACCTCTGTACCTTTACATCTCTGTTGTTGTGGTTTGTTGCTAAGCCGTGTCTGATTCTTTGCAACCCCATGGACTGCAGCACGCCAGCCTTCCCTACCTTTCACTGTCTCCTGGAGCTTGCTCAAACTCATGTCCATTGAGTTGGTGATGTTATCTAACCATCTTATCTTCTGCTTCCTGCTTCTTCTGCGTTCAGTCTCTCCCACCATCAGGGTCTTTTCCAGTGAGTTGGCTCTTCTCATCAGGTGGCCAAAGTATTGAAGCTTCAGTGTCAACATTAGTCCTTCCAATGAATATTCGGGACTAATTTTCTTTAGAACTAACTGGTTTGATCTCTGTGCAGTCCAAGGGACTCTCAAGAGTTTTCTCCAGGATCACAATTTGAAAGCATCAATTTGGGACACTCAGCTTTCTTTATGGTCCAACTCTCACATCCACATATGACTACTGGAAAACCTCTGACTATATGGACCTTTGTCGACAAAGTAATGTCTTCGCTTTTTAATATGTTGTCTGGTTTGTCATAGGTTTCTTCACCTCTGTTTCTGGTTGTGATCATCTGGGAGTCTCCTCCTTTCACTTCAGAGTTTCTCCTGCTGCCCACACTTTAGGGGCCCCTGTGAGCCCATCCCAGCCGACCCTGCTCAGTCCTCTGTGCCCCACGTCCTTTCCAGCTCTCTCACTCATCAAAAGTGACATTGCCTGTGTGCCACCTCCTCAGTATCCAGCCAATCAATTAAGCAACTCTTCTCCGCTGGTGCCTAAGTGGGTAGATTTCAAGGGGCTGACAGATTACCTGCCAGGGTCATTCAAGGGGTGGGGCAGACAGGGTGCCAGGAGGTCCAGAGACACCACCTTAACCTAGAGAAGTGGCCCTAAGGGGAGAGGGGACTTGAAAGCAAACAAAACAAATCACAAATTACACCTCCACTGGCCCAGTCTACACGTGGGACACGGTGTTGGTCCAAACCCATCTCCCTCTGAACTCCAACATACGCCCCTGGGGGCGCTCACTGACTCCTCTCCACCCAACAGAGCCACGGACCCCAGTCCACACACATTCACAGGTTGCCTGCAGATTAGATACAGATTTTGCACATCCACACAAGACCATTCGCAAGGGTACAAAGATGCTGTCTTCATCCATTGAGGATGCATTCCTGTGTATGTGTTGGTGGGATTCATGGTTGCTTGTAATCACCAGGAATGCTCTCAGCCAACCAGTGGAAAAGCGCTGCCAATGTTGGGTGGTACCTCGCGGACCAGACGAACTTTGAATCAAGAAGTTGCACAACATGTGTTCATGATATACTGCTAGGTGGGGGGATGGGAGGAGAAAGCAGCTCACTAATGGAACATATATAGTAGAAACCCCTGTTTACAAACACTGAAGGAGAGAGGACCAGAAAGGCAGAGCACACAATACATAGGGAAAGGGATTACAGGCAATTTTAATTGTTTCTCTATGCTCAACTTTTTTCTCAATATTCTACCATGAATATGTGCCCCTTAAGCCAAGTTATATAGAAGAAGGGGGACCTCGAGGTGCAGAAGAGAGAATCACAGGGCATCGGTAGAGAATTTCACTCTCCCTTCCTTATGCTGCTAGGGTAGCAGGAAGCGGGCCCCTGGGCTGCCTGGTCTTGAATCCCTCGTTCAGAAGCTGGGCAGGAGGAGGTGGTCACAGAAGGGTGCAGTCGGGTGGCAGGGGACAGGAAGCCTAGCCCGGAAGGCGGGGGTACCCATCCCAGCCGACCCTGCTCAGTCCTCTGTGCCCCACGTCCTTTCCAGCTCTCTCACTCATCAAAAGTGACATTGCCTGTGTGCCACCTCCTCAGTATCCAGCCAATCAATTAAGCAACTCTTCTCCGCTGGTGCCTAAGTGGGTAGATTTCAAGGGGCTGACAGATTACCTGCCAGGGTCATTCAAGGGGTGGGGCAGACAGGGTGCCAGGAGGTCCAGAGACACCACCTTAACCTAGAGAAGTGGCCCTAAGGGGAGAGGGGACTTGAAAGCAAACAAAACAAATCACAAATTACACCTCCACTGGCCCAGTCTACACGTGGGACACGGTGTTGGTCCAAACCCATCTCCCTCTGAACTCCAACATACGCCCCTGGGGGCGCTCACTGACTCCTCTCCACCCAACAGAGCCACGGACCCCAGTCCACACACATTCACAGGTTGCCTGCAGATTAGATACAGATTTTGCACATCCACACAAGACCATTCGCAAGGGTACAAAGATGCTGTCTTCATCCATTGAGGATGCATTCCTGTGTATGTGTTGGTGGGATTCATGGTTGCTTGTAATCACCAGGAATGCTCTCAGCCAACCAGTGGAAAAGCGCTGCCAATGTTGGGTGGTACCTCGCGGACCAGACGAACTTTGAATCAAGAAGTTGCACAACATGTGTTCATGATATACTGCTAGGTGGGGGGATGGGAGGAGAAAGCAGCTCACTAATGGAACATATATAGTAGAAACCCCTGTTTACAAACACTGAAGGAGAGAGGACCAGAAAGGCAGAGCACACAATACATAGGGAAAGGGATTACAGGCAATTTTAATTGTTTCTCTATGCTCAACTTTTTTCTCAATATTCTACCATGAATATGTGCCCCTTAAGCCAAGTTATATAGAAGAAGGGGGACCTCGAGGTGCAGAAGAGAGAATCACAGGGCATCGGTAGAGAATTTCACTCTCCCTTCCTTATGCTGCTAGGGTAGCAGGAAGCGGGCCCCTGGGCTGCCTGGTCTTGAATCCCTCGTTCAGAAGCTGGGCAGGAGGAGGTGGTCACAGAAGGGGTGCAGTCGGGTGGCAGGGGGACAGGAAGCCTCGAGCCACAGGATGGCTTGGAGGGGACCTGGAGGAAGTCCTCCAGCCACCATGGAGGCCTTGGGTAGCCCGACTCCCCCATCCCTGTCTGCTCCACCATCAGTCTCTCTGGCACCAAACTAGCCTTCTTAGGGACATAAAGGCTTTGGCTCAGATGAAAAAAGAACCAAAACCTTGTGTTCTCATTCTGATCTGGAGAATGAAAGTCTATATAAAACAGCTTCTTATCGGCAGCTCCAACTCTTTATACCTTCAAGGCTCTTTATTTCACTCTGCTGGCAAATGTCTCCCCACCGTTGTTGCCTTTGAGGAGCCTGCCAGGCTGGGGCGGGTGGTGGGACGTTTCCATCCTGCCGCCTGTGGGAGACACAGAGCCAGCCCCACCTCGAGAGCGGGACAGACGAGGCAATGGTGGCGGGACAGCCGAGTGTGATGTCCAGGCCCCACTTGCCTGGAGGAAGACCATCTGCTGCTTGGAAGCCAGGTGGTGAGGGGGGCTCTGTGTGGGAGACAGATTCCAAGCCTGGAGGTATTTAGGAAGAAAGCCAGGATTCCTGTCCAGCTGCTCCCTGGGGGGACTGTGGTCTGATGCTGGACCTCCAGGCCCAGTGCGGCAGGTGGCTGGGGCCGCCTCTGTCCTCTCTAGCGTCCCTGTCAGGTGGGGGCTGGGGCTGGGACAGAGGAAGTGCCTGAGAGCTAGCCGCAGAGTGCACACTGTGCCGTCCCAGCCACCTGCTCTCTGCTCCCTCGAGCCTGTGCTCAGTTGCGTCCAACTCTTCGCAACCCCTCCAGGCTCCTGTGTCCGTGGGATTCTCCAGCAAGAATCCTGGAGTGGGTTGCCACTCCCTTCTCCAGGGGATCTTCCCGACCCAGGGATCAAACTCACGTCTCCTGTGTCTCCTGCCCTGGCAGATGGATGCTCCACCACTGAGCCACCTGGGAAGCCCTCTCTACTCCCTGGGGAGCTGAAATAGGCTCCCCCACCTGCCTCTGAGAGTTGCAGGAGAAGGTCCCGGAGTAGCAGCGGGTACAGCCGGCGGCTGCGGGTGGCAGAGAGCGTGACAGAGGACGTGGTGATGTGAGTGCTCCTGGGGGAGAGGTCGAGCCCTTAGACGACATGCCCTTGCGTCTGCTGCTGCCAGTTCAGCGGTCACTAGCTGAGCATCCTCTGCTGCGCGATGAGCCCCAGCGCTGCCGCGTGGTCTTCCCGCAGGGGCAGGGCTTGCCAGCTTGGCAATGCAGTGTGGACAGCACCCTCCACGGGGGTATGTGTCACTGGCCCTGGAGCAGCCAAGGCCATACCTCTGTCTCCTCCACCGGGGACTTCAGCTGGCCTTCAGGGGTGGTTGCTGCTGAGACAGGCGGACAGAGCCTTCATCTGTACCCACCCCCATCCTAGACCAGGAGCAGGGGGCCCCCCCATGGGTCCCTCCCCCTGGGCACACTGGTCTTACAGGCCAAGGACTTGTGTTCTGGGCCGATAGCCCACCCTCCTCTTGATCGGACCCATTGTGCTGTCTCAGGTCAGGACAGAGTGGAGCCATGCATTCACTGAGGAAGTCTCCGCTGAGAACCTCTGAGCTGCTGACCACGAGGACACAGCAGAGCAAGGCAGGCCCTCCTGGGTCACGTCTTACTACTTGTGCAGACCTGACTCCAGCTTCAGGGTCAGGCGCTAGACGATGCCCCTGACACGCCAACTAAAGAAGATGAAAATCCTTCTCTGCACTCTTGGACCCGTGTCATCTTTAGAGGTGACCCCTTTCTCCTGGAGAGCGGGGAGCAGAACAAGCACTGGGGGGAGAGGCCACCCCTTCCATGTGGTGAGCTCCGAGGGCACAGGAAGGGGGCATGCTCACTCTGGCCCCTTGCCCTCCCCTGCCCATCCCAGCACCATGACCTTGCATTCATTTATCCACAAATGGCTTTGGAGCCCTTAAACAGTAGGTACTATTATCCCCATTTTGCAGATGAGGAAATTGAGACTTGCTCAAAATCATAGAGCCAGTGGGCCACAGAACTAGAATTCAAACCAGCTCTGTTAGGGTCAAAGGTGAAATCCCCCTGTCTCTGGAGCAGCTGAGAGGAATGGAGACAGAAGAAAAGGAATTCAGCCAAGGCCACGTAGGCAACTGGGGACAGAGACAAGACTCAAATCCAGGACCTCCATGGCTCACAAAGACACTAGCTGTGTGCAGACGATGTCCTGGAGCCACAGACACCTGCCAGCACAGCAGGCGCCCTGTGGGGTTCAGAAGCAGGGGAGTGCCCGAGGACAGGTGGAGGGTGCTCAGGGATTCAGCTCTCGGGGATCCACTGAGAGAAGTGTGTCCTCCAGTCCAGCCCACCTGCCTGCTGACCACCAGGGCCTTGGCTGACGGCTGGAGCCGTCTCTGCCTCCAGCAGGCCCGGGCCCCAGGCCAGGGGGAAGACACGCAGCCATGCCAGGAGCCGCCTCCGTCCTGACGATTCACTCGGGCGCTGCCACCCTCTTTCTCCCCTTCCAGATTAATATTATGCCTGAGCAAACTTAGCCAGGGCACTGGTCTTAGGAACTTGTGTTCTGGGCCGATAGCCCACCCTCCTCTTGATCGGACCCATTGTGCTGTCTCAGGTCAGGACAGAGTGGAGCCATGCATTCACTGAGGAAGTCTCCGCTGAGAACCTCTGAGCTGCTGACCACGAGGACACAGCAGAGCAAGGCAGGCCCTCCTGGGTCACGTCTTACTACTTGTGCAGACCTGACTCCAGCTTCAGGGTCAGGCGCTAGACGATGCCCCTGACACGCCAACTAAAGAAGATGAAAATCCTTCTCTGCACTCTTGGACCCGTGTCATCTTTAGAGGTGACCCCTTTCTCCTGGAGAGCGGGGAGCAGAACAAGCACTGGGGGGAGAGGCCACCCCTTCCATGTGGTGAGCTCCGAGGGCACAGGAAGGGGGCATGCTCACTCTGGCCCCTTGCCCTCCCCTGCCCATCCCAGCACCATGACCTTGCATTCATTTATCCACAAATGGCTTTGGAGCCCTTAAACAGTAGGTACTATTATCCCCATTTTGCAGATGAGGAAATTGAGACTTGCTCAAAATCATAGAGCCAGTGGGCCACAGAACTAGAATTCAAACCAGCTCTGTTAGGGTCAAAGGTGAAATCCCCCTGTCTCTGGAGCAGCTGAGAGGAATGGAGACAGAAGAAAAGGAATTCAGCCAAGGCCACGTAGGCAACTGGGGACAGAGACAAGACTCAAATCCAGGACCTCCATGGCTCACAAAAGACACTAGCTGTGTGCAGACGATGTCCTGGAGCCACAGACACCTGCCAGCACAGCAGGCGCCCTGTGGGGTTCAGAAGCAGGGGAGTGCCCGAGGACAGGTGGAGGGTGCTCAGGGATTCAGCTCTCGGGGATCCACTGAGAGAAGTGTGTCCTCCAGTCCAGCCCACCTGCCTGCTGACCACCAGGGCCTTGGCTGACGGCTGGAGCCGTCTCTGCCTCCAGCAGGCCCGGGCCCCAGGCCAGGGGGAAGACACGCAGCCATGCCAGGAGCCGCCTCCGTCCTGACGATTCACTCGGGCGCTGCCACCCTCTTTCTCCCCTTCCTCCAGATTAATATTATCACCGCAGCCTGAGCAAACTTAGCCGCATGCTGGCAGCTTATTTTTAATTGTTTCCAGATATGCCTCCTAATTATTATGCAGTTCTAAATAGGAAGTGACGGCAGGCGTGGAGTGTTCACGTTGGTGACACGAGGAATGAGGGATCACACGTGCCCGGCAGCTGCTCCGGGACCCCGGGCCCCATCTTCTCGCCTGGTGCTTTGTCTCCTCTTGTCGCTGTTCCTAATAACTACATCAGGCCGGAGAGTGGAGCCGAGAGCTGACATCTTCCATAAAACAACCGAGGAGATCGGGCCCCGGGGAGGCCTGGCTGATGGGCAGAAGAGAAATGAAACATGGCGTGGAAATGGGCGCTGAATGCAGCCCCTGCGTGTGGAAGCACACGCCTGTGTCCAGCCTGGCCCTGCGGTGTCCACAGGCTGCTGCCATGGAGGGCCTGTTGATAGGGACCAGCGGGCAAAGACAGCAGGCACCTGTCCCCGGCTTCCTCCCAGCTCTCTCTCTCTCTCACCATACACATACCCGCACCTTCTCACTCCACCAAGCCCGCCTCCACCCCCATCCTCAGGAGCAACCTCGCAACTAATGTCACGTCCAGAATAAGCTTTAGTTTGGTGGGGGGGGTTGCAGGGTTAGATTCGTTTGATAATCTAGTAAAAACCATGGGTCCTCTTCCCCCGCAAATGCACACACAAGCAATTTCAGCGGGTCCTAGCCCCACAAAGCCTATCCAGCTCCCCGTGATGCACTTTGAATCCACGATAAGATGCAGTGGTGAAGAGCACGGCTTTGAGGGCGAGTCCCCTGGGCCGGAATGTTGGTCCAGCACTGACTGACTCTGAAGGCGCTGACGTCCAGTCCTGGGGCTTCTCCAGTCTTAGGTAGCGTGTTTATGGGCAGAGAGGGTAAAAGTACCATGTTAGTACTTTTCTTGAAGAGCAGTTGACAAGCTGGATGGGCCCATGTGTCTTAGTGCTTAGACAGGTTCAGACAAATAAAAATGTACAAGAAGGATTTTATCTGTTGTTTGTTTAGTCACTGAGTTGTGTTCAACTCTTTTTTGACCCCATGGACTGTAGCCCGCCAGGTTCCTCTGTCCATGGGATTTTCCAGGCAAGAATAGTGGAGTGGGGGCTTCCCTGGTGGCCCAGTGGGTAGAGTCCACCTTGCAGTGCAAGGGACACCGGTTCGATCCCTGGCACGGGAAGATCCCACGTGCTGCGGAGCGGCTGGATAGGTGTGTCCAATTGCAGGCCAGCGCTCTGGAGCACATGCGCCCAGAGCCGGTGCTCTGCAACGAGAGAGGGCACTGCAATGGGAGGCCCACACAGGCCAAAGAATTAAGACGGATGGAAATAAATAAATGAAGGACCAATAAAAGAGGCCAAAATTAAATTAAAAAAAAAGAATAGTGGAGTGGGTTCCCATTTCCTCCTCCAGGGGATTTTCCCAACCCAGGTCACCTGCTTTGACAGGTGGATTCCTCACCACTTGGGAGGCCCCACAGGAAAGGTTGGGTATTATCAAAATGAGCAGAAAATACTGGAGAGAAGATTTAGTCCTAGTCTTGCTGCTAACCTGCTGTGTGACCTCAGGCAAGTTACTGCTCCTCTCTGACCTTCAGTCTTTCGGTTCATCTAAGACACCCCTGACTCAACGACATGAATTTGTGCAAACTCTGAGAGATCATGGAGGACAGAGCAGCGTGGCATCCAGGTTAGATTCGTTTGATAATCTAGTAAAACCATGGGTCCTCTTCCCGCAAATGCACACACAAGCAATTTCAGCGGGTCCTAGCCCCACAAAGCCTATCCAGCTCCCCGTGATGCACTTTGAATCCACGATAAGATGCAGTGGTGAAGAGCACGGCTTTGAGGGCGAGTCCCCTGGGCCGGAATGTTGGTCCAGCACTGACTGACTCTGAAGGCGCTGACGTCCAGTCCTGGGGCTTCTCCAGTCTTAGGTAGCGTGTTTATGGGCAGAGAGGGTAAAAGTACCATGTTAGTACTTTTCTTGAAGAGCAGTTGACAAGCTGGATGGGCCCATGTGTCTTAGTGCTTAGACAGGTTCAGACAAATAAAAATGTACAAGAAGGATTTTATCTGTTGTTTGTTTAGTCACTGAGTTGTGTTCAACTCTTTTTTGACCCCATGGACTGTAGCCCGCCAGGTTCCTCTGTCCATGGGATTTTCCAGGCAAGAATAGTGGAGTGGGGGCTTCCCTGGTGGCCCAGTGGGTAGAGTCCACCTTGCAGTGCAAGGGACACCGGTTCGATCCCTGGCACGGGAAGATCCCACGTGCTGCGGAGCGGCTGGATAGGTGTGTCCAATTGCAGGCCAGCGCCTGGAGCACATGCGCCCAGAGCCGGTGCTCTGCAACGAGAGAGGGCACTGCAATGGGAGGCCCACACAGGCCAAAGAATTAAGACGGATGGAAATAAATAAATGAAGGACCAATAAAAGAGGCCAAAATTAAATTAAAAAAAAAGAATAGTGGAGTGGGTTCCCATTTCCTCCTCCAGGGGATTTTCCCAACCCAGGTCACCTGCTTTGACAGGTGGATTCCTCACCACTTGGGAGGCCCCACAGGAAAGGTTGGGTATTATCAAAATGAGCAGAAAATACTGGAGAGAAGATTTAGTCCTAGTCTTGCTGCTAACCTGCTGTGTGACCTCAGGCAAGTTACTGCTCCTCTCTGACCTTCAGTCTTTCGGTTCATCTAAGACACCCCTGACTCAACGACATGAATTTGTGCAAACTCTGAGAGATCATGGAGGACAGAGCAGCGTGGCATCCATGGGGTCTCAAAGAGTCAGATGTGATCAGCAGCTGAACGACCACAAGGACATTCTCTGACTGTCAAATCTGTTTACATCGGAGACCTAGGGCTGTTGCTTCTGGGGACAAAGGGAACAGGTGAACGGGCCCCCACCTCCAGGAGCCCCTCATGTCCTGGCTCTTGCCCTCCCGTGTGGCAGGGATGCAGAAAGGAGAGTTGTGAGCTGGGTCAGTCAGGGAGGGCTTCCTGGGGAGGTGGGATTTGAAAATGCAGGAAGATTCTGAGTCAGAGAGGCAGGGAGAAACCATGGAAAGAGGACCAGGCCTGTGGACAGGGCAGGTGGGGTCCTAATGCCCCTCCCAGCTCACTTGGCCTGTGCTTTTTGCCTGGGGTGAGTAGATGGGGGAGCCATGTCTTGTTTACTCCTACCTCATCCTGCGGGTGCTGGGAAACACTAGGAGCTTGCAGACACGCCTGTGTTCTCCCGGCCCCGCCCCCTTGAGGCTGCTGGGCCCCGCCCTCCACTCAGCCCTTTGCAGGCGGAAGGGAGTCAGTGAGCTACGGGTGTAAAGCGTGGAGCTGAGCGTTGCGACTCAAAAGCCAGTTATAAAAACGGGGGCTGGGACTTCCCTAGCGGTCCAGTGCAGGGAGCATAGGTTTGATCCTTGGTCAGGAAACTACAGTCTACATGCCACGGAGTGCGGCCAAAAATTTTAAAAAGACCAGGGCCCTGGAAGCTGAATGAAGACCGTTTATTCAGCCCTGCCCTCAGATGGGGCTTCCAGAGGGCGTGGTCTCAGGGACTGAATCCCCAAGGCAAAGGATCTGAGGTTGGGTCACGGCCCGGCCCGCACCCCAGGAATGGGGGCCAAATGCCTAGAAAAGCCTTACCTTTGTTCCAGCGGGAGGGTGTGTCTAGACAAGACTTGAGTCACCCACGCGGTGGCCAGTGGGGCAGGGAGAGTCTCTTAACGTGGGCTCCAGGCCAGAGGTGCAGAGTAGCAAAGACACTAGACAAAGGGCCTTGACCAGGTCTCAGAGCCTCCGTTTTCCCATCTCCGAAATAGAAATAAGTATCTCTACGGAGCAGAAACCAAGTTCAGAGCCTGGCACACAGCAGCGGTTATTCTTGCTATCACTTGGGTGGGCATTCTAGAGCCGCAAGTGATTTACTCTAACTCCCATGGCACGGATGGGGCCGGGGAAGCTGGTGGGAGACCGGGACATTCCCACTATTTGAAGCCTCACAGCAATCCTAAGGGGACCCGGCTGCCAGGTTACATGAAGGTCCTAACAGTCTCGTTTTGGACTTCTCTCTCAGTTCTCTGTTTCAGACCACACAGCACTTTTTAGGAAAAACACCTTAGCCTTGATCAAAGTTAGCCTGGAACACTTCCAGAGTCTCCTGGTGGATCAGCTTGTCTAAATCAGGGAGGTAAATTAGCCCAAAGGTATTCCCTGTTCCTGTGACCTTGGAAGTGCAAGGAAGTGGCTGGGAAACAGCCCTTATCAGTAACGACCAACTGAGGCTGGTTTTCCCAGGACTGAAAGACCCAGGCAAGTCGAAACGGCCATCATCTTCCTTAGAGACCACTGACTGTGGTCGCCCAGTGGATGAATGGCAAAAATACCTTTCCTGAAGTAGCATGAAAACTTGTACTATCATATGTGAAAAAAATAGCTATTGTCATTGCGCTGTGAGAAAAGGGGATCCTGCAGGGGTGCTGTGCGATGGCCTGGAGGGGGCGGGATGGGGAGGATATACATATGACTAATCTGGGATCATGCATATCTGTAAACAACAAAACTCTGTAAAAGTAAAAAGTAAAATAAAAAAGAACTAAAAAAAAAACCCTTTCCTGTTCTGAAGGGAACAGGCGCCTCTAACTTGAGCTGAAATTTCAGTGACAGCAACACACAAAGACTCAGACGGTACCAGACCTCAGACACCCCAGATGAAAGCAACGTCTGCCTTTGGAAGGCTTCTGGCATCAGGGCTCTGGCAAATCCCCAGCCCTGATAAGGGTAGGGGGCCCTGGAGAGGAACTGCCGTCCACTAATTCCATGGCATGCCATGAGTGGCAACATCCACATTTCTGAATTAGTACCTTATCTTTTTATTTGAAAAAAATTTAATATTTATTTATTTGGCTGCCCCGAGGGTCTTAGGTGCAGCACTTAGGATCTTCAATCTTTGTTGTCGCATGTGGAACAGCATGTGGGATCTAGTTCCCTAACCAGGCATCAAACCAGTGGGTTTCTGGGAAAAAGAATGGCAAGCATCAGGGATAGCAAATGCAAAGGTCCGGGGGCAGGAGTGTGCCTAGGGAGTTTGAGAATCAGCAAGGTAGCAGGTGTGGAATTGACAAGAGTCAAGTGGAAGGAAACTTGGTCAGAGAGGAAAGGTGGGGACCAGGTCATGCCACAGGTCATAATGAATCTTTGGCTTTTATTCTGGGTAGGATGAGAAGCCATGGGAGGAGTTTCTAGAAGTCACACAATTGGACGTGTGTTTTAAGAGGACCTCTCTGGCGGTGGAGCAGAGAATACAGTGAAGAGGGTAGGAGCAGATGCAGAGAGACAGGCCAGGGCGCCACTGCAATAAACCAGGAGAAACGATGGGTCCTCGAGGGTGGCCGCCAGGGAGGTGGTAAGAAGGGACTGGATCCTGGTCATATTTCGGAAGTAAAGCAGACAAGATTTGCTGATGGACTAGATATGGAGGGTAAGGGAGAGACTAGATATGGAGGGTAAGGGAGAGAGAGGAGTCAAGAGTGACTCCAAAATTTTTGTCCTGTGCAACTGGAGGATGCAGTCAACATAAAGTGGGATGGAGAAGAAGGAGGTAGAGTGGGTTTGAGGGAAGAGTCAGAAGCTTAGTTTTGTGTATGTGATATGTGAGGTGTCTTTTCTCATCTGAGCAGAGATGTTGTGTGGGCAGCTGGATGCATGAGTCAGGAGTTCAGGAAACAGCTTGGGGCTGGAAATAGACATTTGGGTGTCATTAGCATTCATATGGTGTTTGATGCTAGGAGCTTGGAGTATGTGTGAATAGAGAAGTCTGAAGATAGGGTGCTGGCGCACTCAGATCAGGCTGATGAGGAAGGATCTGCAAAAGAAGCAGAGAGCTAGCAACCAGGGAGAAACAGGAGGAGAGCTGGGAGAGGAGGTGTCCTGGAAGCCAAGAGATCAGGTCCAAAGAGAGGGGAACAGCTGGGATCAAAGGCAGTGCATAGGACAAGTACAAAGAGTATTAAGAACGTACCACTGAATTTGGCCATGAGGTCACCGCTGACCATGACAAGAGCCACTGTGATGGAGTGACAGGGGAGAGAGCCTGGTGGGTGCGTTCAAGAGGCAGTGGAGGAAAGGAACTGGATAGCAAATGCAAAGGTCCGGGGGCAGGAGTGTGCCTAGGGAGTTTGAGAATCAGCAAGGTAGCAGGTGTGGAATTGACAAGAGTCAAGTGGAAGGAAACTTGGTCAGAGAGGAAAGGTGGGGACCAGGTCATGCCACAGGTCATAATGAATCTTTGGCTTTTATTCTGGGTAGGATGAGAAGCCATGGGAGGAGTTTCTAGAAGTCACACAATTGGACGTGTGTTTTAAGAGGACCTCTCTGGCGGTGGAGCAGAGAATACAGTGAAGAGGGTAGGAGCAGATGCAGAGAGACAGGCCAGGGCGCCACTGCAATAAACCAGGAGAAACGATGGGTCCTCGAGGGTGGCCGCCAGGGAGGTGGTAAGAAGGGACTGGATCCTGGTCATATTTCGGAAGTAAAGCAGACAAGATTTGCTGATGGACTAGATATGGAGGGTAAGGGAGAGACTAGATATGGAGGGTAAGGGAGAGAGAGGAGTCAAGAGTGACTCCAAAATTTTTGTCCTGTGCAACTGGAGGATGCAGTCAACATAAAGTGGGATGGAGAAGAAGGAGGTAGAGTGGGTTTGAGGGAAGAGTCAGAAGCTTAGTTTTGTGTATGTGATATGTGAGGTGTCTTTTCTCATCTGAGCAGAGATGTTGTGTGGGCAGCTGGATGCATGAGTCAGGAGTTCAGGAAACAGCTTGGGGCTGGAAATAGACATTTGGGTGTCATTAGCATTCATATGGTGTTTGATGCTAGGAGCTTGGAGTATGTGTGAATAGAGAAGTCTGAAGATAGGGTGCTGGCGCACTCAGATCAGGCTGATGAGGAAGGATCTGCAAAAGAAGCAGAGAGCTAGCAACCAGGGAGAAACAGGAGGAGAGCTGGGAGAGGAGGTGTCCTGGAAGCCAAGAGATCAGGTCCAAAGAGAGGGGAACAGCTGGGATCAAAGGCAGTGCATAGGACAAGTACAAAGAGTATTAAGAACGTACCACTGAATTTGGCCATGAGGTCACCGCTGACCATGACAAGAGCCACTGTGATGGAGTGACAGGGGAGAGAGCCTGGTGGGTGCGTTCAAGAGGCAGTGGAGGAAAGGAAGTGGAGACGGCACAATGACTCTTCCAAGGAGCTTTGCTACCCAGGCAGAGAGAAATAGGGAGCCAAGAGAAGAGGAGAGAAAAGCGTGGTGTAGAAAAGATTCTTTTCTTAAGATGGAAAAAAACGATAGCATGCTTTATGGTGTTGGAATGACCCAGTCAAGAGGAGAAAGAGGTGATGCAGGAGAGAGAGGGCGGGGAGACTCACTAGAGCCCTGTCCTTGAGTGCGGAGAGAGGATGGAACCCCTGGGCATTAGGTGGGTAGCAACTATTTCCCAGGAGTGCAGGGAACCCTGGGGCTGCTGGGCTTGGCCACCTTGGCCTGTCTTCTGATGTTCCCAAGCGCCCGGCACGATGCCCAGTTTTCCCTCAGTGGGTGGATGACCGAATACAAAGGGGCTCCACGGACACCTGGCAGGAATTTTTAAGAAGCAAGCTCTGGACTCAGGCAAACCTAGGTTCAGATCCTGGCTCTGCTGCCCAGCCGGGTGACCTTGAGCAAGTTTTTCAACCTCGCCGAGTTTTGGTGCTCCTTTCTAAAATGAGGAAATAATAGAACCAGATTTAGAGACTGGCGGGAGGATTAAGAAGATAATCATGCACACAGAGTTCTGAACGCAGCTTCTGGGATGAGTGGAAAATGCCCCAGAAGGGTTAACTATCCTCATTATAAGCAGTCCAATAATTCCCCATCCGAGCTCACCCAGAGTTTAATAAAATCCAGCCTGTAAAAGGAAATGGATGCATTCATATGGTGTTTGATGCTTGGAGTATGTGTGAATAGAGAAGTCTGAAGATAGGGTGCTGGCGCACTCAGATCAGGCTGATGAGGAAGGATCTGCAAAAGAAGCAGAGAGCTAGCAACCAGGGAGAAACAGGAGGAGAGCTGGGAGAGGAGGTGTCCTGGAAGCCAAGAGATCAGGTCCAAAGAGAGGGGAACAGCTGGGATCAAAGGCAGTGCATAGGACAAGTACAAAGAGTATTAAGAACGTACCACTGAATTTGGCCATGAGGTCACCGCTGACCATGACAAGAGCCACTGTGATGGAGTGACAGGGGAGAGAGCCTGGTGGGTGCGTTCAAGAGGCAGTGGAGGAAAGGAAGTGGAGACGGCACAATGACTCTTCCAAGGAGCTTTGCTACCCAGGCAGAGAGAAATAGGGAGCCAAGAGAAGAGGAGAGAAAAGCGTGGTGTAGAAAAGATTCTTTTCTTAAGATGGAAAAAGACGATAGCATGCTTTATGGTGTTGGAATGACCCAGTCAAGAGGAGAAAGAGGTGATGCAGGAGAGAGAGGGCGGGGAGACTCACTAGAGCCCTGTCCTTGAGTGCGGAGAGAGGATGGAACCCCTGGGCATTAGGTGGGTAGCAACTATTTCCCAGGAGTGCAGGGAACCCTGGGGCTGCTGGGCTTGGCCACCTTGGCCTGTCTTCTGATGTTCCCAAGCGCCCGGCACGATGCCCAGTTTTCCCTCAGTGGGTGGATGACCGAATACAAAGGGGCTCCACGGACACCTGGCAGGAATTTTTAAGAAGCAAGCTCTGGACTCAGGCAAACCTAGGTTCAGATCCTGGCTCTGCTGCCCAGCCGGGTGACCTTGAGCAAGTTTTTCAACCTCGCCGAGTTTTGGTGCTCCTTTCTAAAATGAGGAAATAATAGAACCAGATTTAGAGACTGGCGGGAGGATTAAGAAGATAATCATGCACACAGAGTTCTGAACGCAGCTTCTGGGATGAGTGGGAAAATGCCCCAGAAGGGTTAACTATCCTCATTATAAGCAGTCCAATAATTCCCCATCCGAGCTCACCCAGAGTTTAATAAAATCCAGCCTGTAAAAGGAAATGGATGTAACTATAAAATCGCAATGCACACGCCCCACGATCACTCACAATTGCCTGACCGTTTATGACCCTCGGGCTGCCACAGTGATGAGGCAGCCCTGCGGCCACGCTGTTCCCAGATTTAACGACTCTGTTCGCCTCCCCGCAAGGAAGCCCATGGGATGAGTGACAGCGACCTCATTAGAGAGAGGACGTTAAATCTACTCTGTTAGATTTTTTAAAAAATAAATTACTCACAGGAGTTGGCACTTTAGTGGTTGTTAGTGACACATTGCTAGTGCACACTCACAACCAAACCACATACTGAGGTGGCAAGCTGATGGCAGCACTAGTCAGGGAAAACAAGACAGAAACGTGAGATGAGCTTGGACAGTCAGGAGGGGCTTCCTGTAGGAGGCAGCCCCTCAAGTGAACCTCGAGGACAGGAAAGCTTTGGACAGGTAGAGAGGAAAGAATCTGTGATTCTGTTTGTTGCTTAGCAAACACCTGAGCAGACAGACTGATTGAATTTGTCCTGTTTCACTGTCTGCTAAGCCAGCGAGAG
The DNA here is from genome assembly GCA_022376925.1 of Tragulus kanchil. Lineage (NCBI taxonomy): Eukaryota > Metazoa > Chordata > Mammalia > Artiodactyla > Tragulidae > Tragulus > Tragulus kanchil. The sequence goes on from JAIOJX010000032.1 coordinate 156,376,482, forward strand.
CCACCTTTTTCCTCCCCAGGGACCTCTGACATTCCCCCTTCTCCAAACCATCACAGACTGCCACTGTCCCTTGCCCTAGAGAAGAGCCACCCAGTGGACGGGGCTTGAGGGACAGAGAATTCATTCAATCCACAGCTACCACTCGGGAAACACTGAATGATTCAGTTCCACCGTGCTCCACAACAAGGTGGTGTAGTCACTAAGTTGTGTCTGTGACCCCACAGACTGTAGCCCACCAGGCTCCTCGGTCCATGGGATTCTCCAGGCAAGAATACTGGAGTGGACAGCCATTCCCTTCTCCAGGGGATCTTCGGCCACCAAATGAGAAGTCCGTGCACTGAAGTTAGAGGGTAGCCCTCAATCACCCCAACTACAGCAAGCCCACATGCAGCAATGAAGACCCAGCAGAGTCAAAAATCAATCAATTTATGATTTAAATTTTAAAAAATAAAATAAATATGTAAAAAAGTTAATAATTCAGCTCCAACAGGAATTCAAAGCTCTCTCCAGTTTACCCGTGTGGTACACATGCGTGCAGACTCTGGGCTGGATCTGATGGGGGCCCTTTGCGTTACGTCATCTCATTCAACCTTCACAACAACATCTTCTGGGAGGATACTACTCTTGCCATTTTACAGATAAGAATAATGCGGTCAGGGGACTTCCCTGGTGGTCCAGTGGGTGCAGAGTCCGCCTTGCAGTGCAAGGGGCACCCGTTCGATCCCTGGCACAGGATGCTCCCACGTGCTGCGGAGCAGCCAGACTGGTGTGTCTAACTGCGAGCCAGCACTCTGGAGCGCATGCATCCAGAGCTAGTGCCCTGCAACAAGAGAGGCCACTGCGATGGGAGGCCCACACAGGCCTAAGAATAAAGATGGATGGAAATAAATAAGTAAATAAATAAACAATAAAAGAGGCCAAAATTAAAAAAAAAAAAAAGGAAGAAGAATGAGGTCAGAGAGGTTAGGTGACTTGTTCAACGTCACACAGATAAGAAGAGGCATAGCCAGCCAAGACTGAGCTCTGTTGTGCCACACTCAATATCTAAGTCCAAGAACTGAGGGAGGGCAGGGCCAGAGAAGGCCAAGGAACCTGGAGAGAGCAGAGGTTCTTTGTTCTTTTGCATAAGATGAACCAAGGTTCCACTTCTTTCCAGTGTGGGATTCTGAACTTTAGAAGCTGTGCAACCTAAACTGTATTTCCCAGACTGCCTTGCAGCTAGGGTTCCGGGGACACAATAGGTTCTGCCAATCACATGACTGATATCAGACCACGGGGCCCACTAACAAGCTGCCTTTGTGGGGCCAGCTCACCAGACTCCAGAAGTAGGTAGGGTCACACCTGTTTTCCAGGGGGCAGTCCCGAGAACGTTTCAGCCTGGCAGATCTCAGGGAGTGAGGAGAAAGCAGGGACATTTACAGAGGACCAGAGGAAGGATGCACGGACAGTGAAGTCTACCACAGCAAAGAGGATGAGTGCAAACTGTTTAGACAACCTGGACTTTATTCCTGGCTCCACTGCCCACTGCTGTGTGACCTTGGGTAAACGAATCGCTCCATGCTCAGTGTATCCTCATCCGTAAAATGGGAACAAGAGCATCTGATCACAGTACCTTTGTAAGGATGGAATGAAATTATGGATGCACAGCAGAGCATGGCCCGACACAGGTACTGCTGTTGTGATTCGCTCTGGAAGCTGTGTCTGAGTCTTTGCAACCCCGTGGACTACAGTGCCCCGGTCTCCTCTGTCCTCCACTGTCTCACAGTTTCTTCAAATTCGAGTCCATTGAGTTGGTGATGCTCTCTAATCATCTCATCCTCTGCCGCCGCCTTCTCCGTTTGCCTTCCGTCTTTCTTAGGACCAGGGTCTTTTCCAATGGCATAGGTGAATACTTGATAAATGTGAGCTATTATCATCATCACATCGTAACAGCTGTTTGTGAAGCTCCAACTCTGGAATGGGGCATTGCGGGCAGATCGTATGTCATCCGTACAACCTCCCTGCAAGGTAGATGACACCACTTCCCTGGGATAAAGTGAGGCTCCGAGGGGTGTGGCTCGCGAGTGGGAGAGGATCCCAGGCTCCACGGGCCTATGCTGTCTCTCTGCAGCACACGGGCGTCTCGGGGAGCCTTGTAGAGAGAGGACGGGCTTCCCAGGCACCAGAGGTCCCCTGGCCCCACCTCGGCCCAAATGGGAACTGCTCTCCTGTCTCCACACTCCACAAACCCCCAGCTTGGACTCAGAGCCCTGTCTGCAACCACTGGATGAACAGGGGCCAATTATTTTACTTCTCCCAGGCCCGGCCCAGCCTCCCGCTGGTGCCCTGGACAGGCCTTGCAATTAGAAGCCTCAAGTCTGGCCCTCTCCTGGGAGGGAAGTCTGCATGTGGCAGGGTCCTGCCCACCAGGCCTAAGGAAACCAATCACACATACATTTCATCTGGAGCTGAGACCACTGCCGTGGGCTAACGATGCCCCAGTTGATTACCAGAAACATATGTGTGGGAGACAAATCACTCACTCATTAGGCAGGAGATGCTGCGCCTATTTGTCTAACTCAGATGCACAGGCAGCTGTGGGCAGTTCCATCCCCAGACCTGGCCTGCTGGAGTCTGGGAAGCTGCAAGGACATCTTTTCTTGGGAAAACAAGTCTCCAAGAGGATGCTGTGTCCTGGGTCTCACTCCTTTGTCGACTTCACTTTCCTCATCTGTAAACAGGAAAATAGGACACACCCCACGGCATGTCATCTGAAGCTGTGTCTTGATTTTTCACAGCAGAGCATGGCCCGACACAGGTACTGCTGTTGTGATTCGCTCTGGAAGCTGTGTCTGAGTCTTTGCAACCCCGTGGACTACAGTGCCCCGGTCTCCTCTGTCCTCCACTGTCTCACAGTTTCTTCAAATTCGAGTCCATTGAGTTGGTGATGCTCTCTAATCATCTCATCCTCTGCCGCCGCCTTCTCCGTTTGCCTTCCGTCTTTCTTAGGACCAGGGTCTTTTCCAATGGCATAGGTGAATACTTGATAAATGTGAGCTATTATCATCATCACATCGTAACAGCTGTTTGTGAAGCTCCAACTCTGGAATGGGGCATTGCGGGCAGATCGTATGTCATCCGTACAACCTCCCTGCAAGGTAGATGACACCACTTCCCTGGGATAAAGTGAGGCTCCGAGGGGTGTGGCTCGCGAGTGGGAGAGGATCCCAGGCTCCACGGGCCTATGCTGTCTCTCTGCAGCACACGGGCGTCTCGGGGAGCCTTGTAGAGAGAGGACGGGCTTCCCAGGCACCAGAGGTCCCCTGGCCCCACCTCGGCCCAAATGGGAACTGCTCTCCTGTCTCCACACTCCACAAACCCCCAGCTTGGACTCAGAGCCCTGTCTGCAACCACTGGATGAACAGGGGCCAATTATTTTACTTCTCCCAGGCCCGGCCCAGCCTCCCGCTGGTGCCCTGGACAGGCCTTGCAATTAGAAGCCTCAAGTCTGGCCCTCTCCTGGGAGGGAAGTCTGCATGTGGCAGGGTCCTGCCCACCAGGCCTAAGGAAACCAATCACACATACATTTCATCTGGAGCTGAGACCACTGCCGTGGGCTAACGATGCCCCAGTTGATTACCAGAAACATATGTGTGGGAGACAAATCACTCACTCATTAGGCAGGAGATGCTGCGCCTATTTGTCTAACTCAGATGCACAGGCAGCTGTGGGCAGTTCCATCCCCAGACCTGGCCTGCTGGAGTCTGGGAAGCTGCAAGGACATCTTTTCTTGGGAAAACAAGTCTCCAAGAGGATGCTGTGTCCTGGGTCTCACTCCTTTGTCGACTTCACTTTCCTCATCTGTAAACAGGGAAAATAGGACACACCCCACGGCACCAGCCAAGGTCAGAAAGAGTCAGCCAGCGAACACTCAGCGAGCCCCAACTCTGGGTACGATACCAGCTCTGAAGATTCAAAAAGGAAGGAGACCCAGGGCCCTGTGCAGACGTTGGTAAGAGCCACACGCGCAGGGGGTCCAGGGAGCCACGGAAGCTCAGCAGAAGACTGGATGGGGGAGGGAGATCAGGTCTGAAAAGGCTTCCAGGAAGAGGTGACATTTGAGCTGACTCCTGAAGAGTAAGGAGGAGTTGGCTGGGAGGTGAAGCACATTCCAAGGAGCAGGACCAGCCTGGGCACAGGTTTAGAGGCAGAAAGGTTCTGGAACATTTGGGAAATTGAAAGTGACTCATCAGGGCTTGAGCATGGGGGCATGTGAGTCGCTGAAACCAAGGGGTCATCAGATGTCAGATCGTAATGGGCGCTATGGAGCTTTGGACTGTGGCAGTGACCGCAGCATCTCTCTGGAGAGGCACCTGCAGGGCAGTGAGGACGGCAGGACTGGCCAGAGGTAAGGCCTAAGCTGGGCTTTGTCCCATGGACTGCTGCAGACAGTGACCGCAGCATGTCTCGGGAGCGGCACCCGAGATGGCAGGACTGGCCAGGGGGGAAGCCGACCCATGATGCGGTACAGCGGACCCTCCAGCTGATCCCTTGGGATCTAGACCTGGCCTGCTCCCTTCACGTGGTCCTGAAAGCTGCCCAGGGGACAGACTTGTTATTAATATCTTCACATCAGAAAGTCACTGGCAGGGAGCGTGACCTTGATCGAGGCAGTTCCCTGAGGCCGAGGAGACCAAGGGCAATGCTGAGCAAGAGGCCCAGCTGTGAGCTGTCGGAGCTCATAATCCCGTCACCTGAGGGTGGCTCCAGGCTCTGGGGGAGGCAGTCTGGGCAGACACCCGGTGTCACCTCGGAGAGGGCCTCTCTCTCTGGATCTCAGGCTTCCCACCCGGAAAACAAAGTCTGGGACCTGAGATGGGCAGAATGAAGATGTCCATGTCTAAGTCCCGGAACCTTGAAAATGTCACTTTACAGAGAAAAAGGGTCTCTGTAGCGTGATTAAGAATCTTGAGCTGGGGAGATTATCCTAGGCTCTCTGGGCGGACCCTTTCTAATCACATGAATCCTTAAAAAAGACTCTTTCCTAGCAGTGCCAAGAGACGTGGTGTTGTTGGCTTTGAAGTTGGAAGTTGGGAGGAGGGCACCATCGCCAAGGAATGCTGGCGACCTGTAAAAGCTAGAAAACCCCAAGGAAACAGATTTCCACCTCCACACTAAACCTCCACCACCCTAAACCTTAAAAGCTAAGATTTAATCCATGAGCTGACTCCTGAAGAGTAAGGAGGAGTTGGCTGGGAGGTGAAGCACATTCCAAGGAGCAGGACCAGCCTGGGCACAGGTTTAGAGGCAGAAAGGTTCTGGAACATTTGGGAAATTGAAAGTGACTCATCAGGGCTTGAGCATGGGGGCATGTGAGTCGCTGAAACCAAGGGGTCATCAGATGTCAGATCGTAATGGGCGCTATGGAGCTTTGGACTGTGGCAGTGACCGCAGCATCTCTCTGGAGAGGCACCTGCAGGGCAGTGAGGACGGCAGGACTGGCCAGAGGTAAGGCCTAAGCTGGGCTTTGTCCCATGGACTGCTGCAGACAGTGACCGCAGCATGTCTCGGGAGCGGCACCCGAGATGGCAGGACTGGCCAGGGGGGAAGCCGACCCATGATGCGGTACAGCGGACCCTCCAGCTGATCCCTTGGGATCTAGACCTGGCCTGCTCCCTTCACGTGGTCCTGAAAGCTGCCCAGGGGACAGACTTGTTATTAATATCTTCACATCAGAAAGTCACTGGCAGGGAGCGTGACCTTGATCGAGGCAGTTCCCTGAGGCCGAGGAGACCAAGGGCAATGCTGAGCAAGAGGCCCAGCTGTGAGCTGTCGGAGCTCATAATCCCGTCACCTGAGGGTGGCTCCAGGCTCTGGGGGAGGCAGTCTGGGCAGACACCCGGTGTCACCTCGGAGAGGGGCCCTCTCCTCTCTGGATCTCAGGCTTCCCACCCGGAAAACAAAGTCTGGGACCTGAGATGGGCAGAATGAAGATGTCCATGTCTAAGTCCCGGAACCTTGAAAATGTCACTTTACAGAGAAAAAGGGTCTCTGTAGCGTGATTAAGAATCTTGAGCTGGGGAGATTATCCTAGGCTCTCTGGGCGGACCCTTTCTAATCACATGAATCCTTAAAAAAGACTCTTTCCTAGCAGTGCCAAGAGACGTGGTGTTGTTGGCTTTGAAGTTGGAAGTTGGGAGGAGGGCACCATCGCCAAGGAATGCTGGCGACCTGTAAAAGCTAGAAAAAACCCCAAGGAAACAGATTTCCACCACCTCCACACTAAACCTCCACCACCCTAAACCTTCAGAAAAGTACACCGCTGTGCCAACACCTTGATTTTAGCCCTGTGAGATCCATGTCAGACTTTTGAATCCCAGAACTCAAAGATGAGGAATCTGTGCTGTTTAAAGCCACCAGATTTGTGGTGATTTACTACAGCGGCAATAAGAACCTAATGAAGGGCCAAATTGGAGATGTTTGGAACGAAGTCTGTGGGCAGCTTGTGTCCCTTGATGGGGTATTAGCACGCATGAGGACCCTGGCTCCACTGCGTCCAGTAGAACTTTCTGTGAGAGTGGAAATGCTCCACATCTGTGCTGCCCAGCTGCCCGCCACTCACCATGTATGGTGGCTGAGCACTCGAAACGGGGCTGATGCAGCTGAGGACTAAATTGTTCTCTTATTTTAATGAATTTAAATTGAAATAGCCATGAAGGGCTGGTGGCTGCTGTCTTGGACAGTGTGAGAGAGAGCATTGCCATCATTACGGGAAAGCCCATTCACTGCACTACTTAGAGACTTCAAACTGCAGCGCCGGGGAGGAGAGCAGACCAGCAGTGGAAGATCATGGGGTCCTCATTCTCTATTCACTTTGAGAGTCCCAGATCTCTGCAAGAAGGCTTCCCTTGGCTCCCTCCACTGATCTGGCTGATTCCTTGCAGACTGCCCTGGTCCTTCCTGCCCTCAAAGGCCCAGGTAGGGTCCCCCTCCCCATCATTCAGTTGGTATAAGTGGCTTTCACCTTTTTATGACATCTCACCCCCACCAAGCAAAAAGTTTAAGAAACACTCTGCTCTCTCCTGGAGTTGAAGAGACCTTCTCTCTTTCCTCCCCTCCCCTCTCCGGACTTCTTATAACTATCTACCCTGTGTCCCACTAGAGCATCCTTCTCTCCCTCCTCCCTCCTCCTTCCCTTGGGCCTTGCTCTCTGCACTCCCCGTCCCCAGGCGTCATCAGTTCTGAAGGAAAAAGCAGGCATCCGACGTACTTCTTGGGGGAGACAAAGCGGGGTGAGAAGGGGGAGCGTGTACAAACAGACTGATCTCCAGAAGAGAGGAATTACGCGAATTACAATTGATTTCCCACCGTTAATGAAGCATGAACCCGTGTGATTGCATCTTGAAAAGATTTATAATTATTCATTGAATTTTGGAAGATAATTAAACTTCATTAAACGCAGACACGACAAGCCTTCAGAGCAAGCCAAGACCTCCGCGCGGGGTTCCAGATCAGAGCGGGTGATGTGAGGCTGGGACCCTGCGAAGAGTGGGAGGGGTGATGAGAAGGAGGAGGGAGCAAGGGAGGAGAGGAGACCTCCCGGAAGATACTCTGCATTTTTCTCTCCCTCTCCTTTGGGGATCCCTCCTGGGGACCCCTCCCACATCCCTCAGCCTCCCTTTGTACATCTCCTTCCTCTTGGCAGAAAAGGAGGACTGGGAACGGGGCCGCATCCACATTGCCTCAAGGTCCCAGCTGAGCCTAGGACCTTGGAGCGGTTGAGAGGCAGCATGACCTAGCGACAGAGGGTGGTGGGAATGGGCAGTCCTTCAAGATCTGTGGGTGCCTCACAGTGTGAGAGAGAGCATTGCCATCATTACGGGAAAGCCCATTCACTGCACTACTTAGAGACTTCAAACTGCAGCGCCGGGGAGGAGAGCAGACCAGCAGTGGAAGATCATGGGGTCCTCATTCTCTATTCACTTTGAGAGTCCCAGATCTCTGCAAGAAGGCTTCCCTTGGCTCCCTCCACTGATCTGGCTGATTCCTTGCAGACTGCCCTGGTCCTTCCTGCCCTCAAAGGCCCAGGTAGGGTCCCCCTCCCCATCATTCAGTTGGTATAAGTGGCTTTCACCTTTTTATGACATCTCACCCCCACCAAGCAAAAAGTTTAAGAAACACTCTGCTCTCTCCTGGAGTTGAAGAGACCTTCTCTCTTTCCTCCCCTCCCCTCTCCGGACTTCTTATAACTATCTACCCTGTGTCCCACTAGAGCATCCTTCTCACCCTCCTCCCTCCTCCTTCCCTTGGGCCTTGCTCTCTGCACTCCCCGTCCCCAGGCGTCATCAGTTCTGAAGGAAAAAGCAGGCATCCGACGTACTTCTTGGGGGAGACAAAGCGGGGTGAGAAGGGGGAGCGTGTACAAACAGACTGATCTCCAGAAGAGAGGAATTACGCGAATTACAATTGATTTCCCACCGTTAATGAAGCATGAACCCGTGTGATTGCATCTTGAAAAGATTTATAATTATTCATTGAATTTTGGAAGATAATTAAACTTCATTAAACGCAGACACGACAAGCCTTCAGAGCAAGCCAAGACCTCCGCGCGGGGTTCCAGATCAGAGCGGGTGATGTGAGGCTGGGACCCTGCGAAGAGTGGGAGGGGTGATGAGAAGGAGGAGGGAGCAAGGGAGGAGAGGAGACCTCCCGGAAGATACTCTGCATTTTTCTCTCCCTCTCCTTTGGGGATCCCTCCTGGGGACCCCTCCCACATCCCTCAGCCTCCCTTTGTACATCTCCTTCCTCTTGGCAGAAAAGGAGGACTGGGAACGGGGCCGCATCCACATTGCCTCAAGGTCCCAGCTGAGCCTAGGACCTTGGAGCGGTTGAGAGGCAGCATGACCTAGCGACAGAGGGTGGTGGGAATGGGCGGTCCTTCAAGATCTGTGGGTGCCTCAGCAAAGATGGGAGTGGAGAGGACCCACATGTCTGTGTGTGTGTGTGAGAGAGGCAGAGAATAAATTCATGCATTCTAGAAGACCATCTGGCAGGAGACACAGCAAATTGCTATCAGTGGTTTTGTGAGAGGAAGAGAAGGGGGCGGGATTTTACTTTCTCCCATATTATGCTTCATTAGTGCTTAATCACACAATGACCATTTATTCATGTATAATACACATAATTTTTTAGAGAAATTTAAATGTCTGTCGTCATGATTCGTTCAGCAGATATTTATAGTTGGGAGCCAGGCTTTTAGCTAAGTGTATTGGGGACAAAGACATGACTCAGGAAGCCGAGCCCCTCCTGAGGACGTGCACAGTTGTGCGAATGTGTATGAGAGAAAGATATACACACATATAGCACAGGATGGGTCAGACTGCTCATAAAGAATATTCCCCGCCCACCCCTATGGGCCCCAAGAGTCAGCCCCAGCTGGGAGGTGGCCCTATTTCAGAGTAACTGGGAGAGTGTACCCAGTCTCCCACCTTGATCTATTCCAGGCACCCCCCCTATTCTTTGGAAACCCCCTATTGAGAATGGCTCCCATTCCTCCCCCCAGTCTGACCCCGCTGCTGGGTGAAATGAGCTACCAGACCCTTCTTCCTGCCAGGTACACAGCCCTCCTCCCATGGTATCTCACTTCTTCCTGCCAAAATGACAGAAGGAATGAATATTAATGAGGCTGCCCTCACCGTATCCTTTTTATAGAGCTGCTTCTTGGCAGGAAGGAGGTCTTTCTAAGGACTGCCTGGGAGGGAGTCATGCCCTAGCACATAACTGGCCCAGATTTTGTGGCAGGCCTAGGAAGTCCCTGATGAGCCAGGTGGTTGAGGGAGGAGGTAAGGATGGGCAAGGGGATGTCTTCAAGGCAGGAGGGAAGGAAGGTGGGGAACCATCCCCTACCACCAAGGTTACGATCCAGCTCCCAATCCAGATGGCCTGATATCCAAGCATGGCTCCACCATCTTGCAACTGTGACCTCAGGAAAGTTAATTAACCTCTCTGAGCCCAGTTTTCCCCATACGTGAGCTTCTAATGCTGCCTCCCCTATGGGGTGGTCAAGAGCAGTCAGTGAAATGATACATATGGAGTACTTGGCACACTGCCTGGACAACCGAGGAACTCAATAAATGGCAAAATTACTTGTGTAATTTGAATTATTTCTCCAAACACCATCCAATTAGCTTTTTAAGGGACTTTACATCATGGTGAGCTCCCAAGAGCAGGAAATGAGTCTTACTGATCTCCATAGCCCCTTTACCTAAACCAGGACTTGACGAGTGCTAATTTTTAGAGAAATTTAAATGTCTGTCGTCATGATTCGTCAGCTTTTTCAGTTTAGCTAAGTGCATTGGGGACAAAGACATGACTCAGGAAGCCGAGCCCCTCCTGAGGACGTGCACAGTTGTGCGAATGTGTATGAGAGAAAGATATACACACATATAGCACAGGATGGGTCAGACTGCTCATAAAGAATATTCCCCGCCCACCCCTATGGGCCCCAAGAGTCAGCCCCAGCTGGGAGGTGGCCCTATTTCAGAGTAACTGGGAGAGTGTACCCAGTCTCCCACCTTGATCTATTCCAGGCATCCCCCCTATTCTTTGGGAATCCCCTATTGAGAATGGCTCCCATTCCTCCCCCCAGTCTGACCCCGCTGCTGGGTGAAATGAGCTACCAGACCCTTCTTCCTGCCAGGTACACAGCCCTCCTCCCATGGTATCTCACTTCTTCCTGCCAAAATGACAGAAGGAATGAATATTAATGAGGCTGCCCTCACCGTATCCTTTTTATAGAGCTGCTTCTTGGCAGGAAGGAGGTCTTTCTAAGGACTGCCTGGGAGGGAGTCATGCCCTAGCACATAACTGGCCCAGATTTTGTGGCAGGCCTAGGAAGTCCCTGATGAGCCAGGTGGTTGAGGGAGGAGGTAAGGATGGGCAAGGGGATGTCTTCAAGGCAGGAGGGAAGGAAGGTGGGGAACCATCCCCTACCACCAAGGTTACGATCCAGCTCCCAATCCAGATGGCCTGATATCCAAGCATGGCTCCACCATCTTGCAACTGTGACCTCAGGAAAGTTAATTAACCTCTCTGAGCCCAGTTTTCCCCATACGTGAGCTTCTAATGCTGCCTCCCCTATGGGGTGGTCAAGAGCAGTCAGTGAAATGATACATATGGAGTACTTGGCACACTGCCTGGACAACCGAGGAGCTCAATAAATGGCAAAATTACTTGTGTAATTTGAATTATTTCTCCAAACACCATCCAATTAGCTTTTTAAGGGACTTTACATCATGGTGAGCTCCCAAGAGCAGGAAATGAGTCTTACTGATCTCCACAGCCCCTTTACCTAAACCAGGACTTGACGAGGTGCTCAAGGAAATATTTGTTGCATGAATATGTGCATGAATAAAGAATAAGTAAAACTGGACCATATGACTGACTTTTCATCTCAAGTTATCTTCTCAATATAGTAAACTGAAAATTACTAGATGAATTATTTAAAATATTTTTAATGTGTGGATGAATCTGTGGGAAAGTAAAGAAAACCTTCAGAGTTCAGATTGGTCAAGAAATGCAATTCCAGAAGAGCAAGGGAGATATCTGGTCAACCCAAAGCCTGGACATTGACCCTTTGTGTTAAGGGGACAGGAGAGAAGGTATGAGACTAAATGAGGCAAGGTGGGAATTCAGTCCTCCCACCTCTGCAGGAAGTGGGATCTTCCCAACAGGAACTCAGTCAAGCTTGCCTGGGCTCTGGCAGGAAGGGGACAACACAGAAGAACAAATCTCTTCCTGTGACAGTTCATACCCACAAGCTCCCCCTCGTTTGGGCTTGAGGCCATAATTCATTCTACTCATGTAATCTTTAAAAAAAAAAAAAAAAAAAAGCACAAACAGGGACTTGCCTGTTGGTTCAATGGTTAAGAATCCGCCTTACAATCCAGGACACATGGGTTCAATCCCTGGCTGGGAAACTGAGATCCCACCCACATGCAGTGGGGCAACTAAGCCAATGCACCACAATTCCTGAGCCCACTTGCTCCAGAGCCCACGTGCCACAACTAGATAGATGATTTGATAATCAAATAAAATGTCTAGAAATGAGAAGCCTAATAATTGAAGTTAGAAACTTGATTGGTAGGTTAAAAAAATAAAAAAAACAATGAGATACAGCTGAAAAGAGAATTGGTAAACTGGAAAAAGAATATGACTACCTTTCCCAGAAGGTAACAGAGAAACAAAGAACAGGAAATATTTTTTAAAGCAGTTAAGACATATGGGAGGATAACATGAGAAGATCTAACATGTGCCTAGTCAAAGTTCCAGAAGGAGGTGTTAGAAAGACTAACGGAAAGTCAAATTCAGGGACAAAATAGCTAAGAGCTTTCCAGAACTGTGAAAGACACCGGTCCTCAGATTCAGATGGCTCAGTGAACCCCAAGCAAGATGAACAGAGATATCCACCTGAATACACCACAGGGAAACTACAGAATATCATAGACTGAAAGAAAACTTTAAAAACAACCCAAGATAAAAGGGATTACCTAAAAAGGAACATCAAATAGACTGATGGAGAGATTCTCAAAGAAACTCTGCAAGCAGGAAGACAGTGGAGTAATATAATACCTTCCGAAAGGAGAGACGAGAACCGTCGTCTGAGAATTCTATCATCTGAGAATTCCATAACCTCTGAAGCTATTTTTCAAGGAGAGCAAAATAAAGACATTTTCAGGCCAACAAAAACTGTCAGAGTTTACAACCAAGGCCCTTGCTAAGGAATGTTCTAAAGAATAAACTTCAGGAAAAAAAGAGCCCAGCAGGAAGGTTTAAGATGCAGGAGAGAATAGTGGGGGTTGAGGGAGGTGGGGGGAGGCAAACATCCGGGTAAACTGAAACAAACGTTGAAGACTTGAGATGTTTATTTCTTGGAGTTCAAACAAACAAATCTGAAAATACAGGGCAACCAGAGTTAAAGCTTTTAGAAGTCTCAGAATTGTGTGGGAGGAGAGTGAAGACAAAAATTACAGATGACAATTACAACCTCAGTATGCAGGTTAAATTTTCTAGGGTAATTAACTACAAGAGAATAGAAATAGCAATGTATTGTAACTTCGAAATGAATAGGGGGAGAAATGGAACAGAGGGGGAAATACCTAAAATCAATTAAACTGAATGAAGGAGGGAGAGAGGAAAGAAGGCAGTGAACAGATACACAGTGACTGGCCATATCAGCCCCCTCTGTGTGTAACTGATCTGATATTTACAAGAACCCTATGAAGTGAATGATAGTAACAGGCACCCAAGGACAAAGAACCTGAAACAGCTTTCTGAGGTCATACAGCTGGGGAAAAGCAATGCAGGAATTTGAATCCCTGCTTCTATCCTCGTGGTTGGGTGCTGGGCCGGTCCTACCAACATCCACGTACAGGGACTGGCTCATGGAAGTGGGCGGTGCACCAGGATGATCTTAATTAGATCCTGAATCTAAAACAATTACCAAAGTATCTAATGTCCTTTAAAAAGGACATTTTTTAGATGAATCTGAATATGGGCTCTACGTTGGGTGATATCATTGTAACAATACTAAGTGTCTCAGTGTGATGGGGGATGTATGCTTATGCAGGAGGGCGGCCCTGTTCTCAGGAGAAAGATGCTGAAGTCGGTAGAGTGAGGGACTTCCCAGGGGCTACAGTGATAAAGACACTGTGCTTCCAGATCAGGGGCACAGTTTCAATCCCTGGTTGGGGAACTAAGTTCCCGTATGCTACACGGTGTGGTCGAAATAATAAATGCAAACTTTTAAAAGTAGGTAGAATGAAGTGTGGTGAGGTCTGCCACTTTCACATGCTTCCCGGAAAAAAGTATAAAATAAACAATAGTGCAAATATGGCAAAATGTTAATAAGAGGTCAATCTAGGTAAAAGATACATGTTTATTGCTTTATCTGTTGTTTATATTAACAAACCACCCCCAAACTTAAAGCAATAGCTAGTTATGATTTCTTGCAAGCCCACAGGCAGAGGCAGGAGTTCAAGAGAGGAAGGAAAAGCGGATCACGTGCTTCCAAGTTGCTGCTCACATCAATGGTACTGCTGGCCCACTGATCAAAGACAGATAGAGGGCCAAGCCCAGAGTCAGCCTGAGAAGACAGTCCCATGAGGGTAGCATGGGGAGGTGTGCATCATTAATGTGGTAAAGGCAACGTAATGGCGTTTTCATCTTAATAAACTTGGTGTCTTTTGAAATAAAAGATTAGAGGGATTTATTAGGGTACCCTAGAGCTAGGAATGATAGAGGACAAAATGAGAAGGGGGCAAAAGAAGATGAGATGGTTAGATGGCATCACCAATTCAATGGAATGAGTTTGAACAAACTCCAGGAGATGGTGAAGGACAAGAAAGCCTGTGGTGCTGCAGTCCAAGGGGCCACAAAGAATTGGATACAATTTAGCGACTGAGTAACAACAACTCTAGAGATGCAGACCCTACAGGAGGTGCACGTGTATCAAGAGACAGCGAGTATAAGGAATAGGCTCACAAAAAAGAAAGAACGCCATTTGGAACAACAAGGATGGACCTAGCAATTATCATACCAAGTGAGGTAAATCAGACAGAGGAAGACAAGTATCTTATGATATCACTTATTTATGGAACCTAAAAAATGATACAAAGCAGGAACAGATTCACAGACATAGAAAACAAACTTGTAGTTACCAAAGGGAAAGACAAGAGAGGATACTTTAGGAGTGTGATGGGGGATGTATGCTTATGCAGGAGGGCGGCCCTGTTCTCAGGAGAAAGATGCTGAAGTCGGTAGAGTGAGGGACTTCCCAGGGGCTACAGTGATAAAGACACTGTGCTTCCAGATCAGGGGCACAGTTTCAATCCCTGGTTGGGGAACTAAGTTCCCGTATGCTACACGGTGTGGTCGAAATAATAAATGCAAACTTTTAAAAGTAGGTAGAATGAAGTGTGGTGAGGTCTGCCACTTTCACATGCTTCCCGGAAAAAAGTATAAAATAAACAATAGTGCAAATATGGCAAAATGTTAATAAGAGGTCAATCTAGGTAAAAGATACATGTTTATTGCTTTATCTGTTGTTTATATTAACAAACCACCCCCAAACTTAAAGCAATAGCTAGTTATGATTTCTTGCAAGCCCACAGGCAGAGGCAGGAGTTCAAGAGAGGAAGGAAAAGCGGATCACGTGCTTCCAAGTTGCTGCTCACATCAATGGTACTGCTGGCCCACTGATCAAAGACAGATAGAGGGCCAAGCCCAGAGTCAGCCTGAGAAGACAGTCCCATGAGGGTAGCATGGGGAGGTGTGCATCATTAATGTGGTAAAGGCAACGTAATGGCGTTTTCATCTTAATAAACTTGGTGTCTTTTGAAATAAAAGATTAGAGGGATTTATTAGGGTACCCTAGAGCTAGGAATGATAGAGGACAAAATGAGAAGGGGGCAAAAGAAGATGAGATGGTTAGATGGCATCACCAATTCAATGGAATGAGTTTGAACAAACTCCAGGAGATGGTGAAGGACAAGAAAGCCTGTGGTGCTGCAGTCCAAGGGGCCACAAAGAATTGGATACAATTTAGCGACTGAGTAACAACAACTCTAGAGATGCAGACCCTACAGGAGGTGCACGTGTATCAAGAGACAGCGAGTATAAGGAATAGGCTCACAAAAAAGAAAGAACGCCATTTGGAACAACAAGGATGGACCTAGCAATTATCATACCAAGTGAGGTAAATCAGACAGAGGAAGACAAGTATCTTATGATATCACTTATTTATGGAACCTAAAAAATGATACAAAGCAGGAACAGATTCACAGACATAGAAAACAAACTTGTAGTTACCAAAGGGGAAAGACAAGAGAGGGATACTTTAGGAGCTTGGGATTAACAGATCACACTATTATGTGTAAAACAGACAAGGACCTACTCCATAACAGGGAACAATATTCAACAACTTGTAATATCCTAAATAGAAAAGAATCCAGAAAAGAATACATGTATGTGTAATATATGTAACTGAACCGCCTTGCTGGACATGTGAAATTAATACAACACTGTAAATCACCTATACTTCCATTTTAAAAAAGAAGTTTATAGGAAATCACAAAGGAAAAAACAAAGAATTGATTCTCATGGTTAGAGAGATCTGCAGTCACGAAGCTGGAGACCCAGGAGAGCTAATGATGCAGTTCCAGTTCAAAAGCCACCAGACTAGAAACTCAGGAAGAGCCATGCTTCAGGTCACATCCAAAGGCAGGGAAGAACCAAGGTCCCAGCTCAAAGCAGTCAGCCAGGAGGGGTCCCCTGGACTTGCAGGAGGGTCTCTGGGTTTTATTCTATTCAGGCCTTCGCCTGATTGGATGAGGCCCACCACACTGAGCTCAATCTGCTTTACTCACACTTTCAATTCAAATGCTAATTTCATTCAAAACACTCTCACAAACATACCCAGAATCGTGTTTAATCAAATGTATGGGCATATCATGACCCAATTAGGTGACACCAAATTATCCATCATGAAAGACAAAAGGAAAAACAGTCAGTCTAGTCATGTGACTCCTTTGCTCAAAACTCTTTGCTACATCAGTGGAAAGGCACGTACAGGAGTATCCACTGCAGCTTTACTAATCACAGGTCCAAACCTGAAACAACCATGATGTCCATCAACATTGCCATTAGGATAAATTGTGATATATTGTTTTTTTTTTGTTTTTTTTTTTTAAAGATTTATTTATTTATTTATTTTGGGCAGGAGTCGGGTTGGGGAGGGAGGGGAGGGAGGGGAGCGGGCAGGCCACTTCTATTGGTCTTGCATTTCTCTATTTTCATCCATCTTTGTTCTTTGGCTCCCGTGGGCCTCCCATCGAGGTGGCGTCTGTCGCTGCAGAGCGTCGGCTTTGGGCGCATGCGCTCCAGAGCTCCGGCTCGGTAATTGGACACATGGGTCCAGCCGCTCCGCGGCACGTGGGATCTTCCCAGGCCAGGGATCGAACTGGCGCCCCTTGCAGTGCAAGGCGGTGTCCTTACCCACTGGACCACCAGGGGAAGCCCGTGATATATTGTTAATATGAAATACTAAGCAGTGATTTAAAAAAAGAATGAACCCCCATATGCAAGAACACAGATAAATCTTGATGAGCAAAAGAAGGAAAACCTCAAAAGCATGCATGTTGTACGTCTCCAGTTAAATGACATTCAAGAAGGCAGGAGGGTCTTCCCTGGGGTTCAGTGGTTCAGAATTCACCTTGCAACGTAGGGGATGCAAATTAGATCCCTGATCGGGGAACTAGGTTCCACATGCCTTGGAGCAACTAGGTCCACGCTGCGCAACTCCTGAGGCTGCACACTGCAACAAAAAGTTGTGCATGACACAAGAAAGATTAAAAAAAAAAAAAAAAAAAGAGGAAGGGAGGAAGTGCTTGCACAGTGGTTCTCTTGGGGAGCAGTTACCGGCAAAGGGAATGAGGAAATTTCCTGGACTCTATGAATGTCCTCCACCTCAATCGGGAGGTAATTACATGGATACGTTTGTGCGAAAATATGTTTGAAGACTCGTGTGCTTTCTAAGTTATAGCTCAAAAAGTGTAAACACACACAGGCAAATTCTTAAAGCTTGGTTTCTTGGTGCTTCCTGCATAAGATTCAAACTTCTTAATGTTCACCTGACTTGAATTTATTTTTTATAAATGCATGAGATTGTTTATAAAATTTCATGTTTATTTTATCCTCTCCAAAGTGCTGGGGGCAACAAACAGGATCACTTTCTCAGATCTCCCTACCCAGGGAAGACGTTTGACAAAAGTGCATTGAATCTACACAGGACCTCAAGGGATGGGGACCTCAAGCATACTGGGGCATCAGTTGGGCTATGGGTGGCTTCCCTGGCCCTTGAGGTCCTTCCAGGCCCACTTTGGTGACTGCACCATTCCTCCATCTTGCAGGGGCTTCCCAGGTGCCACGGGGCTAAAGAATCCGCCTGGCAGTGCAGGAGGTGTAGGTGGTGCAAGAGATGTGGGTTCGATCCCTGGGTCAGGAAGACCCCGTGGAGTAGAAAATGGCAGCCCACTGCTTTGAAAACCCTATGGACAGAGGAGCCCGGGGGGCTACCGTCCACAGGGTTGCTGAGAGTCAGACACAACTGTTCCACTGAGCACGCACAGACACAGAGCTCACGGCCATCCCCCTCCTCCACCCAGGCCCCCAGCCGCAGGGTCCACCCCTCACCCCAAACACTTCACAGCCATTGTCAGACACAATGATTCTTACCCTGGAGAGAAATTGGGTTCCATTTTCTATTTTATTGCCTCAAAAAGGACATTTTTTACCTTCCCACAGTCCGCAGCCAGCAGGAACAGGACGATAAATCTCAGCAAAGGTTTCGGCTGAGATAGATGGTCCGGCAAGAAGACCACTGTGTTCCAGGAGTGGGGAATAAATAAGCATCTCTACCCTGTCCGCCACCTCACCCTGATGCTCTGTCCCCAGCTCTGCCTTGCACCTCAGGGCTCAGGGTGGAATGGGGGAGGGGCTGCAGCTCCAGACCCCAAAAGGGGAGCCAGGTGGCAGGAAAGAAGGCCTGAGTGTCTGAACTTGCCTGCCCTCCAGCCTTCCCATCCTCACGCAGAAAAAGCCTTCTTGTCCCAAGAGAATGCGGATGGTTCGTCACGCACTTACTGTGTGTTGGCCTTGTGCTTTATTGCACTTAGTTCTCGGCAGCCCTGTGCTGGAGATGTGTGTGTTAACCCATTTCACAGGTGGGGCACTGATGTTCAAAATCGAGATTGTTTATAAAATTTCATGTTTATTTTATCCTCTCCAAAGTGCTGGGGGCAACAAACAGGATCACTTTCTCAGATCTCCCTACCCAGGGAAGACGTTTGACAAAAGTGCATTGAATCTACACAGGACCTCAAGGGATGGGGACCTCAAGCATACTGGGGCATCAGTTGGGCTATGGGTGGCTTCCCTGGCCCTTGAGGTCCTTCCAGGCCCACTTTGGTGACTGCACCATTCCTCCATCTTGCAGGGGCTTCCCAGGTGCCACGGGGCTAAAGAATCCGCCTGGCAGTGCAGGAGGTGTAGGTGGTGCAAGAGATGTGGGTTCGATCCCTGGGTCAGGAAGACCCCGTGGAGTAGAAAATGGCAGCCCACTGCTTTGAAAACCCTATGGACAGAGGAGCCCGGGGGGCTACCGTCCACAGGGTTGCTGAGAGTCAGACACAACTGTTCCACTGAGCACGCACAGACACAGAGCTCACGGCCATCCCCCTCCTCCACCCAGGCCCCCAGCCGCAGGGTCCACCCCTCACCCCAAACACTTCACAGCCATTGTCAGACACAATGATTCTTACCCTGGAGAGAAATTGGGTTCCATTTTCTATTTTATTGCCTCAAAAAGGACATTTTTTACCTTCCCACAGTCCGCAGCCAGCAGGAACAGGACGATAAATCTCAGCAAAGGTTTCGGCTGAGATAGATGGTCCGGCAAGAAGACCACTGTGTTCCAGGAGTGGGGAATAAATAAGCATCTCTACCCTGTCCGCCACCTCACCCTGATGCTCTGTCCCCAGCTCTGCCTTGCACCTCAGGGCTCAGGGTGGAATGGGGGAGGGGCTGCAGCTCCAGACCCCAAAAGGGGAGCCAGGTGGCAGGAAAGAAGGCCTGAGTGTCTGAACTTGCCTGCCCTCCAGCCTTCCCATCCTCACGCAGAAAAAGCCTTCTTGTCCCAAGAGAATGCGGATGGTTCGTCACGCACTTACTGTGTGTTGGCCTTGTGCTTTATTGCACTTAGTTCTCGGCAGCCCTGTGCTGGAGATGTGTGTGTTAACCCATTTCACAGGTGGGGGCACTGATGTTCATGGAGGTTAGGTACCCCCTCATAAGAAGCGAGCTGGAATTTGAACATGGGTCTCTAGGGAACCCAATCGATGCTTCCTTCACTTCCTGAGAAGCAGATCCAGGAAACCAGGGACACTTTGGGGTGGGTGGCAGAAGTCCCAGGGTACTGCCAGGACAGTCTTTGCCCAGCCTCAGTGGCTGAGGCCCGCCCAGGAGCCCCTGCACAGTGACTGCAGTCACCTCCCTTCCATCGCGGAGAGACTCACACAGACCTCTGAGCATCCCCAGGGAGGCCACGGTCTTGCACAGGGTCATACGCTCAGTTGAAGTTAGGGCTACAACTCAAGCCCTGTGACTCCTGTCCAGGGCCTTTTTCTCCCCTGACCTCCAATGTTTTATTATGGCAAAATATATCTAACATAAAATGTATTATCTTAACCATTTTTATTTATTTGTCTGTTTATTTTATGTCTGGCCGCATTGGGTCTTTGTGGCTGCCTGGTCTCTTCTCTAGCTGTGGTGAGCGGGGGCTCCTCTTTTGTTGCAGTGCACAGGCTTCTCCCGGCCGTGGCTTCTCTTGCTGCTGAGCATGCACTTTCGAGCACGCAGGCTTCAGGAGCTGCGGCTCCTGGGCTCTAGAGCACAGGCTCAATAGTCCTGGGGCACAGGCTTAGTTGCCCCGTAGCATGTGGGACCTTCCCCAGATCAAGGCTGGAACCCGTGTCTCCTGCATCGACAGGCGATTCTTCACCCCTAAGCCACCAGGGAAGCCCGCACCTTCACCATCTTTAAGTGTAGAGTTGAGAGGTGTTCTATACCTTCATGCTGCCCAACATCACCACCTCCCACCTCCCGAACTCCTCTTCTTGTAACACTGAAACTCCGTCTCCATTAAGCAATGACGCCCTGCTCCTCTTCCCTGGTCCCCGACAACCACCATTCTACGTTCTGTCTCTGTGAGTTTGACCTGAGTCCCTCAGATGCAGGATCATCCAGTGTGTGTCTGATCCCAAGAAAAATTTGCCCGGATGGATTCTCACGCACTTACTGTGTGTTGGCCTTGTGCTTTATTGCACTTAGTTCTCGGCAGCCCTGTGCTGGAGATGTGTGTGTTAACCCATTTCACAGGTGGGGGCACTGATGTTCATGGAGGTTAGGTACCCCCTCATAAGAAGCGAGCTGGAATTTGAACATGGGTCTCTAGGGAACCCAATCGATGCTTCCTTCACTTCCTGAGAAGCAGATCCAGGAAACCAGGGACACTTTGGGGTGGGTGGCAGAAGTCCCAGGGTACTGCCAGGACAGTCTTTGCCCAGCCTCAGTGGCTGAGGCCCGCCCAGGAGCCCCTGCACAGTGACTGCAGTCACCTCCCTTCCATCGCGGAGAGACTCACACAGACCTCTGAGCATCCCCAGGGAGGCCACGGTCTTGCACAGGGTCATACGCTCAGTTGAAGTTAGGGCTACAACTCAAGCCCTGTGACTCCTGTCCAGGGCCTTTTTCTCCCCTGACCTCCAATGTTTTATTATGGCAAAATATATCTAACATAAAATGTATTATCTTAACCATTTTTATTTATTTGTCTGTTTATTTTATGTCTGGCCGCATTGGGTCTTTGTGGCTGCCTGGTCTCTTCTCTAGCTGTGGTGAGCGGGGGCTCCTCTTTTGTTGCAGTGCACAGGCTTCTCCCGGCCGTGGCTTCTCTTGCTGCTGAGCATGCACTTTCGAGCACGCAGGCTTCAGGAGCTGCGGCTCCTGGGCTCTAGAGCACAGGCTCAATAGTCCTGGGGCACAGGCTTAGTTGCCCCGTAGCATGTGGGACCTTCCCCAGATCAAGGCTGGAACCCGTGTCTCCTGCATCGACAGGCGATTCTTCACCCCTAAGCCACCAGGGAAGCCCGCACCTTCACCATCTTTAAGTGTAGAGTTGAGAGGTGTTCTATACCTTCATGCTGCCCAACATCACCACCTCCCACCTCCCGAACTCCTCTTCTTGTAACACTGAAACTCCGTCTCCATTAAGCAATGACGCGCCCTGCTCCTCTTCCCTGGTCCCCGACAACCACCATTCTACGTTCTGTCTCTGTGAGTTTGACCACTCGAGGTCCCTCAGATAAGCAGGATCATCCAGTGTGTGTCTTTTTGTGACTGGCTTATTTCATTTAGCATAACTTCCTCAAGGTTTACCCATATTATAACGTATGTTGGCCTGTCTTTCCTTTGTAAGGTCAAATAACACTCCACTACAAGCCCAGGCCGGGCATCCTTGCCGGCTCAGTGGTAAGGAATTCGCCTACCAGTGCAAGAGACTCGGGTTCAATCTCTGGGTCAAGAAGATCCCCTGGAGAAGAAAATGGCAACCCACTCAAGTATTCTTGCCTGGGAAATCCTATGGACAGAGGAACCTGGCAGGCTATAGTCTATGGGGCTGCAAAAAGAGTCGGACACAACTTAGTGACTCAACAATAACAAATATGCATGGACCGCATTTTGCTTATCCCTCCATTCATCAGCAGACAGGCTGCTTTCATGTTTCAGCTATACTGAATATGCCACTGCAGTGAATATGGGGGTACAAACATCTCTTCAAGACACCCGGTCTTTCTTCTTACCTTTCATTCTGCCTTTCTGATTGTCTTCCAGATATTTACTACCATGCATTTCTAACACATCTGAAAATGTGTAGTTCAACCACTGGTTATGTAAGCACAAAAATCATGAAATTGTAAAATCTAGCACTCACAATATAAACTAGTCACAATACCATGTGTTACACAATTCCACTTGTATGAAATGTCCAGATAGGCAAATTCACACAGATAAGATAGATTAACGGCTGCACGGGGAGGGATGGCTAAACGGTACTTTTTGGGGAGTGATGAAAATATTCTAAAAATGATCTCAGGACTTCCCTGATGGTCAAATGGTTAAGAATTCACCTGCCAATGCAGGGCATGTGGGTTCAATCCCTGGTCCAGGAAAATCCTACATGCTGCAGCACAATGAAGCCTATAAGCTACAACAGCTGAGCCCATGTGTCCTAGAGCCCGTGCTCCACAGTAAGAGAAGCCACTGCGATGAGAAGCCTGCACACCACAACTAGAGAAAGCCCTCATGCAGCAACAAAGACCCAGCGCAACCATAAATACATAAACACATTTCTAAAATCTTTTTTAGAAGGTGATCAGGATGCGGATTGCACAATTTTGTGAATATACTAAAAAAAAGTTTTTTCATGCGATCACTTTAAACAAGAGGATTTTATGCCATGTGAATTACACCTCGATAAAGCTGTTAAAACAACAACAACAACAACAACATTGTCAGCCTCTCTCAGTTCCTTTCCTCACCTGGAAACTAGGGATCGTGAGGGAAGTGGACCAGCAGAGAGGAAAACTTGGCAGTCTCCTTCTGCCTTTCTGGAGGACTTACAGGATTTTAACTCATCAGGAAACCTTGCAGCCATAGGCTAGCACACCTGGCCAGGTCTCACCTGATGACCATCACTAACTCACCCCGGCAGGGGCAGAGCCATTCACAGGAAGTCACAAACTCCCAAGTCTGCCTGAAGCTCCCTGCCAAGTGCAATGGTCTTGTCTGATGTGGTTGGTGCCCTGGGGTCTCCAGGGGCCCACAGCCACACTCCACACACAGCCACCAGCACTGGCCCAAACAGAAAGCAGGGAGCTGACAGAGAGGGGCTGGGGGCAATTTCAACTAGTCAGGCGCCTAAACGCCCTGGGGCAGCCCTGTGGACAGGGCCCTCTGGCCAGGAAAAAAGGCCAGAGAGCAGGCCCAGGAGGCCCATGAAGAGAAGAATGCTGGAGCCTGGGCTGCTGGCTCTTCTGAAGTTCCCACACCTACGCGAGCCCCAAGCCGAGCAGCATCCGGAAGACTTAGAGTGGGCGGTGTGCAGGGAAGCAGGGGCGGGGGGTGGGGGGTGACGAGGGTGTCGTAGGGTCCTGGCAGGTGCGCTGTGACCTTGGGGAGTTGGGAACAAAGGGAACCACGGCAACCACATTCTTTCCGTTGGGAGAGAAGCTTGGGTAAGGCACCGTAGTCACGATGCCAGGTGCCACGCCCGGAGCAAGAGGCCCAGGGACTGGAGGGAGAAGGAGGGGGTGGCAGGCAGGTCACCTGCTGCAGAGGAGACTCTGCTGTCCCAAGCAACAGGAGACACAAGAGAGACAGGACGTGGTCCTCCCTTGGAGCATGACAGCTATTAAATGGGGATTATAGTACATGCTCCCCAAAGTTGCTATGAAGCTTAGACCAGATTATGTACATGAAGTTCTTAGAACAGTGTCTGGCACTATAAGTTCCCAATTAACATTAGCTATCATCCTGATTAATATTCTAAAGCTCTGGATTTCTTGCAGTGGATGCATTGCATGGTGTGACACTATCATTGGGGCGTGTGTGTGTGTGTGTGCGTTGTTTTGGGGCTGCACATTGTATCTGTGTGTGTACACTGCATCGTGCGGCTGGCCCGGCACGGCATGGCACGCCTGGCTTTGGGGGGTAGGTACGGGGTGTGCGCGTGTGTGCTGCCTATGGGGTGGCTTGTGTACTGGGTGAGTTGGGTGGTTGTGGGTTGTGTAGGGGGCATGCTCTGCCCTTAAAGTGCTTCAGGTTACAGGAAAATCAGCCTCCAGGGCCCGCTCTGTTCAGGGCACAGGTCAGAGCAGCATTTGGTGACGTCCTGAGCGTCTGCCCTTTTTCTGCATGAATCCCTTGCTGGTCAAAATGGTCAACTCAGGGGGGCCAACCTGCAGGACCCAAGGACTTCTGATGACCAGTGTCCCGGGCATTTGCCACACCCTGGGCAAAGGGGAGCTAGCTGGGGGCCTCAGCCTGCCTGGCAGAGCTGCCCCCATGGGCCCCCACCCCCTCCAGCCCTCCTGGACCTCCTGATCTGACAAGGGCATTCCCTGGCCTCAGGACTGGAGCAGGCCCCAGAGACCTGAAGAAGAACAAGGAATGGGTTGAGAGGCTGACTGTGACAGCCAGAGTGAGCTGAGCAGCCCTCCTGGCCTCACAAAAGGCAGAACCAGAGCAAACATGGCGGGGGACAGGGCAGGGGGTGCTGAGCTGTGGGCAGGGGAACAGACAGGCCAGGACCAGCGGAGCTCTCTGACCTTTGAATCGTCCGACGGGGAGACCTGCAGCCAAAGTTGGGCTGGAGGTCACAGACCGGCTGTGGTCAGGCCTCTTACCCCTTCCCTACCTCCCGGGCAAACCCAAACCAGAAGGAATTCTCAGAGAGAAGATGCCATTAACACTTTAGCTGGTTCAGGCCTGCAGGTCGTGCCCCTGGGGCTCCCTGGGGCTCCCTGGGGCTGCCTGCACCCTCCTGCACCTTCTCCAGGGAGCCAGACCCCATCGCGCTGTGAATACTGTGTGCTCCGGCCTCAGGCCCTTGCAGTGCGCCCTCCCTCCTCCTACCCCACCACCAGCTCCCACCCATCCTTCAGGTCTCAGCTGAAAACCTGCCTGAGTTGGAACTTTCCCCACCCCACCACCCCCAGCTGACCCTCAGTCTCACATTGTATCTGTGTGTGTACACTGCATGGGCGGCTGGCCCGGCACGGCATGGCACGCCTGGCTTTGGGGGTAGGTACGGGTGTGTGTGTGTGCTGCCTATGGGGTGGCTTGTGTACTGGGTGAGTTGGGTGGTTGTGGGTTGTGTAGGGGGCATGCTCTGCCCTTAAAGTGCTTCAGGTTACAGGAAAATCAGCCTCCAGGGCCCGCTCTGTTCAGGGCACAGGTCAGAGCAGCATTTGGTGACGTCCTGAGCGTCTGCCCTTTTTCTGCATGAATCCCTTGCTGGTCAAAATGGTCAACTCAGGGGGGCCAACCTGCAGGACCCAAGGACTTCTGATGACCAGTGTCCCGGGCATTTGCCACACCCTGGGCAAAGGGGAGCTAGCTGGGGGCCTCAGCCTGCCTGGCAGAGCTGCCCCCATGGGCCCCCACCCCCTCCAGCCCTCCTGGACCTCCTGATCTGACAAGGGCATTCCCTGGCCTCAGGACTGGAGCAGGCCCCAGAGACCTGAAGAAGAACAAGGAATGGGTTGAGAGGCTGACTGTGACAGCCAGAGTGAGCTGAGCAGCCCTCCTGGCCTCACAAAAGGCAGAACCAGAGCAAACATGGCGGGGGACAGGGCAGGGGGTGCTGAGCTGTGGGCAGGGGAACAGACAGGCCAGGACCAGCGGAGCTCTCTGACCTTTGAATCGTCCGACGGGGAGACCTGCAGCCAAAGTTGGGCTGGAGGTCACAGACCGGCTGTGGTCAGGCCTCTTACCCCTTCCCTACCTCCCGGGCAAACCCAAACCAGAAGGAATTCTCAGAGAGAAGATGCCATTAACACTTTAGCTGGTTCAGGCCTGCAGGTCGTGCCCCTGGGGCTCCCTGGGGCTCCCTGGGGCTGCCTGCACCCTCCTGCACCTTCTCCAGGGAGCCAGACCCCATCGCGCTGTGAATACTGTGTGCTCCGGCCTCAGGCCCTTGCAGTGCGTCCCTCCCCTCCTCCTACCCCACCACCAGCTCCCACCCATCCTTCAGGTCTCAGCTGAAAACCTGCCTGAGTTGGAACTTTTCCAAGACCCCTCGACCCCCCACTGCTGAGTGACTGCCCCTCTTGTGCCCCCGTGGGACCCTGTCTTCCCTCCTCTCCTAGCACATGCAACCACGGTGTTGTAATTGCCTGTGTACCCACGGGCTCCTTGAGAGGAAGGAACCCTCTCGTTGATTTCTTTATCTCCAACCCCTGGCAGAATGCCTGGAACTTGGAATCCTCAGTAAATGTTGGCTCAGTGACTGAATGGGTCGTCGGGTAGATGGATGGATGGCTGAGGACTTGAAGTTCCAAGCAGCTGCAATACGGAGAATACACTTTCTGCTTACACTGAGGCCCTTCCTTCTGGTGCTTATCTAGTTCTCGAGGTTACATTACCAAAATGGGACCCTGAGTTCCTCTTTCTTATGTGCACCAGAGAAGGTGAGAGTCAGAAAGGCAGAGGGAAAGACTGGCACTCTGGAGCTGGGAAATGTGCACGTCACAGTGCAATGCCTTGAGCTTCAGGGAAGAACAGCCAGAGCAGACAAGGGAGCCGTGCCATGTCACCTGACCCAACCAGTCCACCCAGATCCCGGAAAGGAGCTGAGCACCACCATTTGTAGACCTGGGCCCTAAGACCAGTATGCACGTGCGTGCTAAGTCTCTTCAGTCATTCGACTCCTTGAGACCCTATGGACTGTAGCCCGCCAGGCTCCTCTGTCCATGGGGAGCTTAGCCATATGGACACAGTCTCCAGGCAAGAATACTGGAGTGGGTTGCCATGCCCTCATCCTGAGGATCTTCCTGACCCAGGGTTTGAACCCGTGTGTCCTGTGACTCCTGCAACGCAGGCGGATTCTTTACTGCTGAACCACCAGAGGGGAGCCCATAAAGCCAGGACATGTCACCTCTGAAGTCAGCAGGACTCCCGTCTAACAACTCACACCTTCAGACATGGTGGGCCAGTGATGCGGGAAAGAAAGGGGGCCAGGCATCTCCTGCATCTCATCTGAGTTCAGAGCGGCTTTCAGGCAGAGGGACACATCTAAAAGTTTCTCCATGCGGTTGGAGAGTCAAGTCTCATCAACCATTACGACCTGCCTGTCATACGTGAAGAGTGTCCATCTGTGGTTGACCAAGACCCCTCGACCCCCACTGCTGAGTGACTGCCCCTCTTGTGCCCCCGTGGGACCCTGTCTTCCCTCCTCTCCTAGCACATGCAACCACGGTGTTGTAATTGCCTGTGTACCCACGGGCTCCTTGAGAGGAAGGAACCCTCTCGTTGATTTCTTTATCTCCAACCCCTGGCAGAATGCCTGGAACTTGGAATCCTCAGTAAATGTTGGCTCAGTGACTGAATGGGTCGTCGGGTAGATGGATGGATGGCTGAGGACTTGAAGTTCCAAGCAGCTGCAATACGGAGAATACACTTTCTGCTTACACTGAGGCCCTTCCTTCTGGTGCTTATCTAGTTCTCGAGGTTACATTACCAAAATGGGACCCTGAGTTCCTCTTTCTTATGTGCACCAGAGAAGGTGAGAGTCAGAAAGGCAGAGGGAAAGACTGGCACTCTGGAGCTGGGAAATGTGCACGTCACAGTGCAATGCCTTGAGCTTCAGGGAAGAACAGCCAGAGCAGACAAGGGAGCCGTGCCATGTCACCTGACCCAACCAGTCCACCCAGATCCCGGAAAGGAGCTGAGCACCACCATTTGTAGACCTGGGCCCTAAGACCAGTATGCACGTGCGTGCTAAGTCTCTTCAGTCATTCGACTCCTTGAGACCCTATGGACTGTAGCCCGCCAGGCTCCTCTGTCCATGGGGAGCTTAGCCATATGGACACAGTCTCCAGGCAAGAATACTGGAGTGGGTTGCCATGCCCTCATCCTGAGGATCTTCCTGACCCAGGGTTTGAACCCGTGTGTCCTGTGACTCCTGCAACGCAGGCGGATTCTTTACTGCTGAACCACCAGAGGGGAGCCCATAAAGCCAGGACATGTCACCTCTGAAGTCAGCAGGACTCCCGTCTAACAACTCACACCTTCAGACATGGTGGGCCAGTGATGCGGGAAAGAAAGGGGGCCAGGCATCTCCTGCATCTCATCTGAGTTCAGAGCGGCTTTCAGGCAGAGGGACACATCTAAAAGTTTCTCCATGCGGTTGGAGAGTCAAGTCTCATCAACCATGCTACGACCTGCCTGTCATACGTGAAGAGTGTCCATCTGTGTGGTCCAGGAGAGAAGGGACGCAGCCTGACAGCACGAGCATCCTGGTGGCTTCAGAGGGAGGTGGGCCCTGCTGAGGTTAGGAAACATACCCCAGGTTCATCCTTGCCCACAGTCAGACCCCCTCCCAAGGCATGACTCTGCCAGTTCCACACTGGGACAAAGCCTCTGGGGAATACTCAGTCCAGGTGTCCGATGTGGTGGGTGGACAGCAGTCAGGATCACTGGGAGGATTTTCATTTGCTGTAAATTGATCACTTGGTGTATCAGGTAGAAATAATACCCAGCCACAAATATCAGGTCACTATGAGCTTGTGGCTCCAAGACACAAAGGTTTAAACTCTCATGAACCAAAAGTTCAGATGTGAGCAGTACAGTCGGGTAGGGTCTTTCTGTGAAGTCATCAGGGATCCAGGATTTTTCTCTGTTTCTTCAAGTTCACTTCTTAGTTCAAGATGGCTGCAGATGCTCCATCCACCACAGCTACATTCTAGGCAGCAGGAAGCAGGAAAAGAGAAAAGAGACCAAAGGTACAGCCCCTGTCTTTCAGAGGGACTTCCTAGAAGTCTGATAAATCACTTACGCTTACTTTTCATTGGCCAGAACTTAGTTATATGAACACATTTATTCCTGGGCACTTTACTTGGCGTCGGTTCCCTTGAGAGTCTTAGGTGAAATTTCTGAGAAAATGAAGCCCTAAACTTGTAGATCTGAGAGCAGATCTGAGGCCCCAGGAGACCCAGCCTCAGCTGACATGTTGGGCCTCCATCTTTGCCACTATCATCCAGTTGCTCACGTGAAGCAGTGAAGATTTATTAATAAGACCAGCAATGCCTGTCTTTGCTGCTCATCTTTAGCTGCGGCATCACACTATTTCCTTGGGCTCCAATTTAGCTTCACCGTGATGGCAGCCACGTGACCCTTGGCAAGGCCTCAGAGCCTCAATTCCTATATCCAAAAGCAGGAATAATAACAACACTTGCCTCAAATGACTGATCTGGAGCGCAAAATAGACAGTGTATGTAAATAATATAGTAAGATCATGTATTGTAGCAGATGAAGAAATCACGGTGCTGAATCAGTGCCATGCTTGAGTTGAATTCACAAGAAAGGTGAAGGACCCATTCTGATGGGACAGTCCATTCTGCAGCAGATGGAGAGAGGGAGCCAGGAGTCCCTGGCAAAGTCCATTCTGCAATACATGAGTGGATCTGTTGCCCAAAGTTCTCACTTCCAAGATACCCATGGAGGGTCTAGGGCTTCTCTTCTCTATGATATTCACAGAGGTTCCAATGGAAACCCCTCCCCATCCTCTGGCTCTAGCCCAAAGCCTTCGGCTGTATGACCATCAGCTGGTCCAGAGAGGAGCAGACTACAGAAGGTTTAAACTCTCATGAACCAAAAGTTCAGATGTGAGCAGTACAGTCGGGTAGGGTCTTTCTGTGAAGTCATCAGGGATCCAGGATTTTTCTGTTTCTTCAAGTTCACTTCTTAGTTCAAGATGGCTGCAGATGCTCCATCCACCACAGCTACATTCTAGGCAGCAGGAAGCAGGAAAAGAGAAAAGAGACCAAAGGTACAGCCCCTGTCTTTCAGAGGGACTTCCTAGAAGTCTGATAAATCACTTACGCTTACTTTTCATTGGCCAGAACTTAGTTATATGAACACATTTATTCCTGGGCACTTTACTTGGCGTCGGTTCCCTTGAGAGTCTTAGGTGAAATTTCTGAGAAAATGAAGCCCCTAAACTTGTAGATCTGAGAGCAGATCTGAGGCCCCAGGGAGACCCAGCCTCAGCTGTCATGTTGGGCCTCCATCTTTGCCACAATCATCCAGTTAATAAAGTGAAGCAGTGAAGATTTATTAATAAGACCAGCAATGCCTGTCTTTGCAGCTCATCTTTAGCTGCGGCATCACACTATTTCCTTGGGCTCCAATTTAGCTTCACCGTGATGGCAGCCACGTGACCCTTGGCAAGGCCTCAGAGCCTCAATTCCTATATCCAAAAGCAGGAATAATAACAACACTTGCCTCAAATGACTGATCTGGAGCGCAAAATAGACAGTGTATGTAAATAATATAGTAAGATCATGTATTGTAGCAGATGAAGAAATCACGGTGCTGAATCAGTGCCATGCTTGAGTTGAATTCACAAGAAAGGTGAAGGACCCATTCTGATGGGACAGTCCATTCTGCAGCAGATGGAGAGAGGGAGCCAGGAGTCCCTGGCAAAGTCCATTCTGCAATACATGAGTGGATCTGTTGCCCAAAGTTCTCACTTCCAAGATACCCATGGAGGGTCTAGGGCTTCTCTTCTCTATGATATTCACAGAGGTTCCAATGGAAACCCCTCCCCATCCTCTGGCTCTAGCCCAAAGCCTTCGGCTGTATGACCATCAGCTGGTCCAGAGAGGAGCAGACTACAGAAGGTCGCCCATTGCCATGGAAACCAAGGCCAGAGCCCAGCACTCTGCAGCTCCCAGACACATGGTGGGCGTGATGCCTCTGGGTTCCAATCCCAGACACCCCTCCCATGCAGAGCACACATACACATTCATGCACAGGACACACATTCTAGCAGCCAACTGACTGCTTTACTAGACTAGCAGCCGTTCAACCAAGGCATCCCAGGAGACCAAGTGTCTCTGATGGTAGACCAGATCTCCATTCAGAGAAGCCAGTACCTGTGGTCAAGGACAGCAAAGGGCAAGATTCATAAGAAGGGACTGAGGGCTTCCCTGGTGGTCCAGTGGGTAAAGAATCCACCTTGCAAGGGACACCAGTTCGATCCCTGGCCTGGGAAGATCCCACGTGCCACAGAACAGCTGAACTGGTGTGTCCAATTAGGAGCCAGCGGTCTGGAGGGCATGTGCCCAGAGCCAGCACACTGTGAGGAGAGAGGCCACTGCAATGGGAGGCCCGCACAGGCCGAAGAGTAAAGATGGATGAAAATAAATAAATAAATAAACCAATAAAAGAGGCCAAAATTAAAAAAAAAAAAAAAAAAAAGACGGGGCTGAGACAGGCCACTGAGGTCAGTCCTCAGCCATCATGTTCCTGAAGCCTCCTACCTGGGTCAGGGCGTGGACACAGCTCACACGGCTATGCACATAAGCCACATGCCAGCAGAAGCTCTGGCCCTTCAAGAGGGGAATGAATTTTGCAACTCCAGCGTCTGATCTAGGCAAGGATCTTCACCAGTGGAGGCAAGTATATTCACGCAGTCTCCCATATCTCGACAGATTCCTCATTTATCACTCAGGGAAAGGAAACCTTTCCAATGGAGAAATCTGGCAGATAGTTCCTTAATCAGTGATCAAAGGCTGGGCCACTGAAAATAGGAAACTGACATTAAGTGCCTTTGCAGGTGATATAGGAATAAGTAAATCTCCTTTGTGGTTATTCTTTCTGAAAATGTTTTGTTCTGGCTGTTCAGTTGCTAAGACACGTCTGATTCTTTGTGACCCCACGGACTGCAGCACACCAGGAGCTTGCTCAAATTCTTGTCCATTAAGTTGGTGAGACCATCTGACTATCTCATCGTCTGCCACCCCTTTCTCCTTTGCCTTCAATGATTCCCAGCATTAGGATCTTTTCCAGTGAGTTGGCTCTTCCCATCAGTTGGTCAAGGGATTGGAACTTCAGCTTCAGTCCTTCCAATGAATATTCAGGGTTGATTTCCTTCAGGACTGACTTGGGTTGATCTTGCAGTCCATGGGACTCTCAAGAGTCTTCTCCAGCACCACAATTCAAATGCATCAATTCTTCTGGGTCTCAGCCTTCTTCATGGTCCAACTGACATCCGTACATGATTACTGGGAAAACCTTACAGGTCTAAGGACTGACTAGTCAAAGGATTGGCTATGACTTTGTTGCCTGCATGGCATGGCTCATAACCACCTTGCAAGGGACACCAGTTCGATCCCTGGCCTGGGAAGATCCCACGTGCCACAGAACAGCTGAACTGGTGTGTCCAATTAGGAGCCAGCGGTCTGGAGGGCATGTGCCCAGAGCCAGCACACTGTGAGGAGAGAGGCCACTGCAATGGGAGGCCCGCACAGGCCGAAGAGTAAAGATGGATGAAAATAAATAAATAAATAAACCAATAAAAGAGGCCAAAATTAAAAAAAAAAAAAAAAAAGACGGGGCTGAGACAGGCCACTGAGGTCAGTCCTCAGCCATCATGTTCCTGAAGCCTCCTACCTGGGTCAGGGCGTGGACACAGCTCACACGGCTATGCACATAAGCCACATGCCAGCAGAAGCTCTGGCCCTTCAAGAGGGGAATGAATTTTGCAACTCCAGCGTCTGATCTAGGCAAGGATCTTCACCAGTGGAGGCAAGTATATTCACGCAGTCTCCCATATCTCGACAGATTCCTCATTTATCACTCAGGGAAAGGAAACCTTTCCAATGGAGAAATCTGGCAGATAGTTCCTTAATCAGTGATCAAAGGCTGGGCCACTGAAAATAGGAAACTGACATTAAGTGCCTTTGCAGGTGATATAGGAATAAGTAAATCTCCTTTGTGGTTATTCTTTCTGAAAATGTTTTGTTCTGGCTGTTCAGTTGCTAAGACACGTCTGATTCTTTGTGACCCCACGGACTGCAGCACACCAGGAGCTTGCTCAAATTCTTGTCCATTAAGTTGGTGAGACCATCTGACTATCTCATCGTCTGCCACCCCTTTCTCCTTTGCCTTCAATGATTCCCAGCATTAGGATCTTTTCCAGTGAGTTGGCTCTTCCCATCAGTTGGTCAAGGGATTGGAACTTCAGCTTCAGTCCTTCCAATGAATATTCAGGGTTGATTTCCTTCAGGACTGACTTGGGTTGATCTTGCAGTCCATGGGACTCTCAAGAGTCTTCTCCAGCACCACAATTCAAATGCATCAATTCTTCTGGGTCTCAGCCTTCTTCATGGTCCAACTGACATCCGTACATGATTACTGGGAAAACCTTACAGGTCTAAGGACTGACTAGTCAAAGGATTGGCTAGATGGATCTTTGTTGCCTGCATGGCATGGCTCATAACTTTGTTGATTACACAAGCCCCTTCACCACAATGAGACCAAGATCTGAGAAGGGATTACCAAAAATGTTTGAACTGAATCAAATCAGAAGGAAAAAACCAAATATATTCATGCTGTGAGGCATTTTCCAAGACATCTGATACAGACTGTTCAAAAATGTCAATTACAAGAAAGACCAAAAGGCTAGATTAAAGGAGATGAAAGGAACATGACAATTAAATGCAATGCACGATCCTCAGTGGATCCTGAACGAGAGGAAAAACAGCTATAACAGACATTTTTAGAACAATTGAGGAATATGAATATGCGCAGCATAGGAGATAACATTATTAGGTCGGTGTTAAAGTCCTTGGGTGTGATAACTCTATCATTATGGTTATGCAGGAGAAGGTGCTTGTTCAAAGAAGATATGTGCTGATGTGTTTAGAGACAGAGAGTTGTGATGGCTGTAATTTACTCTCAAGTGATCAGAGGGAAAAAGAAACTAAAAGCAGTCAACGCGAAGAGGTGGCACATCCATGGGAAGAATATACAGACGTTTGATGGACTGCTCTTTCAAGTTTTCGGTATTTGAAATTTTCAAAATCTAAAAATAAACACTTAAGAGGAAAAACTCTTTTAAAAAGGAGTCAAATTATTCCATATCCTTCCCAGTTTTTCTAGGCCTTTCTGTAACGGGGGGCGGGTGCCTCATCTGTCTCTTGTTGTGGTCACCTTGGCTTGTAAGCCCCGTTTTCACCCAAATTAGTTCTTTTGTAGTCCAACTTCCCATCCCGCGTGGCTCTTCCTGGTTTGCCCTAGGTTCCAGTACTGGATTTCAACAGGGAACTTGGAAACCTTCCCATAGCACCTCTGGTGAGTAACAACCTTACTGAAGGTTTGAAGGACAAAGGAGTAAATGGGCCAGAACATTTGGTGTTTGGCATCCTCTTTTTAAAGACCCATCTAAGGGGCTTTCCTGGTGGCTCAATGGTAGAGAATCTGCTTGCCAATGCAGGAGACACGGGTTCGATCCCTGATCCAGGAAGATCCCACATGGTGCAGAGCCACTAAGCCCGTGCGCCACAACCACTAAGCCCTTGCTCTAGAGCCTGTGCTCCACAAGAGAAGCCCCAGAAGTGAGAAGCCTGTGTGCCACAAGGAAGAGGGGCCTCTTCTCTTAGAAACCAAAGAAAGCCCAAGCAGCAACAAAGACCCAGTGCAACCAAAAATAATAATTAAGTTTAAAATGTATCTAGGGAATTCCCTGATACTCCAGTGATTAGGACTCGGCTGCTTTCACCACCATGGCCCAGGTTCAATTCCTGCTTGGAGAAAGATTCATAAGCCACATGGCAAAACCACCTTCCCCACAAGAAACGCCTATTTAGCTCTATACATGCTCACTTGCATCTCTCCACCGTGCAGCTTGACTGTCTACGGGATTCCCTCCCACCTCCTCGTATTTCTTCTCCTCCTCTCCTGTGCCTTTCTTCTGTCCTATGGCTTCACCATCTCTTTGCTGAAGTCTCCTTCTGGCCTGAGTTCCTAGGGCCAGCCCAAACAGGGTAAACAAGAAAGGCACCTCAGTGACTTCAACTCCAGAATTCCTCTTGGTGAAGCCAAGTTTAGTCTTCCACACTCTGAGGACAAGTCAAGGACCCCCACTCCAATATGAGCGATAATAGCTACCACTCAACTCAGACTGTGACTTGAGCTGGACCCTGAACCAGGCACTTTGAATGCACCGTCTCTCACCTTCTCAACAGCCCAGGGACGTAGGCACTAAGGAATGCAAGATTCAGGAAGGCTGATGAACCCACTGCCAAGTTGAGAGGCTGCCAAATACGAACGTTTCAAGATAATCCCCAATCCAGTCAAAGTGCATTTCATAGCCAGAGCCTACATGACCTCTTTATGGTCACGCAGCTGCTCAGATCAACAGAATCTCTGTTCCCTAGATACATTTTGATCCCTGCTCAGGACCTGGGGCTCAGGTTTCTAATTTCCAGGCCCAGGTTCTCATCTACTGGCCCAAACTAGGCCCCATTCACCTGCAGAACAAGGAAGCCTCACCCTCGCCGACCCAGGTTTGGGGGGTCAGGCGTGGGGCCTGGCAGATGGCCACCTATTCCCTCCAGTGACCTACGATGGGATGAGAGAGACTAGGGGCTGGACTGGGCTGGGCCGGTTGAGCCTTCTGCTACAGGAAGTGTTTCTAGGTACCAGGATTAGGTAGGACCAGAAGGTGAAGGGGAAAGGAATTAACAGGACTGGGAGAGTTGGGGGCAGGCAGAAGTTAGAGCAAGATGGTTCCCAATGATGTCAGTTCAGTGCCCCCGCTCTAGGATGCAGATACTGAACATCAGGAAAGTACTGGGTACTGCCCCCACCACCACCACCAAATGTGGGAATGGCTGCTCTCCCTTGCCTCTCCCCGCCATCATTCTGAACTCACCAGCCATCCCCAGAGATCAGCCACCGCTGTTCCCTCCTGGCTCCAAGCAAGCCAGGAGACCCTGGGGAAATAAACTTGAAAAGAGACTGGAAACTTAATCAAAAATAACAGCAATGAACTGTGCGCCAGAAGCCAGGAGCCTATTGAGTTGCAGGCAACAGGCGAACAGCAGCAGAGGTTCTGAGGCCTGGGACAGATGGAGAGAGGGGAGGGCAGAGGCGAGCCAAGCCAGAGGAGAAGGGCTGGGCGAGGCCAACCTAGCCCCGCAGCCACACAGCCGGTGTAGGGGAGGAGGCTGCAGACAGAGGTTCCAGGGCGGCTCTCCCCAGAGACCAGGAAGCCGTTAGAGCTAGTCTAGACTGGGAGTCGGCCATTTCTTCTGAAGTGTAAATGAAGATCCCTTCAGTCTCAGAACATCTAAGAAGTGAACAGGCAGGAGAACCCAGGAACCAGGAACTCAGACAGAAGACTGAAATGGGGGAGAACTGTTTGTTAAAATCTATTTTCTTTCATTTATTTATTTTTATTTTGGCGGCTCTGGGTCTTTGTTGCAGCACACAGGCTTTCTCTAGTTGTAGCATGTGGGTTAAGGAGCCCCACAGCATCCTGGTGAGCTCCCTGATGGCTCAGATGGCTCCTCCGTGACCCCTTACGGCCCAAACTAGGCCCCATTCACCTGCAGAACAAGGAAGCCTCACCCTCGCCGACCCAGGTTTGGGGGGTCAGGCGTGGGGCCTGGCAGATGGCCACCTATTCCCTCCAGTGACCTACGATGGGATGAGAGAGACTAGGGGCTGGACTGGGCTGGGCCGGTTGAGCCTTCTGCTACAGGAAGTGTTTCTAGGTACCAGGATTAGGTAGGACCAGAAGGTGAAGGGGAAAGGAATTAACAGGACTGGGAGAGTTGGGGGCAGGCAGAAGTTAGAGCAAGATGGTTCCCAATGATGTCAGTTCAGTGCCCCCGCTCTAGGATGCAGATACTGAACATCAGGAAAGTACTGGGTACTGCCCCCACCACCACCACCAAATGTGGGAATGGCTGCTCTCCCTTGCCTCTCCCCGCCATCATTCTGAACTCACCAGCCATCCCCAGAGATCAGCCACCGCTGTTCCCTCCTGGCTCCAAGCAAGCCAGGAGACCCTGGGGAAATAAACTTGAAAAGAGACTGGAAACTTAATCAAAAATAACAGCAATGAACTGTGCGCCAGAAGCCAGGAGCCTATTGAGTTGCAGGCAACAGGCGAACAGCAGCAGAGGTTCTGAGGCCTGGGACAGATGGAGAGAGGAGAGGGCAGAGGCGAGCCAAGCCAGAGGAGAAGGGCTGGGCGAGGCCAACCTAGCCCCGCAGCCACACAGCCGGTGTAGGGGAGGAGGCTGCAGACAGAGGTTCCAGGGCGGCTCTCCCCAGAGACCAGGAAGCCGTTAGAGCTAGTCTAGACTGGGAGTCGGCCATTTCTTCTGAAGTGTAAATGAAGATCCCTTCAGTCTCAGAACATCTAAGAAGTGAACAGGCAGGAGAACCCAGGAACCAGGAACTCAGACAGAAGACTGAAATGGGGGAGAACTGTTTGTTAAAATCTATTTTCTTTCATTTATTTATTTTTATTTTGGCGGCTCTGGGTCTTTGTTGCAGCACACAGGCTTTCTCTAGTTGTAGCATGTGGGTTAAGGAGCCCCACAGCATCCTGGTGAGCTCCCTGATGGCTCAGATGGTAAAGAATCTGCCTTCAATGCAGGAGACCTGGCTTCTGTTCCTGGGTTGGGAAGATCTCCTGGAGGAGGAAATGGCAACCCACTCCCGTATTCCTGCCGGGGAAATCCCATGGGTGGAGGAGCCAGGAGGGCTACCGTCCATGTGGTCACAAAGAGGCAGACGTGACTGAGTGCCTCTCTCTCTCTCACTCACACACACACACACACACACACAGCATCCTGGTGGGATCCTAGTCCTCTGACCAGGGATTGAACCTGTGTCCCCTGTATTGGAAGGTGGATTCTTAACACTGGACCACCAGGGGACTCCTGAGAACCAGTGTGTTTTGAACAGTTTTTCATGAGTCCTCTAACTGAACACAGTTATCTTCAGAAGATGTTATAGTGGTCATTTTACAGGCACAAACACTGAGCTCAAAGAGGCTGAATCACCTACCAAAGGCTCACAGTGAAAGAGCTATTGACTCCAGTCCTAGAGGAGCTGGGGCAACACGGCATCTGTTTTGAACTCATTATCAGACTGGGATTCCTTCAAGCTCTTGGCAGCCAGACAAGGTCAGTGTAGTGGGAGACATGGAACTTCCTGAGGCCACATCCTGAGTCCAGCAGGCAGGTCTGAGCAAGTACAAACCCTGAGGATGTGGCCGAGAGGCAGGGCAGCAGGAGAGGGCAGAGGCGAAGCCAGAGGAGAAGGGCTGGGCGAGGCCAACCTAGCCCCGCAGCCACACAGCCGGTGTAGGGGAGGAGGCTGCAGACAGAGGTTCCAGGGCGGCTCCCCAGAGACCAGGAAGCCGTTAGAGCTAGTCTAGACTGGGAGTCGGCCATTTCTTCTGAAGTGTAAATGAAGATCCCTTCAGTCTCAGAACATCTAAGAAGTGAACAGGCAGGAGAACCCAGGAACCAGGAACTCAGACAGAAGACTGAAATGGGGGAGAACTGTTTGTTAAAATCTATTTTCTTTCATTTATTTATTTTTATTTTGGCGGCTCTGGGTCTTTGTTGCAGCACACAGGCTTTCTCTAGTTGTAGCATGTGGGTTAAGGAGCCCCACAGCATCCTGGTGAGCTCCCTGATGGCTCAGATGGTAAAGAATCTGCCTTCAATGCAGGAGACCTGGCTTCTGTTCCTGGGTTGGGAAGATCTCCTGGAGGAGGAAATGGCAACCCACTCCCGTATTCCTGCCGGGGAAATCCCATGGGTGGAGGAGCCAGGAGGGCTACCGTCCATGTGGTCACAAAGAGGCAGACGTGACTGAGTGCCTCTCTCTCTCTCACTCACACACACACACACACACACACACACACACACACACACACACAGCATCCTGGTGGGATCCTAGTCCTCTGACCAGGGATTGAACCTGTGTCCCCTGTATTGGAAGGTGGATTCTTAACACTGGACCACCAGGGGACTCCTGAGAACCAGTGTGTTTTGAACAGTTTTTCATGAGTCCTCTAACTGAACACAGTTATCTTCAGAAGATGTTATAGTGGTCATTTTACAGGCACAAACACTGAGCTCAAAGAGGCTGAATCACCTACCAAAGGCTCACAGTGAAAGAGCTATTGACTCCAGTCCTAGAGGAGCTGGGGCAACACGGCATCTGTTTTGAACTCATTATCAGACTGGGATTCCTTCAAGCTCT
Source organism: Tragulus kanchil (assembly GCA_022376925.1). Lineage (NCBI taxonomy): Eukaryota > Metazoa > Chordata > Mammalia > Artiodactyla > Tragulidae > Tragulus > Tragulus kanchil. The sequence goes on from JAIOJX010000032.1 coordinate 156,415,935, forward strand.
TGGCAGCCAGACAAGGTCAGTGTAGTGGGAGACATGGAACTTCCTGAGGCCACATCCTGAGTCCAGCAGGCAGGTCTGAGCAAGTACAAACCCTGAGGATGTGGCCGTAGAGGCAGGGCAGCAGGAGTGGAGAGGCAGAGGGAGGCGGGGGGACCAGGACCTCACCTGGAGGTCTACATCACATCCTTTCACCAGCTCCACGAATCAGACTTGGGCAGGGTCAGCACGTGTCTGGAAGATGGCGTGAGATAGATGCATCAGCCAAGGGAACATAGAAAGGCCATGTCCTCCCATGTGAGGTCCCCAAACAGCAGGGCTCCCTCATGACTGCTGTCCCTTCTGTTGGTTGCAGCAGACTGGAGTTTGTCACTCGATTTTGCTGCTTAGTGTGTGATTGTGACCCATCACACCTCTCTGAGGCTCATTTTCCCCATTTACAGTGGAGATGTTGATAGTTCCATTCTCATGGGGCTCCCATGCGTCTATCAAGAGCATGGTGTCAGGAAACCACACCATCCATAACCTGTAACTATCATTTTATTACTCACGTATATAGTAAATGAATGAAAAGTAGCTTCTATAAGTTGTTGTTGTTCAGCTGCTAAGTCGTGTCCAACTCTTTGTGACCCCATGGACTGAAAAACACCAGGCTTCCCTGTCCTTCACCATCTTGGAGTTTGCTCAAATTCATGTCCATTGACTCAGTGATCCTATCTAACCATCTCATCCTCCGCCATTCCCTTCTCCTTTGACCATCAGTGTTTCCCAGCGTCGGGGGCTTTTCCAATGAGCTGACTCTTTGCATTAGGTGACTGAAGTATTAGAGTTTCAGTTTCAGCATTGGTCCTGCCAACAAATATGCAGGGTTGATGTCCTTTAGGATTGACTGATTTGATCTCCTTGCAGTCCATGGGACTCTCAAGAGTCTTGTCTAGCATCATAGTTTGCTTTGGTTTGGGACAGCTTCTAAAGGCTAGCCCAGCTTCCGATTTCCCTGTGGGCTCAGCTGAGTTCTCTGTCACAGCTGCCTCATACTTCAAGGTCTCCCTCTGCCGATTCTTGCTTCCCTCCTCCTCTTAAGTCACTGTGAGGGAGGGTTCTCTCCAACAAAGCTCCTGTATGCAGATCTCTGCCTCAGACTTTGCTTCCTGGGGAAGCCGACCCAAGACATGGCGATGATGAAGCCCAGGGTTGTTGTTGTTCCTAGCTCATTGGTTGAGCTTCAGGGAAGACACCTGGGGCTGAGCTAAGCCGTACTGCGGCTCCCCCTGCCACCCCAGGCCCCGCGAGGTCAACAGGCAGCTCTGGGGCTTCCCACTGACTGCATTGCCTTTGTGGATTCAGAAATGATCACAGAAATTGATAAGGAAGTAGAGTAAAAGCCAAAGGTGAACGATGCAGCACAAATGGGCAGGTGGGAAAGTTTGGGTTGACCAGCTAGTAGCACATAGACTTACACCCCAAATATGAGCACAGGGCATAGGCTCACAATGCAGGTACTCAGGGAAGCTTGCTTTGTTTGTGAAAAAAAAAAAGAAAGAAAGAAAGAATCACATAGTACTAGTGACGTAGGATGTTAGAATTCGAGCATAAGCAGGGCCGAGTGCCGAAGAACTGATGCTTTCAAATTGTGCTGCTGGAGAAGATTCTTGAGAGCCACTTGGACTGCAAGATCAAACCAGTCAATCCTAAAGGAAGTCAACCCTGAATATTCATTGGTAAGACTGATGCTGAAGTCAAAGATTCAAAACTTTTGCCACCTCATGCGAAGAGCCAACTCTTTGGAAAAGACTCTGATACTGGGAAAGATTGAAGGCAAAAGGAGAAAGGGCCACAGATGATGAGATGGTTAGATAGCATGGTCTGTTCAGTGGATGTGGGTTTGAGCAAACTCTGGGAGTTAGAGGACAGAGGAGCTTGACATGCTGCAGTCCATGGGGTCACAGAGAGTCAGACACGACTTTGTGACTAAACAACTGCCCTCCTTGTGCAAGCCCACCTTCCACCAGTTGATCAGGGTCAGTTACTCTCACTTAATTTGGTGACTCTTTCCTTGCCGGCTAGCCTTTTGATACAAAGAATCAGAAATGTCCAAGTGGCAGACTTAGGCTAAATAATGAAACTCTTACTTGGTACCTGGGTGAGCACCTTCCCCATCAGGGAACCAGCACAGACCTCTAGACCCACAGAGCTTAACACTGCACACGACACATACGTTTCCCGAGAGTGACAGGAAGTGAAGCCACATCCACCTTGACCCCTAGGCTCCAGACTCGTGAATTCTATGGATTGAGGACACAGCCCCAGATGTCAGTCGTTCTCTTGGGATGTGTGCTGTGTGCTGGCGGATGACACTCCACGCTCACAGGGTGTCACCTAAACTGTCTCTATTAGGTTGATCAGATGCTCCAGCTCTCCCAGGACCCAGAAGCACACGGAAGCTATTTTCGAACAGTGTATCACTTTCCACTGCAGATGGCACGGCCTTGTTCCAGAACTCTAGGGATCTGCGCTGCTATTCTCCTGTCAGGACTTGCCATAAGCCCTCCTAGTGCCTCCCCCACCGCAGATACACCTGGTATCAGTGTCTGCTGGGTCACGTGACTCGAGTAGCCGAGCTGCTTGTACATGAGTCTGGAACTGCTGCAGGATCTTTCTTGCCTTAAGCCCTTTCAAAGCCGGCAGCGCTCCACGTCACCTGGTGCAATGGGTTGGCAACATTTACCAAGTGTGGAATATGCTGCTTAAAGAAGTTAAAAGGGCTGATTGGATGTTGTGTTTCCTTCTGATGGGTGGGAGGTGCAGGATACGATCGTGTGCTCCCTCTTTTGGAGGGGGTGTCCTGGCATGCCCCAAGACACTGGATCCCGTGAAACGTTCATAGATACACACTCCCCACCTTCTGAAATGCATCCGTCTTATCAAGACCTCCTAACTGTGTGCCCTGCTTCCTCCTCTGGGCCCATCAACATGACGTCATTCACGTAATGAACAGCTTGGAGGTCTGTGGAAGGGAAGGGGTGGTCCAGATCCCTTCAGTCCAAGCTTTCTCAGCCTTGGCATTACTCACCATTTGGACCAGGTAACTCTTTCTTTGGGGGGCTGTCCTGTGGACTGTAAAATGGTTAACAGCATCCTTGACATCTGTCCACTAGTTGCTCATCATGGCCCTAACCCCCATCTCTGTTAGTTTTGACAACCAGAAGCATCTCCAGACATGACCCAGTGTTTCCACTGTGATCCACTGTTTGCCAGTATATTCTAGCGGAGGGTGGCAAAGTTAGCACATGCGTGAGACAGAAGGTCCACGTACACTCTTACCCACTCCACACACATGTGAACTGCTTCTGGGCACCCTTCCGGATAGAAATGGGGAAAGACCATATTTGCCGTGTCACAGGCTGCACACTGCGCAGCCAAGGCTGTGCTGATCTGCCCTAGCAAAGGTACAACACAGCACAGCAGCTGCAGTCAAGGTTCCTGCTTGGTTGCATGTATGAACATCCACTCCCATCTTTCAGAATTCATTTTTTCTGCAGGGGCCAAACTACTGGACTGAATAAAGTTAAGGAGAGGATCACCATCCAGCGATCTTAGGTCTTTAGAGGTGACGCTAATCTCTGCCATTCCCCCTGGGGTTTGTTTTTTCACTTGACCAGATGGGGGATCGTTTCCAACTTTCATCGGCAATAGCTTTTCGCCCTCAGGCCAAGGAACATGTGGGAGTTCTGTCCCTCCCAATAAAGCATTCATAATCCAGGGAATCCATGGGTCCATGGGCTCAGTGGATCCACTAAACCAAAGTCTGGGCAAGAATCCTATTTATTTTCTGGCTCCTGTTTGCTCAGTTCTGACAGGGAATCATGATACGGCTTCAGATCCCTATGGGTCAATGTCATCCTGGGCCCTGTATCCAAGAGTCTTAGAAATATCTGATTATTTCCATTTCTGAGATACAGTTACCCAAGGATATGGCCACCTGTCCCTTCGCAGAAGGACTAGGGTAGTTATCACCATGGGCATATGTCACGTGTTGCAGGCTCCTTGGGGACCCAGCCTTTTCTTCACAGAATGGGTTCTGGGTCTGAACACTAGCTCAGGCCTAGAAACTGAGCAAGGGGTCACGGGCTTTGACTGGGGCAGCTGCTTCAGCCCTCTGGACATTCACCCTTGAACTCTTTCGATGGGGTAAATTGTATAACCCTCTTGTTGGTCTTGCGCCTGGGGCACCATGTTCCATTATTAACGGTCTTATTAGTCCTCTGCAGGCCAGGCTCCCTGCTTGCCACTCAGACCTCGAGGCTCACGGCAGCCATTTTGCCCACCTCGTTCATGATGTTTAAATTCCACCAGAAGATCTCCATGACTTCAGGATCCCATTATCCTGCTTGCTATCAGACCTTGCCTTCTCCCAGCCATGGCTTCTAGAAGATGCCTCCCTGCGGTCAGCCCTCTCATCAGTTTGTTCCATATCCTTTTGGTCCATGGATGGTGGTCTGGGCCTTTCCATGGAGCAGGTGGGCTTTCTGGCTTTATGGAGGAGATCCATGTCAGCGCCAACGTGCCCACTTCCCTGAGCCTTTAGTTGTTTTCCTTCACCATCTGCCACAGCTATTCTGGCATTTCCGGCTGACTTTGTGGACCCCTCACTTTTTCCAAGCTGCCTAACAGCGGGTTAGCAGCATCTCCCGGGGCCCCTGCCAGGCGACTGGATCATACATCCTGGGAGAATGTTTCCACAGGGACACGGTCTCCCCTCCACCTTCACGTCCCGTGGCCTCTCCCCTCCTGATCTAGCCCCCAGGAAGTCTTCTGATCTCTGCCAGCCTGCCTCGACTAGGTTCTGCAGCCTCTTTGGGCTCTAGTCCCTTTCTCTCCTGAGCGAAATTGGATTACATTGTAACTTAACTCCAGTTACTAAGGTTTGGCGGCCAGACCGGAAGATGGAAGTACTTATTGCCTTGCAAGTCAGAGGCCTCTGCGTGGTCTCAAGCACATAGGGAGTGTCTGCCTTTAACAAAGAGGATCGGGCAGGTTGGTCAGAGCTCGGAGGGTTTAGGAGAATCTAGGAGATTCAAGATTTTCCATGCATGAACCCAGATGTCCCGACCCTACTGTCATCTATCAGGGGCCCACTCTTTCTAATCAGGATTCTGACCTTGGAGTCGCTGACCTGTCAGAGTTGAGAATTCAACCTGAACACTAGCTCAGGCCTAGAACTGCTTTGGGGATGGCCCTCTGGACATTCACCCTTGAACTCTTTCGATGGGGTAAATTGTATAACCCTCTTGTTGGTCTTGCGCCTGGGGCACCATGTTCCATTATTAACGGTCTTATTAGTCCTCTGCAGGCCAGGCTCCCTGCTTGCCACTCAGACCTCGAGGCTCACGGCAGCCATTTTGCCCACCTCGTTCATGATGTTTAAATTCCACCAGAAGATCTCCATGACTTCAGGATCCCATTATCCTGCTTGCTATCAGACCTTGCCTTCTCCCAGCCATGGCTTCTAGAAGATGCCTCCCTGCGGTCAGCCCTCTCATCAGTTTGTTCCATATCCTTTTGGTCCATGGATGGTGGTCTGGGCCTTTCCATGGAGCAGGTGGGCTTTCTGGCTTTATGGAGGAGATCCATGTCAGCGCCAACGTGCCCACTTCCCTGAGCCTTTAGTTGTTTTCCTTCACCATCTGCCACAGCTATTCTGGCATTTCCGGCTGACTTTGTGGACCCCTCACTTTTTCCAAGCTGCCTAACAGCGGGTTAGCAGCATCTCCCGGGGCCCCTGCCAGGCGACTGGATCATACATCCTGGGAGAATGTTTCCACAGGGACACGGTCTCCCCTCCACCTTCACGTCCCGTGGCCTCTCCCCTCCTGATCTAGCCCCCAGGAAGTCTTCTGATCTCTGCCAGCCTGCCTCGACTAGGTTCTGCAGCCTCTTTGGGCTCTAGTCCCTTTCTCTCCTGAGCGAAATTGGATTACATTGTAACTTAACTCCAGTTACTAAGGTTTGGCGGCCAGACCGGAAGATGGAAGTACTTATTGCCTTTCAAGTCAGAGGCCTCTGCGTGGTCTCAAGCACATAGGGAGTGTCTGCCTTTAACAAAGAGGATCGGGCAGGTTGGTCAGAGCTCGGAGGGTTTAGGAGAATCTAGGAGATTCAAGATTTTCCATGCATGAACCCAGATGTCCCGACCCTACTGTCATCTATCAGGGGCCCACTCTTTCTAATCAGGATTCTGACCTTGGAGTCGCTGACCTGTCAGAGTTGAGAATTCAACCTTCTCGGTAGCTCCGCTTGTAATGAAGTGGGCCTGATCATCGGCTTCTGCTGTCCTCGAGCTGCAGGAGATGAGCCTCTCCTGATGTATGCCGCCAAGGAGGCTCTCTGTATTTCACACTTCACTTAAATTGATGATTAATCACCCTCAGCCTCTCACAGCCTTTTTCTAATGCATTGGTAGCCTCCCCCTCCCCAGCAACACTTGTCTGACTCCGTAGTCCCTATAATTATGACTTCCCCCAAGCCTCTCAAATGCCTGAGATATTGTGTCCACGAATGCGTTCCCTTCCACAGAGCTTTCTATTCTGGTTTCCTACCAGTGACAGGTTTAGCAACTGCTAATTGAGTAATACAGCTCAAAAATCCTATTTGAAAGCCTGCTTCTGATAACCTCTTTCAATACTGTCTTCAATCAGAATTCAGAGGTGAGGATTTCAGGAAAGGAGAAGAACAGAATTGGGCGGAGAGAGAAGCTAACTGTGATGTAGGCTTTCCAGGTGGCGCTAGTGGTAAAGAACCTGCCTGCCAATGCAGAAGATGTAAGAGACGTGGGTTCGATCCCCAGATAGGGAAGATCCCCTAGAGGAGGACATGGCAAGCCACTCCAGTAGTCTTGCCTGGAGAATCCCAGGGACAGAGGAGCCTGGTGTCCCTGTGGTCCACAGGGTTGCACAGAATCAGACAGGACTGAAGCAACTTAGCACACACACACACACAGCAGTGGCCATCCTCCCTGTAGTACTATCTGGGTACTAGAGGCCCCAGACAATACTTCAGGGAGCCCTGGGGTTCAGATGACCCTTCAGAGTTGTCTCAAAATCTAAGAATTTCCTTTTAGCCTACAAGGAGAGCACTATCACACACATGTGGAAAGTGAATTCAGAGAGACCATCCACTTGCCCAAGATCACATAGCTTTAAGTGTAAAATTGGAACCTCTACTTAGAAAAATCCCACTTTAAATGGCTCTTTCCAGCTTGTTCTGCGCCACCTCTTACAGCCTTGGACTTCTCTGTTCGATCTTCTGCATCTCATCAGCAGAAGAGAGAGAATGGGATTGTCTGGGAGGTTCATAGGCCAGGTCTGGGGGTGGCAGTCACCATTTCCAGCCAAATGCTATTGGTCAAAAGGTCCAGAGAAAACTTGACACAGAGAAAGCTGGGAAATGTAGTCCAGCAGTGTGCCAGGAGCAAAAAAGCTCTTAGGACAGTCTGGGCCACAATGAGGAAGCTGGGTGCCCTCTCTCAATAGAAGGCAGTGCAGACGGAGCCCATCTGTTTCCTTCATTTGCTGTTTGCTCTTGGGCTGGGGCCCAGGGCTACCCACAGATAAAGTCCAGGAGCTCATTTGGGGGCAGCCATGGGGAGTGAGTTGGGAGGTTTCTGTGAGTCCCAGTCAATCCAGTCCTCCCCAGAATATTCCTAAGGAGTCACTGCCTCAGAGGAGCAGGCCATGGTTGGGGACAGGTTTAGCAACTGCTAATTGAGTAATACAGCTCAAAAATCCTATTTGAAAGCCTGCTTCTGATAACCTCTTTCAATACTGTCTTCAATCAGAATTCAGAGGTGAGGATTTCAGGAAAGGAGAAGAACAGAATTGGGCGGAGAGAGAAGCTAACTGTGATGTAGGCTTTCCAGGTGGCGCTAGTGGTAAAGAACCTGCCTGCCAATGCAGAAGATGTAAGAGACGTGGGTTCGATCCCCAGATAGGGAAGATCCCCTAGAGGAGGACATGGCAAGCCACTCCAGTAGTCTTGCCTGGAGAATCCCAGGGACAGAGGAGCCTGGTGTCCCTGTGGTCCACAGGGTTGCACAGAATCAGACAGGACTGAAGCAACTTAGCACACACACACACAGCAGTGGCCATCCTCCCTGTAGTACTATCTGGGTACTAGAGGCCCCAGACAATACTTCAGGGAGCCCTGGGGTTCAGATGACCCTTCAGAGTTGTCTCAAAATCTAAGAATTTCCTTTTAGCCTACAAGGAGAGCACTATCACACACATGTGGAAAGTGAATTCAGAGAGACCATCCACTTGCCCAAGATCACATAGCTTTAAGTGTAAAATTGGAACCTCTACTTAGAAAAATCCCACTTTAAATGGCTCTTTCCAGCTTGTTCTGCGCCACCTCTTACAGCCTTGGACTTCTCTGTTCGATCTTCTGCATCTCATCAGCAGAAGAGAGAGAATGGGATTGTCTGGGAGGTTCATAGGCCAGGTCTGGGGGTGGCAGTCACCATTTCCAGCCAAATGCTATTGGTCAAAAGGTCCAGAGAAAACTTGACACAGAGAAAGCTGGGAAATGTAGTCCAGCAGTGTGCCAGGAGCAAAAAAGCTCTTAGGACAGTCTGGGCCACAATGAGGAAGCTGGGTGCCCTCTCTCAATAGAAGGCAGTGCAGACGGAGCCCATCTGTTTCCTTCATTTGCTGTTTGCTCTTGGGCTGGGGGCCCAGGGCTACCCACAGATAAAGTCCAGGAGCTCATTTGGGGGCAGCCATGGGGAGTGAGTTGGGAGGTTTCTGTGAGTCCCAGTCAATCCAGTCCTCCCCAGAATATTCCTAAGGAGTCACTGCCTCAGAGGAAGCCATGTCTGGAATCCAGGTGCACAGGGATGCAGAGGGCCCTGGACGACGGAGCCTTCTATGGCTCCAGAAGGAGGGGGAATCGCGGCCAAGGGGTAGGGCAGCACAGTCCATCTGCAGCTGGTGATCTGATAGCCCTCCAACAGTCCAAGAAAGGCAGTCACTGACACCATCCTGCCTTGTTCCTGGGTTTGTTTGGGGTTTTTTGTTTGTTTGTTTGTTTTTTATCACACTTACCCTTGGTAGTCTGCATCCAGATGGGGGACGGGGCTTGGAGAGCAATCCAACCCATGCTCCCGTGGTGGGCCAGGGTCCTCCACACACCGGGGTGGAGACAAGATATCACTCCTCTCCCTTCTAGAGCCTCCAGGGTCCCAAGCTCCAATCTCTGCCCCCATGAAGAGACATGATACACTGGGTTAAAGGCTATGAACAGTCCTGCTGACAAGACACTGGTTTGTCTTTCATTTCAGCAGCCTTCCCCAGACTCATTTCAAAATTCTCAAATTGGAAAATACTATTAGAGCTAAGGACTTCCCATAGTGGTAAAGAATCCGCCTGACCAAACGCAGGAGATGTAGGAGACTGAAGTTTGATCCCTGGGTCGGGAAGATCCCCTGGAGGAGGAAACGGCAACCCATTTCAGTATTCTTTTTCTTAAATATGAATTTTATTTATTTATTTATTTATTGTTGGCTATTCTGCATTTTCACTGCTGCCACAGGCTCCTCTCCAGTTGCAGTGAGTAGGGGCTACTCTCTAGTTGAGGTGAGCAGGCTTCTTGTTGCAGTGACTTTTCTGGTTGGTAGAACTCAGGCTCTAGGGCACACAGGCTTCAGTAGGTGTGGCACATGGACTCAGTAGTTGTGGCTCCGAGGCTTTAGAGCACAGGCTCCATAGTTGTGGCTCACGGGCCCAGCTGTTCCACAGCATGTGGGATCCTCCCAGGTCAGAGATTGAACCCGTGTCTCCTGCATTGGCAGGCGAATTCTTTACCACTGAGCTACCAGGGAAGCCCCATTCCAGTATTCTTGCCTGGGAAATTCCATGGACAGCGGGGTATGGGGTCACAAAGAGTCAGACACCACTCAGCAACTGAGCACACACGCCTGAGAGTTAAAAGATAAAAGGCAACCTGGATGCTTGCAAGCTATGCCCCCTTTACCAATCTCAGCTGTCAGGAGACAGAGAGCTCCTGGGAGAAACTTCCCACCACACGAGACTTGTTGATGGATTACATGGGATGCGGTGTGTGTGTGCGTGTGTGTGTGACTTAGCTGGTGGTTTAGAAAACGTAAGGCTCCGTGTCCTCAGGGAAGACCCCCAGGTCACATTCAAGTCATGTCATCAGACCTCTGCAACCCACTACCTTTCCTGGATCAGGAGGTTCCCCTAGGCCCTTTTTTGGGCAACAGCAGGAACCACCCAGAACTCAGAGACGAAGCTGGCGTTTCCCCTCTCCCTCCTTCTCCAGAAGCCAGAGCACAGCTGTCACTCGGCCCTCGGGACCAGTTTCTGTCTCTGGCTTTTCACCCACCCGCCACAGCACAGGCAAGAAGCTTGATTGCCACGGGTTGTCCTGGCTTGGTGCCCTGATTACGGCCGCCGCTGAAGATGGCCTGCTGACAGTTTGATTACCGGCGACCTTCAGAGCCAGCTGGGTTGGAAATATGATTTATAATCAAATTACAGGGAATTCTATTGCGAGAAGCCTGGAGGACCCGAGCAGCCATCCTCAGAGGCAGTCCCTACCCCACCCCACCTGCCGCTGGCTTTCCCAGCAGGAGACATGGGGCCACAGAGGGACTTGAAAGAGTTCAGACCAGCTCAGATTAAGCCTGAGCTCCGGCTCTTACTGGCTGTGTGATCTTAGGCAAGAGACCTAATTCCTCTGGATTCCACGTTCCACTGTAAAATGGGAATGCTGTAGGCCCCAGGGGCTCTTGTTGCATAGTTGTGGCTCACACAGGCTTCAGTAGGTGTGGCACATGGACTCAGTAGTTGTGGCTGGTTCCACCAGGGCATGTTCCACAGCATGTGGGATCCTCCCAGGTCAGAGATTGAACCCGTGTCTCCTGCATTGGCAGGCGAATTCTTTACCACTGAGCTACCAGGGAAGCCCCATTCCAGTATTCTTGCCTGGGAAATTCCATGGACAGCGGGGTATGGGGTCACAAAGAGTCAGACACCACTCAGCAACTGAGCACACACGCCTGAGAGTTAAAAGATAAAAGGCAACCTGGATGCTTGCAAGCTATGCCCCCTTTACCAATCTCAGCTGTCAGGAGACAGAGAGCTCCTGGGAGAAACTTCCCACCACACGAGACTTGTTGATGGATTACATGGGATGCGGTGTGTGTGTGCGTGTGTGTGTGACTTAGCTGGTGGTTTAGAAAACGTAAGGCTCCGTGTCCTCAGGGAAGACCCCCAGGTCACATTCAAGTCATGTCATCAGACCTCTGCAACCCACTACCTTTCCTGGATCAGGAGGTTCCCCTAGGCCCTTTTTTGGGCAACAGCAGGAACCACCCAGAACTCAGAGACGAAGCTGGCGTTTCCCCTCTCCCTCCTTCTCCAGAAGCCAGAGCACAGCTGTCACTCGGCCCTCGGGACCAGTTTCTGTCTCTGGCTTTTCACCCACCCGCCACAGCACAGGCAAGAAGCTTGATTGCCACGGGTTGTCCTGGCTTGGTGCCCTGATTACGGCCGCCGCTGAAGATGGCCTGCTGACAGTTTGATTACCGGCGACCTTCAGAGCCAGCTGGGTTGGAAATATGATTTATAATCAAATTACAGGGAATTCTATTGCGAGAAGCCTGGAGGACCCGAGCAGCCATCCTCAGAGGCAGTCCCTACCCCACCCCCACCTGCCGCTGGCTTTCCCAGCAGGAGACATGGGGCCACAGAGGGACTTGAAAGAGTTCAGACCAGCTCAGATTAAGCCTGAGCTCCGGCTCTTACTGGCTGTGTGATCTTAGGCAAGAGACCTAATTCCTCTGGATTCCACGTTCCCATCTGTAAAATGGGAATGCAAAGAGAACTATCTCAGAGGACTGGGTGGGGATTATATACAATCATATGCGTAAAGTGCTTAGCACAGGGCCAGGCACAGAGCCAAGGGGCACTCACTCACTCTCTCAGTGCATAGGAACCATTGTTATTCATAAGAGAAGCAGAGACCTGGGACAGTCCAGCTGCCCCGGTGTTAGGGTTCCCTGGGCATTAGACCTGCTCCCTCCTTGTCTTTCTGCAGATGATTATTAGGGGCCTTGCAAGAAAAGGCTGGCTATCCATCGAGCGTGGAATCCATTCTATATGGTTGGTACCTGGCCAAGCTACTTGTGAATTCTTTTAAATATCAGCCCTATCCTGACCCCAGGGGATAATGAGTCTTATAAACCCTGTAATTACTCTAGTCACCGATGAGGCAGCTCTCCCAACCCTTCACAGAGGGAGCCTTGTGCCCTTCCTCCTGGGTGGTCAAGTTCAGGCCTCTGTCAGGGTCTAAGGGCTTCCCAGGTCGCTCCTGGCTGCCTGCCGATGTAGGAAACGTGAAGAGACACAGGTTTTATCCTGGGTCAGGAAGACCCCCTAGAGGAGGGCACAGCCACGCACTCCAGTATTCTTGCCTGGAGAATCCCATGGACAGAGAATCCTGACGGGCTACAGTCACAGGGAGATGGACACGACTGAAGCAACTTCACATACACGTCCGGGTCTAAAATGGAGCACATCTGGACAGGTGCTGAAACCGGCAGGGTCACCGTGACCCCAGTCACGGTCCTAAGCCAGGGATAAAAAGTCTCCTTGAGTAAGGGCAGTGCAGTCCCAAGAGCTGAACAGGAAGGTGATCTCTCCACCTGCCACCCTGGGACCCCCCTCGAGTACAGGACCCAGTTAGGGAGCTAGGGGTTCCCCATATGGGCACAGGCTGGCGGGGAAGAGAAGGCAGGGAGCCCAGGATGGGGAGGGGCGTCAGGCCTGCTGTTCGTGCACCACAGAGTGGCCCAGCCGCTGCCTGGAGCAGCCCAGGCGCGATGTGTGAAGGCAGGTGGGGTCAGGGCGCCAGGCACACAAGCAGAAGCACATGCACAGTCACACACACACGCACACGCCTCTCATGTACCCACGCACACCCTATCACACTCAACACACACCCACTCACCTTCCACACTCCATACACACACAAGACACACATACCCTATACATCCCCTCCACATAACCACCCATCCTTATGCACACTGACACATGACACACTATGCCATACATACTCTGACACACACCCACATTCATACACAATCACACACACATTCAGTGAGGCGTTGACCAGTCAAGGATGTCTTGAAAAGGTCACCAAGACTTTTCTGGTTGGTCTGAGAATTAATTAAGATACCCCTAGGTCAATTGTAGCTCAATAAATAACAGTTACTATTAAATATGAACTAACGGGGCTTACTACACCCTTCCTATTCACAATCTTTTCCAAAATACAAAACGTATGGTGTCTATCATCTAATATCTAACCTGTCTTCTTTACATTTTATATAGAACCAGGTAGAGTGTCTATAGATAAATGCACACATCCATCACAAATGTCGGTTTCCCTTTGGAAAATATCATCTGTTCCATGAGCTCCATGGTGAAAGGCTGGCTGAGCAGTCCTTCTAAATCTCCAGCTTGACGGAGGGACCCCCAGCAGCTGTTCCAGGCTCCTCGCTCGCCCCCTGCCTGCCCTCACAGGCAGCCAGGGTCCTCCATTCCTGCTCACAATCCCTGCTTCCCGGAGGAGGAGACCTCTGCCTCTCGCCCGAGATTTTTACGCTGAGCCCAACCTCAGCTCATCGAATTGAATTATCAGCCTTGTGAGCACGCCTTTGGGTCTGGCTTTTATTTTCTCTCCTCTCACCCTGCTCCTATCCTTCCTCCTCATCCAAGGGAAGATACTGTTTCTCCACCAGCACTCCTGGGCTGTTTCCTGTGAGAGCTTCTCTTATGTCACCAGTCCTCGTAACTGGAGGCTTCTCATGGAAGCTGAGACCTCAGTCCTCCACACACTCTCCTTTTTCATCTTTCAATGGGTCACTCATTCCTCTAATTTTTTTTTGGGGGGGGGGCTGCACTAGGTCTCTGTTGCTGTACGTAGGCTTTTCTCGAGATGTGACGAGGGGGGCTACTCCCTAGCTGTGAGGCTCAGTAGCTGCTGATGCAGGGGCACGGCTGCCCTGTGGCAGTGTGGAATCTTCCTGGACCACGGAACAAAACCATGTCCTCTGCACTGACAGGCAGATTCTTAACTACTGGGCCACCAGGGAAGTCCCCTCTGCTTCCCAAAATGAAGTACATAAGACCTGTCCACCCCTGGCTCTTGATTCCCAAATCCTCAAGGTCAGACCTCAGCAGCCACATTTTCCCCTTGCAACATCAGCAACTTCCAGGCTCCGCTCAAAGGACATTATGCTCAGCCTCCTTAACCCCGGAACTCAAGGTCCCTTCTGCTCTTTCAGTAGGCTCACATCACCATTCTTTAAAATACCTGCCCGGTCAGCCCTGTTCCTCTCATGGTGGCCACCTCCCACCCCAGCTCCCCAACTTCAGCTTCATCCATGCAGGTGTTTCCCCAGCCCTGTCGCTACGGGCACCATGGTCATCCCTACAAGCCAGTCTCAGAGCTAGGCAGACTCTTTTCCTTGTCAAAACAATAAAACACCCAGTACTTTAACCAGCAAAAAAATGGCTTATTTGGGAGCAGCAAAGAATTACAATTCAGGACATGCAACTATGGTGAACCCTGTGCAAGTCCAGTTAGGAGAGGAAACCAGAGGAGAGGGGAAATTGGGAGGGACAGTTATGAACAAAAAAGTCCACTGGAGGAAACCGAGAGCTGGAAGCATAGTGCCTTTTTACGGGCAGGATTGTGACAGTCTCTCATTGGCTGAGCTTTTGCCAGGCAAGGGGAATTATTTTCTTCTCCTGGTGGCCCTAGTAGAGTCACTTTCTGCTGGAGACGCAAATGACTTCTCTTCCTGTTGGGATCTTTATTGATTCTGAATGGCGCTTGCACGGGAGTTCCCCTTTCTAGCCTGACTGCATTTTAGTAAGGTTTCCTCTTATTAACATTGCCCCATTTTGACCAAGATATTTCTGTAAAAGCTAAGATAGTCCAGAGCCAGGTTTTCTTATCTTGTTTGTTCTTTGGGTTTTTTTTTTTTTTATTCTTTTGTTACTTTGTTCTGTTTTTTTCTTTTGCTACCAGCATTCAGTGGCCTTTTGTCCCTCAAAACCAGGAAGGACCTTTCCTGAAGGCCATGTCCCACATCGCAGGAAAGAAATGCACAGACCAGAAGTCTAATGTGGTCACGTTTGACTACCAAGAGGAATGGGAGGGAGACAGCTCAGGCATTTCCCATCTAAAGTCTGCATCTTCAAAAAGTGACTCCAGCAAGGGCACCCTTAACACTGCAGGAATTAACCAAGTGCTTTATGAAGACACGGTGCAGAAATAAACAGGACGTAATTAAACAGTTTGTTATCTCAAAGAAACTGTTTAGAACCAAATGTTTTGTCAATATTTGTACATTCCGAGACTATGAATTTGGATAGAAATCCAGAGTTATTTTACAGTCTACATGAAAGAGAGAAACCTCTATGCATTCTAAACGCTCCCACAGGCCTGGTCCAGACATCTTGGGAAAGCTGTCTCATCTGATGTTGTCTGCTTCAATTCCAGGAAATTCTTGCCTTCAAGCCACCAGATGGTCTGCAGGTCCAGTCTGAGGGTCTGGTGCTTTCTTTAGATGTATCGTGTGCATTCAGGAGTCTATTTCCTGTCATTTGTTGGCATAAAGGTAGGTCAGCAGTGCCTGATAGGGACCATTCCAATGATGCTAAAGAGAGCCCTTCTGGAGGTGTCTTTTCCAGCAGATGAAATCTCCAGGCTGAAAAGCGTGATGCTCCAGGTCCCCCTCTCTAGAGAGCACACTGTAAAAAGATTGCTCTTAGCAAAGCATGGTTACTTTGAATTGAAGCAATGAAACCTTTCAGTATTGAGTTATACCTTCTTTTATCAGCTGAAGATAAAAAGAGGCATTAGGTGACCTGTGACTATCTCAAAAGGAGACAATTTATGAGTTCCAAAGGGGGTGGGTTTGAGATTATTGAGAAGGACTAACAGCAACACTTTGGGCAAGCTGTTTGGAGGATCTCTACAAATTTTGCCAATTGGGTCTTAACAGTGCCGTGGGTACATTCAACTAACCCTGAGGACAGAAGATAGCACAGTAAAAAATTTATAAAACTAGCCGAAGAGCACAGACTTGTTGAAGCATCTGACCAATAAAATGAGTTCCTCAATCAGTATAAAGTTCAAGAGGGCTTCTCTTGGTAGAGATAATCTTTTCTAAAAGACTGCTTCTTCTAAAACTGTAGCCACAGGAGAAGCAAAGGCCTGTCTGTAAGGGAAGGTTTCAGTCCAGTGAGAAAATATACAGACCATGACTAAAACATATTTATATCCATGAGAAGGGAACAGCTATATGAATTCCATCTGCCAAGCTTCGAATGGCTCATTAAGCAATTCAAGATGTCTGGGAGGCCGGCAAACAGGTTCCTCTGGCTTATATTTTGGACAGATGGGACAAGAAGGTAGGCAATCTGTGGTCTTATTAATATTTCCCCATAAGTACGGGTTCACGGATGCTATTGTTTGTTAGCTTCAGGCAGTGGTGAGGGGTTTTGTAGCGAAGGAGGGGAGGAGAGTGGCAGGGCTGAGGTCAGCTACCAAGAGAAAGGGCTATGTGAGGAGCGGTCAGCAAAAGACTGTCAAAAGAGGTGAGGCAACTGACCAAAGAGCGTTGACTGGATGGAAATTCAGGAGGGCTACCACTACACGGGGCTTCACTGGTAGCTGAGCTGGTAAAGAATCCACCTGCAATGCAGGAGACCCTGGTTCAATTCCAGGGTTGGGAAGATCCCCTGGAGGAGGGAACAGCTAGCCCCTCCAGTATTCTTGCCTGGGGAGTTCCATGACTCACGAAGAGTCAGATACTGAGAGACTTTCATTTTCACTTCCACCACTTTAGGTACAAAGACGGCTGAATGGGATTCCGTGACTATCTTTTCAGTGGCCTTAACCAGAGGGCAGTGGCAGGAATGGCTCTGAAGCAAGGCAGGGGTGGTGACCCTGTACTGCAGGCTCCAGCTGTTGCTGTCGCACCCAACAGGTCGACGATGGTCCACATGGTTTTGAATGAGTGCTCCAAGGACATTCCCTTTCTTCTCATATACAAAGAGGAAAAGGGAAGCTGGTAATTAGAACATCCAAAGGCTGGTGGTATCATTAAGCTTTTCTTTAAGTCGTTTCAGCAACACTTTGGGCAGTGTTTGGAGGATCTCTACAAATTTTGCCAATTGGGTCTTAACAGCCGTGGGTACATTCAACTAACCCTGAGGACAGAAGATAGCACAGTAAAAAATTTATAAAACTAGCCGAAGAGCACAGACTTGTTGAAGCATCTGACCAATAAAATGAGTTCCTCAATCAGTATAAAGTTCAAGAGGGCTTCTCTTGGTAGAGATAATCTTTTCTAAAAGACTGCTTCTTCTAAAACTGTAGCCACAGGAGAAGCAAAGGCCTGTCTGTAAGGGAAGGTTTCAGTCCAGTGAGAAAATATACAGACCATGACTAAAACATATTTATATCCATGAGAAGGGAACAGCTATATGAATTCCATCTGCCAAGCTTCGAATGGCTCATTAAGCAATTCAAGATGTCTGGGAGGCCGGCAAACAGGTTCCTCTGGCTTATATTTTGGACAGATGGGACAAGAAGGTAGGCAATCTGTGGTCTTATTAATATTTCCCCATAAGTACGGGTTCACGGATGCTATTGTTTGTTAGCTTCAGGCAGTGGTGAGGGGTTTTGTAGCGAAGGAGGGGAGGAGAGTGGCAGGGCTGAGGTCAGCTACCAAGAGAAAGGGCTATGTGAGGAGCGGTCAGCAAAAGACTGTCAAAAGAGGTGAGGCAACTGACCAAAGAGCGTTGACTGGATGGAAATTCAGGAGGGCTACCACTACACGGGGCTTCACTGGTAGCTGAGCTGGTAAAGAATCCACCTGCAATGCAGGAGACCCTGGTTCAATTCCAGGGTTGGGAAGATCCTGGAGGAGGGATCAGCTAGCCCCTCCAGTATTCTTGCCTGGGGAGTTCCATGACTCACGAAGAGTCAGATACTGAGAGACTTTCATTTTCACTTCCACCACTTTAGGTACAAAGACGGCTGAATGGGATTCCGTGACTATCTTTTCAGTGGCCTTAACCAGAGGGCAGTGGCAGGAATGGCTCTGAAGCAAGGCAGGGGTGGTGACCCTGTACTGCAGGCTCCAGCTGTTGCTGTCGCACCCAACAGGTCGACGATGGTCCACATGGTTTTGAATGAGTGCTCCAAGGACATTCCCTTTCTTCTCATATACAAAGAGGAAAAGGGAAGCTGGTAATTAGAACATCCAAAGGCAGGTGGTATCATTAAGCTTTTCTTTAAGGTTTCAAAGTCTATGTCATCTTGTTCTCCCCCAATTAATGGGGTCAAATTTACTGGGTTTTAATGAAGCATATAGGGGTGACCATAAGAGGGAAATCTGGAATTCAATTTCAACAGTAGCCAGATAGCCTGAGACAACCTTATAATTGGCACTGAGTCTTTGTTTTTTAATTTTTTAACTCAACTTTTTATTTATTTGTTCTTTTTGGGCTGTGCTGGGTCTTTGTTCCTGCACGGGCTTTTCTCTAGTTGTGGCAAGCGAGGGTTACTCTCTAGGTGCAGTGTGCAGGCTCCTCATTGTGGTGGCTTCTCTTGTTGTAGAGCACAGTCTTTAGAGTGAGGACTTTCGTCTCTGCAGAACATGAGCTCAGTAATTGCAGCTCCTGGGCTCTAGAGCACAGGCCAAATAGCTGCGGTGCACAGGCTTGGTTGCTCCACAGTGTGGAATCTTCCTAGATCAGGGATCGAACCTGTATCTCCTGCATTGGCAGGCAGATTCTTTACCACTGAGCCACCATGGAAGCCTGGTGGCTAGTTTTTGATTTGAGGAAGTTCAGGATGCTATGAAATCTATCTGGATCCAAACACAGTATCTGTTCTGAGATCAGCTGCCCTAAATACCAAACCCGAATTTGAGCAAACTGCAACTTTCTTTGAAGACTTTATGTCTCTTTAAGGTCAAATTTTCAGCATAGGATATTGTCTTCCTGTGAGATTTGAGAAAGAGAGCACACAGGCAAATCATCTACATATTATGATAAAGCAGAACATCTAGAAAAACTCCACATCATCCACATCCACTTCCGAGATTTGTAAAAAGGGCTTTCTGTGAAACCCTGGGGCATTATGTAACCAGTGTATTGTCCATCCCAGGAGAAGGCAAAGAGATTACTGCCTAGCCTTATCAGCTAGAATACTGAAAAAGACACAGTATAGATTAGGTACAGTGGAAACTTTGCTTCCAGTGGGAACAGACGGCAGTCGCACGTAGGGTTAGGAACAACAGAATGCCAAAGGATAACAGTATTTTTATTGCCTGGAGATCCTGGACAAACCTCCATTTTCAGGCCTCGGGTTTTCTCACAGGTAAAACAGGGGAATGACAGGGACTGGCACAAGGGGTTAGGAGGCCATGAGCCTTGAAATCTTTTAAAGGCTTTGTACCTTGAAGCGATTTACTTACCTATTGCTGCTGTTGTTTAGCCACTAAGTTATGTCTGACTCTTTGAGACCCCATGGACTATACAGCCCACCAGGATCCTCTGTCCATGAGATTTCCCAGGCAAAAACACTGGAGTGGGTTGACAGGGAATTGATTAATACTGTGAGGAGGTTTGGAGTGGTCTATATGAATCTTGACAAAAGGTGCACTGTGGATTTCACCAATATCCATTGGAGACTTTTGCCAACTGAGGAGTGTTGGCACAAATGGTCAGTATTTCAAGAATAGGCTCCAAGAGTGTTGGACACAGAACTAAGAGGTTAAAAGATGATTTATGAAAGATGATTATGATTCATGAAACTTAAAAGCTTTTGTACAGCAAAAGAAATTACAAAAAAAAGTTCAACAGACACCCCACAGAGTGGGAGAAAATCATAGCAAATGAAACAACAGACAAAGAATTAATCTCCAAAATCTACAAGCAACTCAGACAACTCAGCACAGGGAAAATGAGCAGCCCAATCAAAAAATGGGAAAAAGATCTAAAGAGACGCCTCTCCAAAGAGGACATACAAATGGTCCAAAAATACATGAAACGATGCTCAACCTCGCTTATTATCAGAGAAATGCAAATTAAAACCACAATGAGATACCACCTCACACCTGTCAGAATGGCCATCATCAACAAATCGACAGACAACAAATGCTGGAGAGGGTGTGGAGAAAAGGGAACCCTCTTGCATTGCTGGTGGGAATGTAAATTAATACAACCTCTATGGAAGACAATATGGAGATTCCTTAAAAAACTAAAAATAGAAGTACCCTATGACCCAGCAATCCCACTATTAGGCCTATATCCTGATGAAATCAAAACTGAAAGAGGCACCTGTACCCCAATGTTCATTGCAGCTCTCTATACAATAGCCAGAACATGGAAGCAACCTAGATGTCCATCGACAAATGAATGGATCCAGAAGCTCTGGACAAACCTCCATTTTCAGGCCTCGGGTTTTCTCACAGGTAAAACAGGGGAATGACAGGGACTGGCACAAGGGGTTAGGAGGCCATGAGCCTTGAAATCTTTTAAAGGCTTTGTACCTTGAAGCGATTTACTTACCTATTGCTGCTGTTGTTTAGCCACTAAGTTATGTCTGACTCTTTGAGACCCCATGGACTATACAGCCCACCAGGATCCTCTGTCCATGAGATTTCCCAGGCAAAAACACTGGAGTGGGTTGACAGGGAATTGATTAATACTGTGAGGAGGTTTGGAGTGGTCTATATGAATCTTGACAAAAGGTGCACTGTGGATTTCACCAATATCCATTGGAGACTTTTGCCAACTGAGGAGTGTTGGCACAAATGGTCAGTATTTCAAGAATAGGCTCCAAGAGTGTTGGACACAGAACTAAGAGGTTAAAAGATGATTTATGAAAGATGATTATGATTCATGAAACTTAAAAGCTTTTGTACAGCAAAAGAAATTACAAAAAAAAGTTCAACAGACACCCCACAGAGTGGGAGAAAATCATAGCAAATGAAACAACAGACAAAGAATTAATCTCCAAAATCTACAAGCAACTCAGACAACTCAGCACAGGGAAAATGAGCAGCCCAATCAAAAAATGGGAAAAAGATCTAAAGAGACGCCTCTCCAAAGAGGACATACAAATGGTCCAAAAATACATGAAACGATGCTCAACCTCGCTTATTATCAAAGAAATGCAAATTAAAACCACAATGAGATACCACCTCACACCTGTCAGAATGGCCATCATCAACAAATCGACAGACAACAAATGCTGGAGAGGGTGTGGAGAAAAGGGAACCCTCTTGCATTGCTGGTGGGAATGTAAATTAATACAACCTCTATGGAAGACAATATGGAGATTCCTTAAAAAACTAAAAATAGAAGTACCCTATGACCCAGCAATCCCACTATTAGGCCTATATCCTGATGAAATCAAAACTGAAAGAGGCACCTGTACCCCAATGTTCATTGCAGCTCTCTATACAATAGCCAGAACATGGAAGCAACCTAGATGTCCATCGACAAATGAATGGATCCAGAAGCTCTGGTACATATATACAATGGAATACTACTCAGCTGTTAAAAGAAATGCAGAAGACTCAGTCCTAATGAGGTGGCTGGCTTTAGAACCTATCATAAAAAGTGAAGTAAGTCAAAAAGAGAAAGACAAGTATAGTATACTAACTCATATATATGGGATCTAGTAAGATGGTCATGATAACACACACAGTGAACTCATGAAAAAACAGAGAATAGACATAAAGACATTGTGGAGACCGAACAATGGGAGGGAGTAACATGGGAACCTATACTGTCATGTGTAGAAAAGATAGCTATTGTCATTGTGCTAGGGGAATAGGAGTACCTACAACCACTTGGAGCAATGGTCTGGAGGGATGTGGGGGGGAACCTGGGTGGGGGGAGGGTCAAGGGATATGCATCTGATTGATCTGGGAACATACATGTACAAAAATAAATAAATAAATAAATAAATAAAAAAGAAAAAAAAAAAGATGATTTAATTTACCTGGCTGGATATTTTGAGGCTACTCTCAAATTCTAGAATTATTTCCCTTTTGGGGATAAAGCAATTCTGGGCATAATACTCTTCCAAGAAGCCTTAACCTAATAATGAATGGAGTCAGAGAAGCTAAGGAGAAAGGCCGTGTATCTCTCAAAGGGCCCACACAAAAGGGAGAAGGCTCAGAGAGAAGAGCCTGTTGAGGATTTTTAGAGATCCCTATCTGAACTGTCTTAGCTTTCTGCAGTGGGATGGAGCACCAAGAGTATGGCTCTGCTGTCAGTAAGGACAAGAATTCCTTCCTAATCTGGAGAGATGTTTCTTCGTGCTGATTAAGAGAGAAAACTGGGAAGAGCCCCATAGCTCTCCGGAACCCCCTCACTGGGCATTAGGAGAAGATCTGAAAGGCTGATGAGAAGGCTGACATGCTCAAATTTACAGGAATCTTTTTTCTGATGCCCTGGCTCTTTGCAATAGCAGAAAGTAGGTTTTTTATTTTGTTTAGGGACCTCCAGTTGCTGGAGTTGAAGATTAAGAATTTAACCTTCTTAATTAAGAAGTGCCACCAGTTTGGCAAATTAACTAAACCTGGAGTGGACACAGTTTCCCATTTCATCCTGCTCCTTTTAACAAAAAGAGAAAAGATCCCAGTTTCACCTGTTAATAAGCATGGAGATTAACAGTTACCCTATGGACTCACCATCTGAAGGAAGACCAGAGTTTTCTTTTAAAATAACCTAAAGTTGATAAGAATAATCATGAACAGGTTCATCAGATTTTTGTGTGCAAGGCTGAATTAGATTTTGATCAACAGGCTTAGGAAAGGCTATTATAATTGTTTGGTGGAGGTTTTCATTGAGTGTTCTAGCCTCTTGCCAGAAGTTAAGGGTTTGCTCTTCTAAAACTCCTCCAGAATGTTCCCACGGAGTTAGTTTCATTCAGTGCTTGCTAGACCCACAACAACAAGCACGTGAATTAATTGATATAAATCTGAGAAATCAGACTGGCAGGTTTGAAAAACTGTGCTAAAATCTTCAGCAAACCCACAGGGCTCCTCAGTTACATAAGGAAACTCCTTAACAATCCATCCAGAGAACATAGGTAATCTGGGCTTTATTTGGGTACTCTGAAGATTTACCTCTAAAGGGTCAGGCTCTGATAGGTCTAGGAGAAAGACGGCTCTAGAGCTGGAGCCTGAGACAAAGAGGAGACCAACGCGAAGCTTCAGACGCCATTTTGTTTTTCTTTAATCATTTGTTTGCCTCGGTTCATTTAATTACTGTGTTTTTCAAAGAGGCCATTTTTAGATTCCTGATAATGTTTGGAAACCTCAAAATACCTGTCACAACAGATCGCCAATTCCACTTTGATGATTTCAGGGCCATGGCTGTCTAATATAGTTTTGAGAAAGATAAGTCTAGGGAATTCAAAAGTTCCCCATCATATCCATTGATTTCCTAAATTACTTTTGATTAGTCAGTCCATTTAGTTAAGAAGGCTGACATGCTCAAATTTACAGGAATCTTTTTTCTGATGCCCTGGCTCTTTGCAATAGCAGAAAGTAGGTTTTTTATTTTGTTTAGGGACCTCCAGTTGCTGGAGTTGAAGATTAAGAATTTAACCTTCTTAATTAAGAAGTGCCACCAGTTTGGCAAATTAACTAAACCTGGAGTGGACACAGTTTCCCATTTCATCCTGCTCCTTTTAACAAAAAGAGAAAAGATCCCAGTTTCACCTGTTAATAAGCATGGAGATTAACAGTTACCCTATGGACTCACCATCTGAAGGAAGACCAGAGTTTTCTTTTAAAATAACCTAAAGTTGATAAGAATAATCATGAACAGGTTCATCAGATTTTTGTGTGCAAGGCTGAATTAGATTTTGATCAACAGGCTTAGGAAAGGCTATTATAATTGTTTGGTGGAGGTTTTCATTGAGTGTTCTAGCCTCTTGCCAGAAGTTAAGGGTTTGCTCTTCTAAAACTCCTCCAGAATGTTCCCACGGAGTTAGTTTCATTCAGTGCTTGCTAGACCCACAACAACAAGCACGTGAATTAATTGATATAAATCTGAGAAATCAGACTGGCAGGTTTGAAAAACTGTGCTAAAATCTTCAGCAAACCCACAGGGCTCCTCAGTTACATAAGGAAACTCCTTAACAATCCATCCAGAGAACATAGGTAATCTGGGCTTTATTTGGGTACTCTGAAGATTTACCTCTAAAGGGTCAGGCTCTGATAGGTCTAGGAGAAAGACGGCTCTAGAGCTGGAGCCTGAGACAAAGAGGAGACCAACGCGAAGCTTCAGACGCCATTTTGTTTTTCTTTAATCATTTGTTTGCCTCGGTTCATTTAATTACTGTGTTTTTCAAAGAGGCCATTTTTAGATTCCTGATAATGTTTGGAAACCTCAAAATACCTGTCACAACAGATCGCCAATTCCACTTTGATGATTTCAGGGCCATGGCTGTCTAATATAGTTTTGAGAAAGATAAGTCTAGGGAATTCAAAAGTTCCCCATCATATCCATTGATTTCCTAAATTACTTTTGATTAGTCAGTCCATTTAGTTAAGAAATGTACATGAGGAAGGACGGTGTTTTAAAACACAATTGCCCAGTGTCCCTAAAAGGAAGGTCCCCTCAAGACATTTGGATAAATGGATCCCATTTTTTCAGAGGTTTTTCTCTAGAACAAAACAATCATTCTTAAATAGCCCACAGGTCAAATACCTGCAGAGTTCCAGTAGGAACAGTCTGATTTCAAAAGTCTGAGGCCAAAACGCTGAGTACTCACAGACAAAACAAAACAAAACAGGACAAAACCTTCAAACGGATCCTAAATAAAATCTAGAGAGCTTCAAAATGCAAAAATGAGCTTAGATCCAGGAGGAAAACTTACCCTCACACTCCAGGATCAGCGGGAAAGCAGTGTGCTCAGGGGGCTCCGTGGGTACCAGGGCCTATTTGCTCGCCAACGTCGGAGTTGACAGTGGTCTTCTCCACATCTCCATGGAATCTCCATGTAATATTAATCCAAAACAATAAAACTGCCAGCTATTTCACCAGAGGAGTGGGTTAATTTGGGAGCAGGAAAGAACTGCAACTCAGGACGAGAAACTATGGTGAATCACTTGGAGAGAAAACTCTTTTCTAGAAAGAGAAGGGAAAGTTGGGCAGGGCCATTATAAGCAAAAAGTCCATTGGAGGAAACTGGGAGTTTGAAGTATATTGTCTTTTCATTGGCTGGGTTGTGGCAGCCTCTCATTGGCTGAGCTGTTGCCAGGCGAGGAGAAAATCTTCCTCCTTCTGGTTTCCTTCCTGCCAGAGATGCAAGGTACATCTTCCTGTTGGTGTGTGTGTGTGTATATATATATATATATATATATATACATATATATATATGTATGTATATATATATCAACATTGATTGGTACATGCCTGAGAGCTCCCCTTCTGGCCTCTTGACTCCATTTTGTTGATGTTTTCTTATTGATTTGCATAGCATCTGCCCTCTTCTGATGCATAAATACTCATTACACAATCTAAGGAAAGTGGCATCACCATCTTGGTGTTTGAGAGTGGGTAGCATACCTTATTTCTATGATCCCAAAGCGTAGCCAGGGCTGGCATTTAACAATTAATTCATTTTTATCTGACGAGAAGTTATTGACTGTTATTGCTCAGTACCCTGGGGAAACCAAAAAGATACATTCCCTGCCCTCATAGAGCTTAATGTCTAGAAAGGGGGATAGAAAACCAGCATAGAAAAAAGACATATATAAATGACAATTATTGATCACTGCTCAGAAGAAGATAGGGATATTATGAGAGAAAATAATGGAGAAACCTAATTCCTGTGTTTGATGAATTAACAAGTCAAGGAATGAGTTAATTCAATCATCCAATCAAAGAACAGTGGAGAAATCTGATCTTCTAAGGATGAGTGTATGCGGTGGCTGCAAGCATGTCCACTGAAGTCAGGCTGCTTGAGTTGATATCTTAGATGGGCCACAAACTAGCTGTGTGACCTTGCACAAGTACTTAACCTCTCTGTGTCTCACTTTCCCCACTGATAAAATGTGAGATAACAATAGTATCTCAATTCACTGGTTCTTAATCAGTTTTGGCTGTGTAATGAACAATCCCGAGATCTCAGTGGCTTACAATCTCTATGTTCATTTTCTTTCTCACGGGTTTTTTCAGTCAGCTGAGGCTCTGCTGGGTTTGGTCGTGATCAGCAGGAAAGAACTGCAACTCAGGACGAGAAACTATGGTGAATCACTTGGAGAGAAAACTCTTTTCTAGAAAGAGAAGGGAAAGTTGGGCAGGGCCATTATAAGCAAAAAGTCCATTGGAGGAAACTGGGAGTTTGAAGTATATTGTCTTTTCATTGGCTGGGTTGTGGCAGCCTCTCATTGGCTGAGCTGTTGCCAGGCGAGGAGAAAATCTTCCTCCTTCTGGTTTCCTTCCTGCCAGAGATGCAAGGTACATCTTCCTGTTGGTGTGTGTGTGTGTATATATATATATATATATATATATATACATATATATATATGTATGTATATATATATCAACATTGATTGGTACATGCCTGAGAGCTCCCCTTCTGGCCTCTTGACTCCATTTTGTTGATGTTTTCTTATTGATTTGCATAGCATCTGCCCTCTTCTGATGCATAAATACTCATTACACAATCTAAGGAAAGTGGCATCACCATCTTGGTGTTTGAGAGTGGGTAGCATACCTTATTTCTATGATCCCAAAGCGTAGCCAGGGCTGGCATTTAACAATTAATTCATTTTATCTGACGAGAAGTTATTGACTGTTATTGCTCAGTACCCTGGGGAAACCAAAAAGATACATTCCCTGCCCTCATAGAGCTTAATGTCTAGAAAGGGGGATAGAAAACCAGCATAGAAAAAAGACATATATAAATGACAATTATTGATCACTGCTCAGAAGAAGATAGGGATATTATGAGAGAAAATAATGGAGAAACCTAATTCCTGTGTTTGATGAATTAACAAGTCAAGGAATGAGTTAATTCAATCATCCAATCAAAGAACAGTGGAGAAATCTGATCTTCTAAGGATGAGTGTATGCGGTGGCTGCAAGCATGTCCACTGAAGTCAGGCTGCTTGAGTTGATATCTTAGATGGGCCACAAACTAGCTGTGTGACCTTGCACAAGTACTTAACCTCTCTGTGTCTCACTTTCCCCACTGATAAAATGTGAGATAACAATAGTATCTCAATTCACTGGTTCTTAATCAGTTTTGGCTGTGTAATGAACAATCCCGAGATCTCAGTGGCTTACAATCTCTATGTTCATTTTCTTTCTCACGGGTTTTTTCAGTCAGCTGAGGCTCTGCTGGGTTTGGTCGTGATCAGCAGGTCTTGGCTTCAAGTTATGAGTTGTGTTCATGTTGGCTCTGTGTTTCTGCTCAAATCCAAGATCAAGGTGCCAGCGGGGTTGGCTTCTGGTGAGACCTCGCCTCCTGCCTTGCAGACAGTCACCTTCTCCCTGTGTCCTCGCTTGGCCTTTCCTCCCCGTGCATACTCCTGCTGTCTCTCCTTCTTCTAATAAGGAAGGATACTAGTCCTATTGAATTCGGACCCTAGCCTTATGACCTCCTTAAACCTCAGTTATCCCCTTAAAGGACTTCCCTGGTAGCTCAGATGGTAAATAATCTGCCTGCAATGCAGGAGACCTAGGTTCCATCCCCGAATTGGGAAGATGCCCTGGATAAGGGCATGTCTACCCACTCCAGGATTCTTGCCTGGAGAATTCCGTGGACAAAGGAGCCTGGTGGGCTACAGTCCATGGGGTCCCAAAGAGTCAGACACGACAGAGCGACTAACACTTTCACACCTTCACCCCCTTAAAGGCCTTATCTGCACACTGGAGGTTAGTGCTTCAACATATGGATTTGGACGGACACAATTCAGTCCAAAACAGGTTGAAAATATACTCCCCTTATTCCAGAGGGAGCTCCTGTCACATCACACAATAAAGAGTGAAGGGGCATAATTCTATATCTAGGAATAAAGAAACGATCCCAGTAATCTGAACTACTACAAATTGTTACAAGAGTTAAGTATGGTTATTCATGTAAAGTGTTTAAGATATGTCAGATTTGTCAAAGAGTGACATGTAATTCACCATATGTTGCACCTCAATATATTTGTAGATAGCTAGATGATTAATAGATAGGTGGATGGATAGATAAATGAATTTATTTATTAAAAATCGAATATTTGATCCTGAAACAGGGAAAGAACACCAGTGAGAAAACAGATGAAACCTGAACAAAGTCCAAAGATTACTTAACAGACTGTACCAAGGTTAATTTGTTAACTTTATTAAGTGTACTCTAATTAGGTAAGATTATCATTAGAGGAAACCGGGTGAAGGGTGTACAGGAACTCTCCATATCATCTTTGTAACTTTTCTGTAAATCTAAAATTATTCCCCCAAAAAAGCTAAAAAACAACTCCCCCCTCTGATTTCCTTCTGCCCACCAGAGGGGTGAGGAATTTCTGGCTTTGAGACTGTGCCTTCGTTTCTTCGGGCTGTGAGCTAACTGCCAAGACTCCATTACAGTCCAAAGTAGGGAACACATAATAGCATTTTAGTGCAAATGAGAAACTGCATTGAAATGAGACCACTGAAGTCACCAGGATCTTTGCAGGCAGCAGGCTGCTTCCCTGCACAAGGGGAAGACCAAGAGCCTCCCTGTCCAGCCCCATGACCACTAGGTATATGTGGTTACTGAGCCCCTGAAATGTGGCTGATCCAAACCGACAGGTTCTGTGAGAGTAAAGACTTACAATGAAAGTATAATATAAAATGTGCACGCATGCTAAGTCGCTTAAGGAGTGTCCGACTCTCGAATGGACTGTAGCCCACTAGGCTCCTCAGTCCATGGGGTCCCAAAGAGTCAGACACGACGGACACAATTCATGTTCTGCACACTGGAGGTTAGTGCTTCAACATATGGATTTGGACGGACACAATTCAGTCCAAAACAGGTTGAAAATATACTCCCCTTATTCCAGAGGGAGCTCCTGTCACATCACACAATAAAGAGTGAAGGGGCATAATTCTATATCTAGGAATAAAGAAACGATCCCAGTAATCTGAACTACTACAAATTGTTACAAGAGTTAAGTATGGTTATTCATGTAAAGTGTTTAAGATATGTCAGATTTGTCAAAGAGTGACATGTAATTCACCATATGTTGCACCTCAATATATTTGTAGATAGCTAGATGATTAATAGATAGGTGGATGGATAGATAAATGAATTTATTTATTAAAAATCGAATATTTGATCCTGAAACAGGGAAAGAACACCAGTGAGAAAACAGATGAAACCTGAACAAAGTCCAAAGATTACTTAACAGACTGTACCAAGGTTAATTTGTTAACTTTATTAAGTGTACTCTAATTAGGTAAGATTATCATTAGAGGAAACCGGGTGAAGGGTGTACAGGAACTCTCCATATCATCTTTGTAACTTTTCTGTAAATCTAAAATTATTCCCCCAAAAAAGCTAAAAAACAACTCCCCCCTCTGATTTCCTTCTGCCCACCAGAGGGGTGAGGAATTTCTGGCTTTGAGACTGTGCCTTCGTTTCTTCGGGCTGTGAGCTAACTGCCAAGACTCCATTACAGTCCAAAGTAGGGAACACATAATAGCATTTTAGTGCAAATGAGAAACTGCATTGAAATGAGACCACTGAAGTCACCAGGATCTTTGCAGGCAGCAGGCTGCTTCCCTGCACAAGGGGAAGACCAAGAGCCTCCCTGTCCAGCCCCATGACCACTAGGTATATGTGGTTACTGAGCCCCTGAAATGTGGCTGATCCAAACCGACAGGTTCTGTGAGAGTAAAGACTTACAATGAAAGTAGAATATAAAATGTGCACGCATGCATGCTAAGTCGCTTAAGGAGTGTCCGACTCTCTGTGACCCTATGGACTGTAGCCCACTAGGCTCCTCTGTCCATGGGATTTCCCAGGCAAGAATACTGGAGTGGGTTGCCATGGCCTCCTCCAGGGGATCTTCCTGGCCCAGGGATCAAACCCACGTCTCTTATGTCTCCAGAATTGGCAGGCGGGTTCTTTACCACTAGTACCACCTGGGAAGCCCAGCATATAATATATCTCATTAATAATTTGTTTATCAATTATATACTGAAATAATACTATTTTAGATATATTGGATTAAATAAAATATATTTAAATTAATTTAATCTGTTTCTTTTTATGTTTTTTAATATGGCTGCTAGAAAATTTGGAGTTGCCCACATGGCTCATATTATATTGTTAGTGGACAGCACTGGTCTAGAGGGGGATGTGCCCTAAGAGCAGCGGAGGGTCCTGCCTTGACATCGAGAGAGCAGGGCTGGGGTCAGGCTCAGGCCTGAGGGAGGAGGAGAGACCAGGCAGCTGAACAGCCTGTTTCAGCCAGTCCCCAACTTGTGACGTCAGAGGCGAGGAATGGTAATGGAAAAGCAGTGGGATTTACACAGGCCTCTTCATGCAAATCTAACCTTTGTACCTGCACAGCATTCAGGCTTTGTTTATGACAGCCAGGCTGCCTAAATTAGAAGAAGGACCCAATCACGATGGCATATTGAAAAGGCCAGAGGAGGAGGCTGCCCCAGCAGCTCTCCCCACAAGTGTTCAGGGCCCCACCTGGGTTCATCCAGAAGGGACAAGCCACCGGACAGCTGGTGCTGCCCCTCCGGAGCTTGTTCCCCTTTGACCCTCTGTCTGGGTGGCCACCTCCCCCGGGAGGACATGACCCTGGATCTCAGGAATCACCTCTCCAGCCCAAAATCTGCGGTAGAAGGAAATGCTTGTCTTTCTCCAAGAGGTCACCAGGATCTTTGCAGGCAGCAGGCTGCTTCCCTGCACAAGGGGAAGACCAAGAGCCTCCCTGTCCAGCCCCATGACCACTAGGTATATGTGGTTACTGAGCCCCTGAAATGTGGCTGATCCAAACCGACAGGTTCTGTGAGAGTAAAGACTTACAATGAAAGTAGAATATAAAATGTGCACGCATGCATGCTAAGTCGCTTAAGGAGTGTCCGACTCTCTGTGACCCTATGGACTGTAGCCCACTAGGCTCCTCTGTCCATGGGATTTCCCAGGCAAGAATACTGGAGTGGGTTGCCATGGCCTCCTCCAGGGGATCTTCCTGGCCCAGGGATCAAACCCACGTCTCTTATGTCTCCAGAATTGGCAGGCGGGTTCTTTACCACTAGTACCACCTGGGAAGCCCAGCATATAATATATCTCATTAATAATTTGTTTATCAATTATATACTGAAATAATACTATTTTAGATATATTGGATTAAATAAAATATATTTAAATTAATTTAATCTGTTTCTTTTTATGTTTTTTAATATGGCTGCTAGAAAATTTGGAGTTGCCCACATGGCTCATATTATATTGTTAGTGGACAGCACTGGTCTAGAGGGGGATGTGCCCTAAGAGCAGCGGAGGGTCCTGCCTTGACATCGAGAGAGCAGGGCTGGGGTCAGGCTCAGGCCTGAGGGAGGAGGAGAGACCAGGCAGCTGAACAGCCTGTTTCAGCCAGTCCCCAACTTGTGACGTCAGAGGCGAGGAATGGTAATGGAAAAGCAGTGGGATTTACACAGGCCTCTTCATGCAAATCTAACCTTTGTACCTGCACAGCATTCAGGCTTTGTTTATGACAGCCAGGCTGCCTAAATTAGAAGAAGGACCCAATCACGATGGCATATTGAAAAGGCCAGAGGAGGAGGCTGCCCCAGCAGCTCTCCCCACAAGTGTTCAGGGCCCCACCTGGGTTCATCCAGAAGGGACAAGCCACCGGACAGCTGGTGCTGCCCCTCCGGAGCTTGTTCCCCTTTGACCCTCTGTCTGGGTGGCCACCTCCCCCGGGAGGACATGACCCTGGATCTCAGGAATCACCTCTCCAGCCCAAAATCTGCGGTAGAAGGAAATGCTTGTCTTTCTCCAAGAGTTCACATGTATAGTCCCAGGGAAGGATTCTAATTGGCTCAGCTCGAGTCATGTGCCCATTCCTGAGCCAATCACTGTGGCTGTGACTGGATCACATGGTCACAGGGTAATCTGTTTGGCAGCCCTTTCGGAAGCACCTGGAGTGAGGAAGAAGGGCGCAGTTCTCCCAAAGGAGAGGACATTGTCACAGTAACAGGAGAAGCAGGAGGAAGAACAGAAATTGCAGACAACTCCTCTCCCCTTCCGGTGGCTCCCGTGCCCTTACGACCCCAACGCCAGCTTGGGTTGCATTTTCCCCGTGGGTCAAGGTCAGCTGAGTAGTAGCTCTTTAAGAGATCATTATCCCAGAGCCCATGATGGGATCCAGGAGAGACATCCCCAGGGGGCTTTCTAGGCATCCCTGGACTTGCCCACATAGGAGAACAGGAAGGAAACCATTCTAGGTCCTGCTCACATCCTGCCCCCTACCACTTCCAAGGGTTTGGTTTTCTCCACAATACATATTTCCTGAGCCCCATGTTGTGCACTGGGCAGGACACTGGGAACCCAGAAATGTAGGAGCAGGGTCCCATTTCTCAGGAACTCAGCCTGAGAGCAGGGAGTGGAGAAAGGTGTCAGTGAGACTGGTGTCAATTCAGGGAGCCCTGGACCCCAGTTCTTTTCGGTTCCGCTCCTCCCAGCTTCACTTGGTAAGCAGGGCTCAGCATCCTCCATAGCTCTGGTACCCAGCGCTGCATCCCCAGAGCCTAACTCCAATGATAACTGCAGCTGCAAAGGACGGTTCTGTGAGGACTCAGATGCCCAGCTGGAAGCCTCCCATCTTGATGCTCAGCAGATTGAAGACCTTCTCAGGCAAACGCTGCCCAGAAGTCGGGAGAGTTGACACCCCCAGGGCAATCCTCAGCCAATGGAGGGGGAGCCAGTGGATAAATGCTGGGACCACCTGTCCCTCAGGTGGGCATTCTGGGAGACGGTCTGCCTTCCTCTGAAGTCCTGTGGAATAAGAACCTGTCGCCCACAGCCGCAGCCTCCATGGGGCACCTCGTGTGGCTTTCCCTCCCTCCCTGACTCTCTGCACACTCACTCCTGCTTCTCGGTTAAACCAACTGCACCCAGGAATTCCCCGGTTGTCCAGTGGTTAGGACTCTGAGCTTTCACTGCCATGGACCTGGATTCAATCCCTGGTAAGGGAACTAAGATCCTGCAAGCTGCTTGACATGGGCAAAACTTTTTTTCTTAATATATTTTTTAAAATAAAGAAAAAAAGGGACTTCCTTGGTGGTCCAGTGGTTACGAATCTGCCTTCCAATGCAGAGGATGCAGGTTCAGTCCCTGATTGGGGAACTAAGATCCCACATGCTGCAACTAAGACCCAACACAGCCAAATAAATATTAAAAAAAAAAAAAAATCACCTGACACAAGACCTTGTTTCAGGCTCTGCTTCTCACAGGGGCCAATCCCAACTATGATATACAGGTATTTGCCAACACCATGAGGATGCAAAGATGAAGTGGGCCATGATCGTCTGCTCTTGACGCAACTAAGTGTCGTAACCTGCAGAAAGATCCTATGGCACAGGGCACAGGACAGCCACGGCCATGTCAAGGGACTTCCAGGGGGAGGCCAGGGGACAGCTCTCAGTCCCCTGAGCCCTAAATCCCAGAGCGATTCTCTAACCAAGGCCATAGCACCTGGTGCTGAGTACAACCCTGCTCAAGCCCTGGGAACAGCAGCGGCGCAATCACCAAAGCCAAACACACAGAGAGAAAGTAATTTCCCATTCTCGACTAATTGCTTTCCAGAGTCTGGCCCGTCCCTCCCACACCCCTCCTCCTCCTCCTCCCCATTTCCTTCCCCCACATTCCAAGGACAAGGACACAGCTACGGCCCCCCTGGGCCCAGCTTGTCTCTTTCAAAATGAGTTTCTGAAATGTAATCCCAGAAGTGGCAGGCGGATTGTGGCTAACACAGCCCCCAGGAGAGGGAGGGCTCTGTGAGGCTGCGGGGGACCCTGGGGCTCTGGCCTGGCCTGAGAGGGGCCCCAGGCTGGGAAGAAGCCGTCACTCACACCCTCAACCCACCCTCATGTGCGTTCACGCCTCACCTCATCGCTTCTTCTCTCAGACATTCTTTCCCTCCCTCTTCACTCACTCAGCCACCACGACAGAGCTGCTTTAGGGCCCACCCAACATCCACCTTCTCCAAGTTACCACACTTTGTGAGGTCAAGAAAGCCCACGTGACCATAAGGCTATAGAGAAAGCCACGTGATTCACTTCTACACTGAAGCCAACAGGGGAACTTCATTTTTGGTTAGGACTCTGAGCTTTCACTGCCATGGACCTGGATTCAATCCCTGGTACGGGAACTAAGATCCTGCAAGCTGCTTGACATGGGCCAAACTTTTTTTCTTAATATATTTTTTAAAATAAAGAAAAGGACTTCCTGGTCCAGTGGTTACGAATCTGCCTTCCAATGCAGAGGATGCAGGTTCAGTCCCTGATTGGGGAACTAAGATCCCACATGCTGCAACTAAGACCCAACACAGCCAAATAAATAAAAAATAATCACCTGACACAAGACCTTGTTTCAGGCTCTGCTTCTCACAGGGGCCAATCCCAACTATGATATACAGGTATTTGCCAACACCATGAGGATGCAAAGATGAAGTGGGCCATGATCGTCTGCTCTTGACGCAACTAAGTGTCGTAACCTGCAGAAAGATCCTATGGCACAGGGCACAGGACAGCCACGGCCATGTCAAGGGACTTCCAGGGGGAGGCCAGGGGACAGCTCTCAGTCCCCTGAGCCCTAAATCCCAGAGCGATTCTCTAACCAAGGCCATAGCACCTGGTGCTGAGTACAACCCTGCTCAAGCCCTGGGAACAGCAGCGGCGCAATCACCAAAGCCAAACACACAGAGAGAAAGTAATTTCCCATTCTCGACTAATTGCTTTCCAGAGTCTGGCCCGTCCCTCCCACACCCCTCCTCCTCCTCCTCCCCATTTCCTTCCCCCACATTCCAAGGACAAGGACACAGCTACGGCCCCCCTGGGCCCAGCTTGTCTCTTTCAAAATGAGTTTCTGAAATGTAATCCCAGAAGTGGCAGGCGGATTGTGGCTAACACAGCCCCCAGGAGAGGGAGGGCTCTGTGAGGCTGCGGGGGACCCTGGGGCTCTGGCCTGGCCTGAGAGGGGCCCCAGGCTGGGAAGAAGCCGTCACTCACACCCTCAACCCACCCTCATGTGCGTTCACGCCTCACCTCATCGCTTCTTCTCTCAGACATTCTTTCCCTCCCTCTTCACTCACTCAGCCACCACGACAGAGCTGCTTTAGGGCCCACCCAACATCCACCTTCTCCAAGTTACCACACTTTGTGAGGTCAAGAAAGCCCACGTGACCATAAGGCTATAAGAGAAAGCCACGTGATTCACTTCTACACTGAAGCACTTAAGAGTCAGTGTGTGAACTTCACTGTCTCACCCCCTGCCGTGGCAACCATGGAGATCTCATTTCCAGACGTTGCAGCCCAAAATGACAGTGCCTCCATCGGCCTGGGTCCTGGAGTAACTGTGCTTGGCAAAGCATTCTCCATGCCTTCTAGCCACACTGGACATGTCATGTGACAAATAAACCTTTGTAGTGTGAAGCCTACATTTTGGAGGGTTGATTTGTTACACAGCATGACCTACACCGTGCTAATACACTTGTTTACTTATGCATCCTCCTGCTCCTCTTCCTCCTTTCTAGTCCCTTCCCCTTCACCAGAGAGTGAAAGCCTGAAATCCCCTGAATGTACTGAGTGACTGCAGTGGACTGATGGATGCAGATTGTTTCTGCAACACCTATAAGATATGCACAGAGACTGAAGGCAATGGCTGGACACACAAGTGCAAACAGAGGAGCCTTCCGGCAGCTTGACGAACTTATTAAAAGAATCTATTACTGGGCTTCCCTGATGGTCCAGTGGGTAGAGTCTGCCTTGCAGTGCAAGGGGCACCGGTTTGATCTCTGGCCTGGAAAGATCCCATGTGCCGTGGAGCAGCTGGGTGTGTCCAATTATGAGTCAGCGCTCTGGAGGCATGCATCCAGAGCCAGGGTTCTGCAACCAGAGAGGCCACTGTGGTAGGAGGCCCACACAGGCCGAAGAATAAACATGGATGAAAATAAATAAACAAAAAAATCAATAAAAGAGGCCCAAAAATTTTTGGGGGAGGGAAAGGGAGGGCTCTGTGAGGCTGCGGGGGACCCTGGGGCTCTGGCCTGGCCTGAGAGGGGCCCCAGGCTGGGAAGAAGCCGTCACTCACACCCTCAACCCACCCTCATGTGCGTTCACGCCTCACCTCATCGCTTCTTCTCTCAGACATTCTTTCCCTCCCTCTTCACTCACTCAGCCACCACGACAGAGCTGCTTTAGGGCCCACCCAACATCCACCTTCTCCAAGTTACCACACTTTGTGAGGTCAAGAAAGCCCACGTGACCATAAGGCTATAAGAGAAAGCCACGTGATTCACTTCTACACTGAAGCACTTAAGAGTCAGTGTGTGAACTTCACTGTCTCACCCCCTGCCGTGGCAACCATGGAGATCTCATTTCCAGACGTTGCAGCCCAAAATGACAGTGCCTCCATCGGCCTGGGTCCTGGAGTAACTGTGCTTGGCAAAGCATTCTCCATGCCTTCTAGCCACACTGGACATGTCATGTGACAAATAAACCTTTGTAGTGTGAAGCCTACATTTTGGAGGGTTGATTTGTTACACAGCATGACCTACACCGTGCTAATACACTTGTTTACTTATGCATCCTCCTGCTCCTCTTCCTCCTTTCTAGTCCCTTCCCCTTCACCAGAGAGTGAAAGCCTGAAATCCCCTGAATGTACTGAGTGACTGCAGTGGACTGATGGATGCAGATTGTTTCTGCAACACCTATAAGATATGCACAGAGACTGAAGGCAATGGCTGGACACACAAGTGCAAACAGAGGAGCCTTCCGGCAGCTTGACGAACTTATTAAAAGAATCTATTACTGGGCTTCCCTGATGGTCCAGTGGGTAGAGTCTGCCTTGCAGTGCAAGGGGCACCGGTTTGATCTCTGGCCTGGAAAGATCCCATGTGCCGTGGAGCAGCTGGGTGTGTCCAATTATGAGTCAGCGCTCTGGAGGCATGCATCCAGAGCCAGGGTTCTGCAACCAGAGAGGCCACTGTGGTAGGAGGCCCACACAGGCCGAAGAATAAACATGGATGAAAATAAATAAACAAAAAAATCAATAAAAGAGGCCCAAAAAATTTTTAAGAAAAAAGGGCTTCCTTGGTGGTCCAGTGGGTAAGGACACTACCTTGCAGTGCAAGGGGTGCTGGTTCAATCCCTGGCCTGGGAAGATCCTATGTGCAGCAGAGCAGCTGGACCAATGTGTCCAACTACCGAGCCGGAGCTCTGAAGCACATGCGCCCAGAGCCACTGCTCTGCAGGGGAGAGGCCACTGCGATAAGAGGCCCACACAGGCCAAAGAACAAAGATGGAAATAAATGAAAGACCAATAGAAGTGGTCAAAAAAAGGGGGGATGGGGAGAAGATGGCTAAGGAAAACATTTGCACAGTAACCCTGTCATCTTAAAATAAAAAAGAAGAAGAAGATGAAGAAAAAGAAAAAGAATCTATTATTGATCCAATGATTGCCACGAAGTAACAATCTCCCAGGATATTATTGGTGGCCAAGGAAGAAAAACAGGAGAAGGCATGCAAATAAGCTGACATTATGCCAGGATGGAGAGGGGCTTCCTACAGAGGATCCTGCTTCAGAGAACTTCACCCCTGTCTCACAGATGAGGAAACTTTGGCCAGAAAAGCTCGTAGACTTATCCAAGCTCCCATGACCCCACAAGAACACTTGCATCTCAGGGTGTCCCAAGGACATTTTTGGAAAGTATGAGTGCCAAAGGTCCATTTTCTGAAAATCCAAATAAAGCCTCATTTGGCAACCAAAGTCAAATAAGCTATTTTAATAAAAATTAACAAATTTCTTGACAAAAAAAATAGAGGAACTTTCCTGGTGATCCAGTGGTTGAGAATCTGCCTTGCAATGCAAAGGAGGAAGGTTCAATCCCTGATTGGGTAACTAAGATCCCACATGTTGTGAGGCAACTAAGCCCACATGCTACAGCTACTGAGCCTGTGTACTCTGGAGCCTGTGTTTCGAAACTGGAGACCCTGTGTTCCACAATGGAAGATCTCACATAATGCAACGAAGATCCCACATGCTGCAACTAAGACCCGATGCAACCAAACAAATAAATATAATTTAAAAAATAAATAAGTAAGTAAAAACAGAAAGAACAGAAGGCCCAGACACTGCTCAACCAGTTAGCTGAGGGGAGCTGAGGATAAATACCCCCAAATGAGGGACAGAGATAGAAGAGCCAGCCACATTTTGTCATAACAAGTAGAAAGGGTCAAATTGAAGGCCCTCTTTCCGCCTTGTTCCTTCTTTGCTAAAGCCCAAGGAGTTGCCCCAGACTCCTTTATGTGACGATCCCCTGGAGAAGGAAATGGCAACCCACTCCAGGATTCTCACCTGGGAAATCCCATGGACAGAGGAGCCTGGAGGCAACCCTCCATTGAGTACCAAGAGTCAAGCACAACCGAGCACATGAACACGCACACCCGTCATTTTGTGACCCAGGGCTCAGGGCTCCGGATCCACCATCAACAGCCTCTATTCTCCATTCCTAGGTGCCTTCTGAGAGTTTTCAGGATACTCACACCCTGAGTGGCAGGTAAGAAAACCATGTGCCAGGGACACCTGACTGCGTCTTTACCAACGCTTCACCTTTGATTGAAACACCGACCATCGCCCCATCCCCTTTGCTAAACGAGCTCCTATTCAAACTTCAGTGTCCAGCTGTGGAAACACCTCTCCCAGGAAGCCTTCTTCCCTGCCCTCCACAAAGCTGGCCCTCAACAATGCTTGATGGTGCCTGGCAATGTTCCGGAACAGGCCTCCTTCAGGCTTTGCTGCATTTTCATTGGTCTGTTTTAGGTCTTCTTTCTCCAGCTAAGAGCAAGGTTTACAATGCTGAGCAGGAACTGGGTTTCCTTCATTTCAAAAAAAAAAGCTATTTTAATAAAATTAACAAATTTCTTGACAAAAAAAATAGAGGAACTTTCCTGGTGATCCAGTGGTTGAGAATCTGCCTTGCAATGCAAAGGAGGAAGGTTCAATCCCTGATTGGGTAACTAAGATCCCACATGTTGTGAGGCAACTAAGCCCACATGCTACAGCTACTGAGCCTGTGTACTCTGGAGCCTGTGTTTCGAAACTGGAGACCCTGTGTTCCACAATGGAAGATCTCACATAATGCAACGAAGATCCCACATGCTGCAACTAAGACCCGATGCAACCAAACAAATAAATATAATTTAAAAAATAAATAAGTAAGTAAAAACAGAAAGAACAGAAGGCCCAGACACTGCTCAACCAGTTAGCTGAGGGGAGCTGAGGATAAATACCCCCAAATGAGGGACAGAGATAGAAGAGCCAGCCACATTTTGTCATAACAAGTAGAAAGGGTCAAATTGAAGGCCCTCTTTCCGGCCTTGTTCCTTCTTTGCTAAAGCCCAAGGAGTTGCCCCAGACTCCTTTATGTGACGATCCCCTGGAGAAGGAAATGGCAACCCACTCCAGGATTCTCACCTGGGAAATCCCATGGACAGAGGAGCCTGGAGGCAACCCTCCATTGAGTACCAAGAGTCAAGCACAACCGAGCACATGAACACGCACACCCGTCATTTTGTGACCCAGGGCTCAGGGCTCCGGATCCACCATCAACAGCCTCTATTCTCCATTCCTAGGTGCCTTCTGAGAGTTTTCAGGATACTCACACCCTGAGTGGCAGGTAAGAAAACCATGTGCCAGGGACACCTGACTGCGTCTTTACCAACGCTTCACCTTTGATTGAAACACCGACCATCGCCCCATCCCCTTTGCTAAACGAGCTCCTATTCAAACTTCAGTGTCCAGCTGTGGAAACACCTCTCCCAGGAAGCCTTCTTCCCTGCCCTCCACAAAGCTGGCCCTCAACAATGCTTGATGGTGCCTGGCAATGTTCCGGAACAGGCCTCCTTCAGGCTTTGCTGCATTTTCATTGGTCTGTTTTAGGTCTTCTTTCTCCAGCTAAGAGCAAGGTTTACAATGCTGAGCAGGAACTGGGTTTCCTTCATTTCTGATCCTCTGGGCCCAGAGCAGAGCTTGATACTTCAGAGCTGCTCAATAGGTGTTTGTTGAATGGATTCGTGTACACCAGGGGCTTAAAGGTATGAATAAACCATAGACAAAGGAACGAGTCTCTGACAGTAAAATCCTAGGTATTGTGAACTAGGTTGGGGGTGGGGGTGGGAGGGATTACTGTTGCTGGGGGCCCCTGTCACTGAGTCCCTTCAGCCACACCACACAAGTACAACCCTCCACGCGCGCTTCCAGTTTTCATGGCCATCCCACCCTTCTGTCCTATTGCCAAATCTCACACGCAACCGTGTGTTCTGGTTTATAAACTCCACTCCCTGGACTTGTAAGTAATTTAACCTGCTCGTGGCAATGAACCAAAGTCTTCAAAGCATTCGGGAAGCCAGGACATCACACAAGAGGTGGAAAGAAGAGGGCCGTCTTGGGGGGACCTGCGGGAACCTTCTGCAGATAGTAAGGCAGTGGGATTGCCCCCCAGCTGAACCGGGAGATCTTGGAGAGAGGTGAGTCTTCTGCCCGCCACCCAGCCCCCCAGCAAGCGGGAGACAATCAGACGTGACAGGGGTTCCATCAAAGCAGTTCCGTTTTATTAGTGCAGACTCACAGCTTTTATAGCCAAGTGAAGGGGGTTTTGCACGGGACTGCCTGTAGATCACACCAATCAAGGTAAAGGTCAAGCAATCATCCACGAGCGCGGAAACCAGGGGAACCAATCAGAAATTTTGATAATCACTTAACAATTTAGATCACACTCTCATCTCTTCCTGTAGGCGCCATCTTAGCTCCAAACTGAAACAATGTGCTTAAACTTCCTTATGCTTGCAACAGTCCTCTTTCAATTCAGAGCCCCACAGGGACCCCTGTCTTTCCTCATCAGTCTTGACCTGAGGAGACATCGGGGGGCATCTGGTGCTGGCAGAGTGCCTGCTGCTGCCATGCGAGGCCACATTGCGCTGTGACCGTGGGAGGGAAAACTGGCTGCTTGTGTAACTTTTGTTCCAAGGGTCTCCTTGGAACAGGTGGAGGAGGCAGGCAGGCCACGGAGATGAGGCAGGTTAGGTCATATGCTTCCTGGAAGAGAAGACGTTTCAGTTCAGGAAACCTCCCAACCCTCACCTCTTTTTCAGAGTGTATATGTTTTCTTTCTTTCTTTTTTTTTTTTTAAGTATAGTTGATTTGCAGGTTTGTGTTAGTTTCAGGTGTACAGCACAGTTATCAATATATTATGTTATTTTTTCTGATTCTTTTCCTTTAGAGGTTATTACAAAATATTGAGTATAGTTTCTTGTGCTATACAATAGATCTCTGTGTGTGTGTGTGTGTGTGTGTGTGTGTGTAGTTGTTCAGTCATCTCTGACTCTTTGAGACCCCAAGGGCTGTAGCACGCCAGGCTCCTCTATCCAATGGGATTCTCCAGGCAAGAATACTGGAGTTGGTTGCCATTTCCTTCTCTAAGGCATCTTCCCGACCCAGGGATCGAACCTGAGTCTCCTGAAGTTCCTACAGTGCAGGCAGATTCTTTATCCTCTGAGACATCAGGGGAGCCTATTTTATAACAGTAGTATGTATAGGTTATAGCCTATTTTATAACAGTAGTATGTATAGGTTAATCTCTATGTATAGGCTTCTAATTTATCTCTGCTCCTCTTCCTCTTTAATAACTCTAACCCTCACTTTTAGGGTCAACTCTCTAGCCCCTGACCGTGTTCTGCAAGTAAAACTGGCTAGTCCTTCCTTGGGCCAACCCATCCCTTGTCACGGGCTCTGTTCTAATTTCTCTCACAGTTCTGCCATATTTGATTTATGTGTCTGTGTCAATTTATGTGTTTGTTGCCCTCACTGGCATGCAAAGCCCCCTGTTGCAGAAAATACTTCTTAATTACTCTTGAACGAGATGTCTGGCAGTCAAAGTCTGATGGATGAACGGATGGACCGACAGAAAGAGATCTGCCCGGGAGACACTCTGTGATAATAGCCAACAATTTTGAATTTTGTGCAAAGGACTGTGCTAAGTCCTTTAGACATGTATTTTTCTAATGTAATTCTTACAGCCACCATATGAGTTAAGTAACCATAAGCCTATCTAAGACAAGAAGACTGAAGTCGAGGCTGTGTGTTAACATGATGTCTCACAGCCAGAAAGCGCCAAGCTGAGCAGAGTGAGAGGCTCCAGATTCCATACTCCTACCTCCTCTGGCTTATAGCCTCATTGTGGATGCACTGCTATTTCTCTGAGCCTTGGTTTATTCATCCATAAAATGGGGATGATAGTATCCTCCTTGCAGGTTCCACACATAAAGGCTGGGCTGGGTCCATGGTGGTTGCCAGCTTCCCAGGGATTTGGGGTTTCTGAGTTCTCCACTTATGCCCATGGGGACCTCTATCCACAAAACCCGTTTTTGAGTCATTCCCCTCACCCACAGTGGCTCCTTGACTTTGTCACTATCACCCCAGTCTTCCACAGTGATGCAGATTAAATGCAAATTGTATTTTCTTTTGCTGGGTGTTGGGGGCACTTGCTTACCTCCCGAGGATGAAGCTTCCCTGTGTTTGTGGGGAACCAGTCAAAATACTGTGTTGAATCCTACTCACCAAGCTTGCCAGGGGACTTGGGGACCCATTCAGCATCCCTCCCTGACTGCTTTTTCTCCGCTTTCCACTTGTCACCCTTTCATTCACCAGGCCATAAATATGGGTCATATCAATCTCACCATTTTGCAAGGTGCAAGAGAACCTTCCCACACACTGTCGAAGAGGTCCAATGGCTCCACTCACGTCCTTGAGTGCTTGAGTGCTCACAATGGCCTAGGTGCTGTCGGAATCTGAGACCCAGGGTCAAGGCAAATCCCAAAGGCACTGGAGCCCAAATTCCACATTTCTTCATATGCATGTATATTTCTTTTGAGGGGTGTCCTGAGAGCTTTCTCTAGTTGCAACGAGTGATGGCTACCCTGGAGTTGCAGCATGCGGCTTCTCATTGCGGTGACTTCCCTTATTTTGGAGCATGGGCTCTAGGCACTCGGCCTTCGGTAGTTGTGATACACAGGTTTTGTTGCTCCACAGCATGTGGGATCCTCCCAGACCAGGAATCAAACCTGTACCCCCTGCATTGACAGGCAGATTCTTCACTGGACCACCAGGGAAGTCCCAGATCCCACATCTCTGATGATTTGAGGGGACAGGTGGATTCTTCCAGTTTTTCAGGTTAACAAACATTGAGGAGATGGCTTCCTGGAAGTGTGGTTGAATGGGAAGCAAGTGAAAATTCTTCACTGGCCTAACCCAATTCTATCAGGTGGGCTTCTTGGAAGGGGAGGGAATAAAACTAACTTTGCAATGAGGGTGGCGATG
Organism: Tragulus kanchil; assembly: GCA_022376925.1. Lineage (NCBI taxonomy): Eukaryota > Metazoa > Chordata > Mammalia > Artiodactyla > Tragulidae > Tragulus > Tragulus kanchil. The sequence continues at coordinate 156,459,654 of JAIOJX010000032.1, forward strand.
GTGAGAAGTCTGGCTGAGGAAGAAGCGGAGAAAATGAATTCTACTGGAAAGGAGAGAGGGAGATGGTCAGGAAAGGAGCGAGAGTGGGTCCATGGTGGTTGCCAGCTCCCCTTGGGAGTTCTCCACTTATGCCCATGGGGACCTCTATCCACAAAACCCGTTTTGAGTCATTCCCCTCACCCACAGTGGCTCCTTGACTTTGTCACTATCACCCCAGTCTTCCACAGTGATGCAGATTAAATGCAAATTGTATTTTCTTTTGCTGGGTGTTGGGGGCACTTGCTTACCTCCCGAGGATGAAGCTTCCCTGTGTTTGTGGGGAACCAGTCAAAATACTGTGTTGAATCCTACTCACCAAGCTTGCCAGGGGACTTGGGGACCCATTCAGCATCCCTCCCTGACTGCTTTTTCTCCGCTTTCCACTTGTCACCCTTTCATTCACCAGGCCATAAATATGGGTCATATCAATCTCACCATTTTGCAAGGTGCAAGAGAACCTTCCCACACACTGTCGAAGAGGTCCAATGGCTCCACTCACGTCCTTGAGTGCTTGAGTGCTCACAATGGCCTAGGTGCTGTCGGAATCTGAGACCCAGGGTCAAGGCAAATCCCAAAGGCACTGGAGCCCAAATTCCACATTTCTTCATATGCATGTATATTTCTTTTGAGGGGTGTCCTGAGAGCTTTCTCTAGTTGCAACGAGTGATGGCTACCCTGGAGTTGCAGCATGCGGCTTCTCATTGCGGTGACTTCCCTTATTTTGGAGCATGGGCTCTAGGCACTCGGCCTTGGTAGTTGTGATACACAGGTTTTGTTGCTCCACAGCATGTGGGATCCTCCCAGACCAGGAATCAAACCTGTACCCCCTGCATTGACAGGCAGATTCTTCACTGGACCACCAGGGAAGTCCCAGATCCCACATCTCTGATGATTTGAGGGGACAGGTGGATTCTTCCAGTTTTTCAGGTTAACAAACATTGAGGAGATGGCTTCCTGGAAGTGTGGTTGAATGGGAAGCAAGTGAAAATTCTTCACTGGCCTAACCCAATTCTATCAGGTGGGCTTCTTGGAAGGGGAGGGAATAAAACTAACTTTGCAATGAGGGTGGCGATGGTGAGAAGTCTGGCTGAGGAAGAAGCGGAGAAAATGAATTCTACTGGAAAGGAGAGAGGGAGATGGTCAGGAAAGGAGCGAGATCAAGTCTATCTTGTCAGCTGTGAAAGGGGTAGAGGCCCGCAGGGGTTATCTGGATGCTGATGAGTCACAACAGGAACCAGAGGCAAGGATAGCAGGCGGCAGAGGGTGGGAAGAAGGGACCTCAGGCAGTTGACCGTGGGGCCAGCCTCGTGCCCAGAGAATGGCACTCTCCAAAATGAAACAGTCAAGACCTGGGGAATAAATGGCCTTGCTAATTGGCCATTTTGTTTTTTATGCATTTTCATTAGCAAGATAAAATAACAACTAATCATGTAACTGTCTCCTCGTCTGGGAAATAAACCCTCATTAACTACCTGAATGTTCTCGGCTTCTGAATGAGCCACAACTCCCTAGTGCAGGCCTCAGTGGGTGACAGAGAGATAGGGGGCGGGGGGCAAGGAGGTCACCAACCAGGCTCCTGACTCATACCCCAGGCAAATGCCATGAGCGATACTTACAGAAGAATCAAGAAGCGAATGGTCAGCATAAGCCCACCTTCTATCATGGCCATAAGAGTCTAATTATTTCTCTCCTTACCCAGTAGACCCCTCAATCTTTACTGGACGAGGATCTCACCCCGAGACCCTTCTAAACAGCCATCTCGCAACAGGAGCTCTGGAAAGGGGCAGAGGAAGCCAAATCAGGTCTCCATGGCAACCCTGTCCACTCACCCTCCCATCACTAACTGGGGGGAAGGACTGAGGAGCTTTGGTTGCTGGGGAAGTGGGGCAAGAGAGCCTGGTTACCCAGGCAACTCCCTGGAGGTCCCAGCCAAGGGCTCTGCTCCCACAGGTGGGGGCTGGCGTTGTCATGGAGACTCCCTGGCAGCACTGCCAAGGCTGGAGGCCTGGTTCCCCTCTCAACCCGAGGGGCACAGGGTACAGGAGGAGAAGGGATCAGGAGCCTCTTAGAATATGTGACTATCAAGAGTGGCAGCTTGCTGGGGAAGAAACTTCCAGACGACAGTGTGCTCTCCACCTGCATCTCCCTACTGGCCCTTCACACTCTCTCACACACACGGAAGGAGGGAATAAAACTAACTTTGCAATGAGGGTGGCGATGGTGAGAAGTCTGGCTGAGGAAGAAGCGGAGAAAATGAATTCTACTGGAAAGGAGAGAGGGAGATGGTCAGGAAAGGAGCGAGATCAAGTCTATCTTGTCAGCTGTGAAAGGGGTAGAGGCCCGCAGGGGTTATCTGGATGCTGATGAGTCACAACAGGAACCAGAGGCAAGGATAGCAGGCGGCAGAGGGTGGGAAGAAGGGACCTCAGGCAGTTGACCGTGGGGCCAGCCTCGTGCCCAGAGAATGGCACTCTCCAAAATGAAACAGTCAAGACCTGGGGAATAAATGGCCTTGCTAATTGGCCATTTTGTTTTTTATGCATTTTCATTAGCAAGATAAAATAACAACTAATCATGTAACTGTCTCCTCGTCTGGGAAATAAACCCTCATTAACTACCTGAATGTTCTCGGCTTCTGAATGAGCCACAACTCCCTAGTGCAGGCCTCAGTGGGTGACAGAGAGATAGGGGGCGGGGGGCAAGGAGGTCACCAACCAGGCTCCTGACTCATACCCCAGGCAAATGCCATGAGCGATACTTACAGAAGAATCAAGAAGCGAATGGTCAGCATAAGCCCACCTTCTATCATGGCCATAAGAGTCTAATTATTTCTCTCCTTACCCAGTAGACCCCTCAATCTTTACTGGACGAGGATCTCCCCCCGAGACCCTTCTAAACAGCCATCTCGCAACAGGAGCTCTGGAAAGGGGCAGAGGAAGCCAAATCAGGTCTCCATGGCAACCCTGTCCACTCACCCTCCCATCACTAACTGGGGGGAAGGACTGAGGAGCTTTGGTTGCTGGGGAAGTGGGGCAAGAGAGCCTGGTTACCCAGGCAACTCCCTGGAGGTCCCAGCCAAGGGCTCTGCTCCCACAGGTGGGGGCTGGCGTTGTCATGGAGACTCCCTGGCAGCACTGCCAAGGCTGGAGGCCTGGTTCCCCTCTCAACCCGAGGGGCACAGGGTACAGGAGGAGAAGGGATCAGGAGCCTCTTAGAATATGTGACTATCAAGAGTGGCAGCTTGCTGGGGAAGAAACTTCCAGACGACAGTGTGCTCTCCACCTGCATCTCCCTACTGGCCCTTCACACACACTCTCTCACACACACACGTGCACACAGCGCTTGTTCTCAACCTGCCTCTAGAAACTCGCTGGCCCCCAGCTCTCACTCCAGAGCATGGGGTCCTGTCTCTCCCTCTCTTGGTCTTCTTTTTCACCAATGTTGATCATTTCAGGCAGAAAGCCTACCCAAGGGTCACCATGACAACTCACCAAGCCGTTGGTCTCCATGGCAACAAGCCCTCAAAGTTATTTTTATTTATTTATTGGAAATTTCAAAGGATTTTCCACTCCCTTTCCCAGGCCTAGCATTTGGGAGACCTACGCGGACCATCCTTCTCCCCTGGGTCAAGAAAAGGAGGACAAAGTTGAGGAAGGTCGGCTCGACAGCAGAAATGTGGCTTTTGTTGTTGTTCAGTTGCTAAGTCATGTCCAGTCTTCGTGACCCCATGGACTGCAGCACAGCAGGGTTTGCTCAAACTCACATCCACGGAGTCAGTGATGCCATCCAACCATCACAGCCTCTGCTGACCCCTTCTCCTTTCACCTTCAATCTTTCCCTGCATCAGGGTCTTTTCCAATGAGTTGGTTCCTTGCATCAGGTGGCCAAAGTATTAGTGCTTCAGCTTCAGCTTCAGCGTCAGTCCTTCCAATGAATATTCAGGGTTGGTTTCCTTTAGGATGGACTGGTTTGCTCTCTCTCCTTTCAGTCGGGGAGACTCTCAGGAGTTTACTCCAGCACCACAGATCAAAAGCATCAATCAAGGTGGCCAATAAATACCTCCTCGAAGCTGCAGAGGAAGAGGGCTTGAGGGCTCCTCCTCAGTCTGCCAGGTGCCTGGGGAGGCTCTCACAAGCCACTAGGCAGCCCCCACCCTCAAGAAAGTTTCAGATGGGGGAATGGGCTGATTGAGACACATCCTGCTTCATCTAAAGAACAACTCACAAGGTTTACAGACACATACAGAGCCTGACAGAATAACTACAAAGAGATGAGGAACATGGAGTGAAGGGGAAATAAGATAATGCCTGGCTAAGGGGAGAACACAGTCAGGCATCTGCAAGGTCCTAACAATGAGCATGGTGTGCCACAACACCAACCCTGAGCTTCCTGGGGTCCATAGCAAAGAAGGAAACAAGATTTATAGAGTCCATAAAGGGGGAAAAAAAAAAAGATGGTTCAGGAGAAGCATTGGATGCAGGTAGAATTATATGAGGCTACATCCCCAGGACACCTAGGGTCCTCCCCGCTAACCATCTGACCCCACGCCTTCACTTTTTTGCTTCTTGACCCTGCCTTGTTAGTTTTCTCTTTCTCCAGTAAAGCCTATTCCTTAACCATGCCATGTGATATTGTTTTGTTATTGTTGTTCAGTCACAAGGTCATGTCCAACTCTTTGTGACCCACGGGATGCAGCACCAGGATCCTCTGTCATCCACTATATCCTGGAATTTGCTCAGAGCAATATTGTTTAATTTACCCTAAACCTGGTGCATCTCCATTCTCCCAAATGGAGTACCCAGATAGGCTCCACCTACAAAATACACAGAGACCTGAACAACAAAACTCTGTAAAAGTAAAATAAAAATTTTTTAAAAATTACACAAAGACCTGGAAGGGGCCCCTCTTGCACAACAGCTTATCACCACCTAAAATCACAGCCAGTGAGACGTTTTTGGTTGCAAATAACGGATCTGACGCAATGTAGCTCCACTAAGTAGGGAATTGACTGTTTCACAGAATCATTCTAAGGGTGGCTGGCTCCACTGGCGCATTCTGGCTTCGCCATGTCGACTTAAAAAACAGTCACAACCTAAAAGCTATGTTTTATTCAGCGGGAATTTTTAGGACCTCAAGCCTGGGAGACAGCGCCTCAAGTTACCCTGAGAGAACTGCTCCAAGGAGGCGGGGGGAGCAGTCAGGTTATACAGAAGTTTGCAACAAAGGGCAGGTAGTCTGACCATCAAAAGTATTTTTGTGAATTAAAGAAAACCAGATATCTCAAATTAAGGAATTTATCCCTTTTCTATGTACGGGAAGATGCAGGAGTCTGGGCTCACTGGAATCATTCCTTTCATTTCCTATCCATCTCAGCTATCCGGGACCAGAATCCTGTTTTCACATCCTGAGTTCCTCAGTGCTCACAGTAGGGAGTGACTGTAGCCTGATGGCGGCCAGACCCAGCAGATATTCTTCTCCCTCCTGAGTGCCCTGGAGGACTGGCACCGCCAGTGACTGTGAAAGTGAAAGTTGCTCAGTTGTGCCCAGCTCTTTGGGACCCATGGGCAAGAATCCTGGAGTAGGGCTTCCCTGGTGGTCCAGTGGGTAAGGACACCGCCTTGCAGTGCATGGGGCGCCAGTTTGAGCCCTGGCCTGGGAAGATCCCACGTGCCGCGGAGCGGCTGGACTGATGTGTCCAATTACCGAGCCGGAGCTCTGGAGCGCATGCGCCCAGAGCCAGTGCTCTGCGACAACAAAGGCCACTGCGACGGGAGGCCTGCACAGGCCAAAGAACAAAGATGAATGAAAAATAGATAAAATGAAAGACCATTAGAAGTGGCCCGCCTGCTCCCCTCCCTCCCCACCCCACCCCCACCAAAATAAATAAATAAATAAATCTTTAAAGAAAAAAAAAAAAAAAAGAATCCTGGAGTGGGTAGCATTTCGCTTCTCCAGGAGATCTTCCCAACCCAGGGACTGTGACATCTTTGTTTACTGACATGGCAGGAAATACCCCATTTCTCAGTCAGCATCCTCTAGGACCCCGGTGCCCTTTACCTGTGAGCTGAGCCATCCTCTAGGGGTCACTGTGGCTTCCTCCACGGGGCCCCCAGGGCTCCAGCATCACGTGCAGCATGAACAGTAGAGAAAGCAGATCCTCTTCAGTGCCTCATGGTAAGAAAAGCAATTCTAGAAGCCCCTGATGGATAGCCCACAGTGTGTCCTTGATCTGGGTCACCTTCTCCCTACTAACCCATCCCAGAGCAAGGGAGTAAAGGTGAGAGCAACTGGTCAGACCAACCCGCATTCATGTTGACTTACATGCAGAGAGGAAAAGGCCTGGAACAAAACTGAATGTCAGCTCCACCGAGAAAGGAAGGGTTTCCAGTGGGCGTCTTAAGTGAGGTCCCCAGAAGAAAGCCTTGAGATGAAGATCTGTGTGCTGGTGATCCAAAGAGGTGCTCGTAGAAGAAACTGTCAAGGGAGCAAGGAAGCAGACAGAGAAGCTCTACAGGGGCCTCTAGAGCAGAAATTGCATCTCGGAAGTTGTTCCAACTCCAGGCAAAGGAGCGGGACTTATATTTTCCAACTCTCATCAGTCCTTGGCTAAGGGCCACCTCTGGGGAAATCGCTGGTTCTCTGCACACATAGGCACCCCAGCTTGGGTAGCCCGGGGTAGACGACCACAGAGAGCCACAGAGGTGGTAGAAGCAACCCAAGCAGAAGCTGAGGGATGCACACACAGATAGGGGCAGCAAGATCCCAGGGCATCTGGTCAACCAACAGTATCCACCCCCGAAATGACCACTCCCTGCCCTGGAACACCAGCACCCCTGGACACAGAGTTCATTTTGTTTTTGGTCATGTGCAACGGGCGGAGCTCTGGCGCATGCGCCCAGAGCCAGTGCTCTGACAACAAAGGCCACTGCGACGGAGGCCTGCACAGGCCAAAGAACAAAGATGAATGAAAAATAGATAAAATGAAAGACCATTAGAAGTGGCCCGCCTGCTCCCCTCCCTTCCCACCCCACCCCCAAAATAAATAAATAAATAAATCTTTTTTAAAAAAAAAAAAGAATCCTGGAGTGGGTAGCATTTCGCTTCTCCAGGAGATCTTCCCAACCCAGGGACTGTGACATCTTTGTTTACTGACATGGCAGGAAATACCCCATTTCTCAGTCAGCATCCTCTAGGACCCCGGTGCCCTTTACCTGTGAGCTGAGCCATCCTCTAGGGGTCACTGTGGCTTCCTCCACGGGGCCCCCAGGGCTCCAGCATCACGTGCAGCATGAACAGTAGAGAAAGCAGATCCTCTTCAGTGCCTCATGGTAAGAAAAGCAATTCTAGAAGCCCCTGATGGATAGCCCACAGTGTGTCCTTGATCTGGGTCACCTTCTCCCTACTAACCCATCCCAGAGCAAGGGAGTAAAGGTGAGAGCAACTGGTCAGACCAACCCGCATTCATGTTGACTTACATGCAGAGAGGAAAAGGCCTGGAACAAAACTGAATGTCAGCTCCACCGAGAAAGGAAGGGTTTCCAGTGGGCGTCTTAAGTGAGGTCCCCAGAAGAAAGCCTTGAGATGAAGATCTGTGTGCTGGTGATCCAAAGAGGTGCTCGTAGAAGAAACTGTCAAGGGAGCAAGGAAGCAGACAGAGAAGCTCTACAGGGGCCTCTAGAGCAGAAATTGCATCTCGGAAGTTGTTCCAACTCCAGGCAAAGGAGCGGGACTTATATTTTCCAACTCTCATCAGTCCTTGGCTAAGGGCCACCTCTGGGGAAATCGCTGGTTCTCTGCACACATAGGCACCCCAGCTTGGGTAGCCCGGGGTAGACGACCACAGAGAGCCACAGAGGTGGTAGAAGCAACCCAAGCAGAAGCTGAGGGATGCACACACAGATAGGGGCAGCAAGATCCCAGGGCATCTGGTCAACCAACAGTATCCACCCCAGAAATGACCTCTCCCTGCCCTGGAACACCAGCACCCCCTGGACACAGAGTTCATCTGTCTGGTCATTTGCTGTCTCCTCAGCCATGACACAATGCTAGGAGATGCCACACTCAGCACCTATGTGTTAACTAAATGAAATTAATGCCCCAGAGTCTGGAGCTTAGAGGAAGCTGCTGCCGGGGCTGGGGGCAGGTCTTTCCAGCCTGAAGCTGCTCATTCCAGGGGGACACGCCTACCCCGAGCCTGCACTGGCATTTTCCGTGGTCTCCATAGAGCCGAGAGCAGCTCCCTGCAGAGCCCCAGCAAGACAAGCTCTTCAGGTGGAGCCTTGATCCGGAGGCACAGAGGGTGGGGGCCATGCTCAGGAACTGCATGTACCTGTGAGAAACAACTCAGCTTTGCTATTATTTGAAAAGTGTAAATGAATTCAAAGCAAAGGCTTCTACAGACATTACCTCATAGAGTTCTCACAACCCTCCTTGTGTCAGGTGCTATTGGGTCACCAGCAACACCCCTAAAGGAAGTAGGAGGAAACTGAGGCACAGAGAAGTGGATCCCCCTGCCCACAATCCTAGAGACCCAACGGGTCACCCCTGGATGCCAGATCCCAGATCACCCTGCCTCCCACCAGTTCCAAAAAGACCTCTTTCCCGGCACGGGAGCCCTGGGTCACATCGACTGTGCATCCGCCTCTTCCCCCTGCCCTTGGCACTGGACCGTGATGTCACCAAGAGGAAAGACCACCCCCCGCACTCTGTTACCCTCCAGGCCTGCTGCAGCTCCTGTGAGACAGTCACCAGAGATGGTCACAGGTATTCCTTGTCCCTCCCATTAGGGCACGTGGTAAGGTGACACTTTCCTACCCACTTGAATTTTGATGTGGCCGTGGGACTCACTTTGACCCATGAAACAGAAGCTTCTGTTTCTGGAACTTTAAGAACAGCCCAGTGCTCAGCACCAGGGGAGACCCTGGAGACGTAGCAGGAAGGGCACTGAACTGGGAGTCCTAGGACTGATAACTGCTATCAGTTCTTGTTCTCCAGTCTTCTTGCCTGGAGAATCCCATGGACGGAGGAACCTGGTGGGCTACAGTCCATGGTGTCACGAGGAGTCAGACACGACGGAAGCAACTTGGCAGGCACACGTGTGACAGTAGTGTTCAAGATGATGGTGACTCCATCCTCCTGCTTCCCAGACTGAAGATCACACACAGCAGAACCCAGGGGCAGCCTGTGACGCCAAGCAGTTTGCATGAAACATATGTCTGGTGCTTGTTACTGCACCACACCCTACCATTTCCTGACTAATGTGGCACATATTAGCAGAAACTGAATAAATGTTTATAGAAGGAAATAAAGAAGGGAGTGAAGAAGGAGGAGGGAGCGTTAGAAAAGTGTATAAGAAAAGACCAGAGAAGAGCCGAAGGAAGCGGGGAGGAACAGGTTTATTCATATTGGGTTTAGATAGGAGAGACAAGCACGGGGAGAGCGAGGGGGCTCAGGGCAAGGGGTCCAAGGGGAAGAAGCATTCGGGGAGAAAGGGGGAGAGAGGGGCCAGGAGGGCCCAGAGGCCAAGAGGCCAGCGGGCTGAAAGGGGGACATTGCAGCTGAGAGTGAGGGCTAAGTATCTGGTGTGGTCAGGGAAGTGGCCAGGGGAGGGACTGGGACTGGCGTGAGTCAGCAGATAGGAAAGCTTCAGTCTGTGGTGGGGAGAGACTGCGGGGAGGGCGGGGCTGCCTCCGCTCTTTGCAGATTTTCAACTCCAACATTCCAGACTCCAAAGAAGTATAGGAACAGGGCCGACGTTGTGCAGATTTTCCGCTCCAACAGGGAGAGTGGGAAGAAAGAAAGAAAGGTGGTCGGAATGTGAACGAGGACCCGTGGTGCCCTCTGAGGAGTAGACGAGACGGATACATCCAGACCCCAGCTGCATCCTCCGGAAGCAGATCAGGTAAGCGGACTCCCGCAGCTCGCCGCCCTCCCCCGCCCTCCTCACTGCACTCCAGGACTCTGAGGTCCTAAAGTTGCCAGGGAAACCTGGATCTTCCAGGGTTAGTATGGAGAGGGCATCCCAGAGCCAGAGAATCAAGAGGCTGTTTCCCCGTTCAGCCGAAGATTTCTTCAGCCAAATGAATAATTCACTGTAAATGACTTTGAGATGAGTCGAGCCTCCAAGTTGCCACCCGATTATGTGTACCATAAAAGGCAAAGACAGTAATTTATCTCCTTTCTCTCGAGGGGTGGGTCGTGAAGATGGGGGGGAACTACTCATTGCCTGGCGTGAGGTTGTGAATCATTCCTCTTAGCAGTTCAGCGGCAGGCTGCTGACGTTTTTACTGATTTGGCATTAAATAATGCCAGCCTTGGTCTGGAAACAGAGAGGGTCTGACTTGCCTTCCTGAGGGAGCACCTAGGGGAGTGGAGAATCAAGTCAAGGGGCTCTTCGGTGGGGAGGAGGGCAGCAGAAGAGAGGGCCGGTGTACAATTTGGCCTCATCAGTCCTTTTCTCTAAGATGCAGGGACAGAGGTTGGAGCCCGAGCTACACACGACAAGCTCACGCCTGAACAGTGTCTGCTGTCCGGGCGGCGGAGGCGGACAGCGAGCGGTGACCAGCTGCTCCTGGATGTGCTCATCCTTCCCAACTCACAGGCAGCTAAGAGACAGAAGTGCATCACCCTCCTTCAGGTGAACCCAGGTTTCTTTGCTGAAGGAACCCCAAGAATCTCGCAGCCACAAATGCTTTCTTCTATCTTAGAAAGCTACAGGAAGGAATCACGGTTCCCGATTTGCAGATGGAGAAACAGAGTCCACAGTGAGGCCATAATGATACCAAACCAGTCAATCCTAAAGGAAATCAAGCCTGAACGTTCATTGTGATAGTGTAAGGGCTAGGAGGGAAAGGGGCAGGGCACAATTTTTGAAAAGAATAGCATAGCCCAAGGACATGGTATCAAGCCATTAGAATCAAGTGTGTCCAAGATGGCAGACCAGACCTTGATCCTCAGTCAGCAAGCTAAATGACACACCCAGAGGCACCATGACATTTCCGCCCCTTCCCTACAAGAGCTGGAATAATCCTTCCACTCATTAGCACATGGAATTACCCAGCCCATAAAAGCTAAGAACGCCATGTTTTCGGGGCCGCTGGATTTGCTCTACCATGGCCCATATTCTGTCTGTGGAGTGTGCTTTTTCTGAATCTGAATAAATCTATTTCTTACCTATCACTTTGTCTCTCACTGAATTCTTCTCTGCAAAGAGACATGAAGAACCTGAGCCTCAGTGGGTCCAGACGTTGGGTGAGTGATTTTAATTACTAGGGTTTTGGCTGGGTTCGAGTCCCAGCCATGTGGATTCAAGTCCCAAGCAGGGCTTTGGCTGGGTTCGAGTCCTGGCTATGTGGGCTCGAGTCCCAAACAGGGTTTTGGCTGGGTTCGAGTCCCAGCCACATAGGTTCAAATTCCAAACAGGGTTTGATTAGGTCTGGGCCTTGGGTTTAAGTCTCAAATCGAGGTAGAACGCTTTCAATAGATGACAACAGACAGGTTACCGTGTCGGATTCTTGGTCTCCAACAGAGAAGAATTCACATTGGGATCAAAAAGACTTGACTTTGGTCACTCAGAGCTTCGTGAAGTATAAGTTTATTAAAGAAAAAGAGATAGCGCTCTTCCCGCACAGGCACTAGAAGGAAGATAGAAGAGAACCCCCTTAGCCAGTTCAGGCAAGACAATTTGTATTTTTCAGTCAGATATTAAAACAATACATCAAAAGAATATCTCAATGTTGTAAAGGCCCTGAAGGCCCACACCCACAACATTAACGTGAGATTAGCTAGAGAACAGACTCCAGATTTCAGGGCTAGGTGAGACTTTCCAACGTTAAAGGCCTTGCTAGGCGCATAACATTAACATAAGACTTAGTTTCAGGGTTGATCTTTATCATAATAAACCTTTCAGGCTAGAAAATGTTTGTCTTTCTTTCTCTTCCTCTTTTTCCTCCCCTTCCTCCTTGGGATCCACTGGCCTCTTTATCAAATCTGCCTAGTCACCCCTTTCAATTGAAAGGACTGATGCTGAAGCTGAAGCTCCAATACTTTGGTCACCTGATGTGAAGAGCCGACTCACTGGAAAAGACCCTGATGCTGGGGAAGACTGAGGGCAGGAGGAGAAGGGGGTGGAAGAGGATGAGATGATTGGTTGGATGGAATCACCAGCTCAATGGACATGAATTTGAGCAACCTCCAGGAGACAGTAAAGGATGGAGAAGCCTGGCGTTAGCCCATGGGGTTGCAAAGAGTCAGACATGACTTAGAGACTGAACAACAACAAGTCAAAAGTATAGCACAAAGACAGAGAGTGATGGGACACACATCCTCCTAAATCCAGACCAGAACATTCTCCCCAAACTCATCCTTACTCTATCCATATACAAAGATCATGGAAGTAATCCCAGAGAAATCTGAAGTGACACAAACAGTTTGACGTGATTGCAAGCCCTACCCTAGACCTTCCATCACTTGAGTCAGAACCTCCAAGAGAGGAGTCTGTTTGGCTGAGTTTTTTCAAAAGCTCCCCAATAATAGCTGTATTTGTCATATCCCTAAACTATAAACCAGTCCGATATACCTCCACAGGTGAATGGTTAAAAAGACCTGTGGTCCATCTACGCCATGGACTATTGCCCATCAAGAAAAGGAATGAACTAATGATATAGGCAACGGTTAAGATGAATTTTCAGGAAATTATGCTAAATGAAAAAAGTCAATCCCAAGAGACTATATGCTATACAATTCTGTTCAGATAACATTTTCAGGGGGATAAAATTATAGAGATAGAGGCCAAGGAATGAAAATAGATGAAATCAGATAACATTTTCAGGGGGATAAAATTACAGAGATAGAGGCCAAGGAATGAAAATAGATGAAAATAAATGAGTCAGAATACAGTAAAGGAAGCTAAAATTAAAAAAAAAAAAAAATTAAAGAGATGGAGAAGAGATCAGTGGTTGCCAGAGGTCAGAGATGGGTTATGGTGTGAAGGTAATGGGATTGGGGTGTGGAGGGGTGGGGATGGTGTATATGTGGTTATAAACAGGGGGATTTCATGCTGAAGGAATTTTCTGTATCTTCACAAGATACAGACAAGCAAATTCTACACCTATGATAAAACTGCAGAAACACACAAACTAGTCCCTATAAAACTGATGAAATCTAGGTAAGCCTGGTAGATTATACTAATGTCAGTTTTCCAGCATGATATTATACTATAGCTTTGGTCACGAGTAAGACCACTGGAAAAGACCCTGCTGGGGAAGACTGAGGGCAGGAGGAGAAGGGGGTGGAAGAGGATGAGATGATTGGTTGGATGGAATCACCAGCTCAATGGACATGAATTTGAGCAACCTCCAGGAGACAGTAAAGGATGGAGAAGCCTGGCGTTAGCCCATGGGGTTGCAAAGAGTCAGACATGACTTAGAGACTGAACAACAACAAGTCAAAAGTATAGCACAAAGACAGAGAGTGATGGGACACACATCCTCCTAAATCCAGACCAGAACATTCTCCCCAAACTCATCCTTACTCTATCCATATACAAAGATCATGGAAGTAATCCCAGAGAAATCTGAAGTGACACAAACAGTTTGACGTGATTGCAAGCCCTACCCTAGACCTTCCATCACTTGAGTCAGAACCTCCAAGAGAGGAGTCTGTTTGGCTGAGTTTTTTCAAAAGCTCCCCAATAATAGCTGTATTTGTCATATCCCTAAACTATAAACCAGTCCGATATACCTCCACAGGTGAATGGTTAAAAAGACCTGTGGTCCATCTACGCCATGGACTATTGCCCATCAAGAAAAAGGAATGAACTAATGATATAGGCAACGGTTAAGATGAATTTTCAGGAAATTATGCTAAATGAAAAAAGTCAATCCCAAGAGACTATATGCTATACAATTCTGTTCAGATAACATTTTCAGGGGGATAAAATTATAGAGATAGAGGCCAAGGAATGAAAATAGATGAAATCAGATAACATTTTCAGGGGGATAAAATTACAGAGATAGAGGCCAAGGAATGAAAATAGATGAAAATAAATGAGTCAGAATACAGTAAAGGAAGCTAAAATTAAAAAAAAAAAAAAATTAAAGAGATGGAGAAGAGATCAGTGGTTGCCAGAGGTCAGAGATGGGTTATGGTGTGAAGGTAATGGGATTGGGGTGTGGAGGGGTGGGGATGGTGTATATGTGGTTATAAACAGGGGGATTTCATGCTGAAGGAATTTTCTGTATCTTCACAAGATACAGACAAGCAAATTCTACACCTATGATAAAACTGCAGAAACACACAAACTAGTCCCTATAAAACTGATGAAATCTAGGTAAGCCTGGTAGATTATACTAATGTCAGTTTTCCAGCATGATATTATACTATAGCTTTGAAAGATGTTAACACTTGGAAGAAACAGAGCAAACAACATATAGAATCTCTCTGTCTTATTTCTTAGAACTGCCCGTGAATCTACAATTATGTCAGAATCTACAATTACATCAAAAGTTCGATTTTAAACCTTTTTGAAAGCTCCCCCTAGTGATTCTGTTCAATCAGAGATAAGAATGCTTGTCATATATACCGTTCTTTTATTCGATGTTTATTTAATATGAAGCATTCAGTGTCCCAATCAAGAGAGTCCAAACACTTCCACCTTTCAGTGGTCAAGGAGAAAACATGCCCCCCTTCAGGATGTGGGTGTCCACCCAGGGCAGACCCAATAGCCAAAGAACCATCTTTTTATTTATGTTTTTAAACTGGAGACTAATTGCTTTGCAATGTGGTGCTAGTTTCTGCTCTACAACGACGCAAATCACCTATATGTATACATATACCCCCTCCCTCCTGAGCCTCCCTCTCACTCCACCCCAATCCCACCCCTCTAGGTCATCACAGAGCACAACAGACAATTTCCGATTGCAAAGCTATTGGCCAAGGGGGACTTTCAGACCGCCCCCAGCGCTCCTACTCACAGCTCTACAACTTTGGGCAAATTATTTAACCTCACTAAGCCTCTTTGCAAAGTGGCTTACACTAATTACAGCTACTATAATTGGCTGGAAGGTTGAAGATAGGGCGGTGAGAAGCTTGGAAAACAGAAGACATTTGGGGTCAAAGCTGTTGTCAACTGATTAGCAGGTGGTGAGGAGCTGGGTGTAGGTCTTCGATGCCACCCAGGGGGCCTCCACGCGGTGTGGGCACATCTGAGTTCCTGTCCCACCTCCACCCCGAAGACAGGGAAGCAGCCTGCAGTGTAAAGTCTAGAGCGCAAGACAGACGGGAGGATTTCTCCCTCTCTGTGAAGAGCCGCTGTGTGTCTAAAGGGGTAACATGGGGAAGACGTCATAAAACGGTCTCCCCTCTTGAATCAGACACTGGGACAAAAGCCCCAGAGGTGAGACTGGAACCGAACTGAAGGTGATGTGTCTGATGTTTTCCCAGCTCATGTACGTATAAATAAGGGGAGGCTTTTCTTGCAGGTTGCAGCCTTCCGGTAGTCTGCAGTATAGACAACGCTGGCTGCTCATCCCTGTGTGCGCAGACCCTTTTCCCTGGGTGTGCAAGTGTGTGCAGACCCTTTTCGCTGGGTGTGCACATGTCCACACATGTACACACACGCCTCCTTCCTACGAAGGACTGGATTCTGATGTGCGTGGAGTTTGGGGACGCAGACGCCGCCCCCACGGGAATGCCGGTGCACCCAGAGCCGTCTCCTCTTCACCTGGGTCGGGCGGAGGGAAGTGGTGGATGCAGCTGGGACGCTGGCGCTTTCATTATTTATGAAGCTTTCGTTATTTCACGTATAAATAATCGATGACTGCAAAGTGCGGCGGGAACCAACACAGAATATTCATGAGCCTCCTGCGCGGGGATTTCAGCTGCTGCCGCCTCAGCCCCAGATGTGCACGCACTCACGCAGGCACGCAAGTTCCCAAATAAAAATCATGATAATAAAGATTTCATTTGTCAGGCTGGGGCCTCGTCTGCAGGAGGGAGGCAGCCGGTGCGTTCTCGAACTCAGAGGGTCTGTCGGCCTGGTGATGGCTAGAGTCAAGCGCCCAGCTAGCCCAGAGTGGAGGGCACGTGGCAATGGTGACACTCCAGCAACTGATCCACTTCTCACCCCAGCCTCCGAGCCCTGGCGTTTATTCAGGACGCTCACTCAAAGATCGATAATCCTCTTTTCCGTGTGTGCCTGCTGAGACCCTTGTCTGCTCAGCCCCGAAAGGGTGGGTGCTGCAGACATGGATTCCTGTGCTTCGGAGAAATAACTCTTGATTTTCCTCTCTGCCTGGACGATCTGGCCTCCTCCTTGGGTGGAATTTCACAGCAGGTGGGGCTGGAGGAGCCAATGAGAAACAACAGCACCTCCTGGCCAGGCTGGCCCTTATTTACCTCTCTAGCTCCACTCTGCCTTCCATTCCTGGGTGCAAATTCCTTTCTGTCTCCCTGACTTTCATGCCCTCTCTGGCTTTCGTGCCTGCTGTTGATGCTGCGCCTTTGCTGGAAATGCTTTTCCCTCCCCACCAATGCCTGTGTGTGCATGCGTGTGCTCAGTCCTGTCTGCCCCATGGACTATAACCTGCCAGGCTACTCTTCGTGGAATTTTCCAGGCAAGAATACTGGAGCGAGGTGCCATTTACTATTCCAGTGGAATCTTCTCAACCCAGGGATCGAACCTGGGTCTCCTGAATCTCCTGCATTGGCAGGCAGATTCTTTACCACGAGCGCCACCTGGGAAGCCCCCACCCCCAGTGCCTGGCTAGTGCCTACTTGCCTCTGAGGTCTCCAGTAGATGCTGCTTCCTCTGGGTCATCTTCTCCGAATCTCTAAACTGTGTTAGGCCCTTCCTCTGGACTTGAGGGACCTGGATATCCCAGTTCTGGCACCTATTTCACCCTATAATAGTAAAAATTATTGTTAATGTCCCCCTCCCTCAAGTGCAGGGCTTCCTGAGTGGCTCAGTGGGAGAGAATCTGCCTGCCAATGCAGGAGACACAGGAAATGCAGATTTGATCCCTGGGTGGCAAAGATGCCTTGGAGGAGGAAATGACAACCATCTCCAGCATTCTTGCCTGAGAAATCCCCACAGACATAGGAGCCTGGCAGGCTACAGTCCACAGGGTCACAAAGAGTCAGACATGACTGAGCAGCTGAGCACGAGACCAAGCACCCCCATGCCCACATACTGAATCATAAACACATAAGGACTGCAGACTTAGCACACAACGGACCTCCGCTGGAATCCAAGCTCTGCCTTGCTAGCTGTGTGTCCTCAGGCAAGTTATTCAACCTCTCTGTGCCTGGAGTTCCTCTTCTGTAGAGATGGAATCCTAAAAACAGAACCAACCTCACAGGGCTCTTATGAGGATTTAATATATTAATCGAGTGTTTGGTCCAATGCCTGCACGAAACTCAGAAAGGGGACAGTCCCCCATCCCTTCTCCACAATTCCAGCAGCCTCAAAAGCTTTGAAAACCAAAAAGCTTTTTGAAACTCATTTGGCAGCAAAACCTGAACTGAACTGACCTTGGAGGTACTTACCGTCTTTATTTATCCCATTTGCTGGAACTATTCATATGTATTTTGCTACAGAAATATGAACATGTTTGAGTGTTCCAGAATTTATAGAACATTACATTTCTAAAATCTGGAAAAATGTCAGACTCAGAAGTGCATCTAGCCCCAAAGGTTTCTATGAGGAACTCTGGATCAACAGCATTCTCATGCTTTCTATGATCAATAGCGCAGTAATTGTACTCACCTGCCAGCCAGCTCTGTGCTTGAACACTGCGTGACAGTCAGGAAAAGGACTTGCTTCCTGGCCTTCTGGGGGTGACCCAGTCCACGCCCAGGTCCAGACTGCCCAAGGACTTGCCTCGGAGGTCTCTAGTAGATGCTGCTGCTTCTGGGTCATCTTCTCCGAATCTATAAACTGTGTTAGGCCCTTCCTCTGGACTTGAGGGACCTGGATATCCCAGTTCTGGCACCTATTTCACCCTATAATAGTAAAAATTATTGTTAATGTCCCTCCCTCAAGTGCAGGGCTTCCTGAGTGGCTCAGTGGGAGAGAATCTGCCTGCCAATGCAGGAGACACAGGAAATGCAGATTTGATCCCTGGGTGGCAAAGATGCCTTGGAGGAGGAAATGACAACCATCTCCAGCATTCTTGCCTGAGAAATCCCCACAGACATAGGAGCCTGGCAGGCTACAGTCCACAGGGTCACAAAGAGTCAGACATGACTGAGCAGCTGAGCACGAGACCAAGCACCCCCATGCCCACATACTGAATCATAAACACATAAGGACTGCAGACTTAGCACACAACGGACCTCCGCTGGAATCCAAGCTCTGCCGCTTGCTAGCTGTGTGTCCTCAGGCAAGTTATTCAACCTCTCTGTGCCTGGAGTTCCTCTTCTGTAGAGATGGAATCCTAAAAACAGAACCAACCTCACAGGGCTCTTATGAGGATTTAATATATTAATCGAGTGTTTGGTCCAATGCCTGCACGAAACTCAGAAAGGGGACAGTCCCCCATCCCTTCTCCACAATTCCAGCAGCCTCAAAAGCTTTGAAAACCAAAAAGCTTTTTGAAACTCATTTGGCAGCAAAACCTGAACTGAACTGACCTTGGAGGTACTTACCGTCTTTATTTATCCCATTTGCTGGAACTATTCATATGTATTTTGCTACAGAAATATGAACATGTTTGAGTGTTCCAGAATTTATAGAACATTACATTTCTAAAATCTGGAAAAATGTCAGACTCAGAAGTGCATCTAGCCCCAAAGGTTTCTATGAGGAACTCTGGATCAACAGCATTCTCATGCTTTCTATGATCAATAGCGCAGTAATTGTACTCACCTGCCAGCCAGCTCTGTGCTTGAACACTGCGTGACAGTCAGGAAAAGGACTTGCTTCCCTGGCCTTCTGGGACACGCTGTCCTGCCATCCACTCCCTCAGAGCTCCACGCCCCAGGTCCAGACTGCCCAAGGTCACCCCTTGGCTGTTGGTGATAGAAGCAAGGGCAAATTAAAAACATCTCCTGGGGCATCCCTGGTTGTCCAGTGGGTAAGGACACTGCCTTGCAGTGCAAGGGGCACCGGTTCGATCCCTGGCCTGGGAGGATCCCACGTGCCGCGGAGCGGCTGGACCGATGTGTCCAACGACTGAGCCACTGTTCTGGAGCGCATGCGCCCAGAGCCGGTGCTCTGCAACAGGAGGGGCCACGGCAATGGAGGCCCACACAGGCCAGAGAACAACGATAAATAAATGAAAGACCAACGTACGTGGCCAAAAAAAACAAAACATCTCCTGACCAGAGGTTTCCCCCTGGTGGCTCAGTGGTAGTGAATCCACCTGCCAATGCAGAGGCTCAGGTTCAATTTGTGGGCCACAACTATTGAGCCTGTGCTCTAAAGCCCAGCAGCTCCAACGTCTGAAGCCTGTGTACCCTTAGCCCACGCTCCACAAGAGAAGCCGCTGCAATGAGAAGCCTGCACAGCACAACTAGAGCATAGCCCCTGCTCTCCCCAACTAGAGAAAAGCCCGTGCATAGCAAAGAAGACCCAGTACGGCCATAAGTAAATGAATACATATTTTAAAAAAAATCTCCTGGGGCTTCCCTGGTAGCTCAGTGGTAAAGAGTTCTCCTGCCAATGCAGGAGACACGGGTTCGATCCCTGATCCAGGAAGATTCCACATGCTGCAGAACAGCTAAACCCGTGAGCCTGTGCTCTAGAGCCTCAGTCCTGCAGCTGTGGAGCCCATGGGCCACAACTACTGAAGCCTGTGTGCCCTAGAGCCCGAGTTCCACAAGAGAAGCCATTGCAACAAGAAGCCTGCTCACCTCAACTAGAGAGTAGCCTCTACTCCCTGCAACTAGAGAAGAGCTTGTGGCAGCAGTGAAAACCCAGAATAGCCAAAAATAAATACATAAACTTAAAAAACAAATCTCCTCACTTCTCTGAGGTTTTGAACAGGGAACTGATTTTATATCCCAAATCCAAACTGACGAGCAGGGAGCTGTCCTTTGGTGATAATTGGTCCTATTCTTCCAGGAAAGCCGAGGAATACCCTCAGGCCCTCCCTGGCCCCTCCCTTTCATGGCCCCAGAGGAGAAACCTGGAAGGGAAGGACTCATCAAATAAAATTAGACTGAACCCATCAAATGAAATTAGAGTTCTAATCTGTGCGGGCCCCTAAGATATCCGGATGGTATAGCTGCTCAGGATGGAGACAGCGTAGAGGGTAGAGATGTAGATATAGATAGTGATGGCTGTAGAATTCCAGCACTTTCTTCATTTTTACACCAAGCCCATGGGGTGGGTACTGTTAAGGTTTAATGGGACCCAGTAAATAAACTCACCATCTCAAACACCCGAGTTCAGATCCAGTTGAAACAAAGAGGTTAAATGCCTCCGCACCAAGGCTAAACGCCAGCATTGAAAGCGAAAGTCGCTCAGTCATGTCTGACTCTTTGCAACCCCGTGGACTCTAGCCCACCAGGCTCCTCGGGGCATGGGATTTTCCAGGCAAGAACACTGGAGTGGATTGCCATTCTCTTCTCTAGAGGATCTTTCCAACCCAGGGATCAAACCCAGGTCTCCTGCACTGTAGGCAGATTCTTTAGTCTGAACCACCAGGGGAAACCAACATTAGCGTGTATCAAAAGCTCAGTTGCAGACTGTGACAGGGTCGGGAAAGAGCCGAGAGCATTACATACCTCTTTATGAAGATATGAAGCCATTTCGTAGATAAGGAGACTGAGGCAAGTGAGTGGAGGACGAAGATTTGAACCAGGTCTGTCTTCCCCATATTATTTTGCCTTGCTTGTTGCTCTCAACAGATCCAGGAAACAAGGGCTCAGGTCCTCCAGGAGTCATGATAAAATGAATCCAATGTGAAAAGACTCCAGGAGTTGAGGAGCCTGCAGCAAGGTCCTGGGATCTGGCCAAAGGCAGGTCCACAATTTCCCCCTCTCTCCTCCCCGCCTGCCCTCCTTCTCTCCCCTCCCGCCTCCTCCCCCCAGCCTCATTCTTCTCTGTCAGGTCACCATCGCTCCTTTCCCTCTGGTCACCACCCTTGGCAAGGCGTGTCTCCTGGTTCCATATCTGATCTGCACTTGAGTCAAGGGAAGGACTTGCTTCTGGGACCTACTTCCATCTCCAGCTCATCTAGCAGCAGGTACTCCTGTCTGGGTTCACCAATCACAGGTCCAATCCATTTCTGGCAGCTGGAACAAACCCCATGAGGGATTCAAACAATCCCAGTCACTCTGAACTCCTTCGGGCCCGTGGTATCAAATAAAATTAGACTGAACCCATCAAATGAAATTAGAGTTCTAATCTGTGCGGGCCCCTAAGATATCCGGATGGTATAGCTGCTCAGGATGGAGACAGCGTAGAGGGTAGAGATGTAGATATAGATAGTGATGGCTGTAGAATTCCAGCACTTTCTTCATTTTTACACCAAGCCCATGGGGTGGGTACTGTTAAGGTTTAATGGGACCCAGTAAATAAACTCACCATCTCAAACACCCGAGTTCAGATCCAGTTGAAACAAAGAGGTTAAATGCCTCCGCACCAAGGCTAAACGCCAGCATTGAAAGCGAAAGTCGCTCAGTCATGTCTGACTCTTTGCAACCCCGTGGACTCTAGCCCACCAGGCTCCTCGGTCCATGGGATTCTCCAGGCAAGAACACTGGAGTGGATTGCCATTCTCTTCTCTAGAGGATCTTTCCAACCCAGGGATCAAACCCAGGTCTCCTGCACTGTAGGCAGATTCTTTAGTCTGAACCACCAGGGAAGCCAACATTAGCGTGTATCAAAAGCTCAGTTGCAGACTGTGACAGGGTCGGGAAAGAGCCGAGAGCATTACATACCTCTTTATGAAGATATGAAGCCATTTCGTAGATAAGGAGACTGAGGCAAGTGAGTGGAGGACGAAGATTTGAACCAGGTCTGTCTTCCCCATATTATTTTGCCTTGCTTGTTGCTCTCAACAGATCCAGGAAACAAGGGCTCAGGTCCTCCAGGAGTCATGATAAAATGAATCCAATGTGAAAAGACTCCAGGAGTTGAGGAGCCTGCAGCAAGGTCCTGGGATCTGGCCAAAGGCAGGTCCACAATTTCCCCCTCTCTCCTCCCCGCCTGCCCTCCTTCTCTCCCCTCCCCGCTCTCCTCCCCCCAGCCTCATTCTTCTCTGTCAGGTCACCATCGCTCCTTTCCCTCTGGTCACCACCCTTGGCAAGGCGTGTCTCCTGGTTCCATATCTGATCTGCACTTGAGTCAAGGGAAGGACTTGCTTCTGGGACCTACTTCCATCTCCAGCTCATCTAGCAGCAGGTACTCCTGTCTGGGTTCACCAATCACAGGTCCAATCCATTTCTGGCAGCTGGAACAAACCCCATGAGGGATTCAAACAATCCCAGTCACTCTGAACTCCTTCGGGAGGGCAGGGAGCCCAGCGGTTGGAAAGTCAAACGTCATGGTGGCATCCTCGGTGGCTGCCCCAATTCTGTCTCACATACAAGAGGTGTGGTCAGTTTACAAAGCAGGTACCTGGAAAGTTTCCAAATCCAGAGATTAGGCTATGCTGTTCCCCACCCCCAGGATGACCTGCCCCTGCAGCAGAAATGGCAAACATGTTTCCTTTTATAAACCAACCCTATGAGATTTTGCAGAATTCAGAGGCTGCGTCTGAGCTCAGCATGAAGGAGCCCTGTGATTGATTAGGGATGTCTGCAGCGGCTGCAGCCTGGGACACGGTGGTACTCGGGCCATGTGTTCACTTTCTTAGCATGGATGATACTTTTGGCTGCAGATGGCCTTTAGGGAAGGGACCCTGTGGTTGTATCACTCTCGGGGGTGCTCTGTGTGTGTGTGCATGTCTGTAATTTTGAAAGACACACGTTGACAAAGATGCTCATGAATCAGTGGTCAGTGAAATCCCTTTCTTCCACAACATATGGCTCCTATGACCTCCAACTAGCACATAAACTTCCGTTCCACATTTAAAAAACAAAGGCGAAACTGCCAGTTGGAACTGGCTGAATGCATTAAAATCTTTCCTCCACTTTGGCAAAATGGATTCGCGTTTTGAATTTATTATTAAAAAGCTAGAAATTCTGTAAACCAGAAACAGACAGTGGTTAGCAAAGGCATGGCACCTCAGACTTGCTGGTCTCCAGGTCCTGAACAGGAAGGAGCAGCCAGAAGTTCAATACCTCCTGGATGTTGCAAGCAGAGGACCTCCTGATGCAGGTGAATTCCACTGTGAACATTCTATAAGAATATCACATTTCCTTGGGGTAAAAGATGAAACCCTTACAATGGGCAATGTTTCCTCCTCAACGGCCTCTCCTACTACTCTCCTCTCCTTCACTCCACTCACCTCTTTGCTGTTCCTCAAACTCAGCAAGCATACCCCTGCCCCAGGACCCTTGCACGTGCTGATCCCACTGCCTGCAGCTCCTACCCCAGCTATCTTTGCTGCTTACTCTCTTGACCCTTGTCTCTGTTTCAAATGTGACCTCATCAGAGCTGCCTGTCCTGACCGATCACCTTCTATAAAATAGCCTCTCCCTCCCCACCATTCCGTATCACCCTCATCTTGTCTCATTTTCTTGCATGACATTTATTTGTCTTTCGTCTGTCATCCTCACGCCCAATTAGAACGTGAGCTCCACAAGGTTAGGAATGCTGTCTGTTATGTGAATGGTTACATCTCCAGTGCTCAGAGCAGCCCTGACACACAGCACGGCTCAGCCAATGTGTGTTGAACGGGTGAGTGAGGGCTAGGTGTCTGATTTTGTGGATGAAGAATCTGAGGCTTAGAAACGTGGAGTGAGGGGCTTTCCCTGGCGGTCTTGTGATGAAGACACCACGTCTCCACAGCGGGGGGCCGGGGTACCATCACCGATTAGGGAACTAAGATCCTGCTTGCCATGTTCCATGACCAAATGTAGAAAAAAAAAAAAAAACGTGGGGTGATTTTTCTCATAATTACAGTTGTGCTTTCTCTGCCAGCACTATGCAGAACACTTTGCATGCCTCGTCCTTTAAACCTCACAGCAGTGCTGAGAAATGGGACTATCCCCACATTACAGAGGAGACCAGACAGGTTGAGGGACTTGCCCAAGAGCACACAGCAGGTCAGAGGCACAGGTAGGACCTGATGCCAGCCGGCATGTCTCTTGGGTTCCCTACTGGTTACTTCTTGGCTCCATGGCCGCATGGCCTCCCAGGGCCTGGAGTCAAGGTCCTCAGATTCTCAGTGACCTCTCAAACTAAGTCCAGGCTCTGCTCTGAGTGGATCATTTAGTCCACCCTCCACCCCCATCTCCCAATAGCACGAACCACCAAACAGAATCTATCCTAAACTCCTCGCCGCAAGATCACACCTTTCCCCAAGTCTCCTCTTTCTAATGATCAGCCTCACCATGGCAAGTTCTTCTTTCGGTCTAACCTAAATGCCCCTTGCTTTATATTCAAACTACTCCTTCTTGTCTGCCTTCCATGGAGCCAGGCAAGGCCCAGCTTCCAGCACAGGCACTGTGACCAGGTTGCTTTGTTGAACTGAGAAGAGAGAGAAGCCGGGGGGCTCTGCACCCCAGCCGTTCACTGCAAGCCTGAGAAGCCTAGCTCCAAGACTGGCGCTCAGTCAGCACGCGCCACCCGCTCCTCTCCCCGGCCCCGCCTGCCACGGTGATTTATGGGCCCCGTCAGCCTGCAGGCTGAGTTGTGGAGACAGCTGGGAGAAGCGGGATCAGGAGCAGCCATCCGTCTGGCCAGGCGGGGATGGGAAGGGAGAGGGAGGCCCGCAGAGGGGCTAAGGGTTCATCAGGAGAGCAGGGGTGCGGCTGGGGTGAGGGGGAGAGGAGATGAGACAGCCGGACACTCTAGAGGACGGCGGGACAAAGACCTGGATGGACACCCGGCAGGGCAGGACAGAGGGGACACCACCAGGGCTGGTAGCAGGGGACAGAGACACTCGGAGCGGAGAACAGTGAACCGAGAGGGCGGGAGGGAGGCAGCGAGACAGGCAGCCTGGTAGAAATCCACCTCAGGAGTGTTCGACTCTCTTTCTTCTGAAGACAAAAGCGAAATGAAGACGACAGTCAATGAAAGATGTTTAGCAGGTTTGTTTTTCTGCAGGCACTCTGGAGGACCAGTTGGAAATCACACATCCGCACACCTCCCGCCAGCGCGTAAGGCCCCAGGGGGATCAGCAGCACCAACCCCTAACCCAGCCCCGCAGGGCAGCTCGTGCCCCCAGGCTCACTCGTCCTGGTTTTATCCCTCTTGGCCCTGCAGTGCATCTGGCCCTGTCATCTTGGTTTTCTCTCGTTCAGTACTTCGTGACCTGACCCCTCTCTGTGGGTCAGACTCCCCTGGGGTCGCTCTCTGCACCAGCCTCTCCGCTCTGATGTCCCACCTGCCCCGCTACCCCTGGCCTCTATCCTAAACTCCGCAAGATCACACCTTTCCCCAAGTCTCCTCTTTCTAATGATCAGCCTCACCATGGCAAGTTCTTCTTTCGGTCTAACCTAAATGCCCCTTGCTTTATATTCAAACTACTCCTTCTTGTCTGCCTTCCATGGAGCCAGGCAAGGCCCAGCTTCCAGCACAGGCACTGTGACCAGGTTGCTTTGTTGAACTGAGAAGAGAGAGAAGCCGGGGGGCTCTGCACCCCAGCCGTTCACTGCAAGCCTGAGAAGCCTAGCTCCAAGACTGGCGCTCAGTCAGCACGCGCCACCCGCTCCTCTCCCCGGCCCCGCCTGCCACGGTGATTTATGGGCCCCGTCAGCCTGCAGGCTGAGTTGTGGAGACAGCTGGGAGAAGCGGGATCAGGAGCAGCCATCCGTCTGGCCAGGCGGGGATGGGAAGGGAGAGGGAGGCCCGCAGAGGGGCTAAGGGTTCATCAGGAGAGCAGGGGTGCGGCTGGGGTGAGGGGGAGAGGAGATGAGACAGCCGGACACTCTAGAGGACGGCGGGACAAAGACCTGGATGGACACCCGGCAGGGCAGGACAGAGGGGACACCACCAGGGCTGGTAGCAGGGGACAGAGACACTCGGAGCGGAGAACAGTGAACCGAGAGGGCGGGAGGGAGGCAGCGAGACAGGCAGCCTGGTAGAAATCCACCTCAGGAGTGTTCGACTCTCTTTCTTCTGAAGACAAAAGCGAAATGAAGACGACAGTCAATGAAAGATGTTTAGCAGGTTTGTTTTTCTGCAGGCACTCTGGAGGACCAGTTGGAAATCACACATCCGCACACCTCCCGCCAGCGCGTAAGGCCCCCAGGGAGATCAGCAGCACCAACCCCCCTAACCCAGCCCCGCAGGGGCAGCTCGGTGCCCCCCAGGCTCACTCGTCCTGGTTTTATCCCTCTTGGCCCTGCAGTGCATCTGGCCCTGTCATCTTGGTTTTCTCTCGTTCAGTACTTCGTGACCTGACCCCTCTCTGTGGGTCAGACTCCCCTGGGGTCGCTCTCTGCACCAGCCTCTCCGCTCTGATGTCCCACCTGCCCCGCTACCCCTGGCCTCTTCTCCCCTGGGGCATCCCTCCATGCCTGCCTCCCTCCTGTGTCCCTGTCCCCCGATCTCTATTTCACGCCGTCCTTGGCTCCTCATCGTTCAGCTCTCCCTAATGTCTAAAGGCCACAGAGGCCCGTGCCCTGAGCCTGGCAGTGGGTCCAGGCGACCTCTGAGTGGGAAAGTGGGGTCTCTCAGGCAGGAGTTGCTGTGGGGAGAGGAAGTCCCCATGCCTCTGCTCCCTGCAGGCACAAGGCGAGGCAGTGACCATCAGTAGGGAAACAGAACAGGCAGCCAGCAGCATCCTTGTATCCGGAGCGGATCTGATATTCCAGGCCATGCCCTGCTGAATGCCCAGGCACACGCACACGCACACGCACACACACACGTGGGGACACAGAGCATCATAGACATGCGCAAGCAGCCTCGGATGGCCTTGCGGCCACGAAAATCCAGTGTCTCCACAGCCATCCAGGAATGAGAGACCCCTAAGTGCACCCCCCAATCACCCCAACACAGAGATGCACCCTCATGCCCAGGGCATTAGGCCCCCTGCATGGAGAGGAAGGTATCTCTGTGCACATCCACTGCCCACAGGAGAAGGACAGGCGGCCCCAGGCTAAATCCTCCTGCACCTCAGAGACTCCAGCCTCTCCCCTACAACGGCAGCAGAAGGAACAGTCTTCTGGACCAGGCTCTTCAGTCAGAAGAAGGAAAAGAAGATTCACTCCCAGCACGCCACCCCAGACCCTGCCCCCTCCCCTAGGTGGGAACTCAGGGCCACCCAAATCCATCTGCTCCTGACCTTCACGATCTCTTTATTTGCCTCTTTCTTTGTATCCACCTTTTATTTATGAAACTAGGGGAGATTATTTCTTCTTATTTAACTCTGAAGTTAATTCAAATTGTTTCAATAACAAAGTCATCTCATTAAAACACAAAGTTTGCACCTGTTTCCGTGTGGTGGGGTGGTGGCTGCTCCCCTGACCGTTGGGGCAGGAAGGGCGGCGCACCCCCTAGTGGCCAGTGTGGAGAAGGCAGGGTCACCGGTTCCACTCCAGGAGCCGATGGTCGGGGTGCGGAGCATCACCATTGAGCGCCGTGAATGCTTTGAGACCCCATGGAATGTAATGCTCCAGGCTCCTCACTCCATGGGATTCTCTAGGCAGGAGCCTTCCTCCAGGGAATCTTCCCCATCCAAGCATTGGACCCGTGTATTAATAATGAATACACCATACCTATGTGCCCCACGTACACCATGTACAGTATATATGACTGTGTGCACGCATGCACACCATATATACGTTACATATACACTACATGTAAACTACATGCTGTAGGCTGAATGCATCTCCCCAGAATTCACAGGTTGAACCTAATCTCCAAGGTGATGGTATGAGGAGGTGGGGCCTTCATAGGAGGGGAGTAGGCCATGAGGGAGGAGGTCGTGGTGTCTGAGCCCACAGACTGCTCCAGACACATCTTCTCTGCCCCTTACGCAGGCTCTGCCACCTGCAAATACCCACACAGAGTCCCCTGATCACGGCTCCACCAGTGTTTAGCTCCATGGCCATAGACAAGTGACTCGACATTTCTAAATGGTTGTTTCCTGGGTCAATGATGGGATACTACTCGTTCCCACCTTGGGAGTCACAAGGATTATTCCAGGGTCAAGTAGAGACATGGGGGCCGTGGAGGGGCTCCAAGCGGAAATCTCAACGCGAGAGAGCTAACGATGATGCCTAAGGCCACGCTGGGAATCTCTAGACACACACACCTTCAACCCAGCAGAGGGAGGAGACAGAGAGGGGTGGCAGGGGGCAGCCGGGGGCCGA
The DNA here is from genome assembly GCA_022376925.1 of Tragulus kanchil. Lineage (NCBI taxonomy): Eukaryota > Metazoa > Chordata > Mammalia > Artiodactyla > Tragulidae > Tragulus > Tragulus kanchil. Next base: position 156,488,064 of record JAIOJX010000032.1, read on the forward strand.
GACATTTCACAGGCCCGTGGGGGTCTCGGGAGTGTGACATTTCTCTGCCCTGGTGCACAGGCAGTCCTGACAGCTGGGGAAGCGTGGCCCTGTTAGGAGCCTGCTAACGACATCCTCTGTCAGCTCAGGACCAAGTGAGCGGCCTGCAGGCCTCCCTGTCGACTGTGACTCTCGCCCAACGGTGGGACGTCATGGCGGTGGGGTGCAGGGAGGCTTGTTTGGGCCACAGGACTCAGGACGGGGGATCAGGGCTCAGAGAGGGCTGAGGGTTGACGACAGCAGGACCCAGTAGAGGGGCTGGGTGTCTAGACGGAGACCAAGCTGGGGTCAAGCCCAGTGAGGAGGCGGGGGACTGGGGCGGGGGGCAGTTTCAGGGAGGCTGTGGACAGGGAGCCAGGAGAGCCACAGGGCTGCGCCACTGAGGGGTCCCGTCGAGGCCTTCTCGTCTAGGGGAGAGGCCAGAGCCTCCATGTGGAGGTAGGGCTCTCCGTGGCACCCCTACTCGGTAGCTACTAGGAGCTGCTGCCTGTTGGGGACAGAAGGTCTCTCAGGAGGGGACAGGGTGCTTTACTTCCCCTAAAAATAACAGCGTCAGGATTCTCCTCTTGTCAGGGTGAGAACAGCTCAACGCCACTTCTGTCGACGGCTCTGCAGGCCCCACACAGCCCCGCACAGCCCCGCACACAGCCCCGGGCTAAGGCTGCGGTCAGAATCCAGCCGTCCCCCCCTGGCCTGACTGCCACCAAGCTGCCTGTACCTTTTCTGTCTCTCCCACCCCCTCCCCGCTCCCAGTCAGCTGTAATTTTGTCCCTGGACTCCCCTTCCCCTCCCCCAGCAAGGCAGAAGTCCACCCTCCTCCAGACTCTTCCCTTGCAGTTGTGTGTGGCCCCTCTCAGGCCAACCACGGCCAGAGGTGGGGAGAGGACATGCCTCTGCCTCTCCCTGTGGGGCTTGCAAGGCCCACACAGCCAAGGCAGACCTCCCCACGGAGGGGCCGTCCCCAGGGAGCATCCAGGATCAGCCACGAGCCCGTTTACAAGACAGCCCTAATTTTTTTAAAAAAAAGTTAACATTCTAGAAATCACTGTGCCATTTCCCCATCTTGGGTCTGGCCCATCTTGGAGGGGAAGATGGGGGTGGATGTGGAGCGTTGGAGGCGGGGAGAGTACATCATTCCATCCCCGGGGCAGCTGGCTTCCTCCCTACCCACTCCTGGCACGTGTTGCTGCCCTTATTAATCCAGACGCTGCCCCCCCCCCGGCGGCCTTCTCCACTGCAGATGCCTCCATCTCACATTCGGGGTGCTCAGCCTGTGCTCAGGCTTGGTGCTCCAGGCGCACCCCCACTTCCATCCCACCTCCCCTCCTGGCTAGTATTGGCATATCAAAGCCTGGAGCAGGAGGGAGCGGAGCCGCCCAGCAGGGATGCCCAGGCCTCTCCATCCCCAGCCAGTGCTGAAAGTTTGTTCATTCGTTCAACATTTATTGAGCACCTATTAGGAGGCGCTCAGTGGTCTCAGGTCTAGGCCGAGGGCGGTGAACCGACATGGCCTGTGTACCCGTGGAGCTGACACAGGTAGTCGTGAGGCAGACAGACATGAAATGAATAGGCCACAAATGAACGGGACCAGATTAGACTTTAGCCTTGCAGTGTTAATTGAGAGGAAAAGACTCTTGAGAGTCCCTTAGACTGCAAGGAGATCAAACCAGTCAATCCAAAAGGAAATTTATCCTGAATATTCATTGGAAAGACGGATGCCGAGGCTGAAGCTCCAATACTTTGGCCACCTGATGCGAAGAGCCAACTCACTGGAACAGACCCTGATGCTGGGAAAGATGGAGGGCCAGAGGAGGTGACAGAGGATGAAATGGTTGGATAGCACCACTGACTCAATGGACACGAATCTGAGCAAACTCCAGGAGATGGTGAAGGACAGGGGAGCCTGGCGTGCTGCAGTCCATGCAAAGAGTCGGACACAACGTAGTGACTGAACAACAATAGCCATGAAATAGAAAGAGTGGCTAAGGAATACTTGGATCTGGAGAGACCTCTCTCGGGAGACATCGAGACTGTAGGATGAGAGGGCGTCAGCCTTGAGGGGATTCGAGGAAGAAGAGAATGGCGGGGGCAAAGGTGCAGGATGGCGCGGAGCTCTGGTGGGCCAGGCCCAGAGCGGACCAGGGTGGGGCGCTGCCGAGGAGGGTCACGGATGAGAGGACCCTGAGCAGGGAAGGGGCTAGAGCAGGCACAGGGCACAAAGAGGATCTGGGATTTGGGGGTTCGTAGAATGAAGAGTCACTCAAAGTTTTAATCAGGTTTGGTGGAACGCACTGAGTAGCATGGAAACTTACATTACCAGATGTGAAATAGACAGCCAGTGGGAATTTCCTGAATGATAAGGGGCACTCACACCTGGGCTCTGTGACCACCTCGATGGGCGGGATGGGGTGGGAGGTTCCAGAGGGAGGGACCTACGCGTCCCTAGGGCTGACTCATACAACAGAAGCCAAGACAGTATTGTAAAGAAATTATCCTCCAATTAAAAATTAATAAAATTTTTAGGGGTTCCCTGGTGGTCCAGTGGGTAAAAAGCCCACCTTACAGGCCGAGGCGGTGCCTGACCGGAGCTGAAAGGTAGTCGTGAGGCAGACAGACATGAAATGAATAGGCCACAAATGAACGGGACCAGATTAGACTTTAGCCTTGCAGTGTTAATTGAGAGGAAAAGACTCTTGAGAGTCCCTTAGACTGCAAGGAGATCAAACCAGTCAATCCAAAAGGAAATTTATCCTGAATATTCATTGGAAAGACGGATGCCGAGGCTGAAGCTCCAATACTTTGGCCACCTGATGCGAAGAGCCAACTCACTGGAACAGACCCTGATGCTGGGAAAGATGGAGGGCCAGAGGAGGTGACAGAGGATGAAATGGTTGGATAGCACCACTGACTCAATGGACACGAATCTGAGCAAACTCCAGGAGATGGTGAAGGACAGGGGAGCCTGGCGTGCTGCAGTCCATGCAAAGAGTCGGACACAACGTAGTGACTGAACAACAATAGCCATGAAATAGAAAGAGTGGCTAAGGAATACTTGGATCTGGAGAGACCTCTCTCGGGAGACATCGAGACTGTAGGATGAGAGGGCGTCAGCCTTGAGGGGATTCGAGGAAGAAGAGAATGGCGGGGGCAAAGGTGCAGGATGGCGCGGAGCTCTGGTGGGCCAGGCCCAGAGCGGACCAGGGTGGGGCGCTGCCGAGGAGGGTCACGGATGAGAGGACCCTGAGCAGGGAAGGGGCTAGAGCAGGCACAGGGCACAAAGAGGATCTGGGATTTGGGGGTTCGTAGAATGAAGAGTCACTCAAAGTTTTAATCAGGTTTGGTGGAACGCACTGAGTAGCATGGAAACTTACATTACCAGATGTGAAATAGACAGCCAGTGGGAATTTCCTGAATGATAAGGGGCACTCACACCTGGGCTCTGTGACCACCTCGATGGGCGGGATGGGGTGGGAGGTTCCAGAGGGAGGGACCTACGCGTCCCTAGGGCTGACTCATACAACAGAAGCCAAGACAGTATTGTAAAGAAATTATCCTCCAATTAAAAATTAATAAAATTTTTAGGGGTTCCCTGGTGGTCCAGTGGGTAAAAAGCCCACCTTGCAGTGCAGGGGGCGCCGGTGCGATCCCTGGCCCTGAATCGGCTGGACCGCTGTGTCCAATTATGAGCCAGCGCTCTGAAGCGCATGCGCCCGGAGCTGGTGCTCTGCAACGAGAGAGGCCACTGCAATGGGAGGCCCACACAGGCCAAAGAATAAAGATGGATGAAAATAAATAAATAAATAAATAAACAACGAAAGAGGTTAAAATTTAATATAAAATAAATTTTTTAACAGTTTGAATCAGGTTTGTATTTTATGATCACCTGCTCTTGAATGGAGAGTTTTCTGCAGGGTTAGGGGGCGGTCCTTGGGCTGTGCCAGGGCCAGGCGATGGGGAACTGAGGAGGGGAAGGGGACAAGAGACCCAGCAAACGTTCAGTGTTTCGCAGGTGGAGCTGCACCACCGGCCAACAGACTCAGCCTCTCCTGTTGCCACCTCTCCCAGCAGGAATGAGGAATGGGGTCTTTATTTCCACAGCCACCCATCTGGGGGCTTGTCCTTCACTGTCCCAGCTGGGTTATAAATCCATGACTTCAGGAGGGACAAAGATGGAGACCTCAGTCCAGAAAGGTCGCCTAGAGGCCAGGCTCCAGCTCAAGGGAGAATCCGACTGCACTCTCAGCACCACGGAGAAGCTCAACCCATTTTGCAGGAGGGAATGTGAAGACATTAGGGTCCAGGTTATTGTCTGCTTCTGTGCTGGACCAGGGATTCGAGCTCCTCCCAGGACTGCAGGAGAACAAGTAAGAGCCACAGGAGCTCTGACTGCACCTGCAACCTGGGCGAGAACTCCAGGTCCACCAGATCCAAGCTGTGGGACCCCAAGAAAACCACTTAACCTCTCTGAGCCTATTCACTTCATGAAGGCCTGCATTTATTCAACAAATATGTAGTGTGTACCTACCGTGTTCCAGGTCTTATTTACCATGGATGCTAAGGATGCTACAGCGAATGAGAGAATTTATAGCCTCAAAAAGAAGACGGGAAACAAATCAGCAGTTAATACAATGTATGATCCCTGCTAGGAGGTGAAAAATAAGGGTACAGGGATGTCCCTGGTGGCCCAGTGGTTAAGATTTCCCACTCCCAATGCAGGAGGCCCGGCTTCAATCCCTAGTCAGGGAACTAGATCCCACATGCCACAACTAAGAGGTTCGCACGCCTCAGCCAAAGACCCAGCAAAGCCAAAGAAAGAAAAATATTTTTTAAAAAAGAAGGGTGCAACAGGAGATAATAGTCAGGGAAGAAGGTCTCTTTAGATAGGGTGAGGATGCAATATGTGCTCAACACCCCTCAACACAGAGCTGGGCACTCGGGAAGCACCTGCACCCGCTAGCCACTGTTGCTGGGGCCACGGTGGGAAAGGGGAAGGGTGTCAGAACTGGCCTTTAGCTCCAAGCCCAGAGAGGGAAGAAGAAGGAGCCCCAGACAGCCGGAGCCTGCCATCGCCTCCACCACAGGCAAGAATTCAGGCCTGGACCCTCTTATAGGTGGGCGGGAACAGCCCAATTCCTGACTCCAGGTGCTCACTCCACTTCTGTGCGTGGGGAAAGAGGAGGCCCCGCACGCCGCCTCCAGTGATCTGTCCCCTGGGTCCAAACAGCGGACCCAGCGGGGGTGAGTCCTCACAGTGCTGCCCATGGGGGATCCAGCCTTTCTAGGCTACAGGTAGAATTTTCAAAGCCTCTGCTGCCCCGGTCACCCAGGGCTAGAAGCCCCTCTGAGATCCTTCCTGGGGACGGTCGGAGGAAGACACGGGGTCCTTCCACAGTGGACATCAGCCCTGTGTTCTCCCTTTCTCCCCTTCCTCCAGCTGCAGTCCTCGAGATGGTTTACAGCCTCCCAGTGGGGAGGAATCTCCCCTGACCTTCAGTCTGGAAGGGAGGAGGCAGCATCTTTCAGGGGTTCAGAGTTGGAATAAGAAGGGACAGCTGGAAATCAGCCTGAAACGGTCCTTCTTTGTGCGCAGCTCTGCCCATGGCCCAAGGAGCAAGAGAACAGAGATGAATCTAGGCTCCATTAAGAAACCCCCTGGGCGGGGCGGGGGAGGCGAAAGAAAAAAAAAAAAAAAAGAAACCCCCTCTGCTCCCTAGGGACACGCAGTCCCCACCCCGCCCCATGGCTACTCTCTTCACCTCACCCAGCATCAGCGGCTCCCCTCCCATCTCCCTCTTGGGGCAAGAGAAGCAAATGGGCCCCCTGAAATCACCCCAGACCTCTGAGGGGAACCTATTCCAGGCATCTCCATTTCCTGGAGTCTCCTTTGACTTTAACTAATAGACTATTTTTAGAGCTGTTTGGAATTTATGAAAATATCGAGAAGTACAGACTTCCCATGCACCCCTTTCCACTGAACATAGTTTTCCCTGTTGTTAACATCTTGCATCCGTGTGGTCCTTTACCTTTTCCAGTTCCCTATTTGGAGCACCAGCATCCTTCCCCAGTTCTGCATCCTCCTCCCTGCTCTCAAATCTAGGGCTCACCATGACTGATGCAACAGGTAACCAATTTGCCAGGTAACTAATGCACCAGCTAATTGATGCTCTAGGCAACCAAGGCACTGGGTAACCAGGTAACTCACGATCAGGTGACTGATGTATGTGTTGCTTTCCCTGGCACTTGCCCTGGCTCCCTTCAGTGCCTACCTTGTATCACCGAGTCTCCCAGGCTCTACCTCCCTAGAAAGACTGCTTCATGAGAGAGAGAGAGAGGGGCATGGGGTTGGGACACCCTAACAGCCTTGGTCTCCATGGTCCCCAGCCACCTTTTCCTCTTGAGGACCTCAGCCAGGGAAGGGACCTAGTAAGCACTGGGATGGGCAGGGGGACAGAGCAGGGGAAACCCTGGCCTCCCTCTGGTCCCTCTGACTTCTCTTAAGAAGTTAATAAGATTGCAGGCAAGGATGACCCACAGGACATGATTTACTCAGGCTGGGGAAAAGCTTTCAATAAGGTCCCTCCATAAAAGGCCATTAAGGGAGTGGAATAACCACAGGCTAAGGGGCAAGTGTTATGGATTCCAGAGTGGCTTAAGCAGAGGAATTAAAGAGACATTCGGAGCCGAGAGATGTTATTAATAACCACGCTGGGCTCTTGGAAAGGCTTTTCATCTCTGTGAGCTTCACATGCACTGATTCCTCGGGGCCAGGGTCTCAGAGGAGACAGAGGAACGAGCAAGAGCAGGGACGGGCTCACCCCGCTTTTTAAAATGTATTTACTTTATTTTTAGCTGTGCTGGGTCATCATTGCTGTGCACGGACTTTCTCCTGTTGCGGCGATTTGGGGCCACCCTCTAGCTGCAGCGCACGGGCTTCTCGTTGCCGTGGTTTCTCTTGCTGCAGAGCGTGGGCTCTAGATACACAGACTCAGTAGGCGCGAGGCACAGGCTTAGCTGCTCCGAGGCATGTAGAATCTTCCCAGATCGGGGACCAAACCCATGTGCCCTGCATTGACAGGCAGAGTCTTAACCACTGGACCACCAGGGAAGTCCGCACTGCACCTTTAAGCAGGTCAAATAGATGGGATGGGATGGAGTCTTAGAGCTCAGGACTCTCCAGAAGAACCTTGGGGACATCCATTCTAGTACTGAGAGATGAGACTCTAGAGGAAGGGGCTGCCCTGCTGGGAAGCCTGGGGGTGAGGACCATGTCCAGCCTTCAGTCTTACCACCAAGGCTGAGGAGATCATGTGAAACTTACAGCCTATGAGAGCAGAGAATGCACATGTCTCCCGTCCGGAGGCTCTGGGAGACGGTATGCTTCCCTGAGGGAGAGGAGGCTACTTCCCCAGCCTCCTTTGAGCTTGCTCACAGGGACCCTTCTAGAGCCTGGACACAGGTCTGAAAAAGGCTGGGTCTCACCGTGTCTATGGGCAACCCATCCTACGAGGATCTCCTAGATCAAAAGACCAACCTTCATAAGCTTTCACCCCTCCTCCCAACCCATCTTTCAAGGCTCAGTTCAAGTGGCACCTCCTCCATGAAGCCTTCCCAGCCCTCACCCTGACTTAGCCCCTCTGAGTTGTACCCCCTCCACTGCCTACTCTTCACAATACACACACAGGCCCCCCAATGCCATGGGGTTCAGGCCAGCAAGGCTCCGAACCAGTGTCTGCTTTGGGTGTCCCTTGAGATCTTGTGGTTCAGTTGCTAAGTCGGGTCTGACTCTTTGCGACCCCATGGACTGCAGCACGCCAGGCTCCCCTGTCCTTCACCATCTCCCGGAGCTTGCTCAAACTCATGTCCATTGAGTCGGTGGTGCCATCCAACCATCTCATCCTCTGTCGCACCCCTAGAAACCTGTGCTCCTGGAAACCGTGGGCATAGACAGGCCCTCAGGGAACCTCCCTGTGGGGCTGAATTCTGAGTAAGTCTGCCTGGTACCTCTAACCCAGGCTCACCTGAGCTCAGTCCTTCTCTGAAAGGGCTCCTCCCCAGAATTTATTTCTCCAGCTAAAATTAGCATTCTCTTTAAAAGTTTTCACGCCTTCAAATCATTCCTTAAACGTGCATATTAACAGGGAAATAACTGGGAAAACGATTTGCCTTCGCTGCTTCACCCAGCCTCACATCAATCTCCCAACCATCCCATTACCAGGAACAAGCCTGGGCCCCTCGGCTCAGCCTCATAAACTCAGGGTGACCCCAGAGCAGCCTTCCGTGCCCACAGCTTACAGCGGCCGAGGGCAGTGCCACCGGGAGGGCGCTGCCTGCTGGCTTTGTCGTCCACAAGCAGAGACCGCGCCTTTCTGGGCTCCTTACGGTGCCCGCAGCTTCACCTGGGGCCAGTGACCTCCTCATTTCGTACAAGGGGATGCGGGTTTGATCCCTGGAAGATCCCCCGGAGAAGGACATGGCCATCCACTCCGGTAGCCTTGCCTGGAGACTCCCATGGACAGAGGAGCCTGATGGGCTGCAGTCCATGGGGTCGCACAGCATTGGACACGAGTAAAGCGACTTAGCACACATACAACAAGCTGAGTGTGTGAGGAGCCAATCACTCACCCAGCTTTGGAAGCAGGATTTGAACGCTGGGCATCTGGGCTCCAAGCCCTTGGCCACCACGTTACACTCCCCAAGAAGTGACTTGCAGGGGGACTTCCTTGGTGGTCCACTGGCTAAAACTCCATGCCCCAGTGCTGGGGGGCCAGTTCAATCCCTGGTTAGGGAACTAGATCCCGCATGTGCAACTAAGACCCAGCACAGCCAGATTAATTCATTATTAAAAGTGGCCTGTGGAAAGAAGATGATGGGCAGGAGGTGGACATGCTGTGTGGCTTGGTCACCTACTGACGGTGTGACCTAGGCCAGAGCAATTAGGAGATCAAAGCAGATCTTTATTTACAACTCTTCATGTGTAATAATACCCTAGTCCTTATCACAACTCTATGAGGCAGATACCAGTACTACGGATACCACGGTTCTTTAGATAAGGACACTGCTGCACAGAGAGGTTAGGTAACTCACCTAAGGGCAAACAGCTAATACACAACAGAGTCAGCGCTCAAAGCTGAGGAGCCTGTCCTCTCAATGTCCGCATTTTATTGCCCCTTCAGCAATGGCAGGGGCATTACTCCACTCTTCCTGGAAGCCTCCCAGCCTTTAACAACTGACTTCTGGCTGATTCCAGTCTAACTTTCAGATCAGACTGCACCTTTGGAGTCTGTAACCCTCTCCTTTGGCCAAGCGAAGATTCAAAGAGCAGGATTCCCACCCCTTGGCTCTGCCCTGCACCCGCCCAGCCAGCCACTACTCGTGAGAGTCGCAGGGGACGACGGCCATCCAACACCTGAGTGTGTGGACCTTCATCCTGATCATTTTTCTTTATTTTTAAATATATTTCGGGTGCGCTGGATTGCTGCCACGCAGGCTTCTCTTGTTGTAGGGCAAGGAATCCTCTAGGTGCAGGGCGGGCTTAGCTGTCCCACAGCGGGGGGGATTCCAGCTCCCCCGCCGAGGATCAAACTGGCACCTTCTGCCCTGGCAGGCGGGTTCTTAACCCCCAGGCCACCAGGGAAGTCGCCATCCTGGTAACTCCTCACTAGAACTTTTGGGGTTTTGCACCGGAATTGGAATCCCCTCGCTGGCAAGTCAGGACTCTCTCCGACGTCCCCTATGTCTAGGAGACAGGTCAGGCAGTGTCCGAAGGATTCAGACACTGAGACTCTGTCCCTACCACAAAGATGGCAACTTCGGGTGACACAGAACTGCCCCTTCCCGAAGGTCCCACCGTCAGGCTAGACGGTCAGGCGTCCTCCACAGAGATCTGTCCTCCGGAATCAACAGACGGTCCCCCTTCTGCTCCTAAGGAGTGTCCCCAGGCCAGTTTCAGGGGGCAGGGACGTCAGATTCCTGCATTTGCTCCAGCCTCAGAGGCCAGGAGAGAGACAGGAGCGAGGTGGGCCTGCTGGGGGGCTGCCAGGTCAGGAACGGGGTCCTGGCTCCCTGGCTGGGAGACAGATGTCCCTGGGCCTCCAAGGTGATTTAACCGACAATGACAACCTTTAATGCCCGCTCTGCTATAATCTCCTTTATCTTAATACAATCTTTTCCTGTTGAACTCTCCAGAGCCCCAGCGCTATGTTCAATGAAGGGATTTTTTTTTTTATGACGACTTGATACTGTGATTACTGTCGAACTCTCTCAGTCTTTGTGGAGGGGAATTAATAAGTTTTCTTAAGCGGCCTGCACAGGCAGCGCATACTGATGAGGCCAGGCTGGCTCCCCCAGGCCAGAGTCAATGATGAACCTGGCCTCGCACCTGCCGAGACCCAGCGGCTCTGCTGTCTGGAGGGAGCTGGTCGTGAGAGGTCAGATCCTCTGCCCTGCACCCGCCCAGCCAGCCACTACTCGTGAGAGTCGCAGGGGACGACGGCCATCCAACACCTGAGTGTGTGGACCTTCATCCTGATCATTTTTCTTTATTTTTAAATATATTTCGGGTGCGCTGGATTGCTGCCACGCAGGCTTCTCTTGTTGTAGGGCAAGGAATCCTCTAGGTGCAGGGCGGGCTTAGCTGTCCCACAGCGGGGGGGATTCCAGCTCCCCCGCCGAGGATCAAACTGGCACCTTCTGCCCTGGCAGGCGGGTTCTTAACCCCCAGGCCACCAGGGAAGTCGCCATCCTGGTAACTCCTCACTAGAACTTTTGGGGTTTTGCACCGGAATTGGAATCCCCTCGCTGGCAAGTCAGGACTCTCTCCGACGTCCCCTATGTCTAGGAGACAGGTCAGGCAGTGTCCGAAGGATTCAGACACTGAGACTCTGTCCCTACCACAAAGATGGCAACTTCGGGTGACACAGAACTGCCCCTTCCCGAAGGTCCCACCGTCAGGCTAGACGGTCAGGCGTCCTCCACAGAGATCTGTCCTCCGGAATCAACAGACGGTCCCCCTTCTGCTCCTAAGGAGTGTCCCCAGGCCAGTTTCAGGGGGCAGGGACGTCAGATTCCTGCATTTGCTCCAGCCTCAGAGGCCAGGAGAGAGACAGGAGCGAGGTGGGCCTGCTGGGGGGCTGCCAGGTCAGGAACGGGGTCCTGGCTCCCTGGCTGGGAGACAGATGTCCCTGGGCCTCCAAGGTGATTTAACCGACAATGACAACCTTTAATGCCCGCTCTGCTATAATCTCCTTTATCTTAATACAATCTTTTCCTGTTGAACTCTCCAGAGCCCCAGCGCTATGTTCAATGAAGGGATTTTTTTTTTTATGACGACTTGATACTGTGATTACTGTCGAACTCTCTCAGTCTTTGTGGAGGGGAAATTAATAAGTTTTTCTTAAGCGGCCTGCACAGGCAGCGCATACTGATGAGGTCAGGCTGGCTCCCCCAGGCCAGAGTCAATGATGAACCTGGCCTCGCACCTGCCGAGACCCAGCGGCTCTGCTGTCTGGAGGGAGCTGGTCGTGAGAGGTCAGATCCTCCAGCAAGCCTCGGCCACCCACGAGGGTCAGGGGCCACCCTGCTCTGTTCCCGCCTGGGTCTAGGGGGCAGGGATGATACATAAACGAAGAATCCCAGAACTGGAAGCGAGTTTTGTTTTCTACTCATACAGGCCTCCCCCCGCTGCAGCACAGATGGGAGGACTGAGGTCATGCGAGATGTGACCGGCCCGCTCGCAGGCAGCCGGGGGCTAGGCTGGGGCTGCCCCTCCTTGGGAGACGTGCTGGAGCTCTCTCTCACTTCCTTTCCGGGAAGGGGTGTCTTCTCTTTCCTTGCAGTCTGACTACGGTCCCCCTTGCTCACCCTCTTCTAACTGGGCTGAAGGATTGGCAGGTGAGTTGCTTACCGCTGTGGGGAGAGGAAATGGAGACACAGTCCTATCTCCGCTGAACCCGACTCTCCTGGCCTTGGTCGAGGGAAGGTCTCCCTCGGGCATCCTGCCAGCCGGCTGCCTGCTCGGGCAAGCGTGGCGGTGAACGAACAAAACAAACAGCACCCCCTCCCCCCCTGACCGTGGCCGTCCACTCAGTCAAGCTCGTCACAGCTGCCCTGGGGAGGTGAGGGGCAGGGAGGAACAAAGCTGAGGCCACAGCGCAAGGCGACAGCAGGCCTGGCGACAAGACGGCCCAGTACTAGGAGGAAACAGGGGACCGTCCTGGTCTCAGGACCAGCCTGGAAAGTGGAAGAAAGCACCTAGGCTGCCCCCGAGGAGACGGCCCATCCTTACCCTGCAACCCAACCTCAGCGATGCAGAGCAGTACCACCGGGGGCAACGGGAGGGAGTGGGGCGAGACAGCAGGAGACGCCTCCAGTCACCAGGCAGCTTGGGGCCCCTCCCCGGGACTCACCAGAAAAATGATCACAAAGGGAGCTCTAGCTGAAGGCTTGAAAGCCTCTAGAGACGGAGGCCTGGGCCCCCGTGAACACTCTGGTCCTGAGGTCCCCGCTCCAGTGGGCCACACGTTCAGATCCTCAGGCCTCGGCTTCCGTGCAGCCTCTGCGCTGTGCGGTCCTGCATGTCTCAGGCGGCAGGATGAAGCCCCTGGGCCGCTTGTCACCTACCCGGGACCTCACCCGGGAGGTTGCTGAGGAGGGACTGGGGGAAGAAAAATGCCGGATCAAAGGTCCTCTTGTAAGAGGGACTGAGGCTCATGGGGTGGGGGAGTAAGAGCCTTATGTAGTCGTTCATTCAGTCAAAGGACAGAGCGCCCGAGAGGGCCCCTCTCCTCAGGGTGCCCGTGCTCTGGAGCCAGAGCGTGGCCATGAAACAGGAAACCACATATGATGACTTTTGCGAGGGTGATAAGACAGAGAGCTGGGGAGCAGGGGCCAACTAGAGACGAGGAGCTCTCGGTGCCCTGTGCAGAGATGACACGGAGGGACGGGGTGGCCACACCCAGCTCTGTCCCCAGTGAGATTGTGGCCCCTCTACTGTGGGGACAGTAAGGAGTGTCCTCCCCTTGCCACCCGCGGGCAGCAGACGGGTCTCAAGCAGACATAATACCGGGCAGGCAGTTAGGTACCTAGACTCAGGGAGCCATCCCTGGGGCCACCAGTGGGGAGGCTGCAAGAACCCGGTTGGGGGAGCACATGTTGAGGGAGAGAGGAGGGGTGGGCACTGGGGCCCGACTCGGACAGCAGAGGACAGCCCATTGCTCTTACTGAGTAAATTAAAGTCATTAATCACTGTAATTAGCAGAACTGCCCAGCAGGCCTTCAGCCAGGCTATTCACACACTGGCACAGGCTGCCCCCTGGACTGGGTGACCTCCCCACTGCTGACCGGTGTGGGCAGGCTCAGGCGCTGACTGCCAGGCTTGGCAGGAGAAGGATGGAGAAGGGGGCCCAGGGGACCCTGAGCCGGGGAGAGGGCCCTGGCCTTTCCACATGCCCCCTGCGTCATCAAGATTTCTTTGGATGAAAGGAATGGCCACGTCGCACTAGCGTGTAAGTGCCAGGAGGTGTGTGCATTGTTTTCCTGGGTCACTGGCTGGCCCCAACATCGAAAAAGCACTGGATACATAGTAGATGTTGGGAAAGTATTTGGCAACAACGAAAAAGCGCTGGATACATAGTAGATGCTGGGAAAGTATTTGGCAAATGGATGGATGAATGAATGAATGCACACATGTCTACTCTCTCACTTCCAGGCATCACAAACTCATCACAGCTTGGAACACTTAATTCCCCAGAACTGTCACATCTCAGCTCTATCATCTCTCCCTGGAGAAGCCCTCTGGTAGAGGTAGAAACCCCCAGGTAGAGGTTACGTACCTTCATTTTGCACCTGGAGTCTCTGGTGCTCACCCCCATGCTAGAACTTACCACGTCACACGACAGTTGCTTGTTTATGCATCTTCTTCTCTCCCCACAAGACTACCTCGCCAGGACAGCAAGGGGATCGTGGGGTCTCCAAGGCCTAGCCCGATGCTCGCACACTGTAGGTGCTCACTAAATATCTGTTGAAGGAAGGAGTCGATGTCAATGAATGAGGATGGGAAACCAGCCCCTGGGCTGCTCCAAGTGGCACCTGCTGTTCTCTGACTCCAAGCAGACATGAGCAGCGGGCGTGGACAGGGCGGAGGAGGCAGAACCGGAGTCCCCAGCCCTGCTAGCTGGGCCTCCTGGTCCAGCCACTTGCATCTCCCCAGACCCTCACTTTAATAATGGAGATGTTCTGGTCATTAAAAAAAAAGAGTGAAATAATGCCATTTACCATCACATGGATGAGTCCAGAGATTACTAAGTGATTTTACCTTAGAGAATACTAAATCAGACAGAGAAAGACAAGTATTACATGATATCACTTATACGTGGAACCTAAAAATAGTACTTACTTAGCAAACAGAGCAGATTCACAGACATGGGAAACAGTCTTATGGTTATCAAAGGCAAGGGGATAAATTAGGAGCATTGGATTTACAGATACACATTGCCATATACAAAAGGGATAAAGGATTTGCTGCATAGCACAGGATACTATATTTGATATTTTATAATGGAAAATAATTGGGAAAAGAATATATATATACACATATGTGTGTGTGTGTGTGTGTATTTGTGTGTATGTGTGTGTGTATTTGTGTGTGTGTGTATATATATATATATATGGAGAGAGAGAGAGAGGCAGGGGGGCTTCCCTTGTGGCTCGGTGGTAAAGAATCTGCCTGTTGGTGACCCGGGTTCAACCCTTGGGTCAGGAAGATGCCCGAAAGAAGGCAATGGCAACCCACTCCGGTACTCTTGCCTGGAGAATTCCATGGACAGAGGAGCCTGGCGGGCTCCAGTCCATAGGGTCACAAAGAGTCGGACATGGCTGAGCGACTAAATACACATACCAGAATGTAAGCTTCAGCAGGGCAGGGAAGTGCCTGTGTTCTGTGATAAGACTCCATAAATATTCCTTGAGTGGAAGAATCTGACCGAGTTGCCAGGTTTGGGGACGGAGGTGCTGGCGGGAGGCCGGCCTGGGCACTGGGACGCGGGGTCGGGTGACCTACATGCTCTGTGCAACCTATAGAGCATCTCGCATGTGTTAGGGGTAAGCGACTTTCCCTGGCAGATGAACTGGAGGTAGGGCCCCTCCGCGCCAACACTGCCTTGTACTAGGGCACAGAGCTTGGCAAGCGGAGCTTTGAATGTATTTCAGCTCCCACTCAGCCCCTTAGCGGGGAATGGCTGAGCCATTCCTAAACTGCCAGCATGTGCCACACCCGCCCTGCCCTGAGGACAGAGGAGAGTCTGGTGAATGAGTCAAGAGTCAGACAGCGCCCTGATGACATCATTGATCCCTAACCCCACCCCCTGGGCTCCACTTTCACTGCAGCCAGTAAAGCCCTTTATTTTAAGCTACTTAAGTCGAGTCTCCATAGTTGGTCACTTAAATAGCCTGACCACAGCGCACAGCCTAATCTTGGCCTTACAGTTCCTGGGATCTTTGGGTATCTGGAGTACTGACCCTCCAAAGTCCATCCCTCCTATGAACCCCAAGAACTGGACCTGATATCCAGCTTGGTCGTGTGGTCCCTGGCACCTGCTAGTGTAGATTTGGATCCCAGCCCCATTACTTTCAATCCCTGTAACCTGGGGCAGTTACTTAATCTCACTGGGCCTCAGTTTCCCCAGCTTCAAAATGGGCACAATAGCAGTATCTACACCATAGGGTTGCCGGAGAATTAAATGAGCTCTGTGAGTAGCATTGACCCAGGGCATGTAAATGCAGTAAGGAAATGTCAGCTGGGGGAGTTATTACCAGTTTTGGACTCACCTTCCCCAACTGTAGAATGGGAATACAACTCAGAGGGCTGACAGGAAGGCTAAATGGGACGGAGTGGACAAAGCCACACAGTCAGTGCTCCGTGACCGCTCATTGGAACCTTCAGATGCTTCGCTGAAATCTTTTGAGACAGGAATGTAAGCTTCAGCAGGGCAGGGAAGTGCCTGTGTTCTGTGATAAGACTCCATAAATATTCCTTGAGTGGAAGAATCTGACCGAGTTGCCAGGTTTGGGGACGGAGGTGCTGGCGGGAGGCCGGCCTGGGCACTGGGACGCGGGGTCGGGTGACCTACATGCTCTGTGCAACCTATAGAGCATCTCGCATGTGTTAGGGGTGCGATTTTCCCCTGGCAGATGAACTGGAGGTAGGGCCCCTCCGCGCCAACACTGCCTTGTACTAGGGCACAGAGCTTGGCAAGCGGAGCTTTGAATGTATTTCAGCTCCCACTCAGCCCCTTAGCGGGGAATGGCTGAGCCATTCCTAAACTGCCAGCATGTGCCACACCCGCCCTGCCCTGAGGACAGAGGAGAGTCTGGTGAATGAGTCAAGAGTCAGACAGCGCCCTGATGACATCATTGATCCCTAACCCCACCCCCTGGGCTCCACTTTCACTGCAGCCAGTAAAGCCCTTTATTTTAAGCTACTTAAGTCGAGTCTCCATAGTTGGTCACTTAAATAGCCTGACCACAGCGCACAGCCTAATCTTGGCCTTACAGTTCCTGGGATCTTTGGGTATCTGGAGTACTGACCCTCCAAAGTCCATCCCTCCTATGAACCCCAAGAACTGGACCTGATATCCAGCTTGGTCGTGTGGTCCCTGGCACCTGCTAGTGTAGATTTGGATCCCAGCCCCATTACTTTCAATCCCTGTAACCTGGGGCAGTTACTTAATCTCACTGGGCCTCAGTTTCCCCAGCTTCAAAATGGGCACAATAGCAGTATCTACACCATAGGGTTGCCGGAGAATTAAATGAGCTCTGTGAGTAGCATTGACCCAGGGCATGTAAATGCAGTAAGGAAATGTCAGCTGGGGGAGTTATTACCAGTTTTGGACTCACCTTCCCCAACTGTAGAATGGGAATACAACTCAGAGGGCTGACAGGAAGGCTAAATGGGACGGAGTGGACAAAGCCACACAGTCAGTGCTCCGTGACCGCTCATTGAATCTGAACCTTCAGATGCTTCGCTGAAATCTTTGAGCGGAGTTCTCCTCCTGCCGGAAACTAGCGGAAACAAGCCTGTATTTCACCGGGAAGCCCGACAAAGAGGAAATAAATCCTCATGCAGATTATTCCTAAGTAAAAGTTCTCCTGGGACGCGTCTTGCTAGGAGCCGTCTCGTTCCACAGCCAGACGCAGCGAGCACTGCGGCAGTTCACCTCCGGCTCGGCGCTCGCCGGCTCATCCTCCAGGGGCAAGAGAAGCGGAGAGGGAAGGAAATTGAAAAGTTTTTGATTTGTGGAGAGGCTGCCTCGGTGCTGCCCCCGCGGGGGACATCCCTGAGTCCTGAGGCCCCGGCCGCCAAATCACCCCCTCCCCGCCCGGTGCCTGCCAGGGCTTCTCTGATCTGTCTTGTAATTAGCCTGTCTGAGCATTTAGGGCAGACAGCACGGGGGTGGGGCGGGGGCACGAGGGGTCCGGGGGAGGGGGAGTCGAGGCTGAGGCCGGGGCTACAGAGCAAAGCAGAAGGGAAGCCCCTGAGAAGACCCCTGCCCAGAGGAGAGGGGACAGCGAGGATTGCGCCCTGACATCCTCTCTGGAGAGCCTGGCTTCCAGAGAGCTCCGCAGTGCTGGCTAAGCTGTCGGCTGGAGAGCTGTCTCCGTGGCAGGCATGCTGTCGTCTCTATTCTTCCCATCACTGCTATGATTACTGCTAAACTACTGCTGAGCAGGCAAAGGGCTTTATCTTGCACCTGCTACTACAAAAAAATGTGTATATAGATGTGCGTGTGTGTGAGTGTGTGTGTAGCTGTCACTGCTGTGCAGCAGAAGTTACCACAGCACTCTGAATCAACTACACTTCAATAAAAAATAAAATAAGTCCAATAAGTCCATACTTATAGCCAAAGGGCAAGTCGAGTTTGAATTAAACGTTCAAAGGTAGAAAAAAAAAAACAAAAAAGGCTTTGTCTCTTCTCCTTTCTGGTGAAAGCTGAATCTTAACGCTCCTCCCGGTCTGTGCTCCTCCCGCTGCTCCGTTTCTTTCTCTCACAGAAGCACCTTCCAGAGAGGGCTGCGGGAGCCATGCGGCCCGGACACAAGACTGCAGGCTGCAGGCTTGGAGGGGCACCAGGAAAGAGGAGGACCTTTGGTGCCCTTTCTAATCCCTCCTCAGAACCTCAACTGTGTTTTCTGTCCAAGGACATGAGGCCAGAAATCCAATATCCACTCAGAAAGGGAGTAAGACAGGCGGGGGAGGCAGAGGGTGGGGTGCCCTGGGAGAGCAGGGTTGACATATACCGTGCGCTCCTTGGAAGGACGGCTGCGGAAGCTGGAGCTCCGATACTCTGGTCACCTGATGCGAAGAGCCGACTCACTGGAGAAGACCCTGATGCTGGGCAAGATGGAGGGCAGGAGGAGAAGGGGGCGACAGAGGAGGAGAGGCCTGGATGGCATCACCGAAGCGACGGACATGAGTTTGAGCAAACTCAGGGAGATAGTGAAGGACAGGGAAGTCTGGTGTGCTGCCGTCCACGACGTCATGAAGAGGTGGGCAGACTTAGTGATGAAACAATAACAACCACGGGTAAAACAGAAAGCTGGTGGGAAGCTGCTGCAGGGTACAGGGAGCTCAGCTCGTCCTCTGTGGTGACCTGGAGGTGGGATGGGGGTGGGGCAGGAAGGAGGCTCAAGAGGGAAGGGACACGTGTGCATAGTTGATTCGCGCCGCTGCACGGCAGAAACTAACACACGACCGTAAAGCAATTATCTTCCAATTGAAAAAAATTCTTTAAAATTTTTCTATTAATAAAAAAGGGGAGTTAGAAAGCAAAGCTGCCCAAGGGAGCTGCTGGGAAATCCTATAAAAGGGCTCCCTCCACTTCCCTAATATTCAGAGGTGATGATTCATGGAGACGGCTGTCTTCCAGCTAAATCTACTTGCTAGAAGTTGAACCGTCGTCGATGTGAAACTAATGAAAGGTTTATGAATTACTGAGCGTCAGGTACTACTGACAAACTCCCTTTCATGCCGCTGTTCTAGCTTGTCGTCTGCACAGTCCTTTGAAGCAAAAAGCGAACCTCGCCTTGGAAGGGGAAAGCCGGCTGGCGCTGCTACCCAGCCAATCCAGTGGGAGGGAGGGGGTCCAAGCTGGCGGGAGAACCGGGGGCCAGCAGAGACCTCAAGATGCCAGGAAATAGTCCTAGACGTAGTTGAGGATGATTGCAGAGCAACTTGTGAATGTGCTTAGTGCCACTACCTGTATTCTTTAAAATGGTTACAACGGGAAATTTTATACTATGTATATTTTGTGAACAACTGAAAGAGTTGGTCGCTCAGTCATATCCAACTCTTTGTGACCCTACAGACTGTAACCTGCCAGGCTCTTCCGTTCATGGAATTCTTCAGGCAAGAATACTGGAGTGGATAGTCATTCCCTTCTCCCTTCTCTTACAGACCCCTGGGTGGAACCCAGGTCTCCCGCATAGCAGGCAGATTCCTTATTGTTTGAATCACCAGGCAAGTTAAAACACATATGTTTAAAAAAGTTGTAGCCCTTTGGCCTGGCTGCTACCCCAGGGCTCACTGCAGTCTGGAAAACCGCATTTCCTGGGCTTCCCTGGTGGTCCGGTGGGTAGAGTCCGCCTTGCAGTGCAAGGGGCACCGGTTCCATCCCTGGCCCAGGAAGATCCCACGTGCAGTGGAGCGGCTGGACCAGTGTGTCCAATTACAAGTCAGCACTCTGGAGCGCAAGCACCCAGAGCCGGTGCTCTGCAAAGAGAGAGGCTGCTGCAATGGGAGGCCCACACATGCCAAAGAAAAAAGATGGATGAAAACAAATGATGACTTAGAGGCCAAAAACAAAAAACCATTTCCTGAACACACTCAGGGACAAAGGCCATGAGGCCTCACCAGCTTGTGGTCTGGAACCCTTCCAGGGTTCTACCTCCATCTTTCTTGCTATGCTGTGAACCCTCATCTCTGTCTGATGACTTGTAACTTCCTTGAAAAAGGGAATGTTGTCTCACATCGCAGATGCCATACATGTGAGGTAAGCAGTGTGGGCTCTGGAGGCAGATTCTAGCTCTGTCACTGAAGGGCTGTGTGGCTTCCAGCAAGCTACTTACCCTCTCTGTGCCTGTTTTCCCATATATAAAATGAAGGGGGAACTTACCCCATTGAGAGGCTGTAAGAAGTCAGCACTTTGACCACGCTCAATATGAACCTAACACATAGTAAGCGCTCCATAAAAGTGGAGTGTTATTGTTCCCAGCTTTCTTTATGTTCCAATCACGGCTGAGAGCATCTTCCCTGGATATGCAAGATGTAGCAATGGCGGGGGCGCAGCAAGCAGAGGGAAGAAAGGGGCGGAGGGCATGGGACGGTGGCAGACGCGGGAGTGGGTGCGCAGCGAAGCGCTGCCTTCCTAGACTGTGGTTGCTCGCATCCCCATTTCTGAAAAGGAGCCACAGGACTCTGACATCCCAGCCTTCGGGGACCAGCCACTCTGGAGGCAGATGCAGCCGCCGTAGGGACTGTCGGGCGGCCACGCTGTCAGCAGCGATTGTCTGGAATCCAGGAGCAGCTGGAGACAGTCGCTGCCAGGGTTTATGGCTGGCTGTGTCTTCTGAGGCCAGTTCATTAAAAGAAAAAAAATACGACCGCTTCTGCCTTATTCACTCATACCACTCATTCTGGGGACGACAGGACCGCATGGGGAGGACCTGAGGCCTCCTGCCAGCAACCAGCCCCCGGGGAACGAGACATCTTGGAAGTAGGTCCCCCTGCCCGGTCAAGTCTTCAGAGGACCACAGCCCTGGCTGGCACATGGACTACAGCCTCAAGAGAGACTCAGAGTGAGCTCGCTCCAGAATTCCTGACCCGAAGACACAGAAGGAGATGACGGATGTCGATGTCTGTTATTGCTTTAAACTGCTGAGTTTGGGCAGTTCTTTGTTACGCAGTACTGGACGCCGAATACAGACGGGCAGCAGGGAGGCGGGTGGGCGGGGTCGCGGGAACCTCACCAGGCCCGTGGAGCGGAGGGAAGGAAGACATTCCTGTGTGTCTCCCCTTCACTTCACCTTGATTTTTAGGCAAGTGAAATTCACTTCTATGTTTCGCTGCTTCCCAAAACGCACTCCCCCTTTCCCACCTTCGTGCCCCAGAATGCTGCCTTCTCCATCACTTAAGGCCGGGGTCAGAGATTCAGCCCTTCTCGCCACCGTGGCTGGCGGCTCGCTGGCTGTCTAATAGAGAGATCACAGCACAGCTTGCGGGAGAGGCTCTGCAGAGCACGGGGAGCCCTGGAGATTTTAATCTTTTCCCTCTTTAATCATTCTTCCACCTCCTTTGGTTCACAGGTTTCCAGATGCACTGCAGTTTCCAAAGCGAAACTCCTTCCCTGCAGACATGGGAAACAACCCTTCTCTGCTGCAAAGGGAATGGAATTCAGCTGAGCAAGAAACCACAGGCTCTCTGGTTGCCTTCTGGGAGCTGGAGGGGCCCATGGGTGTCAGGGACCCGGGACCCTCTAGCCCAGGTTGTCATTTCCTTCAGCCTCTGGCTCAGTTGTACTGAAAACACATAGGGCCCCTGAATGGGCTGGTAGCTGGGGGGTGGGGGTGGGAGGGATCTGCCATGACCCCAGGAGTGGCTGGGCCAGGCTGAGACAGTGTGGCCTAACAGCCAAGAGCAGGGAATCTTTGAAGTCAGACAGGTCTGGGAGCAAATCTCAGCTCTGCCACATCCTCCCATGGGACCTCAGACAAACGACTTCTGTCTCTGAGACCTGATTTTGCTAAATAGGAGTAGCTGGGGTGGGGGGTTCGGGGAGGAATGAGCAGGAGGTTGGAGTTAGCAAAGGTAAACTATTACGTAGAGAATGAATACACAGCAAGGTCCTACTATATAGCACAGATTTTCTAAGTGGCACTAGTGGTAAAGAACCCGCGTGGCAATGCAGGGGACATAAGAGATGGGTTCGATTCCCAAGTTAGGAAGATCTCCTGGAAGAGGGCATGGCAACCCACTCCAGTGTTCTTCCCATGGACAGAGGATCCTGGCGTGCTTCAGTCTATCGAGTCACAAAGAGTCAGACACGACTGAAGCAACTTAGCACGCTGGAGAACTGGATTCACTATCTTGGGATAAACCATCGCATATATATGTATAATTGAATCACTTTGCTATACAGCAGTAATTAACACAACAGTGTAAATCAACTTTGAAAGTGAAAGTGTTAGTTGCTCAGCCGTGTCTGATTCTTCGCAATCCCATGGTCTGTAGCCCACCAAACTCCTCTGTCCATAGAATTTTCCAGGCAAGGATACTGGAGTGGGTTGCCATTCTCTTCTCCAGGGGATCTTCCCGACCCAGAGATCGAACTCAGGTCTCCCAGCTGAAGACAGATTCGTTACCATCTGAGCCACCAGGGAAGCCTTTATTTCGATTAAGAAAGAAAGAACGGGCAGTCCAATGATTGCAATTTCACCTTCCAGTGCAGACGGTGCTGGTTCAACCCCTGGTCGGGGAGCTAAGGTCTGACATTTTATTGGTCTTGTGGCCAATAAAAAGCAGAAGCAAAAAACAGTTTTTTTAAAAAAAGAAATAAACTTTGCTTAAAATGAGAATAAATACATACACAGGCGTGGCCAGCAGTGGCACTAGAGTCAGCAGGTGGCACCTCCCTGACCTCAGCCCCCTCGGCTTCCTCTCAGCCGACTGGCACGCGAGACAGTTCTTCCGACGCTGAGCACCCGCCAGGCCGGGACATCGTGTGACATAAGGACATTAAGCAATCCTTCAGGCCAAAGAATCCCCACATAACAAATTCATTCTGTGTAGTAAAGAACTTGGCTGCTCCCCTGCGCCAGCATTTGAGACGCGAATTGCTGCCTTGGCACTTTGGAGACAGAAGAAAGAGAGATGAGCTCAGGGCCTCTGGGAAAAGACCTTTAAACCCGCTTCAGGAATCAGATTTGTCTGGCCGCCGCTCACCTGCCCTCCAGGTCTGTACGAAGGGAAGGCACCCTGGAGGGCTGCCTCC
The DNA here is from genome assembly GCA_022376925.1 of Tragulus kanchil. Taxonomy (NCBI): domain Eukaryota; kingdom Metazoa; phylum Chordata; class Mammalia; order Artiodactyla; family Tragulidae; genus Tragulus; species Tragulus kanchil. The sequence continues at coordinate 156,511,142 of JAIOJX010000032.1, forward strand.
GGGCCATGGGAAACAGAGCCAGGAAGGGCAGGGGTCTGGAAAGGGGTGTGACGGGGACACAGACACGGGGCCTCCTGAGCCAGACCCCTCATCCTGACCCAGGGAAGCTCTGGGGGTGGCCGGAGGGAAGAGTTCTCTCACTGATGTTAGGATGAGCAAACGCGAAGCCTCCAGACACAATCACCAGCGGCACTCCTTCCTTTCATTCATTCAGGCCAAGCTCTGCCCTCCTCCCCACTAGGCAGACTTCCTGTCGACCCCTTGCTTCCCCAAGGTGGCTTTGGATGCTTGCTCATTTATTCTTTATATATATATATATATATATATATGTATATATATATATATATATATATATATATATATGTATGTATTATTTTATTTATTTTTGTGTGTACTGGGTCTCCATCACGGCACGGCTTCCCTCCAGTTACTGCGAGTGGAGGCTACTCTTCACTATGGTGCACGGGCTTCTCGTTGCCGTGGCTCCTCTTGTTGCAGAGCATGGGCTTTAGGGTGCACAGGCTTGAGCAGCTGCAGCCTATGGGCTCAGCAGTTGCAACTCTGGGGCTCTGGAGTGTAGGCTTAGTAGTTGTGGCATATAGGCTGAGTTGCTCCATGGTATGTGGGATCCTCCTGGACCAGGGATCAAACCTGTGTCTCCTGCATTGACAGGCAGATTCTTTCCCACTGAGCCACCAGGGAAGCCCGCTCATTCATTCTCTATTCATTCACACTTCCATCAAGCATCTCACAGATGCCAGTGAACAGAGAGGGAGGGCAGAGTTGATTAATAAAATTCAAGTTCTAAACTCCATCTAGCGCTCATGGAACCAATTACCACAGCCCAGCCTCCTCAAGTTGAGCCATTAAAAAAATAGGGTCTCCCAGGGGAACCAAAGAAGGTAACAAAATTGCCCAAGAAACTGGGAAGGCCTTTCCAGAGGAGGGCACATCTGAGCTGAGTCTTGAAAACTACCTAGGAGTTCATCTCAGGAGAAAAAAGAGAAAAAGGAGGAGGGAAGGAGGGATGAAAGGGCACTCTAGGCAGGGGAAGCAGTGTATCCAGGCATGGAGGTGAGAGAGGTGGGGCATTTGGGGAAGCAGCAAAACCGGAGTGGGGACTTCCCTGGCTGTCCAGTGGTTAAGACACCATGTTTCCTACGCAGGAGATACAGGTTTGGTCCCTGGTCTGGGAACTAAGCTCCCACACGCCATGCAGTGCTGTCAAAAAAACATTTTAAAAATAAAAAGCAAACACAGGGGCTTCCCTGGTAGCTCAGTGGTAAAGAACTCGCCTACCAATGCAGGAGACATGGGTTTGATCCCTGATCTGGGAAGATCCCACATGCTGTGGAGCAACTAAGCCAGTGAACAACGATGGAGCCTGTGCTCTAGAGCCTCGGAGCCGCAACTATGGAGGCCATGTGCCACAACTATTGAAGCCCGTGTGCCCTAGAGCCCAAGTTCCACAACAAGAGAAGTCACCGCAACAAGAAGCCTGCTCACCTCAACTAGAGAGTGGCCTCTACTCTCTGCAACTAGTGGAGAGCCTGCAGCAGCAGTGAAAACCCAGAATAGCCAAAAATAAATAAATAAATAAATAAAATGCATTAAAAAAAAAAATAGAAGTGGATTTCACTGGAACTGTGTGGAGAAGACACACGGGAGTGTATCAGCTCCGCACTTGGGGTGAGCTGTCCCTGGCCCTGCCCGCCCCTCTTCTTCCTCACCTGTATCAGTCATCCAGTGCTGTGTGTAACAAATTACCCCAAAAGTAGCAGCTTAAAACAGTAACAGACATCTGCATCTACTCTCCCTTTCTGTTTCTGCGAGCCAGGTATTCAGGAGCAAGCTCTGTCTGGGTCTCTGTCGAGGTTGCAGTCAAGATGTCAGTCAGAATCTGGGATCATACCTATCTGTAAACAACAAAACTCTGTAAAAGTAAAACGTAAAATAAAAAAAAAAATTTTTAAATTTAAAAAAGGATGTCGGTCAGGGCTGGGGTCATCTGAAGGCCAGACCCAGGCTGGAGGCTCTGCTTCCAAGATGCTTCACTTTTATGGGACTGGTGTTGGTGGGAGGCCTCAGTTTCTCCCCACACGGTGGTGGCTCCCCGAGTGAGCCTCGTGGGAGAACAGGGCAGCAGCTGCCTTTACGTACATGTATGCATGCATGAGCGCCAAGTTGCTTCAGTTGTGTCCGACTCTTTGCAACCCCATGGAGTGCAGCCTGCCAGGTTCCACCCTCCAAGGGATTCTCCAGGCAAAAATACTGGAGTGGATTGCCATGCTCTCCTCCAGGGGATGTTCCTGACCCAGGCATTGAACATGCGTCTCTTGTGTCTCCTACGCTGGCAAGTGGACTCTTTCCCACTGATGCCACTGGGAAAGTCCTACGTATATGTTTATTTGTGTGTGTGATTGTGTGTGTGTGTGTGTGTGTGTATAACATATATACATATATATATGTTATACACACACACACACACACACATATATATATGAACTGGCCTTAGTTTGGGGGGGGGGGTCGTTTTTTTGCCACACCACGCATACAAGATCTTAACTCCCCAAACCGGATGGAACCTGCACCCCTTGCATTGGGAGGATGGAGGCTTTGGGGGGGGCAGGTTGGGGAAGGAGGGGGGCAGGCGGGCCACTTCTATTGGTCTTTCATTTATCTATTTTCATTCATTGGGATGGGGTCTTAATGACTGGATCACCAGGGAAGTCCCTGAACTGGCCTCAGAAGCCACAGTCATTTCTGTAATACCTTACTGAACCGTCAGATCAGCCCTATTCAATATGAAAGAAGACCACATAAGGGTGTGAATATCAGGAGTTGGGGGTTCTCATGGGGAACCTCCCTGATAGCCCAAGTTGGGACAAGCCTTTCTACAGAATTTCTGGGTTGCTAACGCTCAGACTCCAAGGCAGTCTCTTCCAGCAGTTTCCACGAGGCTTTTCAAGAAACCTGCCAATAGTGACCAGTCAGTAGGTGTGGTGCCAGACAGGCTGGTGCTGACCTTCCCTGCAGGAAGGGGCCTGGGGCCAAGGAGGACCATCCGTGTCTCTCAAATCATGCCAACACATAAGCCAGAACCCGTCCCTGGTCGTGGTCCAACTGTCCACATGGCTTCCAGAGTGTTATCCTCGAAGCAGGCTCATAAACATCCCCTCTAGCACATCTCTAAGACACTGCCAGTTCGATAGCCCACACCAGGTAGGGACCAGTCATGCCAGCACTAAGGCCCACGCCAGGCATGGGACCTATTCAGAGGTGAACGTGGTAGTTGCAGCATCTGCATAAGTCTCTACGTGCCTGGCCCAGGTCTTGGACAGCTCAGACCTGCTGGCCCCTCAGGCTGCGCAGGCCTTATGTAATTGGAATGCCAGGCAGCACCTGCGGACAATTTTATCACACTCTGTATAATGTGTAAATACCATTAAGTTAGACAGATTTTCTCATTAATTCTCGGTCCCAGTGACAGACCAGGAATTAACACAATTGATTTTCCAGTCCCCACTCATTATCAATCATCCCCCAGAACTTAGTCACATTTCATCTGTTCCACCTGGGCCCCAGCATCCATTTGGAGGCTTCAACATACATTAAACTAATAAAGAGCAATGTGCACGGCTGTGTCTGCCCTGGAAACTAGTGGGGAGGCACGAAGAAAGAAATTTTGGGCAAAAGTTGTTTCCGGGGCTTGTGGATGGAAGAAGGACAGCACTGGAGGGTACAGCCCTGCCCCCTGGGATGCTGGCATTGGCCAGCAGGTGCTCAGGCAGGGGCATTAGCAACTGCATCCATTATGAATGGCCTTGTGACAAATCATCCCAAATCTTAGTGACTTGGAACAACAGAGGTGTCTGCTCGTGATTCTGTGTGCGGATGACTTGGGCCATTCTCTCCTGGGCTCGGCAGAAAAAGTAAGGGTGTGAATATCAGGAGTTGGGGGTTCTCATGGGGAACCTCCCTGATAGCCCAAGTTGGGACAAGCCTTTCTACAGAATTTCTGGGTTGCTAACGCTCAGACTCCAAGGCAGTCTCTTCCAGCAGTTTCCACGAGGCTTTTCAAGAAACCTGCCAATAGTGACCAGTCAGTAGGTGTGGTGCCAGACAGGCTGGTGCTGACCTTCCCTGCAGGAAGGGGCCTGGGGCCAAGGAGGACCATCCGTGTCTCTCAAATCATGCCAACACATAAGCCAGAACCCGTCCCTGGTCGTGGTCCAACTGTCCACATGGCTTCCAGAGTGTTATCCTCGAAGCAGGCTCATAAACATCCCCTCTAGCACATCTCTAAGACACTGCCAGTTCGATAGCCCACACCAGGTAGGGACCAGTCATGCCAGCACTAAGGCCCACGCCAGGCATGGGACCTATTCAGAGGTGAACGTGGTAGTTGCAGCATCTGCATAAGTCTCTACGTGCCTGGCCCAGGTCTTGGACAGCTCAGACCTGCTGGCCCCTCAGGCTGCGCAGGCCTTATGTAATTGGAATGCCAGGCAGCACCTGGACAATTTTATCACACTCTGTATAATGTGTAAATACCATTAAGTTAGACAGATTTTCTCATTAATTCTCGGTCCCAGTGACAGACCAGGAATTAACACAATTGATTTTCCAGTCCCCACTCATTATCAATCATCCCCCAGAACTTAGTCACATTTCATCTGTTCCACCTGGGCCCCAGCATCCATTTGGAGGCTTCAACATACATTAAACTAATAAAGAGCAATGTGCACGGCTGTGTCTGCCCTGGAAACTAGTGGGGAGGCACGAAGAAAGAAATTTTGGGCAAAAGTTGTTTCCGGGGCTTGTGGATGGAAGAAGGACAGCACTGGAGGGTACAGCCCTGCCCCCTGGGATGCTGGCATTGGCCAGCAGGTGCTCAGGCAGGGGCATTAGCAACTGCATCCATTATGAATGGCCTTGTGACAAATCATCCCAAATCTTAGTGACTTGGAACAACAGAGGTGTCTGCTCGTGATTCTGTGTGCGGATGACTTGGGCCATTCTCTCCTGGGCTCGGCTGGTGGCTGGGAGGGTCAGAGGGTCTAAAACTGGCCTCAGACTTCCCTGGTGGTCCAGTGGTTAAGAATCCACCTGCCAATGCAGGGGATGTGGGTTTGATCTCTGTTCTCAGAAGATTCCACATGCCACAAGGTAACTAAGCCCATGTACCCCAACTACTGAAGCCTGTGCCCAAGAGCCCATGCTTCACAAGAGAAGCCATCGCAGTGAGAAGCCCACACTGCAACTAAAGAGCCGACCCTGCTTGCCTCAACTAGAGAACAGCCCCTGCTCACTGCAACTAGAGAAAGCCCGTGCACAGCAAGGAAGACCTAGCACAGTCAAAAATAAAATAATTAATTAAAATGTATGCTCCTTGTAAAAAAAGGTATAACAAACCTAGACAGTGTATTAAAAAACAGAGATATCACTTTGCTGACAAAAATCCATATAGTCAAAGCAATGGTTTTTCTAATAGTCATGTATGGATGTAAGAGTTGGACCACAAAGGAGGCTGAGCACCAAAGAATTGCTGCCTTCGAGCTGTGGTGTTGGAGAAGGCTCTTGAGAGTTCCTTGGATTGCGAGGAGATCAAATGAGTCAATCCTCAAGGAAATCAACCCTGAATATTCATAGGAAGGACTGATGCTAAAGCTGAAGCTCCAATATTTTGGCCACCTGATGAGAAGAGTCGACTCATTGAAAATGACTCTGATTTGGGAAAAATAGAAGGCAAAAGGAGAAAGGAATGGGGGGGTTTGCGGAAATAGATGTTCCAGGCTTGTGAAGGAAAAAAAAGAGCAATGTGCACGGCTGTGTCTGCCCTGGAAACTAGTGGGGAGGCACGAAGAAAGAAATTTTGGGCAAAAGTTGTTTCCGGGGCTTGTGGATGGAAGAAGGACAGCACTGGAGGGTACAGCCCTGCCCCCTGGGATGCTGGCATTGGCCAGCAGGTGCTCAGGCAGGGGCATTAGCAACTGCATCCATTATGAATGGCCTTGTGACAAATCATCCCAAATCTTAGTGACTTGGAACAACAGAGGTGTCTGCTCGTGATTCTGTGTGCGGATGACTTGGGCCATTCTCTCCTGGGCTCGGCTGGTGGCTGGGAGGGTCAGAGGGTCTAAAACTGGCCTCAGACTTCCCTGGTGGTCCAGTGGTTAAGAATCCACCTGCCAATGCAGGGGATGTGGGTTTGATCTCTGTTCTCAGAAGATTCCACATGCCACAAGGTAACTAAGCCCATGTACCCCAACTACTGAAGCCTGTGCCCAAGAGCCCATGCTTCACAAGAGAAGCCATCGCAGTGAGAAGCCCACACTGCAACTAAAGAGCCGACCCTGCTTGCCTCAACTAGAGAACAGCCCCTGCTCACTGCAACTAGAGAAACCCCGTGCACAGCAAGGAAGACCTAGCACAGTCAAAAATAAAATAATTAATTAAAATGTATGCTCCTTGTAAAAAAAGGTATAACAAACCTAGACAGTGTATTAAAAAACAGAGATATCACTTTGCTGACAAAAATCCATATAGTCAAAGCAATGGTTTTTCTAATAGTCATGTATGGATGTAAGAGTTGGACCACAAAGGAGGCTGAGCACCAAAGAATTGCTGCCTTCGAGCTGTGGTGTTGGAGAAGGCTCTTGAGAGTTCCTTGGATTGCGAGGAGATCAAATGAGTCAATCCTCAAGGAAATCAACCCTGAATATTCATAGGAAGGACTGATGCTAAAGCTGAAGCTCCAATATTTTGGCCACCTGATGAGAAGAGTCGACTCATTGAAAATGACTCTGATTTGGGAAAAATAGAAGGCAAAAGGAGAAAGGAATGACAGAGGACGAGAGGGTTGGATGGTATCGCTGAGTCAATGGACGTGAGTTTGAGCAAGCTCTGGGAAATGGTGAAGGATAGGGAAGCCTAGCGTGCTGCAGTCCATAGGGCTGCAAAGAGTTGGACACAACTGAGCGACTGAACTGATTAAAATTTTAAAAAATAAAACTGGCCTCATGAACATGTCTCGTGGTTGGTGCTGGCTGCCGACTGGGTGGTCTGGGGGCTCATCTCTGGTCATGCGGCTTCTTTCCCTTCAGCAGGCTGACCTGCCTCCTTCACCTGGTCATCTGCCCAGACGGAGGAGAGCAGACACTGCAAGACCTGCAGCACCCTTTCCATCGTCCTTTACTGGTCAAAGGAAGTCAAAGGTCAACTCAGATTTAAGGGTTGGGTAGGAGGTTCCGCAGCTTAATGAGAAGAGCCAGGAAAAGGCACCCTGCCAAGGGGACCTGCCAGAGGAAGGGGCTTGCCACAAACGGGGTGCCACAGACACCAGCCGGGATCAGGCTCTCAGGCCCTCCTCCACTGGACAGGTTCTTCCTGATCCCTCACGCCAAGGATCTGGCACTCACTCAAGACCCCACCAAAGCAGGAGAGAAATGTGCACTGCAGTGACACAAACAGTGACCACACCCGACCTGGAGGGAGGGACAGCAAGTGGGAAAGGAGATCACCCACGTCCATCTTTTTAATTTTGTTGGAGTGTAGTTTATTTTCACAGTTAGTTTCTACTGTACCACAAAGTGAATCAGTTATACATACTTGTTTTTGTTTAAATTTTGGTCTCTTTTATTGATTTCTTTATCCATTTATTTTCATCCATCTTTATTCTTTGGCCTGTGTGGGCCTCCCATTGCAGTGGCCTCACTCGCTGCAGAGCACTAGCATGCATTCCCAAGAGCTGGCTCGTAATTGGACACACCAGCCCAGCCGCTCTGCAGCACGTGGGATCTTCCCAGGCCAGGGATTGAACCGGTGCCCTTTGTGCTGCAAGGCGGACTCTTCACCCACTGGAACACCAGGGAAGCCCATATCCACTCTTTCTTAAATTAATTTATTTATTTTGGCTGTGCTGGGTTTTTGTTGCTATGGGGAGGGTTTTCTCTAGTTCCAGCGAGTGTGGGCTACTTCAGGTTGTGGGGTGAGGGCTTCTCACTGTTGTGGCTTCTTTTGTGGCAGCGCACAGGAGCTCTAGAGGATGGGCTCAGTAGTTGCGGCCATGGGTTAGATGCACCACGGCACGTGGGACCTTCCCGGACCAGGGATCAAACCTGTGTCCCCGGCATTGGCAGGCAGATTCTTTACCACTAGACCACCAGGAAAGTCCCCATGTCAGAAGTTTAATCCTGCCTCCATCTGACTTTGCTGCGCTGGGGAATGCTTCTGGACCATCCCACCCCCAGGGTTAAATAGTATGTAGTCAGAAACCAAAATTCATTTTAATAGTAGCAAGAGCACGCACACTTACAGAAGCAAATCCTTTGCAAACAAGTGCATGCTGTGTGTGAGGCGCTCATGCCAAGTTCAAGTCCAAAAGACCTGTGGATTATCCACTACTTTCGACTACCTGTTCCATTCCACCCTCACAGCGACTATTTCAACTACTTTATTTCACTGATATAATTATGGTAGTATGAACAATCTCTACTTGACAAAGGGCTTTGGGGGCAAATATTTTATTGAGATGTAACAACCGTTCAGAAGAACTCACATCCTGGAAGAGGTCTGGAACTCATATCCTGGAAGAGGCCATGGCAATTCACACCAGTATTCTTCCCTGCAGAATCCCATGGACAGAGGAGCCTGGTGGGCTGCAGTCCACAGGGTCTCAAAGAGCTGGACATGACAAAAATGCCATAGCAGCAGCGGCGAGGGTGTATATAGTCCAGTGAATCTTCCCAAAGTGAATGCACCTGTGTAACCTATACCAGGGCGGCCCCTCTGATCCACGCCTTTCAGTAAAGGGCAGCCACTCTCCTCACTTTTGAAACCACAGATTCTTTTTTTAAAAGTTTGGCCTCTTTATTGTTTTTTTAAATTTATTTATTTTCATCCATCTTAATTCTTTGGCCTATGTGGGCCTCCTGTCGCAGTGGTCTCTCTCGTTGCAGAGTACTGGCTCTGGGCGCATGCACTCCAGAGCACTGGCTGGTAATTGGACACACCAGTCCAGCCGTTCTGCAGCATGTGGGATCTTCCCGGGGCAGGGATGGAACCGGTGCCCTCTGCACAGCAAGACGGACTCTTTCCCCACTGGACCACCAGGGAAGCTTGATTCTCTCTTTCAAATATTGATTTATTTATTTGGTACACTGGGATCTTTTAGTTGCCGCATGTGGGATCTAGTTTCCTATCCAGGGATGGAACCTGAGCTCCCTGGATTGAGACTATGAAGGCTTAGCCACCATGGGGCCACCAGGGACGTTCCCATAGGTTAGTTTTTAAATGTTGTGCATTCATAGAGAACATTCTTTCAGAGGATCCTTCTGCCTAGCCCAGGTCCCAGACCAAGTCATGACTAAGGTATCGTCACTGCCTTCAAGGATTTGCATCAGGGGTTCTGGGGCAAGGGAGATAGTTTTTCGGCTTTTCAGAATCCCTCTTCATCCTAAGTCCTTGAGGGTCATCCTTAGAGCAAAGCTCTTTTCTCCAGAAAGTACCCCTTTTGCTGCGCCAGATCTGAGCATGGGAGCGGGAGTGGGCAGAAGAGTGAGTGGAGGGAAGAAGGAGGGACCAGCAAGGGAGCAAGCCTTTGAGGCCAGTTTCCTTCCATTTGCTCCTCCACAGGGGCCCTCATCCAACCCTTCTCACTTGGAAATATCCAGCAAGCTGTTGGATAGTGTGGAAGTCAGGCGAGCTGGCGGAGTGAGGAGAGGCGGGGAGAGTGAGAGATCCTTCCTGAGTGCTCCCTAGAGCAGGACAAAGTGGTGGGGCCACAGGGGGCGTGGCGAACCTGCCCTCAGGTATTCAGAGAGCTTGCACACTCACCTAGAACCATCGCTAGGCAATAATAACCGCCTTTATGGAAATCATTTCAGCTGAATTCTAATGTGCCTTATTATGTGACTTTTTTAGAAGTTTTGCTACAGGGAGGTGAAATAGGTTTTGAATATTAAGTAGTAAGAGGTTACAAAGGGCATCTCTGCCTGATGCGCTCCTCCCCGGTTAATTAGCTCCCTAATACCCTTCCGGTAGCGGGGGATGGTAGAACTGGGTTTCCCCAGCCCCGACTCAAGGATTAGGTTCTCGTCTCTTTCATCAAAGTTTTCCAGGTGGACCAACGTACTCTCCGCCCCACTGGGAAACCCTCTCCTGTAATCAGCTCCTGGACCCCGCTAGGGAGGAGGCAGGCACAGAGGATGGTGTGGCTCGAGGTGAGGCTGCAGGGGTGTGGGGTGGCTAGGATGCTGGGTCCTCTATCTGCCCCATCTCTGCCTTCCATCCCCGAGATGCGGAGGAGGCACCGTGGGGACACAGAAGGCCCCATCTATGAGCCTCCAGGGTCTGAGGCTCAGCAGAGCACTGAAAGCTCCCCTGTACTCCAGAGATGGGCAGAAGGGCTTGGGATGGTTCTTCAGTCTTACCTTGTCCGTCTCAAAACAGAATGGGGGCTTCCCTGGTGGCTCAGATGGTAGAGTCTGACTGCCACTGCAGGAGACCCAGGTTCGATCCCTGATCTGGAAAGAGCCCACATGTCGTGGAGCCACTAGGCCCATGTGCCACAACCTCTGAGCCTGTCCTCTAGAGCCTAGGAGCTGCAACTCCTGAGCGCACAGGCCAAAACCACGGAAGCCTCAAGCCCTAAAGCCTGTGCTCCTCAACAAAAGAGTAGCTGCTGCTTGCCACACCTAGAGAAAAGCCCCCACAGCCCTGAAGACCTAGAACAGTCAAAAATAAACAAACAGATAAAGCCTGAGCTGAATCTTTATTTTTACAAAGCAGAATGGGGTAACAGTGGTGCATGGAGCCAGGTCCCTCTGAGAACAGGCGAGCTGGCGGAGTGAGGAGAGGCGGGGAGTGAGAGATCCTTCCTGAGTGCTCCCTAGAGCAGGACAAGGGGGTGGGGCCACAGGGGGCGTGGCGAACCTGCCCTCAGGTATTCAGAGAGCTTGCACACTCACCTAGAACCATCGCTAGGCAATAATAACCGCCTTTATGGAAATCATTTCAGCTGAATTCTAATGTGCCTTATTATGTGACTTTTTTAGAAGTTTTGCTACAGGGAGGTGAAATAGGTTTTGAATATTAAGTAGTAAGAGGTTACAAAGGGCATCTCTGCCTGATGCGCTCCTCCCCGGTTAATTAGCTCCCTAATACCCTTCCGGTAGCGGGGGATGGTAGAACTGGGTTTCCCCAGCCCCGACTCAAGGATTAGGTTCTCGTCTCTTTCATCAAAGTTTTCCAGGTGGACCAACGTACTCTCCGCCCCACTGGGAAACCCCTCTCCTGTAATCAGCTCCTGGACCCCCGCTAGGGGAGGAGGCAGGCACAGAGGATGGTGTGGCTCGAGGTGAGGCTGCAGGGGTGTGGGGGTGGCTAGGATGCTGGGTCCTCTATCTGCCCCATCTCTGCCCCTTCCATCCCCCCGAGATGCGGAGGAGGCACCCGTGGGGACACAGAAGGCCCCATCTCTGAGCCTCCAGGGTCTGAGGCTCAGCAGAGCACTGAAAGCTCCCCTGTACTCCAGAGATGGGCAGAAGGGCTTGGGATGGTTCTTCAGTCTTACCTTGTCCGTCTCAAAACAGAATGGGGGCTTCCCTGGTGGCTCAGATGGTAGAGTCTGACTGCCACTGCAGGAGACCCAGGTTCGATCCCTGATCTGGAAAGAGCCCACATGTCGTGGAGCCACTAGGCCCATGTGCCACAACCTCTGAGCCTGTCCTCTAGAGCCTAGGAGCTGCAACTCCTGAGCGCACAGGCCAAAACCACGGAAGCCTCAAGCCCTAAAGCCTGTGCTCCTCAACAAAAGAGTAGCTGCTGCTTGCCACACCTAGAGAAAAGCCCCCACAGCCCTGAAGACCTAGAACAGTCAAAAATAAACAAACAGATAAAGCCTGAGCTGAATCTTTATTTTTACAAAGCAGAATGGGGTAACAGTGGTGCATGGAGCCAGGTCCCTCTGAGAACTGCCCTCCTAGATTCCTCGCTCTCTTATCCAGCTTCCCAGGCCCTCCCTCCCCGGCGGCAGCCCAGGGGCTGGACATTCCTCTTCTCCGCTCTCTCCCATCAGAATTTGCCCATCGCACGTTGCATTGGTTTGGGGCCCTATCCTCTGTTCTCCATCATGACAGGTAAGTTTTTTTGCCCTCTGTGAGCCCTCCTCAGTTACACACTTTTATTTTAGCAAGGGCCTCTGGGAGATATAATGCCTTCATTCACAAGGCTGATGGATGATGGAATCGGAGGCACCAGGCAGGTTGCTGCAGAGCTATTTAGGTGCAGGAGAGCCTCTGAGCTCCCATTAAATCATAGCCACGGTGACCTGATATAAGAGGATACACTGCTCTTTCCATGAAAAGTTTTCACCTGCAAACCAGCAGCGGCTCTCAAGTGCAGGGTTCAGCCTTAAGGATGTGCTCAGCAGCAGATCGCCGAGCTAATGGGTGAATCCCAAACAAGAGTGCAACCCCAGACTCTGATCCCACCAGCCTTGACCTCAGGTTGTTGCTGCTGTTGTTTAGTCACTCAGTTGTGTCTGACCCTTTGCAGCCCCAGGGGCTGTAGCCTGCCAGGTTCCTCTATCTGCAAGATTTCCCAGGCAAGAATGCTGGAGTTGGCTGCCATTTCCTTCTCAGGGATCTTCCTAATCCAGGGATTGAACCCGTGTCTCCTGAGTCTCCAGTTGCAGATGGTAGAGTCTGACTGCCACTGCAGGAGACCCAGGTTCGATCCCTGATCTGGAAAGAGCCCACATGTCGTGGAGCCACTAGGCCCATGTGCCACAACCTCTGAGCCTGTCCTCTAGAGCCTAGGAGCTGCAACTCCTGAGCGCACAGGCCAAAACCACGGAAGCCTCAAGCCCTAAAGCCTGTGCTCCTCAACAAAAGAGTAGCTGCTGCTTGCCACACCTAGAGAAAAGCCCCCACAGCCCTGAAGACCTAGAACAGTCAAAAATAAACAAACAGATAAAGCCTGAGCTGAATCTTTATTTTTACAAAGCAGAATGGGGTAACAGTGGTGCATGGAGCCAGGTCCCTCTGAGAACTGCCCTCCTAGATTCCTCGCTCTCTTATCCAGCTTCCCAGGCCCTCCCTCCCCGGCGGCAGCCCAGGGGCTGGACATTCCTCTTCTCCGCTCTCTCCCATCAGAATTTGCCCATCGCACGTTGCATTGGTTTGGGGCCCTATCCTCTGTTCTCCATCATGACAGGTAAGTTTTTTTGCCCTCTGTGAGCCCTCCTCAGTTACACACTTTTATTTTAGCAAGGGCCTCTGGGAGATATAATGCCTTCATTCACAAGGCTGATGGATGATGGAATCGGAGGCACCAGGCAGGTTGCTGCAGAGCTATTTAGGTGCAGGAGAGCCTCTGAGCTCCCATTAAATCATAGCCACGGTGACCTGATATAAGAGGATACACTGCTCTTTCCATGAAAAGTTTTCACCTGCAAACCAGCAGCGGCTCTCAAGTGCAGGGTTCAGCCTTAAGGATGTGCTCAGCAGCAGATCGCCGAGCTAATGGGTGAATCCCAAACAAGAGTGCAACCCCAGACTCTGATCCCACCAGCCTTGACCTCAGGTTGTTGCTGCTGTTGTTTAGTCACTCAGTTGTGTCTGACCCTTTGCAGCCCCAGGGGCTGTAGCCTGCCAGGTTCCTCTATCTGCAAGATTTCCCAGGCAAGAGTACTGGAGTTGGCTGCCATTTCCTTCTCCAGGGGATCTTCCTAATCCAGGGATTGAACCCGTGTCTCCTGAGTCTCCAGCTTTAGCAGATGGATTCTTTACCGCTGAGTCATCTGGGAAGTCCCCTTGACCATCTCCAACCTCCCAGATTCTGAGCATCAAGTCAGAAGGCCAGAGGTTCCCCTCATCCCTTTCCCTCATGTCAGTTTAGGGTCCAGTCCAGGTGGTGGACCTGGGAGAGAAGGAAGGCACCTCCTCCCAGAACCAGTCCTCACCACCCTCTGCCCTGGATGAGGACCGTCGGGACAGCTCCTCCCCAAGGCTGACCCAGACTACTCAGGGCAAAAGGTCCTCCCAGCACCCATTCCAACCCAAACTCCAAATCCCACAGAAATGCAACTTTCCCGAAAGAGCCTGAAATAGACACAGTGTCTCCTTTCCCCCTCCTTCACTTAAGTGCCTGTCAGGGACAAAGGGATGGGAACAGAGGACAATAACATCTGTTTTTCCAACAAGCGGGTGACAGCGCAGATCCGGGGGCGGAGCGCACGTCAGCATGGGGCCCAGATGCAGCCTCGCAGCTGCAGAAGCAACCGGCGCGCCATCATTTCTGGGATTATCTCCCTGCTGGCCTCCTGCTTGTCTGCTTTATCCTCACCCGGGGAGCTATCACTGCTCTCCGCAGGATCAGACCTCCCTCTCCGCTCACTTTTTATCTCTGTCGTGGGCTGGGCCCTGCTTCAGGAGGAACCGAGAGCCCCAAGTCCTCCAGTCTCAGTGCTGCCTTCTCAAGGATGGGACCAAGGTGGGCAGGTGGGTCCACACCACAGAGCCTGGTGGAAAGAGCACAGGGTGAGGGGTCAAAGGACCTGGCTTCTAATCCCAGCGCGGCCACCGGCTCTGTGACCTTGCCGGGCTGGATCCGTCTGGGGATACTGAGAGTAAGGTGTTTCACCTGGCTGCAGGAGCCTCGGTTTCTTCGTCTATGAGATGGGGTCACATATTGTAACTCCATCTTGCAATTGCAATGATACACACGTGACACTAACACATGAAAGTGTTCGTCCCTCGGTCGTGTCTGACTCTCTGCAGCCCCACGGACTGTCGTCCTCCAGGCTCCTCTGTCCGTGCAACTCCCCAGGCAAGAATCCTGGAGTGGGAGGCCATTCCCTTCTCCAGGGGATCTCCCCAACCCAGGATCAAACCCAGGTCTCCTGCATCGCAGGCAGATTCTCTGCTGTCTGAGTCGCCAGGGAAGCCCAGTACACAGGTACGTGAGCTTAATTCAGGTCAGACTGTAGAAGCATCGAGGACAGGGCCCTGAGGCGTTGCAATTGTAGCCAATCTGTCTGAGGCTGTTCAGCCCTAAGATGATATCTACCAACTACGCAAGAGGCGCGCTTCTGTTCCAGACTAGAGGAATGGCTGGGATGACCCCAGGCCGCACGAAGCAAATAGAATCATCCATCCTCCTCTCAAAGAGCAGGAACCCCAAGACCCTCTCGCAGATGGGTCCCGCAACCCTACTTCTTCTACCTCTCCTTCAGTCAACACAGGGCAACGAGCACAAGAAGCCCAAGTGCAGGGAGAGCTGGGAGGAGGGTTAGGGAGGGATGCAGGAGGAGAGGCCGGAAAGAATGGGAGAGGAAGACAATGACGAGAGAAGCAGCTGTGGTTCTTTCAATATTCTAAAGGAGATTTAAATTGAAAATGAGATTTATAAAAAATAAAAAATGAATAAACAACCCATCACACGTTCCACCACCCTCCCCCCACCCCTGGTAAAGAGAAACATTGAAAATAAACAAGATTTTTAACCAGAAGAGTGCTGCATATAGAAGAGAAGAGCCGATTCAGGTGGAGGGTCTGCCATTCTGGGGCCCTGTGACCTTGAGCAAGTCACTGGTCTCAAGGTCGTGGGGAGGTGGGGGTGGACATCCTCCCAGGGGAGGCGTGGTCAGCTTGGAGGATGGAGACTGGAAGCCTGGGCGGTGTGGCCGGCTGTACCCCTCCCCTGGCGTAGACCCCTCCTCCCAGCAGCCCAGGCCACCTCCAAGAACAGCCACTCAGGCCAGGTCATCCCACCCTCCCGGAGGGACTTGAGAACGGGGCTGCGGATCTTGTGTCTGGGGCAAGGCCTGGTGTCTCCCGGGAGACCACCTGCCCTGAGGAAGCAGGTCTTCTCCCAGCCCTCAGGCAAAGCTAGATCAGCTGCCCCCGCTGGCCGGGGGCACGATTACACAGCAGTCTTCCCCACGGACAGACTCGGCTCTCTTTGCTCCACACCTCCCCTTGCTGTCCCTTCCTGGAAGAGGAATGGCTCTTCTCGGGAGAGCAGCCCGCCCTGCCCCACCTCTGTTCTGAGCTGGCAGGATAAAGGAGGGCTCCATCGCCTGGCTCTGCCCGAGCGACTCGGGGCTATCACTTGCTCACAGCCCCCGTGGTTTCCTTTCCTCCTCTCTGGAATTGCACGGAGATGGGTTGTCTGGTAATTGAGATTGTTTTACAAGGTGTCGCTCATTGCACTGAGTTTCATTAATTTTCAGCTCCTCCTGAACACCCAGAGTAATAACTGCCCTGTCAGTGAGAAAGCAGAGGAGCGGATGTCCCTGTGTGTACACATATGCACACATGGGTAGACACATGTGCACGGGTGCATACACACATGCACACACAGGTACACACATGTGCACACGTGCACGTGGACACGCTTTTTTAATACAATGACAACCCTGGTAAGACAAACCTCAGATGTTTTCCGAATGTCCATCGTTGGTTGAACATTGATAGGAGCCCAAGGAGATGATGTTATCACTCCCTAAGGTATATTTGGAAAATAGGATGCCCTGAAAATTCCTCTAACCCAGAGTTTTGGTTTGTTTTGTTGCCACACTGTGTGGCGTGCAGGATCCTAGTTCCCTGATCAGGGATCAAACCGGTACACCCCCACAAAGAAGGCAGGGGTTTTTATTTGTTTATGAGGCTGTGCTGGTCTTAGTTGCAACAGGCAGGACCTTCGTTGCCCCCTGTGGGATCTTAAGCTGCAACATGTGGGCTCTAGCTCCACCCAACCCACACACTCCACAAAGGAAGGGAGGAGTCTTTATTTGGCTGCGCTGGGCCTTGAGTTGCAGCCTGCAGGCTCTAGTTCCCATTCTCGGATCAAGTCCGTGTCCCCTGCATTGGCAGGCAGTCTTAACCACTGGACCACCAGGGAAGTCCCTACCTTAGAGATTCTGAAGGCCCTCTGAATGACAGGCCACTCGCAACCATATGTAAGACCGTCTGTCTCTCCGTCCAACACTCTCTTAGCACGTGCTCAAGGGGCAGACCCCCAGGGCAGTGCGCATTCAAAGAGGAGGCCACCCTGATAGTCTGTGGGCCCGTAGGGGTCCTGGGCTCTGGTTGGGGGGCCGACTTTACCAAAGTCACCCCACTGGGATTTCAACCTCCTGAGACAAAGGTTCTAAATGGGTCTCGCCTTGGTTTCCTCATAGGACCTTGTATGGGTGCCAGAGCACAGCCCCCCAGGAAATCACCAAAAGGACCCCCCTAGACACACACATAGAGTTTCACAATGAATAGTTTCACTTCTTTTCTGACTCCTTTACTATTATATAAGCTCAGTGAGGGCAGTGACTTGGTCTTGCTCACCTTGTAGTTTTAGATTTTAACACTGTGACTGAGACTTACTGGGAACACAGTGGTAAAGAATCCGCCTGCCAATGCAGAAGATAGAAGAGACGCGGGTTGGATCCCTGGGTCAGAAACGGCAACCCACTGCAGTCTTCTTGCCTGGGAAATCCCACGGACAGAGGAGCCTGGCAGGCTCCAGTCCATGGGGTCACAAAAGAGTCGGACACGACTGAGCACAGCGCAGTAACAGCTGACACCAGACACTCAGCGCTTGTTGAGTGACTGAGTGGCCACAGCAGGCACTGGGCCAGCACTGTGGAGAGCACCATCCGGCAGCTGTGGGTCTTCTTCCCTTTGGTGGGGAAGTCTGAGGTCCTACAGAAGCAACCGCACTCTAAACATTCATCAATGTGAGGGGAAGGGGACTCGAAGAGGTGCCTGGGCTTCCCTGGTGGCCCAGGGGTAAAAATCCACCTGCCAGTGCAGGAGATGTGTGCGAGTTCCATCCCTGGGTCGGGAAGATCCCCTGAAGGAGGAAATGGCAACCCACTCCAGTGCTCTTGCCTGGGGAGTCCCATGGAGAGAGGAGCCTGCAAGGTTACTGTTCATGGGGTCATTAAGAGTTGAACAACTCTTAGTGATTAAACAACAAGAAGAAGAGGTGTCTGTTGTACCCCAAGGTACTGTGCTAAGTACTCTTTGAACAATTTATCATTTAAACTCAAAACTACCCTACCAGACAAACCCTACCATTCTCCTTTGTAGAGAAGGAACTGGAACCTCATGGCTTGACTGAGCACATCCATCGAGTGAGTGATACAGCTTGGACTGAATTAAACCCATGTCAGCTGAGTGGCAAGCCCCATGAGTGAGGTTGGAAGGGGGCCGACTTTACCAAAGTCACCCCACTGGGATTTCAACCTCCTGAGACAAAGGTTCTAAATGGGTCTCGCCTTGGTTTCCTCATAGGACCTTGTATGGGTGCCAGAGCACAGCCCCAGGAAATCACCAAAAGGACCCCCCTAGACACACACATAGAGTTTCACAATGAATAGTTTCACTTCTTTTCTGACTCCTTTACTATTATATAAGCTCAGTGAGGGCAGTGACTTGGTCTTGCTCACCTTGTAGTTTTAGATTTTAACACTGTGACTGAGACTTACTGGGAACACAGTGGTAAAGAATGCCTGCCAATGCAGAAGATAGAAGAGACGCGGGTTGGATCCCTGGGTCAGAAACGGCAACCCACTGCAGTCTTCTTGTTGGGAAATACCACGGACAGAGGAGCCTGGCAGGCTCCAGTCCATGGAGTCACAAAAGAGTCGGACACGACTGAGCACAGCGCAGTAACAGCTGACACCAGACACTCAGCGCTTGTTGAGTGACTGAGTGGCCACAGCAGGCACTGGGCCAGCACTGTGGAGAGCACCATCCGGCAGCTGTGGGTCTTCTTCCCTTTGGTGGGGAAGTCTGAGGTCCTACAGAAGCAACCGCACTCTAAACATTCATCAATGTGAGGGGAAGGGGACTCGAAGAGGTGCCTGGGCTTCCCTGGTGGCCCAGGGGTAAAAATCCACCTGCCAGTGCAGGAGATGTGTGCGAGTTCCATCCCTGGGTCGGGAAGATCCCCTGAAGGAGGAAATGGCAACCCACTCCAGTGCTCTTGCCTGGGGAGTCCCATGGAGAGAGGAGCCTGCAAGGTTACTGTTCATGGGGTCATTAAGAGTTGAACAACTCTTAGTGATTAAACAACAAGAAGAAGAGGTGTCTGTTGTACCCCAAGGTACTGTGCTAAGTACTCTTTGAACAATTTATCATTTAAACTCAAAACTACCCTACCAGACAAACCCTACCATTCTCCTTTGTAGAGAAGGAACTGGAACCTCATGGCTTGACTGAGCACATCCATCGAGTGAGTGATACAGCTTGGACTGAATTAAACCCAGTGCTGTCAGACTTCATGAGTGGCAAGCCCCATGAGTGAGGTTGGAAGTGCCTGTTTGTCCGTCTTTCCTCTGGGACTGTAAGATTCCTGGGGGTAGGGACTCGATCTCACCGTTACTCTCACTCCCAGAGCCTAAGCAAGGACTGGAACATAATACTTGCTCGTTTAACTGTTAACTGATCGTCTCTTCTCACAGCTGCCTGCAGGAGCTGCCTGCCAGAGAGGAGCAGAGGTGAGAAAGAGGCTTGCAGTGAATCGATCAGGGTCTGCGATGGTGAGACATGCAGAATTTAATCTCTGCACCCTTGGTATGTGTGGTCCCCGCCCCACTTCACTATGAGCCTGGAAGAGGCAAAAGCATGCCTGTTTATCTTGAGTCCTGAGACAGAGCTGGCACAAAGTGGGCTCTCAGTGAAGCTCTCTGACCAGGAGCAGCGTGGGCTAGGAGACCCCCACTGGTGACCGCTGACCGCCACAGCGTCTCCCCCGCATATGGGCTCCTCCTCGCTTGCGCTTCCCGGGCCTCAGTGCCGCCCGGAGCGAGGCGGGCTTCCCGTTCTCCTAACGCGGTGCCTCCCCCGGGCCTCGTCTCTCAAGGCCATTCATCTTGATTAGGTATTGGCAGCCTTGACTGATTAAACACCCCACCATCCCCTCCTGCTTGTCTCTCAGTCGGGAGGTGTCAGGGGTTTTCTCTCTCCAGGCCTTGACCTTGGCAGCGGCGGGGTGGCGCTCCGCACCCCGGCCTCAGTGCGGCAGCTGCTGCGCTGGCAAAGAGGCTGATTAGGAAAACTCTGCCCGCACTGCCGGGCAGCATCCCAGGGACTTTCTCCAGCGAAGCCAGTCAGGGATAGCTGTCTGCCAGCACCTCAGCTTCTAAGCAAACCATCACCCCTCAGGGCCACCTCTCCCTAGAAGCCTTGATCATGGCTCATCCTCACCTCCTCCTGGAAGCCCTCCTAAATAGCTCCATCCAGCCTCCCATCTCAACCCTCAATGCACTGGATAGAGGGGTTGGTTAACAGTTGACACGCATCAGCCATCCCTCGCTGAAACCAGAGGGTAAGCCTTCTGTGTCCCAAACACTCCTAACTCTCAGCTCCAGGTGCTGCTCACCCAGAAGGCAGGGAGGGGCCTTCCGTCTCCCCCAGCTACATGTTCAGGAAGCAGTCACCCACATTCCTGCTGTGCACACTCGGACTCAGCGGCTGGGGGAGAACTCAAGAGGAGAGAGAATGCAGGGAGGCCCCTGGGGGAACAGGAGGAGACGCTGTGTCTGAGGAAGGACCTTCCCGTGTCATCGTGGATGGGCAGGGCCCCGGTTCACCTGAAACCTGAGCCCACCCAGCCGGCCCAGATGAGCCAAGTGGACTTGAGGGTCATCGCCAGAGCTGGCCCGGGGTGGGGGGAGGCTGGAGGGCCGAGGGCAGAGGGTTTGAGAGGGCCTCACCCGGAAGACCAGAGGGCAGTGCCAGCCCTTGGCACTTCCTCTACATCACCTCCAACTGCTGGTCTCTTCGGCCGGCTCACAGGCTCTCTGCTTCCTGTGTCAGAGCGCCACCAACAAGGAGAAAACTGTCCCACGGGGCTGGGAACCCCCTCCCCAGCCCAGAGCCACCTCGATGGGCCCACAGCCGGCCCACTCACTCATGTACTCTTGGGAGCCACCCCGAGAGCCCCTTCCTAAAAGCAGTGGGGGACCACGGAAGCTGTGAAGACAGTCATTCTTTTTTTTTTGGTGGGGGGGGCACTTCTATTGGTCTTTCATTTATTTATCTTTGTTCTTTGGCCTGTGTGGGCCTCCCATCGCAGTGGCCTCACTCGCCACAGAGCACCGGCTCTGGACGCATGTGCTTCAGAGCTCCAGCTCAGTAGTTGGACACATCAGTCCAGCTGCTCCGCGGCACGTGGGATCTTCCCAGGCCAGGGATCGAACCGGCACCCCTCACACTGCAAGGCGGAGTCCTTACCCACTGGACCACCAGGGAAGCCCAAGACTGTCATTCTTAATGCTTCGGAGGCCCCTTCTCAGGCAACTACCCCAGCCTTGCTTCCTCCTCCCCCAAAACCCCAGACCATCAAATTTTGCACTGGGTAGAGGGGTTGGTTAACAGTTGACACGCATCAGCCATCCCTCGCTGAAACCAGAGGGTAAGCCTTCTGTGTCCCAAACACTCCTAACTCTCAGCTCCAGGTGCTGCTCACCCAGAAGGCAGGGAGGGGCCTTCCGTCTCCCCCAGCTACATGTTCAGGAAGCAGTCACCCACATTCCTGCTGTGCACACTCGGACTCAGCGGCTGGGGGAGAACTCAAGAGGAGAGAGAATGCAGGGAGGCCCCTGGGGGAACAGGAGGAGACGCTGTGTCTGAGGAAGGACCTTCCCGTGTCATCGTGGATGGGCAGGGCCCCGGTTCACCTGAAACCTGAGCCCACCCAGCCGGCCCAGATGAGCCAAGTGGACTTGAGGGTCATCGCCAGAGCTGGCCCGGGGTGGGGGGAGGCTGGAGGGCCGAGGGCAGAGGGTTTGAGAGGGCCTCACCCGGAAGACCAGAGGGCAGTGCCAGCCCTTGGCACTTCCTCTACATCACCTCCAACTGCTGGTCTCTTCGGCCGGCTCACAGGCTCTCTGCTTCCTGTGTCAGAGCGCCACCAACAAGGAGAAAACTGTCCCACGGGGCTGGGAACCCCCTCCCCAGCCCAGAGCCACCTCGATGGGCCCACAGCCGGCCCACTCACTCATGTACTCTTGGGAGCCACCCCGAGAGCCCCTTCCTAAAAGCAGTGGGGGACCACGGAAGCTGTGAAGACAGTCATTCTTTTTTTTTTGGTGGGGGGGGCACTTCTATTGGTCTTTCATTTATTTATCTTTGTTCTTTGGCCTGTGTGGGCCTCCCATCGCAGTGGCCTCACTCGCCACAGAGCACCGGCTCTGGACGCATGTGCTTCAGAGCTCCAGCTCAGTAGTTGGACACATCAGTCCAGCTGCTCCGCGGCACGTGGGATCTTCCCAGGCCAGGGATCGAACCGGCACCCCTCACACTGCAAGGCGGAGTCCTTACCCACTGGACCACCAGGGAAGCCCAAGACTGTCATTCTTAATGCTTCGGAGGCCCCCTTCTCAGGCAACCGTACCCCAGCCTTGCTTCCCCTCCTCACCACCCACCCACTCCCAAGGGCAGACCAACTAACTGGGACCCCAGCGCACAAGGCACGGTGGGACAGGCACAGACGAAGAAGAGGTGCAGAGCTCACACAGAAACAGTTCAGGGAAGAACCAGGGCTCTATCACTCACTAGCTGGGTTTCACGTGCACGTTGTCACTTCAGCGACGTCCGACCCTGTGCGACCCCATGGACTATAGCCTGCCAGGCTCCTCTGTCCATGGGATTCTCCAGGCAAGAACACAAGAGAGGGTTGCTATGCCCTCCTCCAGGGGATCTTTCTGACCCAGGGGATCGAACCCACATCTTTTGCATTAGCAGGCAGATTCTTTACCACTAGCACCAGCTGGGAAGCCCTCACTGGGTAACCTTGGGCAAATGTAAGCAACTCGCTCAACCTCGGTTTGCTCTCTAGTGAAAAAAAAAAAAAACAAGAAGACCTTAGTACGCCATTCCTGAGGTTTTTCTGAGGGTTAAAAGAATGTATTTAGGGCTTCCCTGATGGCTCGGTGGTAAAGAATCCGCCTACCAAGGCAGGAGACATGGGTTCAATACCTGGCCTAGGAAGATCTCACATGCCATGGAGCAACTAAGCCTGTGTGCTACAACTACTGAGCCTGCACTCTAGAGCCTGGGAGGTGCAACTATTGAGCCCACATGTCACAACTACTGAAGCCCGCGTGCCCTAGAGCTTGTGCTCTGCAAAAAGAGAAGCCACTGCAGTGAGAAACCTGTGCACCGCAGCTAGAGAGTAACCCCTGCTCACCACAACTAGAGAAAAGCCTGCGCAGCCAAAAATAAATAAGCCCCAAATTTTTTTTTGGCAGCTTCTATTGGTCTTTCATTTATTCATTTTCATCCATCTTTGTTATTTGGCCTGTGTGGGCCTCCCATCGCAGTGGCCTCTCTCTCTACAGAGCACCGGCTCTGGGCGCATGCGCTCCAGAGCTCCGGCTTGCTAGTTGGACACACCGGCCCAGCCGCTCCGCAGCACGTGGGATCTTCCCAGGCCAGGAATTGAACCGGCACCCCTTGCACTGCAAGGCGGAGTCCTTACCCACTGGACCACCAGGGAAGCCCAAACAAGCAAATTTTTTAAAAAAGATGTATTTAAGCTTTGAGAACAATGCCTGGTACACGATAGCGTTATTACTGTCATTCTCTCAGTTGTTCAGCAAACATTTCCTTAGGAGCTTCCATGTACCAGGAAGATGAGCTGGATCCAAAAGATCTTAAGAGGTACTGCCCCAGCTTCCCTTACTCTCCCAGCCCTTTGCTGCTCAGGGGCAGCTGATGTGACACAATGGCTGGAACTCCACACCTGTCAGTCAGTGCTAAAATCTAGCCCCTCCCAGAGGTGGCTCGGTCTTTCGGCACCTCCTCTGAGCCCCAAGCCCTACACGCGAGATGACCTAGGATGGTGAGTAAAGTACCTGAGTCCTACCGGCTCCTGGGGGCCCTCACAATAGACATTTGACAAACTAACAGGTGTATAACGCCCACACCGTGCCCAGGCCCACCCTGTGACCCCAGTGGGGGAATTCTAAGGTAGGCTAGGGGAGCGAGGGACAGGCTATGGCAAGAGTGTGGGAAGGCCGACTTAGGGTGCCTTTGGAGTCACAGCGCGCAGAGGGCTGCCTCCCTGGATGAACGGGCTTGACCAAAATGTTTGTTCAGGTTCCCTGGGTGCTGTGTGTGTGAGCCCACCAGGCTCCTCTGTCTGCAGGATTCTCCAGGCAAGAATACTAGAGTGGGCTGCCATGCCCTCCTCCAGGGGATATTCCCGACCCAGAGGTCAAACCCGCATCTCTTGCGTCTCCTGCATTGGCAGTCGGGGTCTTTAACACTCTGCCACCTGTGAAACCCCAGGTTTCCCATACCGTCTTAAAAAAACGCGAATGAATTTTTGGCCAACTTACTATTAGCATCATAGGAGGCCCCAGAGCACCTTCTTTTGTCCTTGAAACCTGGTTGAGAGCGTGTGACCCAGACCTTCACTGTCCCTCTCAAGACCTGGGGACCCTCTCAGAGCACCTGCATCTTGAGGTGGGTCCAGGGCACCAAAGGGGGCTGTACCCTGCAGTTACCGCCTTTTGCCGACCCGGGAACCCATCTGCAGGCCTTCCTGAAGGGCCAGGCTTGGCCCTTGTCGCCCCTCAAGCAGGACTGCTGTTTGGCACCCTGGCTTTGTTGTGGGGGCCTGTCCCAGTTCGAGAGAGGGCACGTCATGAATGTCAACTGGCTGAGATCTAGGTGCCAGGCTCTTGCCAGAGGCACCACTTTGATGGCAGCCCGCACAGTCAGGATCCTGTAACGGACCAGGCTGACAGCCTGCTAGCTGCAGAGCCATCTGTCGGGCTCGGAGGAGAGGCACTGTCATCTCCGTCCCTTCAGGGGCTTTCAAGGGGGAAATCAACTGTGTGTGCATGTGCGCATATGCATGTGTGTTATCTTTAAAAAAAAAAAAAAAAAAAGGTAGTGTCAATGACAGCCATGCCTGTTAACATGGGCAGACAGACCAGACCCCGACACGACAGAGAACCATCAACACGTTTCCTGTTCTCTGTTCTCCCAGTCGCCAGGGGAAGGCTGGAGAGATGATCCTGTAACAACACAGCACCCACATCACAGCATGGAAAGACCTTTAAAGTCTTCTCCGACACCCCCTCTCTGATGACCAAGTCTTCACTTTAATGTTCCTGACAAGGAATCAACGTTTCGCTTGAATGCCTCTAGCCACAGGGAGCTCACCGCCCACTGGGATGTTTCAAACATCTCTCTTGCTGATTCCTCTAATGACTAGAAAGTTCTTCCTGACCTCAGAGCTAAAATGTGGGGCCAAATCACTTTCACCCTTTGGGCCTAGCTTTGCATGTCACACACACACACACACACGCAGACACATACACACACCCCTCTCCAGTCTCCTCTCCGTGCTGACATGGTTTTTTAAGTGTCCTCGCCCATCTGCCTACTGCTTTCTGGACAAGATCCAGCTTATGAATAATGCCTTCAGACTGTGGGTCCCACACGGAGAGATGCAGAATCTCTGCTACGGCCATTACCAGTGTGAAGACACACGTGTGAGTGGAGAGAGAGATGAAGTTCCTGCAGCCGTATGTTCATGCACTCCACACTCCATCCCTCTTGTTGAACGCCCTGCTGGAATCCCAGGGTCTTACATCCAGGGCCTGCGCCTGATCTATCACATTTGCTCCATCTAGAAAGGAACCAAGAAAGAAGGGAGCCCAGGAATGGGCTCAGCCCACCTGTGGGGTTGACAACACAGGGACGGGGAGGACCTGCACCTTCCTTGTTCTGGACACTACTTAGGCCACTTCGGGTCTCACTAACCGACATGGAAGCCAGAGCGCCAACTGACGCCAGCTGAGCTCCAGGCCAAGTCACAGTCTCAGATTTTGGTTTTAATAAGAGAGGCAGCACTAGGGTAAAGGACCTGCCTGCCAATGCAGGAGACACAAGAGATGCAGGTTCGATCCCTGGATTGGGAAGATTCCCTGGAGAAGGAAATGGCAACCCCGTGGATTGCAAAGAGTCAATACAACTGAGCATTCACACACACAACAGAAAAGCTTGGAAAATAACATAATGTATGCCATCCCCATACTCTAGAAGAGGCTAGCCCTGAGCTCAAAGGTCCGCTGGCTGAGATTTTGTGTCAAGGTCCTAAGGGGTGGAAAGTGAAAGTGTTAATCACTCAGTCGTGTCTGACTCTTTGTGACTCCATGGACGGCAGCCCACCAGGCTCCTCTGTCACCCCAACAGCAATAGGCTTGGGAACCAACCCAGTTTCCTACCTAGCCACAGGGAGCTCACCGCCCACTGGGATGTTTCAAACATCTCTCTTGCTGATTCCTCTAATGACTAGAAAGTTCTTCCTGACCTCAGAGCTAAAATGTGGGGCCAAATCACTTTCACCCTTTGGGCCTAGCTTTGCATGTCACACACACACACACACACGCAGACACATACACACACCCCTCTCCAGTCTCCTCTCCGTGCTGACATGGTTTTTTAAGTGTCCTCGCCCATCTGCCTACTGCTTTCTGGACAAGATCCAGCTTATGAATAATGCCTTCAGACTGTGGGTCCCACACGGAGAGATGCAGAATCTCTGCTACGGCCATTACCAGTGTGAAGACACACGTGTGAGTGGAGAGAGAGATGAAGTTCCTGCAGCCGTATGTTCATGCACTCCACACTCCATCCCTCTTGTTGAACGCCCTGCTGGAATCCCAGGGTCTTACATCCAGGGCCTGCGCCTGATCTATCACATTTGCTCCATCTAGAAAGGAACCAAGAAAGAAGGGAGCCCAGGAATGGGCTCAGCCCACCTGTGGGGTTGACAACACAGGGACGGGGAGGACCTGCACCTTCCTTGTTCTGGACACTACTTAGGCCACTTCGGGTCTCACTAACCGACATGGAAGCCAGAGCGCCAACTGACGCCAGCTGAGCTCCAGGCCAAGTCACAGTCTCAGATTTTGGTTTTAATAAGAGAGGCAGCACTAGGGTAAAGGACCTGCCTGCCAATGCAGGAGACACAAGAGATGCAGGTTCGATCCCTGGATTGGGAAGATTCCCTGGAGAAGGAAATGGCAACCCCGTGGATTGCAAAGAGTCAATACAACTGAGCATTCACACACACAACAGAAAAGCTTGGAAAATAACATAATGTGTGCCATCCCCCATACTCTAGAAGAGGCTAGCCCTGAGCTTCGAAAGGTCCGCTGGCTGAGATTTTGTGTCAAGGTCCTAAGGGGTGGAAAGTGAAAGTGTTAATCACTCAGTCGTGTCTGACTCTTTGTGACTCCATGGACGGCAGCCCACCAGGCTCCTCTGTCCGTGGAATTCTCCAGTCAGGACTACTGGAGCAGCTAGCTATTCCCTTCTCCAGGGGATCTTCCCGACCCAGGGATCGAACCAGCATCTCCTGAATTGTGGGCAGGTTATTGACTGTCTGAACCGCCCCTCTCCCTGCCCTGAGGCGGAAAAGGGAAACACTTTGAGTAAGTCAGGTGGATGAGGCAGTTCACAGAGAAACCGGGAGCTTCCACGTGACCGAACAAAAATAGGGATGGAGTGGCAGGGACAAGGGCCCTCCAGGCCCATGGTATTCAGCAAGGAGGGATGCCATCAGGGGCACTTTGAACCCTTCTAGAGCAGAGTGTCCAGGAAACAAGGGTGGATTCCAGGGCCGGGCCCCAGCATGAAGCAGCACGCAAGCAACCTGACAGATAGTGAGCAGATGGAACAAGGACCCGGTCAGTATCCCTGACTCTGGAGATCCAGGGGTCTCGGGTGGTCCTAGGGAGAGGACGCTGACCCAGAGGTGACTGAGGCTGAATTTCCAGCCACTCCCACAGGGGAGCAGAGGAAGTCTGACTCACAAAAATAAAAGCATGTGATGCTGCATCTCAGAGTCAACGATGGCCACCATGTCTGCTGCCGTTACTCCATGAATCCTCCTTGTGATGTCATGTAATTGGGACCCAAGTACATGGCTTCATATTTACTCGTGGTAAATTCCTTCCTGGACACAACAAAGCAGTCTTTTCAGTCTCCAGGCAATCCACCTAACTAGACTGTTAGCCACCACTTGCTCACAGTCTCAGATTTTGGTTTTAATAAGAGAGGCAGCACTAGGGTAAGGACCTGCCTGCCAATGCAGGAGACACAAGAGATGCAGGTTCGATCCCTGGATTGGGAAGATTCCCTGGAGAAGGAAATGGCAACCCCGTGGATTGCAAAGAGTCAATACAACTGAGCATTCACACACACAACAGAAAAGCTTGGAAAATAACATAATGTGTGCCATCCCCCATACTCTAGAAGAGGCTAGCCCTGAGCTTAAAGGTCCGCTGGCTGAGATTTTGTGTCAAGGTCCTAAGGGGTGGAAAGTGAAAGTGTTAATCACTCAGTCGTGTCTGACTCTTTGTGACTCCATGGACGGCAGCCCACCAGGCTCCTCTGTCCGTGGAATTCTCCAGTCAGGACTACTGGAGCAGCTAGCTATTCCCTTCTCCAGGGGATCTTCCCGACCCAGGGATCGAACCAGCATCTCCTGAATTGTGGGCAGGTTATTGACTGTCTGAACCGCCCCTCTCCCTGCCCTGAGGCGGAAAAGGGAAACACTTTGAGTAAGTCAGGTGGATGAGGCAGTTCACAGAGAAACCGGGAGCTTCCACGTGACCGAACAAAAATAGGGATGGAGTGGCAGGGACAAGGGCCCTCCAGGCCCATGGTATTCAGCAAGGAGGGATGCCATCAGGGGCACTTTGAACCCTTCTAGAGCAGAGTGTCCAGGAAACAAGGGTGGATTCCAGGGCCGGGCCCCAGCATGAAGCAGCACGCAAGCAACCTGACAGATAGTGAGCAGATGGAACAAGGACCCGGTCAGTATCCCTGACTCTGGAGATCCAGGGGTCTCGGGTGGTCCTAGGGAGAGGAGCGCTGACCCAGAGGTGACTGAGGCTGAATTTCCAGCCACTCCCACAGGGGAGCAGAGGAAGTCTGACTCACAAAAATAAAAGCATGTGATGCTGCATCTCAGAGTCAACGATGGCCACCATGTCTGCTGCCGTTACTCCATGAATCCTCCCCTTGTGATGTCATGTAATTGGGACCCAAGTACATGGCTTCATATTTACTCGTGGTAAATTCCTTCCTGGACACAACAAAGCAGTCTTTTCAGTCTCCAGGCAATCCACCTAACTAGACTGTTAGCCACTCCACTTAGCTCTGCTGTGTGCACAAGGACATGTCAAATGCCCAGCAGAAACCCAAACGTCCTCTATCTGCACGTTCTCCATCTATCAGCATAGGGACCCGCTAGAGAAAAATAAAAGTAGGAAAGGACAGAGGTTAATCTGGCCTGACTGGCTCTTGGCAAATTCATACTGGCTCGGAAAGGTCCCTACTATCTTTTCTAAGGGCTCATGGAATTTGGTCAAACTCATCACCAAAGATCAGGCACTCTGCCCCCACCCCACTGAATGTGCCAGCGCTGCTTTCCTGAGGTCCATGAATCCGGGTTCACAAGCAGAACAAGGAAGACACAGGGAAACTGGAAGCCTGATCACTGATACACATTTTCCTTTCTTTAATTACAAAAAGTGTTTTATTAACAAGTCGAAAGAACACCTTCACTGAATCGGGGGATGGAATACAAATGGACGTGCATATAAAACCGGGCACCGAATCTGGCCTTTTAGAAAGATTTATATATGAAAATAGGTATTAAAACCTGCACCAGAACATAGTGCACTGACTAACTGATACCCCGACGGAAGGGCTCACCAGGGAGGTCTGGTCTGTGGACACAGGGAGCTCTCGGCCCTACGGCCTCGGGGGGAGACTTGCAGGACAACAGCCTGCTCGGAAGAGGCGCCTGAAAAGCCTGTCTTTGAAGGTGGGACTCCTGAGAGCACCAGAATGCCCCGAGCCGGGCACACAACGAAGCAGCGCCGGAGGAGCGGCTGTCCTCCTCCCCTCCCGCCTGGGCATGGACCACTCTGAGGGGTCCAGAACTCTGCCGACAAACCCACCTTGAACTTTAGAAGAATGGCAATTTCCAACTTCTGCAAATACGCTTTCTCCAAGTAAGTTGCCCCATTCTAACTCAAGGAGTCAAGTTGCAACTGGCTCGATTTTAAGGATGAAGAGTTGGTTCTGACGCCATTTTCTGTAAGCCAAGACCCGTAAATACCTGCCACTGTGGCTGCAATCACAACAGTAACACAGGACGACAATGGCCTCGATCTACTGTGGTCTTGGACCCAAGGCAACTGAGCAGCGCTAGCCCAGAAGTCACGGGGCGCGGACACTAGAATGAGCAGCTGCTTGGATCACCTTCGGAACCCGCCCCTCTCCCCGCCCTGGGTACAAACTGTCCCACATAGGCTACTAAAGCCCTGGGAGGTCAGGTCACTACAGGTTGGATGTCCCCAAGGAGGAAGATGCGGTTCCTTCACTGGCGGGCCCGTCATTTTGGCTGATCAGGGTCACGACTGCTTAACCACTGGCTTATGCACTCAAAGAGGGAGCACTGTCCTTGGTCAGCTCGTCCTGTGGTTCTGTGACAAGGAGCAACCATTCCTGATTCAGTTGCTAAGCTGCTGCCCAAATAGCAGGGTTCCACACATTGGAGAAGGAAATGGCAACTGGCTCCAACTTGCCTGGAAAATCCCACGGACAAAGGAGTCTGACGGGCTACAGTCCACGTGGTCTCAGAGTCGGTCACGACTTAGCGACTAAACAACAGTGGATGGGAGACACACACGTGGGGACCTGGAAGAAATGAGGGCAGGCCTAGGTGAGCAGGAGGAACGGAGACGGGGACGGGCAAAGACGTGGCCTTGCGGGCTTTCAGCGTCAAGGGCGGCAGGCCTCCACAACTTCAGAGCACCTGCTAGGTTCCTTCCTGTCGGGCTCCACAGGGGAAACCTGCCACCCTGCCAGTTTCTATTCAAGAGCTGAGTGATTTGCTCAGCTACCTCCAGGGTGGTTTCTTCCTCTTTTTTTTCCTTTCCCTTCCAGTCCCCAGCCTGCCTGTCTCGCTGCAGGGTGATGTGAAACTTTTCCTCAACTGTAGGAATAAGTGAAGGGAGGACAAAATGGTCTGAATCCCACTTTCGGCAAAACAGCCAGGAGCCCAGTAGGGCTGTGAATGAGGGACATTCTCTCCCCAGCAGCGCATTTCAGGACCCCAGTGTTCAAGGTAAGAGACAGGCGCGCCTGGACATGGGGGATCATCACCTTATATCCTGACAGAACAAGCTACAGAGGACACTGGGCTCGGTTACGACGTCTCTCGGGACAGAAGGCCAACCCGGGAAGTTCTTACACCAAGTCTCCGGGCATTTTAGTCCACTTAAAAGTGACCTGACAACACCCTCTAGTGGAAATTATAAATAAAACAAGGGTCGTGCGTCCGATTTGCCTTCTGACGTCAGAGTGGTTTCGAGAGTCCCCAAGAAACGGAACAAAATAACAAAAACAAAAATACTTTCTAGAAGAATGTAATAATTTAAAAAGGCAGGAGTTCACAAGCCATCTGTAGGCCCCTCACCACCGAATCACCTTCCGTCCTCAGACACTCTGCCTTCAACACATCCTAAGAAAGGGGAACTCGCTGTGGGGGGGCCACTGTCCCCTTAGAGTTTGGGCAGGCTGCCAGCGGGTGCCAGGATGATGCCGAACACGTAGAAGAGGCCCAGCAGCAGGTTGAGCTTGGCAGTCCTCTGGGGCAGCTTGTTGAAGGCCTGGCTTCGGAACTGCCTCTCGAGGGAGAAGGCCATGGGGATGGTGAGCAGGGGCAGCGCCAGGCTGATGCTGCAGTGCACGGCCAGGACGCTGAAGGCCAGGTAGGGCAGGAAGAGCAGGGTGTTGTAGAGCACGTAGGAGAGCGTGGGCCCGATGAGGATGGCGAGGGTGACGATGCCCGCCTGCCGGTCAGACTCCATGTCCCGGGTGTTGTTGGAGTGCAGGATGGCCTCAGTGCTCAGGGCGAGGGGGATGGCGTAGAGCAGCGGGAAGACCGCCAGGGACCCCACCTGGACGGCGTAGGCGAACATCACCGCCAACGGCCCGAACGTGATGAGGATGACAAGGTCCCCCAGTGCCAGGTACTTGAGTCCGATTCCTAGGGCCAGAAAACCCAGAGAGCGGGTGTGAGAGCAGGGCTGGAGACCGCGGGGCTGCCTCCAGCTGACAGGCAGGCCAGGCTGGGCCGCCTGGGGCTGGGCAGGGCGTCCTCAGACTGGGAGGCCGGGCAGCGGCTCCATGCCCACTCCCTCCGGAGCAAAATCCAAATTCTTGTCCGTTGACATAGAGGGACAGAAAAGACTAATCCTTTAGCACCTGGTTCAGTCTGAGTCATCCCTGAGTTACCCTCCTGCTGTCCTGCGATAAAGCCCTGCCCCAAAGCGCAGGCTTCCCAAACCAGCGGCCACCAGTGGGGAGGGAAGGCTGAGAGGCAAAAGAGGAGTGGGGGAGAGGCACGCGCGCCTGGTGCAAGGCAGGCTCCAGCATGTATTTCCAACACGGGGAATATAGCCCATATTTTATAGTGACGGTAAATGGAACTTAATCTTCAAAAATTGTATACATTAAAAACTGAAAAAAAAAAAATTTGGAGAAATAAAGAGCAGGGGGTTTCCAGTCACACACAGTTCAACAGGCAGCCCACGAAGGACCCACAGGTATTACAGTCCAGGGCTGGGTTTCTTTCACCCCCCACCAGCGCCAGAAGACGGATTCTGTCGGGAACGCTGTGAGATTACCCTTCACGGAACACCCATCCCAGCCCCTTGCTTTCCAGCCACAACCTCTCACAGCCTCTTCTTCTTTTTATTATTTATTTTTAAGATTGTTTTAATTTTTATTTTACTTTTTACTTTTACAGAGTTTTGTTGTTTACAGATATGTATGATCCCAGATTAGTCATATGTATATCCCCTCCATCCCACCCCTCCAGGCCGTTGCACAACACCCCTGCAGGATCCCCTTTTCTCACAGAGCAATGACTATAAGCTATTTTCTTCACACATGATAATATAGGTTTTCATGCTACTTCCTTTATGCCTCCCACACACTGTTCATTCCCCACAATGTCCATATGTCTACTGTCCATGTCTGTTTTTTCATTGCTTCACTGCACGTGTTATCATCACCATCCTACTAGATTCCATATATACGTGTTAGTATAGTGACTTGTCTTTCTCTTTTTGACTCACTTCACTTTTTATGATAGGTTCTAGGTCCAGCCACCTCATTAGGACTGATTCTTCTGCATTTCTTTTTACAGCTGTGTACCACAGCTTCTTTATCCATTCATCTATCGATGGACATCTAGGTTGCTTCCATGTTCTAGCTATTGTATACAAAGCTGCAATGAACATTGGGGTACAGGTGGTTCTTCCAGTTTTGATTTCATCAGGGTATAAGCCTAATAGTGGGATTGCTGGGTCGTATGGTGCTTCTATTTTTAGTTTTTTAAGGAATCTCCATACTGTCCTCCACAGCAGCTGTATCAATTTACATTCCCACCAGCAATGCAAGAGTGTTCCCTTTTCTCCACACCCTCTCCAGCATTGATTGTCTGTAGATCTGTTGATGATGGCCATTCTGACTGGTGTCTCACAGCCTCCTCTGGTTGTAAAAGCCCACAGTTAACCTCAGAGACATTTCGGGCTTCCCAGACTACACAGAGGGAAACTTTCACCCACATAATGAGAAAACCAGCCAAGGTGAGGACGTCAGAACCCTGCTTCCCCGCCCCTCTGGATCCCGTGAAGTGAACACACTGAATGATCCCTCGTGTCCCCTCCTGTACTGCTAACCGACTTCGAGCCGCATCTCATCCCTGTCTTTCAGACCAGCCGGCCTCTCCATCCCCTCTCCAGGCTCCACCCTGCCTCACGGCATCCCCACGTCCGGTCGGCTGTATGCCTGGAATACTGGGCACCCTCCCAACCGGCAGCTCGGCTTCCCTTCTCGCAACCACCTCCCCTTCTCCAGCCCTAATCGAATCTCCACACTGCAGACGGGATTTGCTGCTGTTGGTTAGTTGCTCAGTCGTGTCCGACTTTTTGCGACCCCCTGAACTGTAGCCCGCCAGACTCCTCTGTCCGTGGGATTCTCCAGGCAAGAATACTAGAGTGGGTTGTCATTTCCTCGTCCAGGGGATCTTCCCAAACCAGGGACCCAACCTGCGCCTCCTGACGCGGCAGGCAGGCTCTTTACCCCTGAGTCACCCGGGAAGCCCCTCTGAATGGAGCGGTCCTCTCAAGATGCAAGGGATTCTCCTGCAGCTCAGCGGGCACGGAATCCATCTGCAACGCATGAGCCCCCGGTATGATTCCTGGGTTGGGAAGATCCCCTGGAGAAAGGAAAGGCTACCCACTCCAGGATTCTTGGACTTCTCCAGTGGCTTAGATGATAAAAGAATCCAGCAGCAATGCAGGAGACCTGGGTTCGATTCTTGGATTGGGAAAATCCTCTGGATAAGGGAAAGGCTACCCACTCCAGTGTTCCACTGGCTTGTCCATGGGTTGCAAAGATTTGGACACAACTGAGCGACTTCACTTTCTCAAACTTGCAGGCTGACCATGCCCCTCCCCCATCATACATCTGACATCCTTACATTCTCACCAGCAATGCAAGAGTGTTCCCTTTCCACCACACCCTCTCCAGCATTGATTGTCTGTAGATCTGTTGATGATGGCCATTCTGACTGGTGTCTCACAGCCTCCTCTGGTTGTAAAAGCCCACAGTTAACCTCAGAGACATTTCGGCTTCCCAGACTACACAGAGGGAAACTTTCACCCACATAATGAGAAAACCAGCCAAGGTGAGGACGTCAGAACCCTGCTTCCCCGCCCCTCTGGATCCCGTGAAGTGAACACACTGAATGATCCCTCGTGTCCCCTCCTGTACTGCTAACCGACTTCGAGCCGCATCTCATCCCTGTCTTTCAGACCAGCCGGCCTCTCCATCCCCTCTCCAGGCTCCACCCTGCCTCACGGCATCCCCACGTCCGGTCGGCTGTATGCCTGGAATACTGGGCACCCTCCCAACCGGCAGCTCGGCTTCCCTTCTCGCAACCACCTCCCCTTCTCCAGCCCTAATCGAATCTCCACACTGCAGACGGGATTTGCTGCTGTTGGTTAGTTGCTCAGTCGTGTCCGACTTTTTGCGACCCCCTGAACTGTAGCCCGCCAGACTCCTCTGTCCGTGGGATTCTCCAGGCAAGAACACTAGGGTGGGTTGCCATTTCTTTCTCTGGGGGATCTTCCCAAACCAGGGACCCAATCTGCGTCTCCTGACGCGGCAGGCAGGCTCTTTACCCCTGAGTCACCCGGGAAGCCCCTCTGAATGGAGCGGTCCTCTCAAGATGCAAGGGATTCTCCTGCAGCTCAGCGGGCACGGAATCCATCTGCAACGCATGAGCCCCCGGTATGATTCCTGGGTTGGGAAGATCCCCTGGAGAAAGGAAAGGCTACCCACTCCAGGATTCTTGGACTTCTCCAGTGGCTTAGATGATAAAAGAATCCAGCAGCAATGCAGGAGACCTGGGTTCGATTCTTGGATTGGGAAAATCCTCTGGATAAGGGAAAGGCTACCCACTCCAGTGTTCCACTGGCTTGTCCATGGGTTGCAAAGATTTGGACACAACTGAGCGACTTCACTTTCTCAAACTTGCAGGCTGACCATGCCCCTCCCCCATCATACATCTGGACATCCTTATCAGCAAGCTGTCCTCAGGATTAAAGAAAAGCCCCAGATCTTTCATCTAACTCACTGCCTCCCCACCCCACCCCCACACAGCCTGCAGCTCCTCAGGCCTTCGGCCACTCCCCGCCCCCGTCACCTGGCTAACTCCCACTCAGCCCCCAAGACTGGGAAGGCCATTCCTCACGGCAGCCCTCCTCAGCCCTCGACCACAGTAAGTCCCCTTGCAA
The DNA here is from genome assembly GCA_022376925.1 of Tragulus kanchil. Taxonomy (NCBI): domain Eukaryota; kingdom Metazoa; phylum Chordata; class Mammalia; order Artiodactyla; family Tragulidae; genus Tragulus; species Tragulus kanchil. The sequence continues at coordinate 156,547,059 of JAIOJX010000032.1, forward strand.
TATGCACCACAGCATCCTTTCACACATTCCATCACACTTGTAACTCTTTTGTGTGTGTGCCAAGCGGCACGAGGCGTCTTAGTTCCCTGACCAGGGTGCACACCCGTGCCCCCTGCAGTGGACGCACAGAGTCCTAAGTACTGGCCCTCCGGGGAACTCCCACACTTCTTTATCTCCGTCTCTCCCACTAACCTGCAGGCTTCCCGAGGGCAGGGCCTTGGGTCCAGCTTGCTCACAACGGCCCCTCAACACCTGACACAAAGGCTGAACTGATCACAGAGCTACAGTAACAAGCACCTGGAATGTGGGGTCAAGGTCGTGAAAAATGTCCCTCTTGGATTGAAACAGACAAAGCAGCATGTCCCACTCATACAGGTGACCCACACATAGATTGCGACAGAAGCCTGGGAAACCTCTGATCTAAAGAAGCTCCCAGGGCTTCCCTGGTGGTCCAGTGGGTAAGGACACCACCTTGTGGCGCGAGGGGCGCCAGTTCGATCCCTGGCCTGGGAAGATCCCACGTGCCACAGAGCGGCTGGACTGATGTGTCCAATTACCGAGCCGGAGCTCTGGAGCGCATGCGCCCAGAGCCAGCGCTCTGCGACAACAGAGGCCACCGCGATGGGAGGCCCACACTGGCCAAAGAACAAAGATGGATGAAAATAGATAAGATAAATGAAAGACCAATAGAAGTGGCCCACCCGTCCCCCTCCCTCCCCAACCTGCCCCATCCCAAAAAAGCAAAAATAAATAAATTAATTAATTAAATAAGTGTTTAAAAAAATAATAACAATAAAGAAACTCCTAAAGCATGGCCCCAGGATCAGAAATCTTAAAATAAAAACAGAAAACTATTGGATCATAAATTACATTTTCAACAGCCCAAAATGAGGGACATTTTCTGTTGTTGTTCAGTCGCTCAGTTGTGTCTGACTCTTTGCGACCCCGGGGACTGCAGCACGCCAGGCTCCCCTGTCCTCCACTATCTCCCAGAGCTTGCTCAAACTCATGTCCACTGGGTCGATGATGCCATCCGTCCACCTCACCCTCTGTCGCCCTACTCTCCTCCTGCCCTCCGTCTTTCCCTCAGTCTGTAGGGGACTTAAAGGCACGGCAGCCAAAGGACGAAGACGCAGCTCAAGTTCACCTCCAGACTCGTCGCTGAGACTCCAGTGCCAAACATCACCGCTGGGTCTTGGAAATGTGGCATCTCCAGGGAAGGGTATAACAGGCACGGCCCCTGAGAGCCACCTAAACCCAGCAAACTCATCCTGCACCCCAAGCTGTGTTTCGATAAGTAATTTGGTCGTGAGGACCGCCCAGGAGGACGGTCTCTCAGCAGCACGGGGCTCCAGTAACGGCCCCTCAACACCTGACACAAAGGCTGAACTGATCACAGAGCTACAGTAACAAGCACCTGGAATGTGGGGTCAAGGTCGTGAAAAATGTCCCTCTTGGATTGAAACAGACAAAGCAGCATGTCCCACTCATACAGGTGACCCACACATAGATTGCGACAGAAGCCTGGGAAACCTCTGATCTAAAGAAGCTCCCAGGGCTTCCCTGGTGGTCCAGTGGGTAAGGACACCACCTTGTGGCGCGAGGGGCGCCAGTTCGATCCCTGGCCTGGGAAGATCCCACGTGCCACAGAGCGGCTGGACTGATGTGTCCAATTACCGAGCCGGAGCTCTGGAGCGCATGCGCCCAGAGCCAGCGCTCTGCGACAACAGAGGCCACCGCGATGGGAGGCCCACACTGGCCAAAGAACAAAGATGGATGAAAATAGATAAGATAAATGAAAGACCAATAGAAGTGGCCCACCCGTCCCCCTCCCTCCCCAACCTGCCCCATCCCAAAAAAGCAAAAATAAATAAATTAATTAATTAAATAAGTGTTTAAAAAAATAATAACAATAAAGAAACTCCTAAAGCATGGCCCCAGGATCAGAAATCTTAAAATAAAAACAGAAAACTATTGGATCATAAATTACATTTTCAACAGCCCAAAATGAGGGACATTTTCTGTTGTTGTTCAGTCGCTCAGTTGTGTCTGACTCTTTGCGACCCCGGGGACTGCAGCACGCCAGGCTCCCCTGTCCTCCACTATCTCCCAGAGCTTGCTCAAACTCATGTCCACTGGGTCGATGATGCCATCCGTCCACCTCACCCTCTGTCGCCCTACTCTCCTCCTGCCCTCCGTCTTTCCCTCAGTCTGTAGGGGACTTAAAGGCACGGCAGCCAAAGGACGAAGACGCAGCTCAAGTTCACCTCCAGACTCGTCGCTGAGACTCCAGTGCCAAACATCACCGCTGGGTCTTGGAAATGTGGCATCTCCAGGGAAGGGTATAACAGGCACGGCCCCTGAGAGCCACCTAAACCCAGCAAACTCATCCTGCACTCCCCAAGCTGTGTTTCGATAAGTAATTTGGTCGTGTGAGGACACGCCCTCCAGGAGGACGGTCTCTCCAGCAGCACGGGGGCTCCAGTTTTAAATGAGGAAATTGATGTCTGTGTGACATCTCACCCATTTAGACAACTGCCCTGGCCCTAGGAAGACGCCAGGCAGGAGTGCTCCCACCCCCGATCCAGCAAGTTTCTCAGCCAGCTGCCACTCCTCTGCTGATTTCCTCAGCTCTCCCTGAGGCCTCTACGGAAGAAAACAGAACAGGGCTATAGCCCCGACTGACTCTGGCTAGAGTACCCAAGACCACCACCTGGCAAAAAAAAAAAAGAGAAGTGAGCAAGGATGGACAAGAAAGGAGTACGTCACCGATTCAATGGACACAAGTGTGTGCAAACTCCAGGAGATGGTGAAGGACAGGGACACCGGGCATGCTGCAGTCCAGGGCATTACAGAGTGAGACACGACTCAGCGACTGAGCAGCAAGAGATTGAAGACGAACCTGTGCCTGCAAAGATAAGGCCCCACCCTCCACAGACCCTGCACAAAACCAACCACAGAGCTACTCCTGGGGATGAGAGAGGTCTGGCAACCTTCTGGAGGTTATCTGACACTAGAAAATGGCAAAGCCCTTGAGCAGAAAGCCCTGTTTCAGGAGTGTGTGATCCAAGGCTTAGGAGCTCCTTCCCCTGACAGAGGCGTGGCCCACCTGGGAGCTTTCTTTGAGTGCCCCCCTCCTCCCAACTCATTAGAAAAGATCCTGATGCTGGGAAAAGGATCAGGAGGCAGAAGGAGAAAGGGATGACAGAGGATGAGATGGTTGGGTGGCATCACCGACTCAATGGTCATGAGTTTGAGCCAACTCCAGGAGATGGGGAAGGACAGGGAAGCCTGGCGTGCTGCAGTCCATGGGGTCGCAAAGAGTCAGACAGGACTGGGCGACTGAACTGAATTCCTCCCAACACCACTGGCCACGGGAGCCAGCACAGTGAGATCCTGGGCCAGTTCTCCACACAGCCAGCCGAATCTGTTAAAACATCAAAATGTTGGCAAGGATGTGGAGTAACTGGAACTCTCAGGCCTCGCTGATGGGAAGGTAAAAGCAGTAGAAACACTTTAGAAAACATTTGGGCAGCTTCTCGTTAAGTTAAACATCCTCCACCCTGTGACCCAGTAATCTGAGTCCTAGGCATTTACCCAAGAAAAAATGAAAACAAGTATCCACAGAAGACCTGAACGTGAATGTTCAGTCATGATAGCCAAAATATGGAAATAATTCAAAAGTCACTGAACAGGACAATGGATAAACAAATTGTGCTATGTTCATACAATGGCTACCTCTCAGAGACACAAAAGAACTACTGATCACATCACAACATGATGAAACTCAAAAACAGGCACAAGAATTCATATGCAACGATTCCATTGACATGATGTTCTGGACCTGGCAAGACGAATCTGTGTGAAAGAAATAAGAACAGTGATCGGGTGGAGAGAATGCAGCTGACTTGGAAGAAACATAAGGAGGCTTTTGGAGGTGATGGGAATATTTTGCGTTACGATAAGGGGAATGGGTTATACAGCTGTATGTACTAATACCTGTCAAAATTCATCAAACAATAAGGCTTAAGATCTATGCGGTTCACTGTTCATCAATTATATGCCAATAACGTCAACGTTAAACAAGTATCATAAGTCAGATTACATCATTCCTCTGCTCAATACATTTCAATGTCTCCCCATTGGTTCATTTAATAAATATTAAGGATGGACAACATGCCAGGCACTGTTCTGGGCACCGTGAGTCCAACAGAGAACAAAGACTGAAATCCCTGCCCCCAAGGAGTTGACACTCTAAGCGGGAAGATAATTAACAAAGGAAGTACTTTCTGTGGTTAAAATGTGATGTGTGCTATGCAGAAAAAGCAGAGAAAAGCAATAAGGAAGACACTGTAGGGAAAACACGGGATGTGTGTGAGAATTTATATTTCTTTCAGCTTCTGCAGAAAGCTTCATTGTTTTGCAGTTTTAAACAGGGTAGAAAAAAAGGCCTTACTAAACAGCTGACATCCGAGCAAATGGGTGGCAGTTAGAAAACAAATCACACACACAGATGGGAACCAGTGTTCTAAACAGAGGAGACAGCATCCACCAAGGACCTGAGGTGGGAGCGTGGCTGGTTCCAACAGCCAGGAGGGCATGCGGCTGGATCACGGTGAGGAGGAGCACAGGTCAGAGAGCTGGGAGGGGAGGGGCGCCGACAACGTCAGGCCCTGGGGGTCACTGTGAAGACCCCGCCTTTAATGAGACGGGAGCCCCTGGCGGGTTTTGAGCAGAGGGCTGGCATGGCTGCAGGTGTACTCTGGCTGCTGATCCGGGAGCACCCTGCGAGGGGCCGGGGCGGATGCCCAGAGGTGGCTAAAGAATCAGCCGCAACCGCCGAGGGGACGTGACACTGGCAGAGGGGAGGTGATGAGAAGTGGTCCCAACGCATTTTAGGAGGAGAGCCCGCAGCACTTACTGACAGTCTGGATGCGAGACGAGACAGAAGAGTCAAGGATGAGGCCCAAGATTTTCAGCCTGAAGAACCAGAAGGATGGAGCTGCCATCGAGTGAGAAGGGGGAAAGCTGAGGCTGGAGCAGACTTCTTTGGGGAAAAGATCAAGAATTTGGTCTCGGGCACATCAAAGTCAAGATGCCTATGACCTCTAAGAGAAGTTACTGAGTAAGAAGTTGGATCTTGGGGCTTCCCAGAGGGTCCAGTGGTTAAGAATCTACCTGCTAAGACAGGGGACACGGCTTCGATCCCGGTCTGAAAAGATCCCACGTGCCACAGAGCAACTAAGCCCATGTGCCACGACTAACGAGCCTGAGCTCTAGAGCCTGCAGCCGCAGCTACTGAAGCTGATGTGCCTAGAGCCTGTGCTCCGCAACGAGGGAAGCCACCACCACGAGAAGCCCACGCACCTCAACCAGAGCAGCTCCGGCTCGCTGCAACTCGAGAAAGCCTGTGCACAGCAACAAAGATCCAGCGCAGCCAAAAATCAGTAAAAAAGAGGCTGGATCTGAGTTTGGCATTTAGTGGAGATACCTGGTCTCGAGATGGAAATTGGAGATTCACCAGCTTAATAGACGGCAACAGAAGTCACAAGACAGGTTAAAATCGCCAGGAGTAAACGGAGAGAGAGAAAGAGGTCTGGGGACTGGGCGTGGCAGTGAGGAGGGCGCAAGACGGAGGCCCCGGAGGCCAGCCTGACTCAGCCCCGCCTCCCAGGCTCCTCTCGATCACACGTCAGAGCAACTGCATGGCGGGGCCAAGCCAGGAGGGCATGCGGCTGGATCACGGTGAGGAGGAGCACAGGTCAGAGAGCTGGGAGGGCGCCGACAACGTCAGGCCCTGGGGGTCACTGTGAAGACCCCGCCTTTAATGAGACGGGAGCCCCTGGCGGGTTTTGAGCAGAGGGCTGGCATGGCTGCAGGTGTACTCTGGCTGCTGATCCGGGAGCACCCTGCGAGGGGCCGGGGCGGATGCCCAGAGGTGGCTAAAGAATCAGCCGCAACCGCCGAGGGGACGTGACACTGGCAGAGGGGAGGTGATGAGAAGTGGTCCCAACGCATTTTAGGAGGAGAGCCCGCAGCACTTACTGACAGTCTGGATGCGAGACGAGACAGAAGAGTCAAGGATGAGGCCCAAGATTTTCAGCCTGAAGAACCAGAAGGATGGAGCTGCCATCGAGTGAGAAGGGGGAAAGCTGAGGCTGGAGCAGACTTCTTTGGGGAAAAGATCAAGAATTTGGTCTCGGGCACATCAAAGTCAAGATGCCTATGACCTCTAAGAGAAGTTACTGAGTAAGAAGTTGGATCTTGGGGCTTCCCAGAGGGTCCAGTGGTTAAGAATCTACCTGCTAAGACAGGGGACACGGCTTCGATCCCGGTCTGAAAAGATCCCACGTGCCACAGAGCAACTAAGCCCATGTGCCACGACTAACGAGCCTGAGCTCTAGAGCCTGCAGCCGCAGCTACTGAAGCTGATGTGCCTAGAGCCTGTGCTCCGCAACGAGGGAAGCCACCACCACGAGAAGCCCACGCACCTCAACCAGAGCAGCTCCGGCTCGCTGCAACTCGAGAAAGCCTGTGCACAGCAACAAAGATCCAGCGCAGCCAAAAATCAGTAAAAAAGAGGCTGGATCTGAGTTTGGCATTTAGTGGAGATACCTGGTCTCGAGATGGAAATTGGAGATTCACCAGCTTAATAGACGGCAACAGAAGTCACAAGACAGGTTAAAATCGCCAGGGGAGTAAACGGAGAGAGAGAAAAGAGGTCTGGGGACTGGGCGTGGCAGTGAGGAGGGGCAGCCAAGACGGAGGCCCCCGGAGGCCAGCCTGACTCAGCCCCCGCCTCCCAGGCTCCCTCTCGATCACACGATCTTTCAGAAACTCCTGAAAGAGGCCAAGCGCTCCTGCTCCAGGACATTTGCATTCGCCGTTTCTTCAGCCCTGAGGGATCTGAATCAATTCTGCCCCACAGCTGGCTGCTTACCCTTCAAATCTTAGTTTAAGAGTCACCCTCACAGAGGGCTCTTCCCTCCATCAGCACCTTACGCACTTGTTCTATTCCGGCACCTTACGGATGTCCCTCACCGAACTTTTCACAATTGGCTGCCAGCTCCCCAGTCTCCTGCTTTTCTTCTTTCTCCTCCAGATGCTCCATCGCAGTTCCCTTGGCCTTTCTTCCCCTCTCCCCACCTCTTCATGCTGGAGTGCCTGGGGTGTCTGTCAACACTCCCTCCTCGGGGCTCTCACCCTCTCGTACAACTTGATCTGTGTGCAAGGACTCCCAAGTGTCTCTCCCTCCGGCTCAGACCTCTCCTCTGAATCAGACTCAAATCCAACCACCGATCTGATAGCGCCACTTGGAGATCTTACATATTAAGATGTCCAAAGTCTATGTCTCCATTTTCTCTCCCCAAACCTATCTTCAGCCTTCTCTCTCTCACTCGACATCAATTCCACTATTCCAGTTGCTCAGATCAAAACCTTAGTTATGTTTATTTTGCTTAGATTTTTTTTAAGAGTTATATTTAACTCTTGTTCCTCTCCTGCCTCATGTCCCATCTATCAGCAAACCCCGCCCACGTTCAGGATATATTCGGAGCCTGACTACTTCTTCCCTTTCCACACTCCCGGCCTGATTCAGGCCACCAGGCATCTCTCGCCTGGTTTACTGACAGCCTTCCCCTGTTGTTTCTGACCTCGCCCTCCTTCATCCACTCTCAGAACCTCAGCCAGAGTGATTCCTTCAAAACACTGAGGCCTACATCATCTTTGCGCCATGCTGCCTTCCCCAAACATACTTCTCTTACTTCATCTTCTTTTACTCTCTCCCTCATGCACACCCTGGACTCCACGCTGGTCCTCCAACTTTTTCAGGAACACGTCTGCCTTACGGCCTATGGCAAACGCTGTTTCAACATACTCTGCCTCCAGACAGCTGCTCAGCCGACTCGTTCACCTGTCACCTCCTACCATCTCTGCTCAAATGCTGCCTTCCTCCAGGTATCTGTTTAGCCAACTTCCCACCTCCCTCTTACAATCTCTGTTCACATGCTACCTTTTCTTCTTTTTTGGCTGTGCCAAGGGGCATATGGGATCTTGGTGTTCTGACCTAGGATAAAACCTGTGCCCCTTGCACTGAAAATGCGGAGTCTTAACCTCTGGACTGCCTGGGGAGTCCTTCATGTTACCTTTTTTTTTTGGCCACTTCTATTGATCTTTCATTTATTTATTTCCATCCATCTTTGTTCTTTGGCCTGTGTGGGCCTCCCATCGCAGTGGCCTCTCTCGCTACAGAGCACCGGCTCTGGGCGCATGCGCTCCAGAGCTCCGGCTTGGTAGTTGGACATACTGGCCCAGCCGCTCCACGGCACGTGGGATCTTCCCAGGCCAGGGATTGAACTGGCGCCCTTTGCACTGCAAGGCGGTGTTCTTACCCACTGGACCACTAGGGAAGCCCTCATGTTACCTTTTCTATGAGGCCCACCCTGATTCAACTAATTAAAATTTGTTTATGTCCTCCTTCCTTGCTCCACTTCTTTTTTCTTCCCCTACAGCACTGACCATCTTCTCATGTACTGTCACCAAGGCACAAATTCATCCTGGCTTACCAGGAACTCCCTGGCTTCCCAAAGCCCCTCATCTTGAAAACACTCTCAGTGCTGAGTCAATCAGGATGTCGGTCATCTTGACCATAATTTACGGTTTCTATTTTCTGTCTCTCCTCATGATATATAAAATCACTAAGAGAAGGGCAAGGACTTAACTGCTGTGTTCACACAGAACAGAGCCTGGCATATAATAGGTGCTCAATAAACAGGGCTTACCTACCTGCCTTCACCACCTGCTGCAAGGGGTCACAGAGCAAGCTAGCTGAAAGTAATTTGGTGTATCATCTGAACTCTTCAAATTTAATTCCACTAAATTTGAAACTGTGGCATTATAAAGGGCTTCCCAGATGGTGTTAGTGGTAAAGAACTCGCCTGCCAACGCAGGAGACTGGATAAGAGACATGGGTTCCGTCCCTGGGTTGGAAAGATTCCCTGGAGGAGGGCATGGCAACCCACTCCAGCATTCTTGCCTAGAGAATCCCATGGACAGAAGAGCCTGGTGGGCTACAGTCCATAGGGTTGCAAAGAGTCTGACACGACTGAAACCACTGAGCATGCACGCACATGGCATGGTAAGGGATGACCAACCAGCGAAAACTAGATACCCCAAATTTCCCTATATTTGTTAGTCCTAACATGCGTCAGCCAAGCCAGAAATGCTATCTCCCAAATCCACATGACCCAAGCATTACAGATTTCACATAAAATGGCCTAACTCAGATAATAACCTCCGACAATTCTTCGAGAGCCCTACAATTCCTTTGCAAATCGTCGTTTCCATACAACTAAGACTCGCAGCAAACAGGCCAATACTTACCTCCTGTGTAGAGAAAGGAGCCAGAGAGGCCTCCGAAGTAGATGAGCGCTAAGTGCTCCAGTTTCAGAGGGGACAGACAGTAGAGGCAAGCGGCGCAGACGCAGCCCAAGGTGTAGAGGAAGACTCCAAACCGGACGACATCCTGGGGTTCCAAGATTCTGTCCACCAAGGTCCTGTCATCACTCTTTTTGTGGTCAATGCCCTTGGAAAAGTCGTAGTAAGTGTTGACCAGGTTGCCAGCCCCGTGCACCGCGAGGACAGCTATGGCACAGCCCACCAACAGCCTGGGATCCAGGACGCCGTGGGATCTGTAGGCCAGGGCACTGCCGAGGGCCACCGGGGTGAGCGAGGCACTGAAGCTCCACGGCCGCAGGGCCAGGACGTAGGAGGCGCACTTCTGCCTCCACGAGCGCAGAGGCGGTCTGCCCTGCTCAGGACAGCCGTTCCCCAGCAGGTCCCTGTCCTCGACTTTGGCCGTCTCTCCTGCCTGGATGTTAATCTTCTCCCCTGGGACCTGCGTGGCCGCCATGGAGGCTGCACGTGGGTGAGGTCAACGTTAGCAGCGAGCCACCCGCTGCACAGCGTCCCCCTAGGGCGAGGACGGACGGGGCGGGGCGGCGGACCTGACCTTCTTCGGTTCCACCCTGGGACAGGGATGGGGAGGCGGGGGGCGGAACGGGCGGGAATGCAGCCAGCGGGCTTGGGGCTCCAGGAGGCCCGGCGGCACCGCCTCGACCTTCTGCCACCTGGGTAGGCCTGCTTTCAGACCCCAGCCCCACCTGCCCTAAAGCCCGAGCGCGAGCCGCGACCGCCACCCCGGGGCTGCCGGGGCCGCCATCTTGCGCGTCCGCCACTGGAAGCCCGCCGGGAAACACGGGCCGGCTGCGCTGGCCTGGGCCGGGGACAGGCCTGAGGCGGGGTTGGGGGCGGGGCCAGACTGTTGGGGCGGGGCCGAGGGAGGGTGGTGCCCCGGCAGCCCCGCCCTTCTCTTGCCCTTGGTCAGGGACTCGCGGTTAACGGCCTCAAGGACCACAAATGCGCCTCGCTTTACGACTTACCAAGAGCTTTCACTCATGGAAATAGGACTCACTGGTTTTTTTTTTTTTTTTCGTTCAGCAAACATTAATTGAGCCTCTATTGTGTGCAGCAAGATTTATTGAACACCTACTGAACGCAGCAGTGAACAAAACAGAGAAAATTGAGGGTGATGAAAAAGATATAATTACACCCCTTCTTTTTCAAATGGGAAAATTGAAGCGCTGAAATGGACAATGATGTCTAAGAAATTATTAGCTTAGCCAACACATGAAAGCAACCTGAAGGTCTATAGATAGATGAATGGATGAAGAGACATATATGGATGAAGACATATCTAAAATGGTAAAATAGAATATTGTGCCTGTATGTCCAGTTGCTCAGTCGTGTCTGACTCTTTGTAACGCCCATGGGCTGCAGCCCACCAGGCTTCTCTGTCCATGGGATTTCCTAGGTAAGAATAGTGGAGTGGATTGCCATTTCCTCTTTCAGGGGATCTTCTCAACCCAAGAATTGAACCTGCATCTCCTAACTTGGCAGGTGGATTCTTTACCACTGCACCACTTGGGAAAGCCCCCAGATGGAATATTACTGAGCCGTAAAAAGAACAAAATATTGTTACTTGCAGCAACATGGATGGATCTAGACATTACATACTAAGTGAAGTAAGTTAAAGAGAAATATTATATGGTATCATATGAGAGTCCCTTGGACAGCAAGATCAAACCCGTCAATCCTAAAGGGAATCAACTCTAAATATTCATGGGAAGGACTGATGCTGAAGCTGAAGCTCCAATACTTTGGCCACTTGATGCAAAGAGTTGACTCACTGGAAAAGACCCTGATGCTGGGAAAGACTGAGGCAAAAGGAGAAGGAGGCGACAGAGGATGAGATGGTTGGACAGCATCACTGTCAATGGACTTGAGTCTGAACAAACTTTGGGAGATGGTGAAGGACAGAGAAGTCTGGCCTGCTGCAGCCTGTGGGGCTGCAGAGTCAGACACGACTGACTGACTGATCAGTAACAACAATCTTATGCGTGGAATCTTTCTTCTACTCTTTATTATGTACATGCCATATACTGCCCTGCCTGCCTATTTATCTGTCTCCTGGTTTATTTACTTTTTCATGCACAGAACTGCTGTCTTCTGCTGCCTTCTGGGAGCTTATGGTCCATACCCATAGCTTATTCTGGGTGGAGAGAGCCCAGTTGTTTAATACAGGGCCATACCATGTCTTAGGGAGACAAAAACCTCCATATTGCTGGTGAAAATGAAAATGGGTATCTCCCTTATAGAGATCAAGTTGACACTATCTATCAAATTACACATGCACTTACCCTAGGACTGTATAATCACATTTCTGGGTGTTATTTTGTATAGATGTTTGGGAACCAAATTATATTTAGACACACAAAGGCATTCATTGCAGTGTCATTAGTAACTGCAAGAATTTGAAAATAGGACTCCCTTGGTGGTCTAGCAGCTAAGAATCCACCTGCCCATGCAGGGGGCACGGCTCCCATCCCTGGTCCAGGAAGAGTCCCCATGCTGGAGGGCAACTAAGCCCGAGTGCCACAGCTACTGAGCCCACCCACATGCAGCAGCTACCAAAACCCGAGCACTCTAGAGGCTGTGCTCTGCGACAAAAGAAATCACCGCCCGGAGAAGCCTGTGCACTGCAAGTAGAGAGTAGCCCCTGCTAACTGCAACTGAGAAAGCTGAACACTATGTAGCTGTAACAACAACCAAAGAACAAAGATGCTTTCTAGACACTAAAATAGAAAGATCTCCAAGATATTCTAGAATTTTAAAATGTGCAGAACAGTGGATATAGTATGACAAAAGAGAATAAGAGCAGACATTTAAATGCTTTGTATTTATATAAGAAGAAACTAGGGATACCAAAGAACTAAGGAAATAAGAAGTGAAGGGCCAGGGGTAGAGCAAGACTTTTAATGATAAATATAATTTTTATTTATTTTGCAATCTGAATAGTGAGTGCATTACACATTCAAAAATGTTTAATGACTAACTATAGATGTTGAAAACAAGTGAAAAATGTGAAATTCAGAGGAATATTTCACAAAAGAACCAATGTAATGAAAAGATTCTAAACCTAGTCATAGCGTTTTTCTTTTCAATCTGCCAAAGCGTTGTTAGCCACAGAATACCACCAAACCTCTTTTATTTGGCAGTTTAGAACTTCTAGAAACTTACACCGCTTCATCATAGACTTCTTTTTTTTTTTTAAGATTTATTTATTTATTTATTTTGGTGGGGGTAGGGTGGGGAGGGAGGGGAGCAGGCGGGCCACTTCTATAGGTCTTTCATTTGTCTATTTTCATCCATCTTTGTTCCTTGGCCTGTGTGGGTCTCCCATCGCAGTGGCCTATCTCACTGCAGAGCACCGGCTCTGGGCGCGTGCGCTCCAAAGCTCCGGCTCGGTGATTGGACACATCAGTCCAGCCGCTCCGCGGCACGTGGGATCTTCCCAGGCCGGGGAACAAACTGGTGCCCCTTGCACTGCAAGGCGGTGTCCTTACCCACTGGACCACCAGGGAAGCCCCATCATAGACTTCTTTTTTCTTTTATTACACAGATAGTTGATGGTAATGTATAAAGAAAAAAGTATGCCTTCCCCAAATTCCATTGCATCTTAGTTTTATATTTTCCCCATGGGAACGTAGACACAAACATATATAAAATTTAATAGGTTATATTATACTTAGATTGTATAACTGTTAGCCCTTTTCCTTCTTAGCAAGTATTCACCTACATTATGATTATTAATGGCTACACGTGTTTTCCCATGCATCGTATTTTATTTAATCTAGACTCACTGACTCAATGGGCAGGAGTCTGAACAAACTCCAGGAGACAGTGAAGGACAGGGAAGCCTAGTGTGTGGCATGTGGTTGATGGGGTAGCAAAGATTTGGGCACAACTGAGCGACTTAACAATTGCGAGATATTTAAAATTTTGCAATGTTTATTATAATAAAGACAGTGATTATTTTGTAAGTTTTTGGGCTGCTGTTTTTTTTTTTTTTTTTTTTTTTTTTGCCTCTAGATCATCATTTATTTTTCATCGATCTTTATTCTTTGGCAGGTGTGGGCCTCCCATTGCAGTGGCTTCTCTCGTTGCAGAGCGCCGGCTCTGGGCGCATACAGCCCAAAGCGCTGGCTCATAATTGGACACACTGGTCCAGCTGGTGGGATCTTCCCGGGCCAGAGATCGAATCGGTGCCCCTTGCACTGCAAGGGGGACTCTACCCACTGGACTACCAAGGAAGCCCGACAGTGATTATTTTTAAATGAAATGCAGTCAAATTCCATTTTTGCTATTGATTTTCAAAAGTTTTTTTTTTTTTTTTTAATAATATTGCTTCAAAATTATTCACAGGTAGTTGATTTAGTTGAAACTTCTCTATGGTATCTGGCGAAGGATCTTGTGAGCTAGATTATCTTGGAAAAGTGGGAGAAATCTAACTAAAAATGCTTTCAAATGCGAATTACATTTCCCACAAGAGAAATCAGGAATACGCAAGTAACGCTAGTGCGCCAGCTTCGCTCACACACGGCTCTCGAAAATTAAACCCGAGGTCGCGAACCGCCGCCCAACGCCTCGTGGTCCCATGCCGCGGTGCCCAAAGAGCGGAATCGGCACCACCAGAGCCCAGGTGCAGTGGGGAATTATAGTAAAGATGCACCGGATGTGTGCATGGAAGTGACTGAAGTCAACTCACGACCGATTGGTTCTCCCGAGAGGATCGACGCCTCCTTTCGCCTGCCACTGGCCACCGGGTTTGTCTATTTGAACAGTCCCCGCCCCCCGGAGAAGCCGGGTCGCGATGACGCTCTTCTCCTAGTTGATTATTGGCCAGTATTACTGCCCATCTTCGTACTACGTCCGTCGATTGGTCCTCAAGGCTGGGACTACGCCCTCCCTCACTCCCGGCTTAGAGGACAGCGGGGAAGGCGGGTGGCGGGGACCGGGGCCTGAACGGCGGTACCGGCGCTGGCGGCGGCAGCTGAGGCCTTGGCCGAAGCCGCGCGGTGAGTCTGGGGTCTGGCACCGACCCCTCCAAGGCGGCGGAATGTCCAGACTCACGGCCAGCTTGGTCCGTGGGGGCACCCCGGGAAGTCGTCCGCCTGGGACGTGGGGTCCCCTCAGTCCTGGCCCTACGGAGTTGGGCGCTGCCTGATCCCTTGACCCTCACCCCGCGAGGCAACGCCCACCTCCTCCCGGAACCCCGGGAAACCCCCGGACCCTCTAACCTGCCGTGCGTTTCTGGCGCCACGAAGGCCGGCCCATCCGCCGCTGTACTGCTGGGGCGCCTTTGGGTCTCCTTGCCCATCATCACCCGTTCTTCGGAGCCACCTGCACATGGCCTCGGAGAGGACCAGCGTCAGTGTCGGCCCCCGGCGCTCCACAGTGGAGGCCTCTCAAGGATCCATTTCCCCGAGCTGAGCTCGGTTCCACCCTGGGTTTCGTCCAGTCTGCTTCCCCCGCCCCGATCGCTAGTCTCGGCCACCTGATTTTAACTTCTGTAAGCCCTCGCCCAGACCTTTCGGATATTTAACTTCTAGTATTTTCATTGAATTCTGCCTGGAGGAGATGGGCCTTTGGCCTTGTAAGGATATACTGGTTCCTTCCTAAAACTGGAAATTCCTTCCTAGTCTGCCCGTCTTCACAGACAAGTGCACGCACTCTGTTGTAGTTTTCTCCTCTGGAATCCTTGGATTTCCTCTGCCCTAAAGGCTGACACTTCCTTCTGTAATCTTCTCCTTGACCCTGGAGTATGTAAAACCTTTTCAGAACCAGTTATGCCATTTTTTTAAAAAATGTCTCTGCATTTCGCACAATTTTTTCAAAAATAAATTCTGAAAATCTGATTTTCTGATAAAATTGGACATACCTAGGACAAGTGTATATATATGTTACTGCCTTAGCAGTCTGAGCAGAGCTTTATTATGGTCATTTGATTGTATTTCCCCCTAGACTGTAAGCTTATTGAGGAAAGGGCAGTAACGTAATTGTGGAACAAATGAGTGATCTCAGGAATGAATCAGTCTTTTCTAGCTTGCATTCCAAGTACTAATACTCAAGAGAACGTGGACATCCCTTGTGGTCCATTGGTAAAACTCACTTCCAATGCTGGGGACACAGGTTCAGTCCCGGGTCAGGGATAGACCCTCCAAGGCGGCGGAACCAGACTCACGGCCGCTGTCCGTGGGGGCACCCCGGGAAGTCGTCCGCCTGGGACGTGGGGTCCCCTCAGTCCTGGCCCTACGGAGTTGGGCGCTGCCTGATCCCTTGACCCTCA
The DNA here is from genome assembly GCA_022376925.1 of Tragulus kanchil. Lineage (NCBI taxonomy): Eukaryota > Metazoa > Chordata > Mammalia > Artiodactyla > Tragulidae > Tragulus > Tragulus kanchil. The sequence goes on from JAIOJX010000032.1 coordinate 156,562,804, forward strand.
CCCCGCGAGGCAACGCCCACCTCCTCCCGGAACCCCGGGAAACCCCCGGACCCTCTAACCTGCCGTGCGTTTCTGGCGCCACGAAGGCCGGCCCATCCGCCGCTGTACTGCTGGGGCGCCTTTGGGTCTCCTTGCCCATCATCACCCGTTCTTCGGAGCCACCTGCACATGGCCTCGGAGAGGACCAGCGTCAGTGTGGGCCCCCCGGCGCTCCACAGTGGAGGCCTCTCAAGGATCCATTTCCCCGAGCTGAGCTCGGTTCCACCCTGGGTTTCGTCCAGTCTGCTTCCCCCGCCCCGATCGCTAGTCTCGGCCACCTGATTTTAACTTCTGTAAGCCCTCGCCCAGACCTTTCGGATATTTAACTTCTAGTATTTTCATTGAATTCTGCCTGGAGGAGATGGGCCTTTGGCCTTGTAAGGATATACTGGTTCCTTCCTAAAACTGGAAATTCCTTCCTAGTCTGCCCGTCTTCACAGACAAGTGCACGCACTCTGTTGTAGTTTTCTCCTCTGGAATCCTTGGATTTCCTCTGCCCTAAAGGCTGACACTTCCTTCTGTAATCTTCTCCTTGACCCTGGAGTATGTAAAACCTTTTCAGAACCAGTTATGCCATTTTTTTAAAAAATGTCTCTGCATTTCGCACAATTTTTTTTCAAAAATAAATTCTGAAAATCTGATTTTCTGATAAAATTGGACATACCTAGGACAAGTGTATATATATGTTACTGCCTTAGCAGTCTGAGCAGAGCTTTATTATGGTCATTTGATTGTATTTCCCCCTAGACTGTAAGCTTATTGAGGAAAGGGCAGTAACGTAATTGTGGAACAAATGAGTGATCTCAGGAATGAATCAGTCTTTTCTAGCTTGCATTCCAAGTACTAATACTCAAGAGAACGTGGACATCCCTTGTGGTCCATTGGTAAAAACTCACTTCCAATGCTGGGGACACAGGTTCAGTCCCGGGTCAGGGATATGAGATCCCACATGCCGTGCGGCAGGACCACAGGTAAAAATAGAAAATAATAAAAATTTTTAAAAATAGGGAACTGCGCTCTCCAATACAGTAACCATCAGCCACCTGTGATTTAGAGCATTTGAAATGTGACTGGTCCAAGTTGAGAGTGCTGTAAGTGTAAAATGCACACTTGATTTTGGAGACTCAATATAAAAAGGAAAAGGAATGGAAAAATGCATCAGTCTTTTTTTATGTTGATGACATATTGAAATGATATTTGTCCTTATACCCCTGGTATTAGGTAAATAAAATGTGTTAATTTTTCCTGTTTCTTTTTACCTTTTTGATATGGCAGCTAGAAAATCCAGAGTTACATTTGTGGCTCGTATTTCTATAGCGCAGTGTTGCTCTAGGATAATAATCGGTGTCCGTCTTTAAATTGAGCTGCACAAGGAGAGGTGCAGTCTAAGGCATGCTTGACTCTCTGTGTCTCCCCATGCTAGCGCCTGACACTGTGCCATGTATGAAGTCATAACGATAGTGTGTTAGTCACTCAGTCATGTCTGACTCATTGAGACCCCATGGACTAGCCCGCCTGGCTCCCTGTCCATGGAATTCTCTAGGCAAGAATACTGGAGTGGGTTGCCATTCCCTTCTCCAGGCAATTTCCCGATCCAGGGATCGAACCTGGGTCTCCGTTGCAGGTAAATGTTCCAATTAAAACCCTGAATCTTGCTCCCTAAAGGCTGACACCTTGGAGGTATGTAAAACCTTTTCAGAACCAGTTATGCCATTTTTTTAAAAAATGTCTCTGCATTTCGCACAATTTTTTTTCAAAAATAAATTCTGAAAATCTGATTTTCTGATAAAATTGGACATACCTAGGACAAGTGTATATATATGTTACTGCCTTAGCAGTCTGAGCAGAGCTTTATTATGGTCATTTGATTGTATTTCCCCCTAGACTGTAAGCTTATTGAGGAAAGGGCAGTAACGTAATTGTGGAACAAATGAGTGATCTCAGGAATGAATCAGTCTTTTCTAGCTTGCATTCCAAGTACTAATACTCAAGAGAACGTGGACATCCCTTGTGGTCCATTGGTAAAAACTCACTTCCAATGCTGGGGACACAGGTTCAGTCCCGGGTCAGGGATATGAGATCCCACATGCCGTGCGGCAGGACCACAGGTCAAAATGGAAAATAATAAAAATGTGTAAAAATAGGGAACTGCGCCTCCAATACAGTAACCATCAGCCACCTGTGATTTAGAGCATTTGAAATGTGACTGGTCCAAGTTGAGAGTGCTGTAAGTGTAAAATGCACACTTGATTTTGGAGACTCAATATAAAAAGGAAAAGGAATGGAAAAATGCATCAGTCTTTTTTTATGTTGATGACATATTGAAATGATATTTGTCCTTATACCCCTGGTATTAGGTAAATAAAATGTGTTAATTTTTCCTGTTTCTTTTTACCTTTTTGATATGGCAGCTAGAAAATCCAGAGTTACATTTGTGGCTCGTATTTCTATAGCGCAGTGTTGCTCTAGGATAATAATCGGTGTCCGTCTTTAAATTGAGCTGCACAAGGAGAGGTGCAGTCTAAGGCATGCTTGACTCTCTGTGTCTCCCCATGCTAGCGCCTGACACTGTGCCATGTATGAAGTCATAACGATAGTGTGTTAGTCACTCAGTCATGTCTGACTCATTGAGACCCCATGGACTAGCCCGCCTGGCTCCCTGTCCATGGAATTCTCTAGGCAAGAATACTGGAGTGGGTTGCCATTCCCTTCTCCAGGCAATTTCCCGATCCAGGGATCGAACCTGGGTCTCCTGCATTGCAGGTAAATGTTTTACCATCAGTAACTGTTAAGAACTCACTGTGTGCCTGGCACGGTTTTAATCACTTTTTAGCATGTGTTAATTCACTTAATTCTCACCTCAAACTTACGAGTTAGGTACTATTATCCTCTTATTACAGTTGAGAAAACAAAGACATGTTAAGTACCTTCCTCAAGGTCTGTAATTTTGGACTGAATTCACACCCGAGTCGTCTAGCAACACAGCCCATCATTTGACCCATGCTACTGTGCTGCCTCTTCTAAGCATCAATCATGGTTGAAGGACTCAGGGCTCTTCGCGTGTTTTCCAGTAAGGTCTCCCAACCTTGTTAGCATCCCCAGGCTGACATGGGTAGAGCGAAGATCACTGTTGAGGAGCTGGGGCCATATATAAGTTCATTCGCCATAGTTTGTTATGCAGAATATTAAAGGACGCTTCTCTCCAAAGAACCTCAGGGCGAGATGCTTGGAACCGGCCCTGCCGCCGCCACCACAGCGGCCACCACATCCAGCAATGTGAGCGTCCTGCAGCAGTTTGCCAGCGGCCTGAAGAGCCGGAATGAGGAGACCAGGGCCAAAGCTGCCAAGGAGCTCCAGCACTACGTCACCATGGAGCTCCGAGAGGTTGGGGCTGTTCATCATGGGTATTGGGGCTGCATATACCCTCCCTGGGTTAGGTGCCTCTCAACAGCTAAGTGAGGGTTCAGAAAATGCAGAGATTTCATTTTAGAAAGGCGCCCGGTTTCTCTTGTCCATAGAATGTGCAGGTTCCTTTGCAGCAGTCACATGTTTCCGTGGCTTTTCCTGTGTTGTGGTATTTTAAGAGTCAGCACAGAGGTGGCTGTTTCTTTCCTTTTTTTCTTGTCCATGCCATTCCAGACCTTCCACTCTTTGCACCTGGTAACGTGGTTGACGTGGCTTTGAGGAGCTGGTTGCTTGGGGCTTTCTAAACAGAGACCAGACTTGAGCTCAGAGACAGTGTCATGTTTGTCCTTATACCCCTGGACAGGGCGTGGCCTGCCATGGAGTAAGATACACAATATTTGTTAAATAAACGGATAAATTACTGTACAGTTTAAAACTAGAAATGGAAAAAAAAAAAAAAAAAACTAGAAATGGGCAGCCGCTGTGTCTTCTTTGGCTTGAACTGTACCTGCCAGCTGCCTCTCAGGGCCTAACCTTTGCAAGCCACCATCAGGGAGACCTGCGCAGTGGTGCTGAGGACGTCTTCTCTTGTAGATGAGTCAAGAGGAGTCGACTCGCTTCTATGATCAGCTGAACCATCACATCTTTGAACTGGTATCCAGCTCCGATGCCAACGAGAGGAAAGGGGGCATCTTGGCTATAGGTGAGGCCAGCGTCTTTGGTGAGTGGAGATCGGAAATAAAGGACTGCTCACCTGTATTGTCCCCTGCACCCTGTGTCTCCTTACTGGTTTGCTTAGTTCACATTTGTTGAAGGAATTTTAAAGCTTTAAAATTGGCTTTCAGTATACTTACTTGGCTGTTAATTTTAGCAGTAATCGGAGGATGTAGGCAAAGCAGATATTTTCATATATGGAATCTCAGCAACTTTTCTAGGCCTAGTGCGCCAGGACTGAGACTAGAAGCCTGCTTTCATTCCCGGCTCTGTTTTCGCCATAGAGCAAAGTGTGGCATAGCAGGGCTCTTGAATGGAAAAGTAGAGTTGGGATGTATTGAATGAAAGGCAGATTGTTTTTAGCCCCCAGGAACTGGTCCTCCATCCTGTGAACTATTATTCAGTCCCAGTGTATCTTCCTTTTCTTCTTGGGAAAACAAACTGTGTATACACAAGTGAGGTCATTCTGCCGGTTTCTCTTGTCCATAGAATGTGCAGGTTCCTTTGCAGCAGTCACATGTTTCCGTGGCTTTTCCTGTGTTGTGGTATTTTAAGAGTCAGCACAGAGGTGGCTGTTTCTTTCCTTTTTTTCTTGTCCATGCCATTCCAGACCTTCCACTCTTTGCACCTGGTAACGTGGTTGACGTGGCTTTGAGGAGCTGGTTGCTTGGGGCTTTCTAAACAGAGACCAGACTTGAGCTCAGAGACAGTGTCATGTTTGTCCTTATACCCCTGGACAGGGCGTGGCCTGCCATGGAGTAAGATACACAATATTTGTTAAATAAACGGATAAATTACTGTACAGTTTAAAACTAGAAATGGAAAAAAAAAAAAAAAAAACTAGAAATGGGCAGCCGCTGTGTCTTCTTTGGCTTGAACTGTACCTGCCAGCTGCCTCTCAGGGCCTAACCTTTGCAAGCCACCATCAGGGAGACCTGCGCAGTGGTGCTGAGGACGTCTTCTCTTGTAGATGAGTCAAGAGGAGTCGACTCGCTTCTATGATCAGCTGAACCATCACATCTTTGAACTGGTATCCAGCTCCGATGCCAACGAGAGGAAAGGGGGCATCTTGGCTATAGGTGAGGCCAGCGTCTTTGGTGAGTGGAGATCGGAAATAAAGGACTGCTCACCTGTATTGTCCCCTGCACCCTGTGTCTCCTTACTGGTTTGCTTAGTTCACATTTGTTGAAGGAATTTTAAAGCTTTAAAATTGGCTTTCAGTATACTTACTTGGCTGTTAATTTTAGCAGTAATCGGAGGATGTAGGCAAAGCAGATATTTTCATATATGGAATCTCAGCAACTTTTCTAGGCCTAGTGCGCCAGGACTGAGACTAGAAGCCTGCTTTCATTCCCGGCTCTGTTTTCGCCATAGAGCAAAGTGTGGCATAGCAGGGCTCTTGAATGGAAAAGTAGAGTTGGGATGTATTGAATGAAAGGCAGATTGTTTTTAGCCCCCAGGAACTGGTCCTCCATCCTGTGAACTATTATTCAGTCCCAGTGTATCTTCCTTTTCTTCTTGGGAAAACAAACTGTGTATACACAAGTGAGGTCATTCTGCTTTTTGTAAGTCGTTCTGGCACAAATACCCAGTCTGTTGGTTGCAGTGAAGATTGTTTGCATCCTTACTATATGGAGATTGCAGTCTGTACTTAGAAGGAAGAGGTCACAGGCTGCTTCCCTCAGAAGCCGTGTACTTTCCTGGGCAGCCTGTGCTGCCCCTCACCTTTTGCCTCCCTGTCTCTTCCAGCCAGCCTCATAGGAGTGGAAGGCGGGAATGCCACTCGCATCGGAAGATTCGCTAACTACCTGCGGAACCTCCTCCCCTCCAATGACCCAGTTGTCATGGAAATGGCATCCAAGGCCATCGGTCGGCTCGCCATGGCAGGGGACACTTTCACCGCTGAGTATGTGGAGTTTGAAGTGAAGCGAGCCCTGGAGTGGCTGGGCGCTGACCGCAACGAGGGCCGGAGACATGCGGCTGTGAGTGCCTAGGGAGCTGTGCTCCTCTGCACGCTGTGCTCAGGGCCCTGGAAGGCAGAGAGGGCGGCGATGCTCTGGGCAAAGGCGCTGTGTTTCTGGGTGGCCTTGAGTTCTGAGTTGAATCCTTTTCTCTCCTCACCCTGAGCTTTGTTCCTGAGAGGGAAACGTCATCTTCTCTTTGTTATTCGAGAGGCAACCCTGTGTGCAGTGCTTACTCTCACCTCCGAATTACCAGGGTCAGAAACGCCTCCCCTGACATAGGCAAGAGAAGAAGCCACAGGTCAGGGGGCTGACAGAGCCACAGACACCCGCACCGTCCGCAACATCCCTCTGTCTAGGTCCCCTCTGTACCCCGTGGGATGTGGAAGCTCTGGGTTGCAGAGACGAGCAGGGGAGCTACTTGGTCCCCACGCCGAGAGAGTGGGTCTGCCTTCTCCCAGGCCTTTCCTGTTTGTGTTTTAGTCGTTTATTGATTGGTTGGTACGCAGTCCACTTCCCCTTTCCTCTTGGCTGTTCTGCATTTGAGGGAATGGTGGCTTCTAGCCTCCTCTTCTAGGCACACATCCTCATCACTCTCCAGGCCTCACCCCTGAAAAAGGCTGGTTGGATGGGCTGGGGATCCAGGCTGGGAGATGGGGGAGAGTCTGTCCTTAGGAGATGGAATCTAGAAACCAGTGTAGTGAATAGAAGCTTCAGGTGAGTCCTTTCCAGGTGGTTCCCTCTTTAGGGGGCAGCACCATTAGGAAGGAGCCTGCCTGGGTGAGGACTTGATGCTCCTCCTTTACTCTAACCTAGGGCAGCCTCCCACCTTCTGTATTTCCATGGTCAAATGAAAATAATAGCAAGGTTAAATATTACACAGGATTATTCATTCATTTGATGAAGGTTTGTTGAATGCCTCCTGTATGCCAGGCACGTTCTAGACGGTCAGTAGAGCAGCGTACAAAACAGCAAGCATAGCTGCCCTTTTGGAACTTGTGTTCTAACCTTCCTGTACGAGGGTTCTGTTCCTAAACACCTTAGGATAATGGACACAGATGCTGGATCAGTGTTACTCACCTTCCTAGGTCCCCGAGATTTCCGAGCTGGGGGAGTGGGCAGGTGTGCTCCTAGTGTGTGTAGGCTCCAGGGCTGACAAGAGGCCTTGTTCCGGAGAGAACAGAGCTCTCCGATCCAGAGGAAAGATCTCTCATGTGCCTCTCCTCCAGGTCCTGGTTCTCCGTGAGCTGGCCATCAGCGTCCCCACCTTCTTCTTCCAGCAAGTGCAGCCCTTCTTTGACAACATCTTTGTGGCCGTGTGGGACCCCAAACAGGCCATCCGGGAGGGAGCCGTCGCCGCCCTTCGTGCCTGTCTGATCCTCACCACCCAGCGGGAGCCGAAGGAGATGCAGAAGCCGCAGTGGTACCGGGTGAGGAGCCGGTTCCATTCCGGCCTCCAGCAAAGCACATTGGCCTGAGTGTCACCAGGCGTCAAGGGCAGCAGCAGGCTCTTCGTGTCTGCTTTGTTCCCACGAGAATTTTTAAGCTCAGATGAGTCAGTAGCGATTTTGTTGTTTTTCATGAAAGCAGAGATCTGTCAGTAGCCACGCCGTTATTTTATGAACCACTAAGAGCGAGGCGGGGTGCCAGTTACACTCGCCGCCTTCTTACCAACACTTCTAGGACCTCTCTCTTCAGAGGTGGTACAGGAGGGAAAATGGGTGTCTCTGGAGCAACGAAACGCAGTTGGTACTGGCTGAGAAGATGCCGGTTCTCCTCTGGTGCTGTGAGTCCTGTACTGACTGCCGCCACCACGAGAACTTGCCCAGGAGGCTCGTCCTTTGAAAAGAGCCGTGGGCATGACCTTGGAGACCTGGGTTCTAATCTTGGCTGCTTGGTTACCTTGGGCTGGTCACTTAGTTTCTGTTCTGAATCTGCCTCCTGGCAGTGTTGGGAGAGTTGAAGCTAAATTAAACGAGAGAGCGCGAGGAGCTGGTGTGTTGGTGAGAGTGGCGAGCAGCCCTGCTCAGGCAGGCGAACACCTCAGACCCTCTTGTGTGGACGGGTTGGTGGTGCTGGGTAACGACGGCACTCTCTATCTCTCTGTAGCACACGTTTGAAGAAGCAGAGAAAGGGTTTGATGAGACCTTGGCCAAGGAGAAGGGCATGAACCGGGATGACCGGATCCACGGAGCCCTGCTGATCCTCAACGAGCTGGTGCGGGTCAGCAGCATGGAGGGCGAGGTGAGAAGCGCGGCTGAGGAGGGGCGGGCGTGGCTGGGAGCCAGGCTTCTCACGGGCTGTGCTGGGCGCAGGGCGAGGGGAGATGTTCATCCGCAGCGAGTCGACGTCTTGTAGGGGAAACAAGCAGCAGACAAAGAAGTAAGAGCATTTCAAACAGCAGTTCTGTGAAGAAATGGGGTGGAGGGAAACAGGAAGGAGGGAAGACTCCCTCCCTGCGGTGATGCCATTTGAGCTGAGGTCCCAGGACATGGAGGAGCTAGCCTGGCCCTGGGCAGGGAGGTTGTCCAGGCAGAGACGAGGAGGTAGAAGAGAGTTTGACGAGTTCAAGCAAGAAGGGAAGTGAGGCTGGTGCAGTGAGCAGGGAGAGCGAGGGCGGGGCCGCACTGGGAGGCCCGTGGCCTGTGGTCCATGTGGGCTCTGACTCTCATCGCTGGGGTGTGCATACAGGGCTGATGTGATGGCATGCGTCTCTGACGGTCGTTGGCTGCTTGTGGAGAGGCAGGAAGGAAAGCGGAGACATGAGTTAGGAGGTATGTTGGCTCAAAAAGCAGCTGTAAAGATGGTTTGAAAGTACAAGGGTTAGGTTAGGCAAATAGCCTGCGAGAGAATATGAGGAGGGCACTGGGCAAACCGTCAGGCCTCTGTGTGTGTCTGACCCCGAGTGAGCAAGAGCGGGAAGAAGAGTGGGGTGGAGCGTCCTGACCTGCCGTGCAGCGCCTTCCTGGGCCCTCTGGCCAGGGGCGGCCGTCAGAGGAGGCCTGCCTCGGCGTTCCCACTGTGGCTTCCACTGATGCTGGCCGTGTGGACACAGAAGTGATTCAGGGTCAATCCAATGGTGCTGGATTCAGGGTGTGTTTGGGAGGTCGTCCTCCCGTGGGGAGCCAGTTGGTGTGGAATTTCACCCCACGGCTTCCCGCTTTCAGGGACTGTGTCCTGGATGTGGGGCAGCGTGTGCGGCAGTGGGTGCGCCTGGAGTCTGCTCTGGATCCCCCTGTGACTGGGGTAAATGACTTTACCCCCTCGGTTTCCTCAGTGTTAATCGGGTCTTACCCACCTCGTTGGGCTCCTCTAAGGTTTCTAAATGTATATGAGGAGCTTAGCACAGCCCCTGATTCCTCGTGAGCATCCCATAAATGATCACCCGCAGAGATGACCCCACTCAAGTGTAACGTGTTGCTTTCCACTGTACCCCAGCTGTAGGACCTTTGTTTTCTCCAGTAAAATAGGACATATCATCTAACCTTGTAGTAAAAAGGACATATATCTAATTGTAAGTTTAAATTATATAGTACTTGTGATGGTGCTTTGTCAATAAATACTAATTAGTTCATCCAAATACTAGCTGTATCATGTCCTAAGATCTAGAATAATGCATCAGTGAGTAACACAGTACATTTTGAGCTGAGGTCCCAGGACATGGAGGAGCTAGCCTGGCCCTGGGCAGGGAGGTTGTCCAGGCAGAGACGAGGAGGTAGAAGAGAGTTTGACGAGTTCAAGCAAGAAGGGAAGTGAGGCTGGTGCAGTGAGCAGGGAGAGCGAGGGCGGGGCCGCACTGGGAGGCCCGTGGCCTGTGGTCCATGTGGGCTCTGACTCTCATCGCTGGGGTGTGCATACAGGGCTGATGTGATGGCATGCGTCTCTGACGGTCGTTGGCTGCTTGTGGAGAGGCAGGAAGGAAAGCGGAGACATGAGTTAGGAGGTATGTTGGCTCAAAAAGCAGCTGTAAAGATGGTTTGAAAGTACAAGGGTTAGGTTAGGCAAATAGCCTGCGAGAGAATATGAGGAGGGCACTGGGCAAACCGTCAGGCCTCTGTGTGTGTCTGACCCCGAGTGAGCAAGAGCGGGAAGAAGAGTGGGGTGGAGCGTCCTGACCTGCCGTGCAGCGCCTTCCTGGGCCCTCTGGCCAGGGGCGGCCGTCAGAGGAGGCCTGCCTCGGCGTTCCCACTGTGGCTTCCACTGATGCTGGCCGTGTGGACACAGAAGTGATTCAGGGTCAATCCAATGGTGCTGGATTCAGGGTGTGTTTGGGAGGTCGTCCTCCCGTGGGGAGCCAGTTGGTGTGGAATTTCACCCCACGGCTTCCCGCTTTCAGGGACTGTGTCCTGGATGTGGGGCAGCGTGTGCGGCAGTGGGTGCGCCTGGAGTCTGCTCTGGATCCCCCTGTGACTGGGGTAAATGACTTTACCCCCTCGGTTTCCTCAGTGTTAATCGGGTCTTACCCACCTCGTTGGGCTCCTCTAAGGTTTCTAAATGTATATGAGGAGCTTAGCACAGCCCCTGATTCCTCGTGAGCATCCCATAAATGATCACCCGCAGAGATGACCCCACTCAAGTGTAACGTGTTGCTTTCCACTGTACCCCAGCTGTAGGACCTTTGTTTTCTCCAGTAAAATAGGACATATCATCTAACTTGTAAGTTTAAATTATATAGTACTTGTGATGGTGCTTTGTAAATTACAAAGAGCTATTCAGATGTAAGTTTTTGTAATTTCATAATTTCATTCATTCAGCAAATACTAATTGAGCACCAACTGAGGCCAGCTGTATCATGTCCTAAGATCTAGAATAATGCATCAGTGAGTAACACAGTACATTTTAGCAAAAGGAGGCAGATGATACACCATAAGTAAAAATATAGTACAGCATATGGTGAGCAGTGCTGTGGAGAAAAGTAGGACAGGAAGAGGGGTTGGAATACCAGCAGGGATCAAGGGTTACATTTAACAATATGATAACGTTTGAGCCCATCCATGAAGGAGGTAGGAACAAAATGATACAAATATCTGGGAATGAGCCTTCCAGACTGCTGGTTCTTTAAGCACGAGGCCCCGTGACCGGAGCGTGCTGCTCTATGAAGGGAGTAAGCTTCCCATTATGAGCGGAGTGAGAGAGAGAAGCTGCGGGGTAGGGTTGGGGGAATACCTGGGGCAAGAAGGGGCTCATCACAGGCAGTTTCAGAGGCTCCTTCACAGACTACTGGAAATGGATTACTGGAGGAGCCAGGGCTGAGGCCAGAAGTCTAGTCAGGACAGAACTGCAGCATCTTAGCAGAGGACTTGGGCAGCTTGGACCATACTAGGGACTGTGGGGGTGCACAGAGGAGCTGGGTTCTGAAGTTTCTATTTGGAGATCGGTGGGAGGGAGAGAAAGGTCCAGGTTTGGGATCTGAGCACCTGGAAGGATAGAGTTGCCATTTACTGAGATGGGAGGAACAGGTCTGGGGTAGAAGGTCAGGGGTTTGCTTTTGAACTTGGGAAGTTGAAGGTGTGTATTGGACATCTGAGTGGAGATAGTGAGTAGTCTGGGGAAGAGATCTGAGCAGGAGGCAGATTTGGGAGTCCTTGGCACTAGACTAGGCGAGAACCCCCGGGGAACTAGGAAGGTTGGAGGAGAGATGGGGCTGAGATCCTGAGGGCAGGAGCTGACGAGGAGCCAAGGAGACCGAGAAGGAGCAGCATTGGCAGTGGGTGAGGGTCAGGAGCCAAGAGGATGAAGCGTTTCAGGGAGGAGGAAACACCCCATTGGATCAGATGCTGCAGACAAGTCAAATAAGACAAGGACTGAGATCGAACATTCATTTAGCAGCAAAAGGGTGTTTATTGGTGACTTTGACAAGAACAGCAGAGAGGATTTTCTGAAAAGTGAAAATATATGTGAGAAGAATTTGGAAATTAGATTCTCTGTCTTTCTTTGGACTGCTAGAGGATGAGTTACTGAGCGGTCCTCTGAGTTACTGAGAGGTGTGAGTTCCCAGCCAATCACCTTATCCGATGCCCCTTAGGGAGTTCCTAGGACTCTGAGAAAATCACTTGCCGAGGCTGTTCTCCCTGGGTTTCTGGTTGGAAGAGGGACAGCAGAGCGTCCTTCTCGGGGTGCTGGCCTGGGGCTGCCCCTTGCCCTCCCAGGAGGCTCCATTGCTGTGATCCTGGGTCTCGTCACGTCCTTCAAAATCAGCTTTCCCAAACCTAGGGTGGCGGAGGGGTCCTTAAGAGCCAGCCTCCTGCTGCTTCTCCTTTGTTCAGTAGGTGGTGCTCTTCTGCCTGAATAAGAACAGAATCAGGTGCCCTGCACAGTCCTGGGGAAACCCGGATCTTGAGAAGAGTGGCCACTGCCCCCTGTGGAAAGAGTTCCATTTCAGGGTTGGGTGTGCCTTGCCCTTGAGTAAAGGTGACTTTCCCCCACGTATGTAGCGCCTGAGAGAAGAAATGGAAGAAATCACACAGCAGCAACTGGTCCACGACAAGTACTGCAAGGATCTCATGGGCTTCGGGACGAAGCCTCGTCACATCACCCCCTTCACCAGTTTCCAGGCTGTGCAGCCCCAGCAGTCAAACGCCTTGGTGGGGCTGCTGGGGTACAGCTCTCACCAAGGCCTCCTGGGCTTCGGGGCCTCCCCGAGCCCCGCCAAGTCCACGCTGGTGGAGAGTCGCTGCTGCAGAGACTTGATGGAGGAGAAGTTTGATCAGGTCAGTGGCTGGAGGCCCGCCCCCTCCTCCCAGGCCGCACGCCTCCCCTTCCCTCACCAGCCCTGTGTCCTTCCTGCCTCAGGTGTGCCAGTGGGTGCTGAAGTGCAGGAACAGCAAGAACTCGCTGATCCAAATGACAATCCTTAATTTGTTGCCCCGCTTGGCTGCCTTCCGACCTTCTGCCTTCACAGGTGAGGATGTCCATGGACGTGTGGTGCAGTTACCCGTCAAGGGTAATAAAACAGAGGGGCTGTGCCTGCAAAAAGTTACAACTGCTTCTCATCTGAAGCAGTGCCTGCCGAGGGACTGGTCTCTGGTTTCTTGGTTTCTTGTCCAGTTTCAGTGCTGTGTTGTTCAGATTTTCTGTAAATGTCAGAGACACGGGAACAGTCCAGATGTGAGACAGGCAGTTCTCGAGCCAAGCGAGTTCTTGTGTGGAGGCCAACATGTTCGTTCACGAATGGACTTCAGAGAGACTGAAGGAAGGGCAGTTTGAGTTTCTGTGGGGCACAGCAGCCAGTGTGGGGGGCATGGAGGATCTGGTGAGAGTCCTGCATCGGCCCCAGAGCTGGGCACCAGGCTGCCTGCCCCTCAGAGAGAGGAAGGACTGGATACTTCAGAGGCTAGTTTCGTGGGTGATCGGCTGTGGGTTCCTCGTTCCCGCCCCTCTCCCCACTGGGTGCTGAGAATTCCTGGTGCTGGCCCAGCTCAGACACAGGGTGCTCCCTAAGGCGCCTGGTTCACTTCAGCTGGAAGCGTGCTTTTCCTCTTCCATTAAAACCCCCGGCTGGAGAGGCCATGGCATCAGATCTGGGGTGAATCTCGCCTCTGTTCATTTTTTTTCTTTTTTTGGCCACACCTTACAGCATACAGGATCTTAGTTCCCCAACCAGGATCGAACCCAGTCCTCCTCCCCTGGGAGCCCAGAGTCTTAAAACACTAGACCACCAGGGAAGTCCCGGCCTCTATCTTAACCATTAGGGTAGGCTTTGTGACCTTCCTGGGCTTCCACTTCCTGATTTGCCAAGTTAGAATATCAGTCCCTGCCTTACAGGCTGAGCTGCCTGAACGTCTGATCACCCCAGTGCCTGGTGCAGAGTGAACACCAGGAAATAGAAACCGTTACAGTTGGCTCCTCTGGCCACCTCAAAGCCTTTTTAAAAATAAGATAAAGGTAAAAATTATCTTACTACTCCAGTTGCCTCTTCATACTTAATGTCCTTGTCTCGCCTCCCTCCTTGCTGGGTGCACAGACCCTGGCTCTACATCGCTTTGCTTTGCTCTTCACTGCAGTGCATGTAGCCTACACTTCGTAAGCATTCAGGAGCCAGTGAGAGCCACGGTGGGAAATGGAAAGCCAGCCTGACCCTCAGCAAACACCGTTCCCTGGCAGACTCATTTCACACCGCTCAGCTCCAATGAGGCTGCGTGGAAATACGGCTGGTGAGGTGTGAAATGTGCAGGGTGTGAGCACAGGACGTATTGAGTGAGAATGAGACAATTAGCCGCATAAAATCACTGAACCAGAGAGGAAGAATGTAATGAGAAGCACCCATATTTTTTTTTGGTTTTCCTTTCTTCTCACCTGGTACTCAGAGCTCTTCTCTGTTCTTAATAGCCATGCCCTGATTCAGTAGAGCTTTAAATGATCTCGGTTTGAGAGTGTGGTTCAGAAGAGAGTAATAAGTAGGCCAGATGTGATCAAAGTCTGGCATATTGTGGAAGCAGTTACCCTGGTAAGTTCAAAAGACAGCCTAGCAGCGAGACAAAGGCTCAGAAGGCCCCCAGGTCTGTTCTTTTGATGTGGGTTTTTGTTGTTTTATTAAATAATACACTGAAATATGTCCTTGAAATTCAGCCTGGGCAACCTCCATAAAGTCTCACTGGGAAAGTGCCACTTTTTAAAGCTTACGGTTTGGAAGTGATCGTCTGCACTTCCTGATGATGCCAGCTTTGGGAATATTAACAGTATTCTCCCTGAGTCTGGGCTGGAATCTAACAAGGCCACATTCCTAGTCCCTTGGGGTGCTAAATCTGGAAAAGAAAATTACTTCCATGATTTAGGCTCATTTCCTGCTGAAACATCGTGCCGCTCTGCAAGGGCCCAGCGTTCCTCGTTGGTGCAGCCTGATTTGAGGGCTGTATCGCTGCGGTTCTCTGACTGTTCTCAAGCCCCAGCACGCCTGAGCAGCATCTGACCCCAGGCTGTGAGAAGACATTTCTCGGTGGTGTGAGCACAGTACCAAATGTGTGCTGCTGGGGAGTCCAGTCACTTGCCGAGTGTGGTCCTCATGGCCGTCAGCAGCCCTCACGTTCGGGGGGGATGTGGTCTTGCCTTCTCTGCTGTGATGTATGTGCTGCTGGTGCAGGGCCTTGAGTCCAGCAAGATGGAAGAGAAGCAATAGAAGACAGGGAAGAGGCCGACAGTTCCAGCCTTTCGAGAAGTCATAACACTTTAGCTTAAATTGCCCAAGAATCGCCTACGCCTGCATCTTGGCTTATGTAAACTTAATGAAAATACACATGTGGCTTTCCAGATTACTGACTAAATCTTGTTCTATTAAATATAACTGTACAGAAGTCTCTAGGTGATAGCAAAGTGATTTCTGGGCCTAGGCTGAATGGAATGGCCTGTTACTGCAAACAGTTTTCAACATTACTGTAAATTTTAATATAATATAAAATAGTTTAGTTGATCCTCTCTTTGTTTTTAACCAAGATTTAACATACATTTCTCAAAAGAGCATGCAATCTTTTCCCTCAAAATATAACACTGGGGGCTTCCCCTGGTGGTCCAGTGGATAAGGACACCACCTTGCAATGCAAGGGGCGCCAGTTCGATCCCTGGCCTGGGATGCAAGGGGCGCCATCCCACGTGCCGCGGAGTGGCTGAACCGATGTGTCCATTTACAGAGCCAGAGGTCTGGAGCGCATGCGCCTAGAGCCAGCGCTCTGCAACGACAGACGCCACCGCGGTGGGAGGCGCACAGGTGCCAAAGAACAAAAGACGAATGAACATAGAGAAATGAAAGACCAATAGAAGTGGCCTGCCCGCTCCCCTCCCTCCCCAACTCGACCCCCGCCCAAAATAAATAAATAAATAAATCTTTAAAAATATAACACTGATGGGGACAATTAATGTGATATTGTTTTAGAGAGATTTTTAAGTTTTTTTTTTTAATTAAAGGAGAAAAACAGCTTATATTTCTAATATTTCCAAAAGCTATATCAGAGGAGTGGTTATCAAGCGTAAAACTTTCTCTAAAGTCTCCATAAATTCTCTACATTCTCTAAATTCTCCATAATATCTTTCCAACGGGCCTTGTTGGTTTATTCTTAAATTGCATTGTTGTATAGGAACTCTGACCCTTGATATAGAAATCAGCCCTCACCTTGAGCTGTATATACTTTGTTGTTTCTGTGCTCAGATACTCAGTACCTCCAGGATACCATGAACCATGTCCTGAGCTGTGTCAAGAAGGAGAAGGAGCGGACAGCAGCCTTCCAAGCCCTGGGGCTACTTTCTGTGGCTGTCAGGTCGGAGTTCAAGGTCTACTTACCTCGTGTGCTGGACATCATCCGAGCAGCCCTGCCGCCTAAGGACTTCGCCCACAAGTAAGCCCCTCTGTTATGACCTCACCTTCCACCCCATTTGGTTGGAGAGGAAGGATGTTCCATCCCAGTTTCTCCGGAGCTTAAGCCTGTTCTCTGTGTCATTGACCAGTAAAGCGTACAACAAATAGCCCTTCTTGAGTTGAGTTCTAGCCTTTTCCACAAGAGTGACGTAGATATAGATGAGGAGGTTGAAGACCTGTGAGTATGTTAGGTACCAGTGCCATTCCCACTGTCGTTACTCACTGGGAATCTCCTAGTTTTGTTCTTTTCTCTGGCTTTCAAAGGTCTTACTCTGATAACGAGTGAAATGAGGATTCCCATACTGGAACTGAGGGGACCTAATGGTTACCCTTATCCTCATCACTAAAGTTAGATACATTATTCCTCCTCTTAAAACGACCTGATGAATAAACACAAGAAAGACCTTCAGCTCCCTTCAAGGTGGTGAGGCTGGAGTGTCTTCTCCAAGCCGCAGGGGTCAGAGTTCATTAGAGTTGTGTCTTCATAGTCTCCTGTGTAAGTAGCAAGGATTGCACTGGTGAACTCGTGAGCCTCGCCCATCTCAAGCCCGGGGTCCTCCTCAGAGGGAGAAGAATTTCTTCCCTAACGATGGCTGTGCCCTGGTCTCTCAGTCCCTGACGCACATGTTGTTCACTTTGCTTCCTAAATCAGAACCTTGGCCAGCACCACACTAGCCCACATGCCTTTTGTGCAAATTCCGAAGCAGGGCCCCTTCCTCAAGAGACTTTACTGCCGTCTGTTGGGCATTTGTTGT
This sequence comes from Tragulus kanchil, assembly GCA_022376925.1. Lineage (NCBI taxonomy): Eukaryota > Metazoa > Chordata > Mammalia > Artiodactyla > Tragulidae > Tragulus > Tragulus kanchil. The sequence goes on from JAIOJX010000032.1 coordinate 156,580,023, forward strand.
CAGTATACAAGTCTGCAGTGACTGCAGTGTGATGGTCCCCGTAGGTCACCTGCACACCCATGTGGGGTGGCCCTGCTTGGGTCCCTTGCCCTCCTTGCCCCATGGGGATTTTGAGGTAGGACATCATGAAGTGCCGTCATGTCTAAACCAGCCCTCCTTGGGTTCTCTGCAGGAGACAGAAGGCTATGCAGGTGGATGCCACGGTGTTCACCTGCATCAGCATGCTGGCCCGCGCCATGGGGCCGGGCATCCAGCAGGACATCAAGGAGCTGCTGGAGCCCATGCTGGCGGTGGGCCTGAGGTGGGTGTCGGGAGCCTGAGCTGTCCCCGTCCTGGGCGGTATGAGGCTTGAGCCCAGTCCTGGGTCTGTATTGAAGGGTGAGGCGTGGCTGTTTGCATATAAAGTTGGCTAGGTAGGCTAGCTTACACTAAACACACAGGCCAGTTTCAAGCCCACGTTTCATCGCTAGCTTGCTAGGTGAACATAGCTAAGTTATGTAACTTCTCTGAGCCTCAGCTTTCTAGTCTGAAAAGTGGGTACAGGAACAGTTCCAGTCATCTGGGTCTGTCCTGGGGATTAAGTAAAAGAGTTCACAAAATAGCCCCTCTCGGTGCAGCGCTGTGCCGTGTGGGTGAGGCGTGCTCTGGTAGCGTTTGCAGCTGTCATTTATCTTTCTAGGGGCAAATTGCTTAAGCTCTGCACTTGTTTTCATCTGTAGAATAAGGACGATGCTCTCAGTTGGCTTCCCAGGTGATTTACTCAGACTTGGTATTAGTGGCTCAATTACAGTGAACAGGCTCTCTCGTGAAACCACAGGTTGTTTTGAAATCCAGGATCAGACCAAGAGAGTTTAGGATATGTGTTCTATTTCATAGTGTCCTTTCTGCTATAAAGACAAAGCAGAGATGGGGCCCAGTCCCCTTGCTGTTTCTTCTCCAAACAGACCTGGTGTCCCATGTCCAGCCCCTGACGTCACTGGTTTCCTTCCCCTCAGCCCTGCCCTCACAGCTGTGCTCTACGACCTGAGCCGTCAGATTCCACAGCTGAAGAAGGACATCCAAGACGGTCTCCTGAAGATGCTATCCCTGGTCCTTATGCACAAACCCCTCCGGCATCCAGGCATGCCCAAGGGCCTGGCCCACCAGCTGGCTTCCCCTGGCCTCACGACCCTCCCTGAGGCCAGTGATGTGGGCAGCATTACCCTTGCCCTCCGAACTCTCGGCAGTTTTGAATTTGAAGGTAAGAAATTGTGGTGGCTCTTGCCAAGAGTCAGTGACCCTGGGAACCTGGAGAAGAGACTGGCAATGCCTGGAGTCTCTGGCTCTTGCTGGGGTCCTGGAGACAAGGCGGCTGGTTCTGCCACAGCTCGTCCTTCCTTCTTGCTCTTTCTGGTTAATTCACACCCGTTTGTTTCTTTGTCTCATACAAAGGCAAGAAAAGAGGGGGGAATACAGATGGTGTTAAGAAAAAGTGTGCATTAATCCAAGGAACTAGTGCTGCAGAGGTGGACCCTCTTTACCTTCTCGCTTCCCTGTAACTGAGATGGTGTTTAGTGCTTTAAAGTACATAAGCAAGGCTTGGAGGGTTTTCGTTCTTATGTATGTGTGATTTCTGAGAGTGGTATACTGTGCAATTCAGTTTGGAATTCTGAGCTGCAGAGAAACCCACATTAATGCCCTAGGGAGATCCATTTCAGGAGAGAAAAATGGACGCTTGTGAAATTTAAGATCACGTAGGTGGTACTGGTCAAGACTACGGAGAAGTAATCAAGTACAAGAAGCCTAGTTGTGCTGTCTGAGTATTAACAGCGTCTGTGATTTCCTGCTGGAGTTCCTCCCGTTATACTGATTAACACCCAGGACAATTGATTTCTTATGAATAGAAAGCAGCTATGTTTAAATCCAGCCCACATCAAACTCCCTTTTTGGTATTTAAATCTGTAAACTAAAATACACAAGATAAATTTGATGAAAAACGCTTTTACTCTCTGAGAATATAAAAGTCAGGGTCAGAATAAGACAAAATAATTCAGTATTTGAAGGAAATGAAAGATTAGGATGGAAGCAGGAAGGAAATGTCTTTTTCACGTCTCCCAGCTCCTTCTCCATCTGCTTTTCTGCAGAGGCCCGTTTGTTACCTTTTTAGGAGAAGAGTACTGGGTCAATATCTTGCTGATCAATACCTTGTTGGATATTAAATTAGTAGATGTGAAATGGAAAATGCAGCCGGCGAGTGGCAGAGCTGCCGTCCGGGGCAGCGGCGTTCCCCCTCACTTCTCTCTGCCTCTGTATCCAGGCCACTCTCTGACCCAGTTCGTGCGCCACTGTGCGGATCACTTCCTGAACAGCGAGCACAAGGAGATCCGCATGGAAGCCGCCCGTACCTGCTCCCGCCTGCTCACGCCCTCTGTCCACCTCATCAGTGGCCACGCTCACGTGGTCAGCCAGACTGCGGTGCAAGTGGTGGCGGACGTGCTCAGCAAACTGCTCGTGGTTGGGATAACCGATCCTGGTAAGATTTGAGACGGAGGCAGTCTAGGGGTGTTTAGGTCCTTGGGCAGTTACAAGTAGCCACTTTCCTTGTGTAGCCCCTCTGGAGTCCTTCAACCTCAACAAACTGATGTCCAGCTCTCTCTCTGGCAAGGCATTAGGCTTGGCCACACCAACCTATTGCTGTAAGATAATCGGCCTTAAATTCTATTATCTTTGCTCCTGTGAGTAGAGAAAGAAGGACAAGTTCCATGAGACAGGAATGTCTGGAGTCCTCTCTAGGCAGATGGCAGTGGAGGCGGACCCTGGGAAAGGACAGGGAGGGTGAGGGAGTGAAGAGGCACTGAAAGGCTGACTTGCTCTTGCAGACCCTGATATCCGCTACTGTGTCTTGGCGTCCCTGGATGAGCGCTTTGACGCCCACCTGGCCCAGGCGGAGAACCTGCAGGCCCTGTTCGTGGCCCTAAATGACCAGGTGTTTGAGATCCGGGAGCTGGCCATCTGCACCGTGGGTCGGCTCAGCAGCATGAACCCGGCCTTTGTCATGCCCTTCCTGCGCAAGATGCTCATCCAGGTGAGGGTGCCATGGCCACACCTCCAGGCAGTAACAGGGGCATGCTCAGCTGAACGCTGTGTGGGGAGGGCACGCTCACGTGATGGGAGAAGGGCTGAGATGCCTGGTAGAAGCCGCACTGGCGCCACGAATCTCTGTGCTTTCCCGGCTTGGTGGTGGTTCTAGTGCTTATCACCTCACAGACCTCTTGTCTGCCGTGTGACTCAGGAGGCCTTCGAGTCTCAGGCTGACCACTCACACAACTCTTCCTTTTTTTCTTGGCAAGTCACCAGCAAGTCAGTTTCTTGCTCCTCTCTACTGCCTGCTGCAGAGGGTGTCTGCCCGGCACCTCTCTGTCCTCTCCCTCCTAATTCTTCTGCTGAGGCCAGACCAGGCACAGAGGCATGGGAGTGGTCGCAGCACTGTTTCTCATCGCTACTGCCCCTGCTCTGGCGCCCCTGGCTCCCTGACTGTGTTTCCTCAGTGATGCAAGATGCCAGGCTAAGCTGCTTGGACGAGAGCCTTAGGTCGGCATTGCTGTTCAAGCGGCTGAAACGTGTCCCTGGGTTTTGTCTAACGCACCTGAGGAAGTTCTCGCACCGTGTCCAGTCCTGCCTGCCTTGGAAGTTACAAGTAGCCATTTTGTGTCCCCTGGTCCTTAAAAAGCCTCTCTCTGGCAAGGCATTAGGCTTGGCCACACCAACCTATTGCTGTAAGATAATCGGCCTTAAATTCTATTATCTTTGCTCCTGTGAGTAGAGAAAGAAGGACAAGTTCCATGAGACAGGAATGTCTGGAGTCCTCTCTAGGCAGATGGCAGTGGAGGCGGACCCTGGGAAAGGACAGGGAGGGTGAGGGAGTGAAGAGGCACTGAAAGGCTGACTTGCTCTTGCAGACCCTGATATCCGCTACTGTGTCTTGGCGTCCCTGGATGAGCGCTTTGACGCCCACCTGGCCCAGGCGGAGAACCTGCAGGCCCTGTTCGTGGCCCTAAATGACCAGGTGTTTGAGATCCGGGAGCTGGCCATCTGCACCGTGGGTCGGCTCAGCAGCATGAACCCGGCCTTTGTCATGCCCTTCCTGCGCAAGATGCTCATCCAGGTGAGGGTGCCATGGCCACACCTCCAGGCAGTAACAGGGGCATGCTCAGCTGAACGCTGTGTGGGGAGGGCACGCTCACGTGATGGGAGAAGGGCTGAGATGCCTGGTAGAAGCCGCACTGGCGCCACGAATCTCTGTGCTTTCCCGGCTTGGTGGTGGTTCTAGTGCTTATCACCTCACAGACCTCTTGTCTGCCGTGTGACTCCAGGAGGCCTTCGAGTCTCAGGCTGACCACTCACACAACTCTTCCTTTTTTTCTTGGCAAGTCACCAGCAAGTCAGTTTCTTGCTCCTCTCTACTGCCTGCTGCAGAGGGTGTCTGCCCGGCACCTCTCTGTCCTCTCCCTCCTAATTCTTCTGCTGAGGCCAGACCAGGCACAGAGGCATGGGAGTGGTCGCAGCACTGTTTCTCATCGCTACTGCCCCTGCTCTGGCGCCCCTGGCTCCCTGACTGTGTTTCCTCAGTGATGCAAGATGCCAGGCTAAGCTGCTTGGACGAGAGCCTTAGGTCGGCATTGCTGTTCAAGCGGCTGAAACGTGTCCCCTGGGTTTTGTCTTAACGCACCTGAGGAAGTTCTCGGTGAGCAGTGCACGTGGTCCAGTCCTGCCTGCCTTGAATGACTTCCACCCACCTCTCCTGGGTCTCAGTGGGGCTCACCTGGTTGTTTCCTGTCCCTCCGCTCCATCCTGTCCCTAGCCCACCCTCAGCTTCTTGGCCCTGCCCGTGGCTTCTTTTGGAGTGAATACTTCTATAGCATACAGAGCACTTAAACAAAGAAAACTATTTATATGTCTGTCACCCTGGAAAAATATCATTTATTCACAATCTATCTTAATTAAAGTGAGAGTGAATGATACCATCAGTGAACAAATGAAGATTATACTTACACTGGCATTTGTGCTGTTAGCTTAATGGTTTATTCCTTAACTGCTGGCTGGCATTAGGAATGCCTTTCATTTTAAGTCGTTTTTTGTTTGTTTGGTTGGTTGGTTGGTTTTTGGGGGGGTTTGGGGAGGGGCGAGTTGGGGGAGGGGGTGGGCGGGACACTTCTATTGGTCTTTCATTTATTCAGTTTCATCCATCTTTGTTCTTTGGCCCGTGTGGGCCTCCCATGGCAGTGGCCTCTCTTGTCGCAGAGCACTGGCTCTGGGCGCATGCGCTCCAGAGCTCCGGCTTGGTAATTGGACACATCGGTCCAGCCGCTCCACGGCACGTGGGATCTTCCCAGGCCAGGGATCGAACCGGGGCCCCTTGCACTGCAAGGTGGTGTCCTTACCCACTGGACCACCAGGGGAAGCCCCATTTTAAGTCTTTTTGAAATAAATAAAGTTTGGGCAAGTCACCAGCAAGTCAGCTCCTCTACTGCCTGCTGCAGAGGGTGTCTGCCCGGCACCTCTCTGTCCTCTCCCTCCTAATTCTTCTGCTGAGGCCAGACCAGGCACAGAGGCATGGGAGTGGTCGCAGCACTGTTTCTCATCGCTACTGCCCCTGCTCTGGCGCCCCTGGCTCCCTGACTGTGTTTCCTCAGTGATGCAAGATGCCAGGCTAAGCTGCTTGGACGAGAGCCTTAGGTCGGCATTGCTGTTCAAGCGGCTGAAACGTGTCCCTGGGTTTTGTCTTAACGCACCTGAGGAAGTTCTCGGTGAGCAGTGCACGTGGTCCAGTCCTGCCTGCCTTGAATGACTTCCACCCACCTCTCCTGGGTCTCAGTGGGGCTCACCTGGTTGTTTCCTGTCCCTCCGCTCCATCCTGTCCCTAGCCCACCCTCAGCTTCTTGGCCCTGCCCGTGGCTTCTTTTGGAGTGAATACTTCTATAGCATACAGAGCACTTAAACAAAGAAAACTATTTATATGTCTGTCACCCTGGAAAAATATCATTTATTCACAATCTATCTTAATTAAAGTGAGAGTGAATGATACCATCAGTGAACAAATGAAGATTATACTTACACTGGCATTTGTGCTGTTAGCTTAATGGTTTATTCCTTAACTGCTGGCTGGCATTAGGAATGCCTTTCATTTTAAGTCGTTTTTTGTTTGTTTGGTTGGTTGGTTGGTTTTTGGGGGGTTTTTTGGGGGAGGGGCGAGTTGGGGGAGGGGTGGGCGGGCCACTTCTATTGGTCTTTCATTTATTCAGTTTCATCCATCTTTGTTCTTTGGCCCGTGTGGGCCTCCCATGGCAGTGGCCTCTCTTGTCGCAGAGCACTGGCTCTGGGCGCATGCGCTCCAGAGCTCCGGCTTGGTAATTGGACACATCGGTCCAGCCGCTCCACGGCACGTGGGATCTTCCCAGGCCAGGGATCGAACCGGGGCCCCTTGCACTGCAAGGTGGTGTCCTTACCCACTGGACCACCAGGGAAAGCCCCATTTTAAGTCTTTTTGAAATAAATAAAGTTTGGGAAAGTAAATGAAGTCATTGTTGGGCCTGCCAGCTCAAACTGTGCTAAATAAGCTTGGTAAGAATATAACTCCTAATGAGAATACCAGTATGTTCATTCAGACAACAGATGCTTTGAGCACCTGCTACGATCCGGGTACTGCTGGGGGTTGGAGGCTCGTCTGTGAACCAGCCACAGTGGCCTGTGTCCTCGAGAGGCTTACCATAGGCTCTCAGGCCATCTCGTTTTTCCGATACTGGAAAATGTGAAGCATCATTAAATGAATTTGTACTGAACTCAGCTCTTGACATGCCAACATTTGATTTCATTTTGCTGTTTCTGTTTTATCAAAAAACAACAAATGTGAACACTTCATTAGCAAAAGGAAAGAATGAAACAAGGGAAGCTTGGGAAAACATTTTAAATACTTTTTCTTGGTTTTAAACTTGGATACGGATTTCCCCAAGTTAAATTGTGTATTTTCGTGCCTTGGTATGGGACCACACCCACATGTGCTTAGACCTCTTCTTGGTGTCTTGATCATCAAGGAGGGCACTGAGTATTGTTATTGGGGTGCAGTGTTGCTCTTTGACTCTGGAGTAAATTCAGGACTCTGTTTCGGCTCTGTGCTATCCCAGAGAATTGTGCTGTCTCCCCTGGAACTGTTTCCTCTCAGACAGTCACCTCTTCTCGCAGTTGCAGGTCTATTCTCAGTGTCCCTCTCCACTCCTCTCACCGCTATCTGCTTTGACCAAGTGATAACAGGCTGCCTGGCAGGGGGTCCAGGAAATCAGGATTATTAAAGCAATAACCTAAGACAAAACAAAACATTAACTTGGGGACTTCTCCTCTGGGTAGCTAAGTTAACATGAGCTTTGCTTATCACTTTTCCCACTGTGCAGAGGTTTGCTTCCGCAACTTCAACTCTCCAGAAGTCTGTCTATATTAAGTGGTTTGTGTCTGTGTCCCCAGGAGTGTATCACACTGATTGGCTGGTGTTTTCAGTGGGTCAAGTAGATCACACATGTTATCTCCCTTCATTAAGATCCAAGAGGAGGCTATTGATACAATCCCTGACTGCTTAGGTTTATTTAGAGGTGCCCAGAACCACTGTTGAATATCAATATTTCTTTCAATATCACTGGGCTTTGATTCCATTATCATTATTTGTAGTAGACACTCTTGAGTGATTTGCTGTCTGGACAAAGATTTTTCTTGCAGAGAGCCCTCCTTCATCCTTTATTTTTATAAAGCTCTATGCACAGAGAGCCCTGTCTGTTTTCTCAGTCTTCTGTGGCTGTCCACACTGTTAAATGCCATGCTTCTCAGAGGACTGAGGGACCTGGGAGCTCTGCAACAGAGGGAGAAAGGGCTGGTTTTAAGCAGTGTTTCCTCTAGTGTCCCGGACATGAGCTGGAAACCTCTTGGTCAACAGCTCATGATCTGCAGGGGCATTCTGGTTCCTTCTTGGTTATTTTTTTTTTTCAAAAACAACAAATGTGATCAGCAAAAAAAAGCTTGGGAAAACTTTTAAATTTTTTGAAGTATTGTTAAATTGTGTATTTTCGTGCCTTGGTATGGGACCACACCCACATGTGCTTAGACCTCTTCTTGGTGTCTTGATCATCAAGGAGGGCACTGAGTATTGTTATTGGGGTGCAGTGTTGCTCTTTGACTCTGGAGTAAATTCAGGACTCTGTTTCGGCTCTGTGCTATCCCAGAGAATTGTGCTGTCTCCCCTGGAACTGTTTCCTCTCAGACAGTCACCTCTTCTCGCAGTTGCAGGTCTATTCTCAGTGTCCCTCTCCACTCCTCTCACCGCTATCTGCTTTGACCAAGTGATAACAGGCTGCCTGGCAGGGGGTCCAGGAAATCAGGATTATTAAAGCAATAACCTAAGACAAAACAAAACATTAACTTGGGGACTTCTCCTCTGGGTAGCTAAGTTAACATGAGCTTTGCTTATCACTTTTCCCACTGTGCAGAGGTTTGCTTCCGGCAACTTCAACTCTCCAGAAGTCTGTCTATATTAAGTGGTTTGTGTCTGTGTCCCCAGGAGTGTATCACACTGATTGGCTGGTGTTTTCAGTGGGTCAAGTAGATCACACATGTTATCTCCCTTCATTAAGATCCAAGAGGAGGCTATTGATACAATCCCTGACTGCTTAGGTTTATTTAGAGGTGCCCAGAACCACTGTTGAATATCAATATTTCTTTCAATATCACTGGGCTTTGATTCCATTATCATTATTTGTAGTAGACACTCTTGAGTGATTTGCTGTCTGGACAAAGATTTTTCTTGCAGAGAGCCCTCCTTCATCCTTTATTTTTATAAAGCTCTATGCACAGAGAGCCCTGTCTGTTTTCTCAGTCTTCTGTGGCTGTCCACACTGTTAAATGCCATGCTTCTCAGAGGACTGAGGGACCTGGGAGCTCTGCAACAGAGGGAGAAAGGGCTGGTTTTAAGCAGTGTTTCCTCTGGTCACTGTTGTCTCCAGGATTGTTCCATGAGCTGCAGACACAGCCTTGCTTGTGGAGTATCAAGCAGCTCCATGATCTGCAGGGGCATTCTGGTTCCTTCCTCTAGTCCCCACATCATTCTCCCTCAGACGCACAGCTCCTGTCACGTTACCTCTGCCATAGAGAGCCTTTTTTCCCTGCAGATTCTGACAGAGCTGGAGCACAGCGGCATTGGAAGGATCAAGGAGCAGAGTGCCCGCATGCTGGGCCACCTGGTCTCCAACGCCCCACGGCTCATCCGCCCCTACATGGAGCCTATTCTGAAGGTAATCCACAGCAGACAGAGATGGGTCCTGTCTCTTCAGGGCCTCTTGGGACAAAGGGAGTGTTTTGCTCACTGGTACGCTGAACAAAGTAGATCACTTCTTTGGTCCCACGCTTGGGGCCAAGGGTCACATCAAGCACCTACAATTCAAGAATACCGAGAATCTCACAACTGCAGGAAAGGACTCTCCTCCCGATGTGATGCTTCAAGCACATGATCACATGTGCTTGGAGAGGAGAAGCTAGCAGCATAAAGTAGCTCCCCCAAGTGAAGAAATGAGGGAACTCTAAAATCTAAGGCAGGGAAACTTCCCTCGTGGTCTGCTGGTTAAGACTCTGCTCCCAGTGCAGGAGGCACGGGTTCAGTCCCTGGTCAGGGAACTAGGATCCCGCATGCCACTGGACACAGACAAAAACAGGAAAGAAAGGGAATCTGAGGCCACCTTCAGATCTGAATGTGCTAGAGTCGTGTGAAGTCCTTCAAAACCTATGTGAGTCTAGGCACTTGGTTTCACAGATACAGTTTCGAGAACACACGAGAAATGTTTCTACATCATGGTACTTCCCAACTCTCTCCTCTGCCACACTTGGGATTGGGAACCTTGCACAGAAAAAGGCTTTGATTCCATTATCATTATTTGTAGTAGACACTCTTGAGTGATTTGCTGTTTTTCTCGGGTCTTTTTTTTTGTTGGGCCCTGTCCCACCCCCCCTGTTAAATGCCATGCTTCTCAGAGGACTGAGGGACCTGGGAGCTATGCAACAGAGGGAGAAAGGGCTGGTTTTAAGCAGTGTTTCCTCTGGTCACTGTTGTCTCCAGGATTGTTCCATGAGCTGCAGACACAGCCTTGCTTGTGGAGTATCAAGCAGCTCCATGATCTGCAGGGGCATTCTGGTTCCTTCCTCTAGTCCCCACATCATTCTCCCTCAGACGCACAGCTCCTGTCACGTTACCTCTGCCATAGAGAGCCTTTTTTCCCTGCAGATTCTGACAGAGCTGGAGCACAGCGGCATTGGAAGGATCAAGGAGCAGAGTGCCCGCATGCTGGGCCACCTGGTCTCCAACGCCCCACGGCTCATCCGCCCCTACATGGAGCCTATTCTGAAGGTAATCCACAGCAGACAGAGATGGGTCCTGTCTCTTCAGGGCCTCTTGGGACAAAGGGAGTGTTTTGCTCACTGGTACGCTGAACAAAGTAGATCACTTCTTTGGTCCCACGCTTGGGGCCAAGGGTCACATCAAGCACCTACAATTCAAGAATACCGAGAATCTCACAACTGCAGGAAAGGACTCTCCTCCCGATGTGATGCTTCAAGCACATGATCACATGTGCTTGGAGAGGAGAAGCTAGCAGCATAAAGTAGCTCCCCCAAGTGAAGAAATGAGGGAACTCTAAAATCTAAGGCAGGGAAACTTCCCTCGTGGTCTGCTGGTTAAGACTCTGCTCCCAGTGCAGGAGGCACGGGTTCAGTCCCTGGTCAGGGAACTAGGATCCCGCATGCCACTGGACACAGACAAAAACAGGAAAGAAAGGGAATCTGAGGCCACCTTCAGATCTGAATGTGCTAGAGTCGTGTGAAGTCCTTCAAAACCTATGTGAGTCTAGGCACTTGGTTTCACAGATACAGTTTCGAGAACACACGAGAAATGTTTCTACATCATGGTACTTCCCAACTCTCTCCTCTGCCACACCTGTGTGCAGTTTGGAGAAAGCCTTGAGAATCCACATTCCAGAGGAATCCTGCATTCATAAAGCCTGAGTAGTAATTTATCTGTGACCGAGATGGTCTGTAGGGTGAATTTTGCTTATGTGAAAGAAAGTTTTCTAGTAGACTCTAATCAGCATTCATTTTCTCATGCCTTCTTTCCATAGGCTTTAATTTTGAAACTGAAAGATCCAGACCCTGATCCAAACCCTGGTGTGATCAATAATGTCTTGGCTACAATAGGAGAGTTGGCTCAGGTGAGGGGACAACTTTTTTTCCATAGGATGGGAAGAATGTGATTTCACCTCTGTTCAGAACATTTCTTAATGCCACAATTTGGAATGCTCTCTACCAACCCCTTTCTCATTTTGTAGGTTAGTGGCCTCGAAATGAGGAAGTGGGTTGATGAACTTTTCATCATCATCATGGACATGCTCCAGGACTCCTCTCTCTTGGCCAAAAGGCAGGTGAGGAGCTCTGCTTCCTCTTGGAGTAGGACAGGCTCACGAGGCCAGAGACCTCTGTCACCTTAGTGTCCCCAGACTGTGGCTAGAGTGTAATAGGTACTCAGAAGCGCCTGTTGACTGAGTAAAAAGAAGACTTGGAATCAGAATGAGCTGTCCCCCTGACCCAGAGTCACTGTCAGCATCAGAGCCGACAGTGCTGTTTCCTCAGGACAGAAAAATATTACAGATCATCCATCAGAGCCTCGGCCCCTAAAAGGCAAAAGAATGCCTTGGCCTCTGGCTGTGGAGGCCAGTGGCGCTCCAGCCCACCGTCCCAGCCCTGGTTTCGCTGGGGTTACTGAGGTCATTACGTGACTAGACTGACAGTAAGACCAACCTCTTCTTTCAATCATCCAGGGTGGGAAGGGCTGTAGACTTCTTTGAGAAAAGCCACACTGCTCCTTAGCTTTGGTCTGGTGACAGTTGTGTTGGTCTGTAGCCTTGGTGTTATGCCCTAGCTCTTAGGATTTCCATTTACAGTTAGTGTCTTCACTGGAAATTCTTTTAATAGCCTTTAACTCTTTGTTATAACCACTTAACATTTCTCTCCTACTGACTTTGCACGTCATGTGGTCTTTGGCTTGTCCAGGTGGCACTGTGGACCCTGGGACAGTTGGTGGCCAGCACGGGTTACGTGGTGGAGCCCTACAGGAAGTACCCCACGCTGCTGGAGGTGCTGCTGAGCTTCCTGAAGACGGAGCAGAACCAGGGCACCCGGCGAGAGGTAGGAAGCTTGCCAGACATGGTCTTGCCAGACTTTGCGGGGAGAGTGGAGAGGAGGGGAGACTCTGATGGCATTAATATACTTGATGGTGTTGATGAGACTTCCTGTCCCGCTCCATTTTGTCCCCGTGGCTGGTCGTGGGCTATGAGTCCCCATCAGGGAACAACAGAGGAGAGTCCATGGTGCTGCTTTGTTGTTGTCAGCTGCTCTGATAAGTGTTTTATGTTCCCTGCCCCTCTCCCACACAGGCTATCCGTGTGTTGGGGCTCTTGGGGGCACTGGACCCCTACAAGCACAAAGTGAACATCGGCATGATCGACCAGTCCCGGGACGCTTCTGCCGTCAGCCTGTCAGAATCCAAGTCGAGTCAGGATTCCTGTAAGTTGAGGGGGACTGTGTGGAGCTTAACAGGTGCTTGTTTCCCAAAGCCCTCACTGGCTGTGTGCTGGCTCACTAGGAAGTTATCCCACTCTGGCTCACTTTGTGACTTTGGAACGAAACGTCGGTAGCTTCCTCTTGAGTCACAGGAGGGGCGCTGCTTCCCAATGTGTCTGGAGTCTCCCTGTTTGTCCAGGTTCTTTCTTAAGGGTCCGCAGGCTGTGTCTGTGCTGACTTTGATGTCGAATAGAGAGAGGTGAATTATCACCCCATCGCCTTTGTTCATCTGTCATTCTTTGTTAGTGGCTTTTGGATGTTTTCTGTTCCCATGGCACCCAAGGAGGAAGAGCATAGAGTCAGCAATCCAAATTCAGGGCTCTCTTCTCCATCAAGCGGTCTAGCCCTGGAGTTCTTTGCCTTTGAGCCTGGCTAGGGCGTGGGGGTGCAGGCGAGTTTTCTAGGCTTAACCCACCGTCCATCAGGCAGGCGTATCTGAAAGTGGTGAAGTTCAGCAGTGGCTTCCACATCTAGTCCAGGAAAGTAAAAAATAAAAATAAAATAATTTGTTTTTGAACTCTGTGGATGGGCTCGTGCTGCTTCCAGTTTGCTGTTCTGTACATTAGAGAAGCGAGCCTGCGACGGCGTCCTGTGTGAACCACGGCCGTCGCCGGGCCAAGGCCGAGCTGCGTCCTCTGGGCCGTCCCCGTCCTCTTGGGTGCTGCGCTGCTTAGCGCTCTTACTGAGCTGTTAAATCCTCCCCTCCGCCACCCCCAGTCCTGCAGATCGGTGTTTTTCAGGTCAGGTAGCATTTGCTGCTAACTTGTCTGAATTCCCCAGGGGAACGAAGCAGCTGCTGAACAGATGTTTGCCTAATTTAATCCCCTTTCCTTTCATTTGGGGGAGTAATTATTTTTATTGATGGTTTCAGCTACAAAGTTGTGAACTGGAATGGTAAGAAGGTAAATTAAACGTAGCAATTTAAAGCAAACACATCATGTACTGTTTGGGGCTTTTGTAGTGTAGATAACAGACAAGCCAAAAACTATGTGTCCTTCACAGTGAGAGCCTGTTCATTGGTTCCGAATATGCCCGGTATTCCCGGTGGCGTTAGACTGTGGCAGGGAGAGAGATGGGAATGCCACTGAGTGTCTGGCGGGTTTTGTTTGTTGTTAACCGTGCCCTGTGGGCAGCCCGAGTCTTGTGTAGCTCGTGACCTCACCGTTGTCTGACCCTAGCTGACTACAGCACCAGCGAGATGCTGGTCAACATGGGGAACCTGCCTCTGGACGAGTTCTACCCGGCCGTGTCCATGGTGGCCCTGATGCGCATCTTCCGAGACCAGTCCCTCTCCCACCACCACACCATGGTCGTCCAGGCCATCACCTTCATCTTCAAGTCCCTGGGGCTCAAGTGCGTGCAGTTCCTGCCCCAGGTCATGCCCACATTCCTGAACGTCATTCGGGTCTGTGATGGGGCCATCCGGGAAGTAAGTGCCTACACCCTCCACCCTCGCTCCCTCCCTGCCCTGTGTCCGTGGAGGGTCCATCTGCACCTTGGCTTCCTAGCAATGCACTCTGCTGGCCGTGACTCCCCCGAGCTTCTAACACCTAGTGGACTGGTTTCATCAGCTCTGCCCGGCTTCCTGGTTATCATTCAGAATGACTAAAAGATGAGCTGCCAGTGGGGAGGGACAGCCTTGTTACACTCAGTAGTCTAAAGTTCAGTCAGGTAATCTGATGGAATATTCCTCGGTGGATTTCTGAGTGCTTCTTCATGACTAGATTTAAGTCAGACACTTTATGAGAATACTACAGAGGTGCAATTATAATGCTTCTTATTGGTTCTCATAACATCCTATTGTTGGCCCTAATTTTTGAGCACGTGGTGAGGTTGGAATCTGTCAGATCTCTCCGTGTAAAGTTTCCTTTCCCTTGGTCGTCAGTCGTGTGGGGGCTGGTACTTTGAAGCTGTGTGACGGTCCTGTTCCATAGCTGCCTTTCACCCAGTGATTTCAGCCTCCATCAAGGATCCTTGCTGGAATCAGTACCGTGCTGGCTGTAAAGTTATGACTTTTTGCTTCTGTCATTCCTTCTACTTCTAATAGCTGGCATTGTTCTGTGAAGAAGAATTCTCCCCTTTCCCTTGCTCTTTCTCTCTCTCGCCCTCTTTTCTTTCTCTAAACCACAGAGCACGCACGGTAGTTCTGTGATCCCCCATACCTGGACCACTACCAACAGCAAACCTGCTGAACGCAGTTCAGGGTGGCTTTGCAGTTCCTGCTGTTCCTAGAATATGCTCCACAAGAGTGTGCAGTCAGAGTTCTGCGATACTGGAATTATTTTTCCTTCTGTGACTGTATATTTAGTTTGATGTCCATTTAGAGAAGATAGTATCTTTTCTGGAAAATATATTTCCTAACTTTGCTCCTGGAGCGTTACAAGGGCAGTTTGTTTATTTATTTTTAATTTTGACCTCTTCTATTGACCCTTCATTTATTTATTTTCATCCATGTTATTTCTTTGGCCTGTTTGGGCCTCCCATCACAGTGGCCTCTCTGGCTGCAGAGCACTGGCTCTGGGCTTGTGCGCTCCAGAGCGCTGGCTCCTAATTGGACACACTGGTCCAGCAGCTCTGTGGCACATGGGATTGTCCCTTGCCAGGGGTCGAACCAGTGCCCCTTGCACTGCAAGGCAGACCCTTTGCTCATTGGATCACTGGGGAAGCCCAGGGCAGTTTATTTTAATGTAATTCAATCTCATTGATTTCTTGCTAATTCTAATAATTTACCTGTACATTTTTTCAGGTTTTCACTCTAGGTAATCATATAGTCTGCAGAAAATAAAAAACAATTTGGGCTTGTTTGTTTTAGTCTGTGAAGCAGTTGTTACTTTTCCTGTGTTCCTAAGACCTTTACTGCACTGTTGATTAGACTCTCAAAAGAGGAAACCTTTAATCTTGTTCCTGATTTTAATGGGACTGCTGTTCAGATTTCATCAGTAAACATAATGTTTGCTGTAGGTTTTTGATAGGTAGCTTTTTAAAGGCTATAAATGTTCTTTTATGATATTATTTGCTAAAGATTTCTAACATGAATAGGTATTAGATTTAGCAAATGCCTTTTTTTAAAATCTCTTGTGATAATCATTTGGTTTTTCTATTTTAATATGTTTATATGTTGCATTACACTGATACATGTTTTAATGCAGAAATATCCTTGATATCATGTGTCAGAATCATCTTGGTTATGATATTTTTTAAAACATTGATTTTCCATGTAATATTTAATTTAGAATTTTTACTTCTGTGTTCATGAGTGGAATTGACCTGTAATTTTTTTTTACCACAGTTTCAAAGATCTGTTTAGCTTTTCTGTTTCTTCTTAAGACAATTTGAATCACAGTTTTTTAAGAAAGTATTTGTTTTATCGAAATAATAAAATCTTTTGGTATGAGCTTGTTCACTATTCTTTTATATTTTAATTTTTGGTAGAGGTTTACTATAGGACTGTTATTAAAGAACTGACTTTTCTGCCTTTGTTTCTCTTCTTTTTAAAAAAAAAATCTGTGTATTATTTTTTGGCTTCACTGGATCTCAGTTGGAGCAGAGGAATCTATATTTGCCGTGTGCACTCTTAATTGTGGCATATAGGGTCTCGGTCCCTGACCAGGGTCGAACCAGTGCCCCTTGCACTGCAAGGCAGACCCTTTGCTCATTGGATCACTGGGGAAGCCCAGGGCAGTTTATTTTAATGTAATTCAATCTCATTGATTTCTTGCTAATTCTAATAATTTACCTGTACATTTTTTCAGGTTTTCACTCTAGGTAATCATATAGTCTGCAGAAAATAAAAAACAATTTGGGCTTGTTTGTTTTAGTCTGTGAAGCAGTTGTTACTTTTCCTGTGTTCCTAAGACCTTTACTGCACTGTTGATTAGACTCTCAAAAGAGGAAACCTTTAATCTTGTTCCTGATTTTAATGGGACTGCTGTTCAGATTTCATCAGTAAACATAATGTTTGCTGTAGGTTTTTGATAGGTAGCTTTTTAAAGGCTATAAATGTTCTTTTATGATATTATTTGCTAAAGATTTCTAACATGAATAGGTATTAGATTTAGCAAATGCCTTTTTTTAAAATCTCTTGTGATAATCATTTGGTTTTTCTATTTTAATATGTTTATATGTTGCATTACACTGATACATGTTTTAATGCAGAAATATCCTTGATATCATGTGTCAGAATCATCTTGGTTATGATATTTTTTAAAACATTGATTTTCCATGTAATATTTAATTTAGAATTTTTACTTCTGTGTTCATGAGTGGAATTGACCTGTAATTTTTTTTTACCACAGTTTCAAAGATCTGTTTAGCTTTTCTGTTTCTTCTTAAGACAATTTGAATCACAGTTTTTTAAGAAAGTATTTGTTTTATCGAAATAATAAAATCTTTTGGTATGAGCTTGTTCACTATTCTTTTATATTTTAATTTTTGGTAGAGGTTTACTATAGGACTGTTATTAAAGAACTGACTTTTCTGCCTTTGTTTCTCTTCTTTTTAAAAAAAAATCTGTGTATTATTTTTTGGCTTCACTGGATCTCAGTTGGAGCAGAGGAATCTATATTTGCCGTGTGCACTCTTAATTGTGGCATATAGGGTCTCGGTCCCTGACCAGGGGTCAATGCCCAGCCCCTGCATGGGCAGTCTTAGCCATCAGATCATCAGCAAGGCCCCATGTCTCTCTTCTCCTTACTGTCTTTGTTTGTTTTATTAATCTCCTCTTTATTATTACTGTCCTCCTATTTTCTTATTTTTGATTTAAAAGAGTTATTAGTTGAATATTAGCTCATTGATAGTTGATCTTTCTCCTTGTCTAAATGTAATCTGTTAAGGCTATAAATTTAACTCCAAGTATAGGTGCTACATTCCAAAAATTTTAAAAGAAACTTTACTGAGGTGAAATTTACATGCCGTAAGATTTACCCTTCTTACGTGTACAATCTAATGATTTTTAGTATATTTACAAAATTCTCGAACCTTAGGCAGAAACCTGCCCATTTGCAGTCATTTTCCATTCTTATCCTAACCCTAGGCAACCACTTACCTACTTTCTGTCTCTGTAGGTTTGCCTTTTCTAGACATTTCATAGAATTAGAACATACACAGTTTTTTGTGTCTGGCTTCTTTCACTTTTAAGATTCATCTGTGTTGTAATATGGCAGTAGTTCATTCTTTTTTTATTGCTGAATAATAATGTATTTTCATTACTGTTCAGAAATAAGTATTTTCTAATCTTTGTTATGACTTCTTTCATCATTGAGTTATTTAGAAGTGGATATTTTAATATACGAGCGTAGGATTTTAAATTTCTTTCTTGGATATTGGTTTCTAACTCAATTCCCTTGGGTTTATGATTCTTTGATGTGTGCTGCAGCTGCCTTAATTGTCTAATGCTTGATTGTTTTCAGTAAATATTTCCTCTGCGCTTGGAAATAGCATAGAGTTACTAATGTTATGCACAAGTTTTACATATGTTATTAGATTTGAACTTGTGTTCAAATCTTTTATATTTTAATTTTTGGTAGAGGTTTACTATAGGACTGTTATTAAAGAACTGACTTTTCTGCCTTTGTTTCTCTTCTTTTTAAAAAAAAAATCTGTGTATTATTTTTTGGCTTCACTGGATCTCAGTTGGAGCAGAGGAATCTATATTTGCCGTGTGCACTCTTAATTGTGGCATATAGGGTCTCGGTCCCTGACCAGGGGTCAATGCCCAGCCCCTGCATGGGCAGTCTTAGCCATCAGATCATCAGCAAGGCCCCATGTCTCTCTTCTCCTTACTGTCTTTGTTTGTTTTATTAATCTCCTCTTTATTATTACTGTCCTCCTATTTTCTTATTTTTGATTTAAAAGAGTTATTAGTTGAATATTAGCTCATTGATAGTTGATCTTTCTCCTTGTCTAAATGTAATCTGTTAAGGCTATAAATTTAACTCCAAGTATAGGTGCTACATTCCAAAAATTTTAAAAGAAACTTTACTGAGGTGAAATTTACATGCCGTAAGATTTACCCTTCTTACGTGTACAATCTAATGATTTTTAGTATATTTACAAAATTCTCGAACCTTAGGCAGAAACCTGCCCATTTGCAGTCATTTTCCATTCTTATCCTAACCCTAGGCAACCACTTACCTACTTTCTGTCTCTGTAGGTTTGCCTTTTCTAGACATTTCATAGAATTAGAACATACACAGTTTTTTGTGTCTGGCTTCTTTCACTTTTAAGATTCATCTGTGTTGTAATATGGCAGTAGTTCATTCTTTTTTTATTGCTGAATAATAATGTATTTTCATTACTGTTCAGAAATAAGTATTTTCTAATCTTTGTTATGACTTCTTTCATCATTGAGTTATTTAGAAGTGGATATTTTAATATACGAGCGTAGGATTTTAAATTTCTTTCTTGGATATTGGTTTCTAACTCAATTCCCTTGGGTTTATGATTCTTTGATGTGTGCTGCAGCTGCCTTAATTGTCTAATGCTTGATTGTTTTCAGTAAATATTTCCTCTGCGCTTGGAAATAGCATAGATTTACTAATGTTATGCACAAGTTTTACATATGTTATTAGATTTGAACTTGTGTTCAAATCTTTTATATCGTTATTAGTATTTGTTTGGTTAATCTATCAAGTACTGAGAGAAATGAGATAATTCTCTTTTACAATGATAGATTTATTAACTTCTCACAGTGTAGTTAATTCTGCTTATATATTTTGAGGATTATATTATCAGGTGTGTACACATTTTAAATCCTCATATCTTCCTTGTAAGCTGAATCTTTTTATCATTTTACAATGACCCTTTTTATCTTTAATACTACCTTGAAATTTATTTGGCCTAATGTTAATTCAGCTCTACCGTCTTTCTTTGGAGATGTCTGTCTTTTCTTACCCTTTTGCTTTTGACTGTCTTGGACTTTTTGCTTCAGGTTGGTGTTTTGTAGCATATATAATAATACAACACGATTATCTTTTTCATCTAATTTGATTATCTTTGTCTTTCAGTCAGTACATTCAGTCCAATTACATTCATTGTGATTGCTGATAAATTTAGGTTGATTTCCACCATCCTAGGTAGTGCTTTTGTTTTTGTCCTACTTTGTGTATTTTCTTTCTTTTCTTTTTGGGGCTTGATTGAACTTTGATTTTCATATGTTTTGCCCTCCATTTTGTCATGGAATGTTTTAACCATAAACTAAAAGTAGACAACACATTAAATTCTCATGCTCGGACTTCCCTGGTGGTCCAGCAGGTAGAGAGTCTGCATTGCAGTTCAGAGGGCCCCAGTTCGATCCCTTGCCTGGGAAAATCCCACATGCCACGGAGCAGCTGGACCCATGTGTCCAATTAGGAGCCAGCGCTCTGGAGCACGTGCACCCAGAGCTGGTGCTCTGCAGCCAGAAAGGCCACTGCAATGGGAGGCCCGCACAGGCCAAAGAATAAAAAGATGGGTGAAAATAAATATAAATAAAAGAGATACGATGGGGGGAAAAAAGAACTTTAAAAAAAAATTGTCATGCTCATCAGTAGTTGTATTTTATCAATTTGATTTCATCTTATTACTCCCTTCCCCCAAACACACACACACACACACACACACACAGTTTTTTTTTTCACACACTTACTTTTAAAGCAGATTACAGATAAAATAGTATTTTACTATTCAATTCTCCCCCCACCATATAGCCACAGTTACAACACCTACAAAATTAATGAAAACTCTTTAATACCATCTAATGCCTATCCTTCTTCTTGTTCATCTTAAAATTTTCTTTTTTCATTTGGCTTATTCAAATCAGAACCCAGATAACGTGGCACTTGGTTGATATGTCTCATTGTCTTTCTGCATCTTCTTCCTTTCCCCTCACTTTTAGTCTTTTCATGTCATGTATTTTTAGAAGAAACCAGGTCATTTGTCCTATAGAATTTTCCATTCTTGATTTGACCACTTGTATTGTCATGATGTCTTTTAATTTTTCTTGTAAACCGGTTAGATTCAGAGGTTTGATTATATTCAGCTTCTATTCTTCTGGCAAGAAATACTTCATAGGTGGTACCATATACTTCCTATTTCTGCTTCAGTAGTCTTAGTCTTTTTTGTGATTGTGATAAATTTAGGTTGATTTCCACCATCCTAGGTAGTGCTTTTGTTTTTGTCCTACTTTGTGTATTTTCTTTCTTTTCTTTTTGGGGCTTGATTGAACTTTGATTTTCATATGTTTTGCCCTCCATTTTGTCATGGAATGTTTTAACCATAAACTAAAAGTAGACAACACATTAAATTCTCATGCTCGGACTTCCCTGGTGGTCCAGCAGGTAGAGAGTCTGCATTGCAGTTCAGAGGGCCCCAGTTCGATCCCTTGCCTGGGAAAATCCCACATGCCACGGAGCAGCTGGACCCATGTGTCCAATTAGGAGCCAGCGCTCTGGAGCACGTGCACCCAGAGCTGGTGCTCTGCAGCCAGAAAGGCCACTGCAATGGGAGGCCCGCACAGGCCAAAGAATAAAAAGATGGGTGAAAATAAATATAAATAAAAGAGATACGATGGGGGGAAAAAAGAACTTTAAAAAAAAATTGTCATGCTCATCAGTAGTTGTATTTTATCAATTTGATTTCATCTTATTACTCCCTTCCCCCAAACACACACACACACACACACACACACAGTTTTTTTTTTCACACACTTACTTTTAAAGCAGATTACAGATAAAATAGTATTTTACTATTCAATTCTCCCCCCACCATATAGCCACAGTTACAACACCTACAAAATTAATGAAAACTCTTTAATACCATCTAATGCCTATCCTTCTTCTTGTTCATCTTAAAATTTTCTTTTTTCATTTGGCTTATTCAAATCAGAACCCAGATAACGTGGCACTTGGTTGATATGTCTCATTGTCTTTCTGCATCTTCTTCCTTTCCCCTCACTTTTAGTCTTTTCATGTCATGTATTTTTAGAAGAAACCAGGTCATTTGTCCTATAGAATTTTCCATTCTTGATTTGACCACTTGTATTGTCATGATGTCTTTTAATTTTTCTTGTAAACCGGTTAGATTCAGAGGTTTGATTATATTCAGCTTCTATTCTTCTGGCAAGAAATACTTCATAGGTGGTACCATATACTTCCTATTTCCGCATTTAGTAAACAGACATTTTCCAGCTTACGTCTTACTTGTTATATATGACATTAGCGTTGTTGCAGAATCAAAACTATAATATATTGATATATTCAGCAAAGACTAGCTTCTCTCCCTGTTCTCATACCTTCTTCCTTCCTCTGTCATTCACTGTTGCTGCTATAACAAATCACTACCAGCATGAAACAACACAAGTCGCTTGTCTCACAGCTCTTTAGGTCCTGAGTCAGGCATCTATCATGCTAAACTGCAGTCAGCACCCTTAAGCTGCGTTCCTTCCTGGAGGCTCTAGGGGGAACCCCTTTCCTTGCTGTGTCTGGCTTCTAGAGACTGCCTGCATCCTTTGGCGTCCTTCCTCCTCCTTCAAAGTTAGCAACTTTGTGTCTCTTTGTCTCTTCTTTTGCCCTCAAATCTTTCCGAATATAACCAGGGAAGGTTCTCTGTCTTCAAGAACTCCTGTAATTAGATTGGGCCCACCCTGATCATGTCTGCATCTCGGGGGCCTGACCCCTAATCATATCTTCCAAAGTCCCCTCTTATCATATAATTTACTCCAAGGTCTAAGGATTAGGGCTTGGGTGTCTTCAGGGTACTGTAATTCTGCCTGCCACATTTACCCCTAGGGTAACCAGCTTTATCAGTTTTTAAACTTTATTTTTTCACTGTTTATTATTGAAACTATGAGAAAATGTTTGTCCAGTACTTCCTTTCCTCAGAGGAGAACATGATATAAACCTTACAAAGCTTGCTTTTTTCCACTTTCACCAGCATGTCCTAGAGTTCACGCCATAACAGTGTATTGAGAAATGTCTTCATTCCTTTACAGCCACGTGATGCTTCATTGTGTGAATATACCACAGTTATTTGACCAGTCCTTACTGGTGATTGTGTTTTTTCCAGTCTTTGATATTTAAAATAATCCTGCAATGAAAAACTTTGTTATATACATCATTTTCACCTGTTACTTCTTATATGGATACTTAAATGGCTTCACTTTTTACGTTTAGATCTTTGAGTTCTTTGGTATATGTCCCAATGTACAGTAAGAAAAATGGATCCAATATTATCTTTTTCATCAGTAAAATTTGGCTTGCATATCTTATTTAGCAAAGTCTAAAATTAAAAAGTATCTCTGTCCTTTCACGGAACATTATACAGAACTTAGAATGACTGCTAAAAGTACCTCCCCTCTTTCTTATAGTAATTATGTAGTGTCACTTTTTTTAATACCAAATTAAACATTACTGTATTATTTTATGCAGGCTGTGTTTCTTTATATTTATCCATATTTGCCACCTCATGTCTGTCTCCCACCTCAGAGCTTCCTCCTAGGCTCATTTTCATTCTCTCTAAAGCAGATTCCTTTTGTGAGCATCCATTGAAGTAAATGCTCTGTTTTTGTTTATCTGAAAAAAAAATCTTTATTTCACCAACCTCTTTTAAATATTCAGCTGAGACTACGATTCTGGGTTCAGCTTCAGCTGTAGATGTTATCCCACTGTTTTCTGACTTCTTTTGTTGCTGCTGAGAAATTATGATTCCTTTGTATTTAATCTCCCTGTTCTCATGGCTGTTTCAGATCTTGTCATTGTATTTGTTGTGCTGAGGTTTCACGATTATAAATCTAGATACACATTTCTCTTTCTTACCTTGTTGGGTATTTGTGACCTCTCTGAATATAAGGATTCCACCCTCCTATTTTTCCTTTCAGAATTTGATTCGACATGTAGAGTTGCTCACTCAAGATGCTTAGTTTCTTAGCATCTTGTTCATCTGTGTCTCTCAGAGATGCATTCTGAATGTGTCTTCATGTCCATTTTCTGTTCACTAATTCTTCAACTGTGTCTCTGACCTCCCATTGAGTTTTTAGTTCTAGTATATTTTATAGTTTCTAAAGTTATCCTGGGTTCTTTCAAATACATCTAGTATTTTTGATATTATTTTGTTCCAGACTCATTTTTAAAATTCTCATTTTTATTCCTTTAAGCATTTTAAGCAGGTCTGTTTTATATTTTCTGTCTACCAATTCCAGAATCTATAAGATTTCCAATGAGTCTGACGCTGTTGTTTGTTGTTCTGGCGAGGCATGCTTGCAGCAAGCCTGCGGGTCTGCCCTCACGTGCTTTACAGCCGGGGTCGTGTGTCATCGTCAGCGGGCTCCCCTGGTGTGGCGGGGCTGGAGCATCTGCTCTCAGCTCGCACCGCTGCTCCCACATGGTCCAGGAGAACTTAAGTTCTTGGCTTAGAGTTTCTCAGGCCACCCAGGTAATGAACCCCCTAAACTCATCATATGAGAGTGGCCTGAAATTACAAATTCTTGAGAAGACTTTTCCTTCTACCTCAACCTCACATCAAGACTGACAGATTATTTGTCTCCTTTTGCCAGTGGACAGATTGGGGAGTTAGAGGCTTTCACCATTTTTCTTAATATGCAGTTTTTTGAAGGTGTGGCTTTATGTGAAAGATTTCAGTTCTGATGATCTAATAATGATGTTTGTTATCTTTCATGCATTACTTATAGCCTTTTCATAGCAAGGGGACTTGGGAGGACATCTAGAAGTTTAAGTGTTAGTCACTCAATTGTATTCAACTCTTTGCAACCACTTGGACTATAGCCCGCCAGGCACATCTGTCCATGGAGTTCTCTAGGCAAGAACACTAGAGTGGATTCCCACTCCTTTCTGCAGGGGATCTTGGAGAAACAAGGGATTGAACCCAGGTCTCCTGCGTTGCAGGTGAACTCTTTACCATCTGAGCCACCGGGAAAGTATTTCCAGGAAGAAAACTATGCATTCTTTTAAAATATGAATGTTCAGGAGGAAAAAGAGAAAAAAGCTTGTGGAAGGATCTAAGGGAGCAGTGAGGTGGCTGCCCAGGCTCCCTGCCCGGGGCTGAGGCACCGCCTGTGTGTCCCCTCAGTCAGCCAGTGGAGAGGCTGCTGCTGGGAGCCTCATGGGAGATGACAGCAGGATCAGGAGGCCTCTGTCTCGAGGTTCCCCCTGACTTCCCTGCCATCCCCAGTGCCTGCTTTCCCTCCAGCTTAGATTTCCTACCTCCTTTCATGTTCTGCATCACACAGATTTGCCTCAAGAACCATTGTATTTTAGAGTCTCTTGTCCCTTGATCTCTGTAATTTCCTGTAGAGATCATTACAGAAAAACTGTCAGCAGAGGTCCTGTGAGGGCGTGCCCAGGAGATGGGGAGGAATGGCTTTCCTGAGTTGAGCCTGTGTGCCACGTGGGACTGGGTTCTTACCCCTTGTCAGTCCATCAGTGTCCCTGTCATTAGAGAATTAGTCCACACTCTCTGAGCCCAGTCCTGTACTGAAGAGGCCTGTCAGTCCCGCCTCTTGGGTAATGAGTTCTGTAAGCCCATTACTCACTACTAAACACTTCTTATTTTTCCCCAACTTACCCAGGCTTTAAAACATGAATAAAGGTGGAACTGTGTGTGTATGAAATCATCCTTGTTAGTGGAGAGCAGCCAAGGCAGAGAGCTATGAAAACTGGGGGCTTGTGTTTATAGACTGTGATTTGCTCTTGGTATTGACATGGAGCATGCTATCTGAGGATCAAAATAAAAACTACACCTTGGAGACCTCTTGAACCTAGAAAGGGCTGGGATTTCTCTTATCCAAGCTGGGCTTCTTCATAACTTTATTTCGTGTGTGGCTTCTTTGGACAGTTGCAAAATACCAGCCTACATAGTATCTTCTTATCCCATCCCTCCCTCAGTTTGCTTGCTGTTTTTATTCACAGTTTATTAGAGACACAATTAACTAATTCATTAAAACCTAATTAATTAATTACTATAAATGAATCACAATCGTAATAGTTAGCTATATTTATTTTAGAAAGTAAGTCGTAGTGAATTAAGGCTGAATAAACAAAGGATACATTTACAGTTAATTAAAATTTTTATGTCCATTTTTAAGTTTTTAGTGACTCCAGAAATCCTTCACTGGTAGATGACGTTCGCTGGGCATTTAACAGTATTTGTGTGCTTATTCTAGTGTTCTCCAGCTATCAGCGTGTTTCACTCTTAGAATAGGCCTGTGAGACAGGAACCATTATCTCCCATTTGCCCACTTTAGAGGCTGAGTGCAGAGAGAGTAAATGAGGGTCTCAAAGCTCGTAGGTGACAGACATGGCTCAGAATGGCCAATCTGGCCCCTAAGCACCTGTCCAGCAGGAGCCAGCTCACCTGGCAAGGAGAGTCACGGCAGTTGTTTCAGCTCCCACCAGCGTTACCACTGATGGTTTTTTCCTTTTTAATTTTTTTTTTTTGTTTTCCCCACCATTCCTCTTTTATTTATATTTATTTTCATCGATCTTTTCTTTCCTATTCTTTGCCATGTGTGGGCCTCCCACTGCCGTGGCCTCTCTTACTGCAGAGCACTGGCTCTGGGGCATGCGTTCCACAGCGCTGGCTTGCAATTGGACACACCGGTCTAGCCGCTCCGTGGCACGTGGGATCTTCCCGGGCCCAGGGTCGAACTGATGCCGCTTGCACCACAAGGCAAACTCTCTACCCACTGGACCACCAGGGATGCCTACCACCAACGGTTTTAAATCTCTTTCTTTGAAACTTCTTCTCAGCAGATAGGGTGGTACAGAAGCCGATTCCATGGTTCTTTATTCATTTTCACGGGCCTGAGTAAGCCTAGAGTTCTGCGTCCTGTGCGATGCCAGCTTGCTGACCTCTTTTCTGCTTCAGTTTCTGTTCCAGCAGCTGGGAATGTTGGTGTCCTTCGTGAAGAGCCACATCCGACCTTACATGGACGAAATAGTTACGCTCATGAGGGTGAGTGGAAGTTAATGCTTCAGGCTGCCCCGCAGGGTGTGGGTCCAGGAGCATCCAGCAGCAGGTTTGGATGACGTGCACGTGTTTTTCACGGGTTGTCATAGAGCTGTTAGTCTGAGTGTGAAAAGTGGAGTAAGGTATCCCACCGGCTCATGAAGGGGTGGAAGGGCCTTTGTTGCAGGCTCCCAGGTACAGGAGTTCAAGGTGTGAGGTCTGAGGAGAAATTCCGAAGCCATTGTTCTTCCAGAAACAGAATCGAGTGGCTTGCCCCACACACAGCAGAGCAGTTTCCCTTTAGTGTCACGGCAGTGCTTCACGGTTCCCACAACAGCCCTGTGCCGTGCTGCCGTAAAAGCACGGCCTTAGGAGAGCGCTGGGGATTGGGCTTCCCTGGACCTTTGAATGCAGTGCCTCCTGTCAGGCTCTGAGCGGGGCGATGCTCTCCTCTGCTGCCTTCAGCAGCCCGACTGCCGCCTTCTGCCTGCATGGTGTCTGAGAGGAGGCTCGTGCCCCAGATTTGAGAATGTGCTTTAAGCAGGTGCACGGGACACCCCCTTGACAGCAGTATCATTTTTCTGTTTTAAAGGGGGAGGCTGCTTCCTACCGTTCTTTATCACTTCAGTGTTTCCACTGGGGAGGTTGCTTTGGAGAGACGGCTGTGTCCTTGAGGAACTGGAAGACAGTGCTTCCAGTGGTCTGTGTTCTTCTGCACCAGACCCTGTAGGGGGCTTGAAGGAAGCAACAGAACTCAAGTCAGAGTGGCTGGCTTCAAACATGGAACTTTACGCAGAGCGTGTCTCAGAACCAGACAGCTCCTGTCTGTATGAATAAGCGCTGCTCTGTTCCCTGACTCCTGCCACGGGAAGTTAGGCAGAAGGCTGAAGAGCCTGATGGACGGCATTGGAGGAGTAAGGGAGGGGGAAGGGAGGAAGCAGTGTGCTCAGGGGTTGAAGCTGAAGTCATCTGCGACTTGTTCGCTGAGAAAGACTTATGACCACAGCGTAGGGGCTTGAGGCAGGGAACCTGACACCTGCTGAATTCAGCTTTCACTCCCTTCAAGATGCAGAAGGTGCAGGGAGACTCTTCCTCTGGCTCTCGATCCAGGACACTTTCCTGAGCTCCCCTCAGCCCAGGGAGAGCTCGGGCTTTGTGAACAGGGATCTAGCCAATACCCCTGAGGAAGCTGCCTGGCTTCTTTGAGGTAGAGAAACCCCTTGTGAGGAGCCCATCATCCTCCAGTGGAGAGGACGGGTTTCATCCCTGAGTCGGGAAGATCCCCTGGAGAAGGAAATGGCAACCCACTCTGGTATTCTATTTTTTTTTTTTTTGTACAGAGTTTTGTTGTTTACTGCCACACATGACTCCAGTATTCTTGCCTGGGAAATCCCATGACCACAGGAGCCTAGTGGGCTACAGTTCATGGGGTCTCAAAAGAGACAGACATGACTTAGCGACTAAACAATAACCCGGCGTGCTAATATGCATGTGTTGCCATCATTACGTCCCCTACTCTTAGGTTTTAAAGAAGGCCGTAGGCAACTGTCTTCTGAGTTGATCTGAAGTGAGAGCTGTTCCTGGAGTAGGAGGCTGGCCCAATTTGCTTTGTAGTGCAAAGGCAGGATCTAGAGCCAGTTGGCCAGGTTTTTATTTTGTAACTTATGTGGGTGGTATATAATGGAATGAATGTAGAAAAATTCTCCTTTGGTGGTACTTTCTAAGCCTGAGAATGGTTTGAGACAGGTGTCAGATGCTATTGAGTGAAGTCTACGTCCAGAAAGAGCAGGAAATAGTGTTGACACTGGAGTTGCCTTTCGGCAGAGCCCAGGCAGTACCCAAGGCAGAACCACCCGGGACAGCTAGCGAGCTCCCCGAGCAATGCA
Source organism: Tragulus kanchil (assembly GCA_022376925.1). Taxonomy (NCBI): domain Eukaryota; kingdom Metazoa; phylum Chordata; class Mammalia; order Artiodactyla; family Tragulidae; genus Tragulus; species Tragulus kanchil. Next base: position 156,608,525 of record JAIOJX010000032.1, read on the forward strand.
CACCTGGTCATCCGTTCACCCTGTAAGCGGGTTTGGGTGGCTGGAATATGCCAGGCACTCTGCTGGACTCGGGGAGACAGAGATGGATCGGGGGTTTCGTGCCCGTAACTAGCCTATAGTTGAGTAGAGGGGGGTTGGCAAAGAAAACTTAAGTACTGCAGGTGCTAGAAAGAGGAGAGCATAGGGACCCACCGTGGATGATGGAAGGAGGCGGGAAAGCCTTCTTAGGAGAAATGAGGCTTGAGCTGGATCTGGAAAGACGGGTGAGGCTCAGCTAAACAAGAGGTAGGCTCGAAGGGTCTGAGGATCTGCTGCTGCTTCGCTCTCTCAGTTCCTTGGTTCCTGTTTCAGCCAAAGGGCCCTGATGTTGCTCCTCTCTCTTCCCTCTGCCTAGGAATTTTGGGTCATGAATACCTCCATCCAGAGCACCATCATTCTCCTCATTGAGCAGATTGTGGTCGCTCTCGGGGGTGAGTTTAAGCTCTACCTGCCCCAGCTGATTCCGCACATGCTTCGTGTCTTCATGCACGACAACAGCTCAGGCCGTATCGTCTCCATCAAGGTGAGTGTCCCAGGCATCCCCCAGAGATTTCCAGTCTGTCAGAGTCCCTGGTTAGATCTAAGAGACGAGACCCTGTTCCGAGTGACAGGGTGGTGCTTGGCCTGCAGACTGAGTCTAGAAAGTACTCTAGTACCTGAAGCCTGCAGTGTGCAGTTTATACAGTGTTTCTGATCCGTTCTTGATTATCCTTATGTGTTGTCTCCGTTAATGGATTATTCTTGGTAAATGTTTTATGGCAGAGCAGCTTTCTCTGTTACCCAGCCACTGATTCCCTACAGTTGAAATAAGCTCAGAGAAAGCAGAATAACATATAAGTGAAATAATATGAGGGGGAAGGTGCTACCAAGAGAATGTAATTCCAAGCCACTTTATAAAGGCTGTTCAGAGTCCCTGCGAAAACCTGGAGTTCTCTGTACACCGCTCCGCCTTGTGGACGTAGACATTGGGTACCTGACGGTACTTGTTCATCACCACGCCCTTGCTCCTTTCTGCAGTTGCTGGCTGCAATCCAGCTGTTTGGTGCCAACCTGGACGACTATCTGCATCTACTGCTGCCCCCTATTGTGAAGTTGTTTGATGCTCCTGAAGCCCGCTGCCGTCTCGAAAGTGAGCAACTGCCCTTTAGGACTAACAGTCCCAAACCCAACTTTAAGTTAACCATTTTTTTTTACGTTACAAGAAAACTAGCCTATAGTAACTGCAGGTGCTAGAAAGAGGAGAGCATAGGGACCCACCGTGGATGATGGAAGGAGGCGGGAAAGCCTTCTTAGGAGAAATGAGGCTTGAGCTGGATCTGGAAAGACGGGTGAGGCTCAGCTAAACAAGAGGTAGGCTCGAAGGGTCTGAGGATCTGCTGCTGCTTCGCTCTCTCAGTTCCTTGGTTCCTGTTTCAGCCAAAGGGCCCTGATGTTGCTCCTCTCTCTTCCCTCTGCCTAGGAATTTTGGGTCATGAATACCTCCATCCAGAGCACCATCATTCTCCTCATTGAGCAGATTGTGGTCGCTCTCGGGGGTGAGTTTAAGCTCTACCTGCCCCAGCTGATTCCGCACATGCTTCGTGTCTTCATGCACGACAACAGCTCAGGCCGTATCGTCTCCATCAAGGTGAGTGTCCCAGGCATCCCCTAGAGAGATTTCCAGTCTGTCAGAGTCCCTGGTTAGATCTAAGAGACGAGACCCTGTTCCGAGTGACAGGGTGGTGCTTGGCCTGCAGACTGAGTCTAGAAAGTACTCTAGTACCTGAAGCCTGCAGTGTGCAGTTTATACAGTGTTTCTGATCCGTTCTTGATTATCCTTATGTGTTGTCTCCGTTAATGGATTATTCTTGGTAAATGTTTTATGGCAGAGCAGCTTTCTCTGTTACCCAGCCACTGATTCCCTACAGTTGAAATAAGCTCAGAGAAAGCAGAATAACATATAAGTGAAATAATATGAGGGGGAAGGTGCTACCAAGAGAATGTAATTCCAAGCCACTTTATAAAGGCTGTTCAGAGTCCCTGCGAAAACCTGGAGTTCTCTGTACACCGCTCCGCCTTGTGGACGTAGACATTGGGTACCTGACGGTACTTGTTCATCACCACGCCCTTGCTCCTTTCTGCAGTTGCTGGCTGCAATCCAGCTGTTTGGTGCCAACCTGGACGACTATCTGCATCTACTGCTGCCCCCTATTGTGAAGTTGTTTGATGCTCCTGAAGCCCCGCTGCCGTCTCGAAAGTGAGCAACTGCCCTTTAGGACTAACAGTCACCAAACTAGTTAACCATTAACGTGTCTTGTTGAAACTGTCCTAAGTCTCGGGGTCACCTTTCTGTTTTTGTTTTTTGGGTTTTTTTTGGTCATTTCAGCTCCCATTAGGTTAGTCCAGAAATATCCCTGTCGTGTGGAGATCTTAACTGTCCCCATCCCCCTGCAGTGTGTGTTGCATCTGTGCACCCAAAATACCGTCAGAAGCCATCCCTTCCCACTGGGTGCTGATTGTTAAGGTAGCCCTCAGCTGCTTCCCTTGCTCCGGGCTGTGTCGGCAGTCACGGTATGTCAGCGGTTGTTGTAGGGCAGCGCTAGAGACCGTGGACCGCCTGACGGAGTCTCTGGATTTCACTGACTATGCCTCTCGGATCATTCACCCGATTGTGCGCACGCTGGACCAGAGCCCAGAACTCCGTTCCACAGCCATGGACACGTTGTCGTCCCTCGTCTTTCAGCTGGGGAAGAAGGTGAGGCAGGCGTCCTCGGCACCTGTGCTCTGCCTGCGCAGACCCCTCCGCTTGTCAGTCTGTAGGCCTCAGCCATGGGCAGAGTGAAGAACCCTTTGTGCCTTTTCCCTTCATCCAGCAAGTGTGCACCTCTGTGGGCTGAGTGCTGTACTGGGGACAGTGTAGTGAACAGATGATGTTCTTGTTCCCATGGAGCTCATGTTCCACTGAAGCAAAGCTCCAAGACATCATTTATCTCGTGAAGGTAATGGGTGGGAGTGGGGAGAGATGCTGTTTTTAGGCAGATGAGGAAAACCCTTCTGATAAGGTGACATTTCAGCAGAGACCTAAGGAAAGGAAAGGCCCAAGCCCAGGGAGCTGCTGCAGACAGGACGAAGAGCAAAGGCACAGGTTTCAGGTGGCCGGGGATGAAGGGAGAGGGCCGCAGGCGAGCAGTGACCTCAGGAGGGAGCAGGGGAAGGTGCTTGGAAAGGTGGTAGAGCACCTTGTGAAGGCTGGGCTGGGGTGGGTCTGGAGTTGAGGTGCTGCGGCCAGCGGTTCCTCTGACAGGCAGCATCAGCATCTGCACAGCTGGGTGCCCGTTAGAACTGCAGATTCTCGACCTCCCTGGCCCAGACCTGCCGCACCCGGAGCTCAGACTGTGGAGTCCAGCAGTCTCTGGCTTCATAGGCCTTCAAGGTGATACTGATGCCCACTAAAATGTACACGTCTCTGTTGTAGGCCATTATAAGTACTTTGACTTTTACTCCAAGCAAGACTAGAAGTCTTTGGAGATTTTGAGCATAGGCATACTGTGATCTGACCTCACACTTTTAAATGCTGGCTCTCAGTGCTGTGTGGAAAATAGACTGAGCCAAGAGCAGAAGCAGAGAGACCATTACAGTAAAAGGCAGTTGCAGTGACGGTGACCCAGATGGCACCGTCATCACAGTGGGCACGAGGATCAGAGCCCAGGGGCCCAAAAGTGATTCTGCAACAACGACAGAGCTAGTCCCAAACCCCAAAGTAATAGCTGTAATGAGACAGTGCTAATAATCTTTTCTCGCTTTCCCGCCTTCCAAAGTAACAGTTTCTGGTCTGCTTCCTCTCCTGTTGCAGTACCAGATATTCATTCCAATGGTGAACAAAGTGCTGGTGCGCCACCGGATCAACCATCAGCGCTACGACGTCCTTATCTGCAGGATTGTCAAGGTGAGCCACGCTGCGTTTCCGCTCCCAGGCACCCCGTTGTCTTTCTTAACTGGTCCTCTTAGCGGTGGGCGTGTATCTGGCTTTCCAGCTCTGACCTGGGGACTGGCAGACTTCTGTAAAGATAGTAAATGTTTTCAGCTTTGTAGGCTCAGTGGTCTGTTGAAACTAAGCTCTGCCATGGCCACCTGGAAGCAGCCATAGGCATCCATTAACAAATGACCGGGTTGCATTCCAGTGAAACCGTGTTTGTGGACACCCAACTAGGATTCTCTAAATTTCTCTAATTTTCACATGTTGCAGAATATCAATCTTCTTTCAATTATTTTTTTTAATCATTAAAAGAAAAAAGCATAAAAAAAGCCTAGACCTTCAGGCCCTATAAAAACAGCAGCAGTTCCTGGCTGCTTCATTGGGTTTAGTGTCACAGTTGTCTCAGACTGGCCAGTTGCGTGCGTAGACAACTGAATCAGTACCTGTCAGAGACCAGGACTGACCACCACAGCCTGGTCTCAGGGGCATACGGCCCACTCATGATTCATTCTGTCTGTTACATGGAATCATACCTAAATCCCGGCTCTTCCGGAAGGTGAGACCCTCCCGAGGTTTAAAGGTGTTTTCTGAACTCGAGCTTTAAGATTTGATTTACTCCAAGCAAGACTAGAAGTCTTTGGAGATTTTGAGCATAGGCATAGATCTGACCTCACACTTTTAAATGCTGGCTCTCAGTGCTGTGTGGAAAATAGACTGAGCCAAGAGCAGAAGCAGAGAGACCATTACAGTAAAAGGCAGTTGCAGTGACGGTGACCCAGATGGCACCGTCATCACAGTGGGCACGAGGATCAGAGCCCAGGGGCCCAAAAGTGATTCTGCAACAACGACAGAGCTAGTCCCAAACCCCAAAGTAATAGCTGTAATGAGACAGTGCTAATAATCTTTTCTCGCTTTCCCGCCTTCCAAAGTAACAGTTTCTGGTCTGCTTCCTCTCCTGTTGCAGTACCAGATATTCATTCCAATGGTGAACAAAGTGCTGGTGCGCCACCGGATCAACCATCAGCGCTACGACGTCCTTATCTGCAGGATTGTCAAGGTGAGCCACGCTGCGTTTCCGCTCCCAGGCACCCCGTTGTCTTTCTTAACTGGTCCTCTTAGCGGTGGGCGTGTATCTGGCTTTCCAGCTCTGACCTGGGGACTGGCAGACTTCTGTAAAGATAGTAAATGTTTTCAGCTTTGTAGGCTCAGTGGTCTGTTGAAACTAAGCTCTGCCATGGCCACCTGGAAGCAGCCATAGGCATCCATTAACAAATGACCGGGTTGCATTCCAGTGAAACCGTGTTTGTGGACACCCAACTAGGATTCTCTAAATTTCTCTAATTTTCACATGTTGCAGAATATCAATCTTCTTTCAATTATTTTTTTTAATCATTAAAAGAAAAAAGCATAAAAAAAGCCTAGACCTTCAGGCCCTATAAAAACAGCAGCAGTTCCTGGCTGCTTCATTGGGTTTAGTGTCACAGTTGTCTCAGACTGGCCAGTTGCGTGCGTAGACAACTGAATCAGTACCTGTCAGAGACCAGGACTGACCACCACAGCCTGGTCTCAGGGGCATACGGCCCACTCATGATTCATTCTGTCTGTTACATGGAATCATACCTAAATCCCGGCTCTTCCGGAAGGTGAGACCCTCCCGAGGTTTAAAGGTGTTTTCTGAACTGGAGTCGCTCAGGAGTCGCGGGTGTTCTGTGAACTGGTTGCAGGGATACACGCTTGCTGACGAGGAGGAGGACCCTCTGATTTACCAGCATCGGATGCTGAGGAGCGGCCAGGGGGATGCCTTGGCCAGTGGACCAGTGGAGACGGGGCCCATGAAGAAACTGCACGTCAGCACCATCAACCTCCAGAAGGCAGGTCCATTGTGTGCTGGGGCGCGTGAATAGGAGAGCCCTGCTCTTCTTTCTTGTTCACAACTTTTAGCTCTTGCAGTCTTCTGTTTAAAACAACTGAAAACCAAGCATTTTTCTGAAAATCTAGATACCATGGACTTAGGTCATTTTGTCTTTCTCCAAGTATCTGAATTATACATGTTTTTAATAGAAGGAAAGCAAAGAAGGTGTTATTTTGTGTTCCCTTGGAGTTTTGACAGTGGAACTTTTTTTTTTTTTTTGGAACTTTTTTTTTAACACTACCTTTTTGGCTGTGCTCGTCTTTGTTGCTGCAGGGGCTACTCTCTAGTTGAAGTGCACAGGCTTCTTATTGCAGTGGCTTTTCTTGTTGTGGAGCATAGGCTCTAGGGCCCACAAGCTTCAGTAGTTGGGGATCTTGGACTCTAGAGCGCAGGCTCAATAGTTGCAGCACACGGGCTTAGTTGCTCCATGGCATGTGGGATCTTCTCAGATCAGGGATTGAACCCGTGTCTCCTGCATTGGTCCACTGAGCCACCAGGGAAGCCCAGCGGAACTTGTTGCAAATAGCATTCTCATTTTTTACATGAATAGAACACAACCCGTGAGCCTTACCCACGTACTGGCGATCTTGTTGTTAAAATGTTTGTTCTGATGCATGCCCAAGCTCAGGCCTTGGTAGTCTCTGTTTACAGCAAGCTCCTCAGCAGCGCTGATGCTGGTGATCCACATACCACCCTGGGTAGCAAGGGATTTTAGATTCTCTGTGCTAACAAAAGCCTGGGACACAATCAGCTTCTCATCATGTATACCACTACTGATCTACTTAAAAAACAGGACAGTTTCAAAGCATCTCTAATAGATCTGAACAGAACATTCATGTCCTTCACTGCTTGTGAGTAAATAGACCAGGTTGCATATTTTTGCATTTTGCATGGGTCTTCAGTGTTTCTGGTGACTGTGAGCAGCTCCCAGTTAGGATTTCAGCCTGGTAGTTTTCTTTCCTTTATTAGCAATTGACCCGAGACAGCCGCACTTCCTTCGCAGCAGCAGATAGAGGTGAAGAACTGGGCAGGGCTGGTCCCAGCTGATTTGGTCTCTTCTTGTGACCAGGCCCATAAAGATCTGTGCACTCCTGTGTGCAGGTGCCTGTGCTCACACACAGCTTTGGAACACTGGCCTTTCCTCCCGATGTCAGCCTTTACCCACACAGACAGCCGCAAAGTGACCACCACTGAGAACCATGTGATGATCTCAGACGGGAGTGGTGAAGTGCCCCTGGGTCAGGGGCGACGCTGCTCTCCTGTGTGAGTTTTGTAACCACGAGTCCAAGTCCTCAGGAGGAGAAGGGTCACCAATGCCTGGCATTCCCAGGTGGCTGCTGAGGCCACCATGCTGCCACCTTACGTTTGAGGGAGGGATTGGACCAGGAGGCCAGAGGCATGTTCCGCCCAGAAGATGTCAGCCTACCTTGGTGCAGAGGGTCCCTTCCAGCCGGGCAGCCGTCCCCCTGCTTTAGGACTCTGTTCTCTGTACTTTAGGAAATTCCCCAGTGGTCTAGTTTGCTTCCAGGAAGTTTTGCTTTTTACCCAGGATTTGGAAAAACTAAACATAACCTTTGCCAAAGAGGAAAAAAAAGGCTTCTTAGTCTGTCTCACCTGAGAGAACAGATCAAATTCAAAAACCCTTAGCAAAGTTCTCCATGGCTAACATTCAGATTCATTTCATCTAAAAGTAAATTGTGCTTCTACATATTCATGTGATGATAATTAGGGACTGGTGTATTTGTCAGTTTTAACCAGCTTTCCAAATAATCATTTGCCGCTTCGGTCACCTTTCTGTTGGCTATGCTAATAGAGGATTTACATAGTACAGAAAACAGAAAAGCCGTTTATCTTTACCTCTAGGATGCGTCCAAATTCTCAACTGCTTTCCTGTCTTACGACAATTGATTTGCGCTTACCTTCTAAGCAAATAAGGTGGCATTCCCTCAGCGTGCACCAGCGTGACCAGAGGAGGCGGTTGGCAGTGGGTGGGAGACCAGAGGAAACTGACTGGAGTCTCAGCAGTTACTGTAAAACCCAAAGAACCGAGAGTTGATCATGTTTTAGATCACGAAGCAGTGGGAAAAAGGCCCTTGTGAGGCACATGTCCCATTTGACAGACTGTGCAGTTGTTCACAGAGACAGAATTTTTTGGAAGTGCTATTTGCTACTATTTATCAAATAGTACCAGTGTTAATGATAGCAATAACCGCCATCTCCTTTTGTTGAGCACGTCCCATGTGTCAGGCCTAGTTGTGAGCACTTTTTATGTGTATTGACTCATTTAACCTTCACGGTAACCCTGTGAGTTCAGTCCTGCCATTACCATCCCTCTGTTACGATGTGGCACTGAACGTCGAGGCACTGAACGGTTAAGAACTTTGCCCAGAGTCAAGCAGTAGACAGTGGGGCCAGAAGATGACCCAGGCGTGATTCCAGAGACCAGCCTCTTTACCACTGTGCTACCTTGCCTTTGCCCCACCCAGACTCAGCCCCGCATCCTTAGAGGGCCACAGACGTTAGTAGTGCTTCCTGGTGTGTGACTGACTTTTAAATACCTTGGGGTACAGTGCTGCTCTGAAGAGACTCGCTGTGTCGGGAGGAGTTCAGCCATCTGGATGGGAAAGGACTTGATGTTCCCATTTCATTCATCAGAGGAAGGTCGAAAAGTCCTGTTATCTAGTGTCACTCTTCTTTCTAGTTCAGGGATTCTCGTTGTGTCAATGAGAAGCCACATAAGTTTTTACTTTGTCTCTTGTAGCATCTGTACTTCAGTCTTTGGCATCCAGTATGTAATATCCCTCATTGGTAAACGCATCAAAAGCTACAGCATACCTTCATTTTATCCCAGGAGGTAATGGGTTGAATCATTGATGGCCAGGTGGTGTAGCACGTGGGGGTCTCTTTCATGCCCTGGGTGATGTCACTTAAGACCTGCACTAACTTATCTGATGTCCCTAGTTTAGGGACAATCGACCTATCTGTTTTGCCAGAAAAGTCTCTTAAGAATATATGTTAAAAGTTAGAGATCTAGTATTTAGGGCTAGGGCAATTCAGAGAAGTCATTTTGATAATAAGAGCAACTGGGACCCTCAGCGTGCACCAGCGTGACCAGAGGAGGCGGTTGGCAGTGGGTGGGAGACCAGAGGAAACTGACTGGAGTCTCAGCAGTTACTGTAAAACCCAAAGAACCGAGAGTTGATCATGTTTTAGATCACGAAGCAGTGGGAAAAAGGCCCTTGTGAGGCACATGTCCCATTTGACAGACTGTGCAGTTGTTCACAGAGACAGAATTTTTTGGAAGTGCTATTTGCTACTATTTATCAAATAGTACCAGTGTTAATGATAGCAATAACCGCCATCTCCTTTTGTTGAGCACGTCCCATGTGTCAGGCCTAGTTGTGAGCACTTTTTATGTGTATTGACTCATTTAACCTTCACGGTAACCCTGTGAGTTCAGTCCTGCCATTACCATCCCTCTGTTACGATGTGGCACTGAACGCCGAGGCACTGAACGGTTAAGAACTTTGCCCAGAGTCAAGCAGTAGACAGTGGGGCCAGAAGATGACCCAGGCGTGATTCCAGAGACCAGCCTCTTTACCACTGTGCTACCTTGCCTTTGCCCCACCCAGACTCAGCCCCGCATCCTTAGAGGGCCACAGACGTTAGTAGTGCTTCCTGGTGTGTGACTGACTTTTAAATACCTTGGGGTACAGTGCTGCTCTGAAGAGACTCGCTGTGTCGGGAGGAGTTCAGCCATCTGGATGGGAAAGGACTTGATGTTCCCATTTCATTCATCAGAGGAAGGTCGAAAAGTCCTGTTATCTAGTGTCACTCTTCTTTCTAGTTCAGGGATTCTCGTTGTGTCAATGAGAAGCCACATAAGTTTTTACTTTGTCTCTTGTAGCATCTGTACTTCAGTCTTTGGCATCCAGTATGTAATATCCCTCATTGGTAAACGCATCAAAAGCTACAGCATACCTTCATTTTATCCCAGGGAGGTAATGGGTTGAATCATTGATGGCCAGGTGGTGTAGCACGTGGGGGTCTCTTTCATGCCCTGGGTGATGTCACTTAAGACCTGCACTAACTTATCTGATGTCCCTAGTTTAGGGACAATCGACCTATCTGTTTTGCCAGAAAAGTCTCTTAAGAATATATGTTAAAAGTTAGAGATCTAGTATTTAGGGCTAGGGCAATTCAGAGAGAAGTCATTTTGATAATAAGAGCAACAATGTTTTGCTCATGGTTCCAGCTAGGTCCCTTAGATGCATTATTCCTGCTTGAGGAGGACTTCGGCCTCAGATGCTGTGTACGAGTAGTTTGTCCGAAGTTGCTACGGCAGCGGAGTGGCAGCCAGGGTTCCCGCCAGGTGTTTCTAACCTCAGAGTAGCAGGCACTCACACGGGGAACACTGACTTGCTGAGCCTGTGCCGAGTCCATTACCCATATGAACTGGTTAATCCTTAAAACACCCTCCGAGGTGGGGACTCCTATCCACACTTTACAGATGAGGAAATGGAGGTACGGAGAAGTTAAATAACTTGCCCAAGATCAGGCTCCCAGTATGTTACATAACTGGGACCTGACCTCAAGCCGCTCTGCTTCACAGTGTGGCTGCTGCTCGCTACCCCCTACTGCCCGGCTCCAGGGCCCACGTCTTGCCCCCCAGGAGAGCTCAAAGTCTGGGGGGAAATTGAAGGAGGTAAACTACAAAGTAGAAGTTCAACCTGTTCATCTCCCTTTCTCTCACTCTACTGAAGTGCTGTGTGCTCTGGGCTCACGTGATTGTCACACTGTTGATGATGGTGCAGATCTGACCGTTTCTCCTCCCGCTGTGCGACTGCTGCCAGAGGAGCCAGTGTCCCTGTGCAGGAAGCCATCCTGAGCATGGTGGTCCCCGTCTGCTCTGGGGCTGTAGAATTCTCTGCTTTGCAGACAGAGTCCAGCACAAATGAGTTGTAAAACAGACTTTCTGTATATTGTGTTATATTCCAGAGGTTGCTGCTTTTGCTTTATGACTTTAATTAAATATTACTCTTTTGTATTTGTACTCGGGGAATTTTGTCTTGAGAGGTATAATGTTATAAACCCAGGAGGTAATGGGTTGAATCATTGATGGCCAGGTGGTGTAGCACGTGGGGGTCTCTTTCATGCCCTGGGTGATGTCACTTAAGACCTGCACTAACTTATCTGATGTCCCTAGTTTAGGGACAATCGACCTATCTGTTTTGCCAGAAAAGTCTCTTAAGAATATATGTTAAAAGTTAGAGATCTAGTATTTAGGGCTAGGGCAATTCAGAGAGAAGTCATTTTGATAATAAGAGCAACAATGTTTTGCTCATGGTTCCAGCTAGGTCCCTTAGATGCATTATTCCTGCTTGAGGAGGACTTCGGCCTCAGATGCTGTGTACGAGTAGTTTGTCCGAAGTTGCTACGGCAGCGGAGTGGCAGCCAGGGTTCCCGCCAGGTGTTTCTAACCTCAGAGTAGCAGGCACTCACACGGGGAACACTGACTTGCTGAGCCTGTGCCGAGTCCATTACCCATATGAACTGGTTAATCCTTAAAACACCCTCCGAGGTGGGGACTCCTATCCACACTTTACAGATGAGGAAATGGAGGTACGGAGAAGTTAAATAACTTGCCCAAGATCAGGCTCCCAGTATGTTACATAACTGGGACCTGACCTCAACCCGCTCTGCTTCACAGTGTGGCTGCTGCTGCACCCCTACTGCCCGGCTCCAGGGCCCACGTCTTGCCCCCCAGGAGAGCTCAAAGTCTGGGGGGAAATTGAAGGAGGTAAACTACAAAGTAGAAGTTCAACCTGTTCATCTCCCTTTCTCTCACTCTACTGAAGTGCTGTGTGCTCTGGGCTCACGTGATTGTCACACTGTTGATGATGGTGCAGATCTGACCGTTTCTCCTCCCGCTGTGCGACTGCTGCCAGAGGAGCCAGTGTCCCTGTGCAGGAAGCCATCCTGAGCATGGTGGTCCCCGTCTGCTCTGGGGCTGTAGAATTCTCTGCTTTGCAGACAGAGTCCAGCACAAATGAGTTGTAAAACAGACTTTCTGTATATTGTGTTATATTCCAGAGGTTGCTGCTTTTGCTTTATGACTTTAATTAAATATTACTCTTTTGTATTTGTACTCGGGGAATTTTGTCTTGAGAGGTATAATTTTATAAACCCAAGAAGTGGAATAATCATTCACTAGGCGAGGGCTGCTTATAGTTGGCCCTCACAGCTGATGGTTTTCCTTTGTCTCCTGTGGCGTGATAGGCCTGGGGAGCAGCCAGAAGGGTCTCCAAAGATGACTGGCTGGAGTGGCTGCGACGGCTGAGCCTGGAGCTGCTGAAGGACTCCTCGTCGCCCTCCCTGCGCTCCTGCTGGGCCCTGGCACAGGCCTACAACCCGATGGCCAGGTGCGGTGCGTCCGGCTCCCGCCCTGGCTTCACACTGGGGTCAGGAGGATCAGCCTGTGGAAAGAGTTGGTTTTTATTAGAAGTAACAGTAAAAGGCTATTTTTAATTTTGTTAACCTCAGAGGGAAAAGATAAAAAGGCAGATTGAACAAGCTTTTGCATGGATGGGAAAACATCCATCTTAACCTTGCCAGTAGACTTTTCATTAGTAGATTTAGGCCCAGAATTTTAACTGTAAAGTCATTTATAACTCTGAATAACTCTGAAAACAGCTATGTAACAGTTTAATATAACTTGTTTCCAATAATAGCGATGTTCCAGTTACATGTTGCTGCATTACAAGTACCGCAAGTCTTAGTGGTCTAAAAAAAAGCAATCTAAAATTATTCATTCTGCTCACAAATCTGCAGTTCGGGCAGGAGTTGCGGGAACAGCTTGTCTCTGCCCTACCCAGGGTCAGCAGGGGTTAATGTCTAGAGACTAGGAGGTCCACTTCCATGGTGGCCCATTGACGCATCTGCCAAATTGGGGCTGACAGTCAGCTGAAGGTTCGGCCCTGGCCAGAGGCCTTGGTTCCTCTCCATGTGGACTGCTCCGTGGGCTGCTTGGCTTCCTCACAAGGTACTGGCTGGGCTCAGAAGTGAGTGTCCCCAGGGGACTGGGGCAGACGTGCGTAGTGCTTGTATGACCTGTCTCGAGGTCACGTGCGTCCCTTCTGCCCCACTCTGTTGTCGAAGGCAGTCACAGAGGCCCACTCAGGCTCCCGGGAGGACACGTAGATGCCACTTTTTATTGTCTGCTTTGAAAATAGCTTTTCTTTTAAGAAGGTTGCTGCTTTTGCTTTATGACTTTAATTAAATATTACTCTTTTGTATTTGTACTCGGGGAATTTTGTCTTGAGAGGTATAATTTTATAAACCCAAGAAGTGGAATAATCATTCACTAGGCGAGGGCTGCTTATAGTTGGCCCTCACAGCTGATGGTTTTCCTTTGTCTCCTGTGGCGTGATAGGCCTGGGGAGCAGCCAGAAGGGTCTCCAAAGATGACTGGCTGGAGTGGCTGCGACGGCTGAGCCTGGAGCTGCTGAAGGACTCCTCGTCGCCCTCCCTGCGCTCCTGCTGGGCCCTGGCACAGGCCTACAACCCGATGGCCAGGTGCGGTGCGTCCGGCTCCCGCCCTGGCTTCACACTGGGGTCAGGAGGATCAGCCTGTGGAAAGAGTTGGTTTTTATTAGAAGTAACAGTAAAAGGCTATTTTTAATTTTGTTAACCTCAGAGGGAAAAGATAAAAAGGCAGATTGAACAAGCTTTTGCATGGATGGGAAAACATCCATCTTAACCTTGCCAGTAGACTTTTCATTAGTAGATTTAGGCCCAGAATTTTAACTGTAAAGTCATTTATAACTCTGAATAACTCTGAAAACAGCTATGTAACAGTTTAATATAACTTGTTTCCAATAATAGCGATGTTCCAGTTACATGTTGCTGCATTACAAGTACCGCAAGTCTTAGTGGTCTAAAAAAAAGCAATCTAAAATTATTCATTCTGCTCACAAATCTGCAGTTCGGGCAGGAGTTGCGGGAACAGCTTGTCTCTGCCCTACCCAGGGTCAGCAGGGGTTAATGTCTAGAGACTAGGAGGTCCACTTCCATGGTGGCCCATTGACGCATCTGCCAAATTGGGGCTGACAGTCAGCTGAAGGTTCGGCCCTGGCCAGAGGCCTTGGTTCCTCTCCATGTGGACTGCTCCGTGGGCTGCTTGGCTTCCTCACAAGGTACTGGCTGGGCTCAGAAGTGAGTGTCCCCAGGGGACTGGGGCAGACGTGCGTAGTGCTTGTATGACCTGTCTCGGAGGTCACGTAGCGTCCCTTCTGCCCCACTCTGTTGTCGAAGGCAGTCACAGAGGCCCACTCAGGCTCCCGGGGAGGACACGTAGATGCCACTTTTTTATGGTGGAGTGGAACGATGCTAGAAGAGCGTGTGAAACACAAGCCAGTGCTGCAGCCAGGTTTGTAAAATAGAATTTATCTTAAAAATACTGTAAGCCTTACACAGTGAGTCTTAGTCATTGAAAATTTGGTTTATAAATAGTTTTAACACATGTAGAAGTAAGTGAATAAAATGAAGTATAATATGGTACAAATGTTTGATTTCAACTGTATTCACATAGGAAAAAAGAGTAGAAAGTAATACAACAGTGATTCTAAGAAGGAGGATTTAAAGAGAAATTTTTTTATTTTTTATTCTTTTCCTTATTGCCTTAAGTTTTTCTACAGTGAACAGTGCTTATATATAATGAAGCATGATTTCATTAACAATTCTTTTCATTAGCAAGAACCAAAAAAGCGGCGTACTCCATTGCACTTTCATCAGCACAGCTTGTTTGCTCTTTGGAGCGTGTTTAGCAGGAGTAGCGATGGTCCCTGCGATGCTACTTGGATGCTATGATTTGGTTCCTCTGATTTCTTTCAAATACTTTTTAATGCTTTAAAAACTGTTCCTGGGGGAAAAATTTGTTCCTGGATCTTCTCGGTTTCCACAGTGTGCAGATTTCACATGCTCGACTCCTGTAGCTCACCTTTTCTCTGCTCCAGGTCCCTTTCAAGCATGCTCGTCCAAAAGAGGCTTGTGATAAATACATGTGTTTGTCCCCTTAGTGCCACGTGTGTTCATTTGGGAGCCACCATGGCCTTGGATCTAAATCAGAAAGCTTTCTTCTTAGTGTACACAGGGCTTCTGTTGGTCTTCATGTTAGCCTGTGAATTTCAGATTTTGTTTTCTTTCATCAGATTCCAAAATTATATATACATCGAGCTGACTTAACCTTTTAAATATGTAAACAAAAATAGACATAGAGGCGTCAGAAGTTTAAGGCCGTATGTTATACAGGCATATCCTGTAGTTTCCAATGCCCTCTCTACACATTAACCAAAAAAAGAGAGGGGAGGATTCAAGTTCAGGTGTCAGAGGTAGCAAGCCTGTCCACCCGAGCGGTGCTGTAGTGATTTCAAATGGTTGTAGTGATCCTGGAAACGGCACCTCTGCTCCCAGCTCTTCCCAAGGCCCTAGCTGTCAAGGGTTTGGCTTAGAGAATGTTTCAAGACATAGGCATTTGGGTTCTGTTTTCTAATGATTCTGGTTTCTTAAGCTCTGTCTTCATTTTATGACCACCCATCTAAGGGTTCTGCTTTATGTTTGGAAAAGCAGTAACAGATGCTGCCTTTGCCATTTCTGATCTTAGAACTTTGAACACTGCCTGAGAAGAAACATCCCAAGAATCATTTGAAGATTATTGTTAACTGAGTCTGCTATGTCAGCTTCTGTGTTGAAAGTCCCCTCTTTTCATCCCCTCCAATGCAGAGGAGTGAGGCAAACACTGAAACTTAAAATTCAGTTCCTTAGTCACCCTTACCACTGTCCAGGTGCTTGTTGACCAGTGGCTGCCGTGGTGGGCAGGGAAAACGTAGATCATTTCCAGCAAGTTCTGTTGGACAGCCATGGCCTGTAACCATTATCAATGCCAAGAGTAGCTGGATAGGTGTGGCTTTGTGGCACCAGGCGGAGGTAGGAGGGGCATTTCCAACATTGATCTCCACTCCCGTCTGCCTTCAGGGATCTTTTCAACGCTGCCTTTGTGTCCTGCTGGTCTGAGCTGAACGAGGACCAGCAGGATGAGCTCATCAGAAGCATCGAGTTGGCCCTCACCTCCCAGGACATCGCGGAAGTCACACAAACCCTCTTAAACTTGGCTGAATTCATGGAGCACAGTGACAAGGTGAGCCTGACAGGGAGCCAGCTGGTGGGAGGGGAGATGCTCCCACACAGCCCACTCTCGCCTGTGCCCCGTCTGCCACCTGTTGCCCATGCTACGGAGTTCTGCTCTCCTCCAGGGCCCCCTGCCATTGAGGGATGACAATGGCATTGTTCTGCTGGGTGAGAGGGCCGCCAAGTGCCGAGCATACGCCAAGGCGCTGCACTACAAGGAACTGGAGTTCCAGAAAGGTCCCACCCCTGCCATCCTAGAGTCTCTCATCAGGTAGGCCTTGAACCCTTTCGAAATGCTTGCCGTCTGCGTCTCAAATGACCTGTCTTCTCCCTCTGCCTGGTGCCACTTCCCTGAAGGCCCTTCGAGACCTCTGCTCTGTGAAATCTGCTGTCGGCACGTGTAAACGAGATGTGGGCTCAGGTGCTCACTGCAGTCCTCGAGCGCCTGGGCTCCTGTTGTTTTCCAGCCTATGCTTACTGGTCCTGATGAAGTCAGCCTAAGGCAGTTCTGTGGCCAGAGCAGTGTTGGAAAGATAGATTTTGTATCTGGGTTAAACTGTGCTCTCTGCCTTGAGAATAGGAGCCGGTCTCTGTGCCTCAAAGACCAGCCATGGACAGGCTCAGGGTTTATTGACTGTTGGTGCCCACGTCTTCCTCTGTGGGGTTCTTCGAGTATACAGGGCACCGCCGCGTCTGAAACTCAGTGGTCTTTTCCTCTCATTTGCTTATGTTCTCTCATAAGGTTGTTCTGAGTCTTCCGGGTATGGAAAAAATAGGTTGTTTAATAAATTTTTTGCTGTTATGAAATTACAGGCAGACTTAAATGTTAGCTCCACAGCTCCTAGAGGACTGTTCACTTCCCCTAATGACTATCAGAGAATATTAACTCTGAGATCTAATTACCTTCATGTAAATGCTAACATGGTTGATTATTTCACTACAAATAGTTTAGGGAAACTCACCCAGCTAATAAGGACCTCCACTGTGGCTGCAACAGCCTGCTCTGCGGGGGGCCTTCCCTCATTTGAAAGGGTACTCAAGCCACCAGGTTCTCTGCCAGCTCTGCTTCTGCGTGGATGCTAAACTTTGCTCCTCGGAGCACTGTACAAACGGGCCAAAAACATAGAAGCAGAAGCATACTTTTGCCCAAATAACAAAGAATGTTGATTTCTGAAATACCACACAGGAATGGTTATAAATATGCCATCCTGTTGGGTAGGCTTCACTTTCAAGTTAGCCACTGCAGAAGTGGACACACCTTCCTTCCTTCATTCTGTCTCTGGCTTAGGTAGTACATTCTTGCTTTGTAATTAAAAGAAGACCCAGTAACTGAATATTATAACTCAACATTAATAACCAGTTGTGTTTTTTTTTTAATTTTTTTACACGTACTTTATTTATATTTATTTATTTATTTCTGGCTATTCTGGGTTTTCACTGCTGCCACAGGCTCTTCTCTAGTTGCAGGGAGTGGGATCTACTCTTTTTTTTTTTTTTTTAAAGATTTATTTATTTTTGGGCGGGGGTCGGGTTGGGGAGGGAGGGGAGCGGGCGGGCCACTTCTATTGGTCTTTCATTTCTCCGTCTTCATCCATCTTTGTTCTTTGGCTCCTGCGGGCCTCCCATCGCGGTGGTGTCTGTTGTCGCAGAGCGCCAGCTCGCTGATTGGACACATCAGTCCAGCTGCTCCACGGCACGTGGGACCTTCCCAGGCCAGGGATCGAACCAGCGCCCCTTGCACTGCAAGGCCGTGTCCTTATCCACTGGACCACCAGGGGAAGCCTGGGATCTACTCTTGAGTTGTGGTGGGCAGGCTTCTTGTTGCAGTGACTTTTCTTGTTGTGGAACTCAGGCTCTAGGGCACACAGGCTTCAGTAGTTGCGGCACATGGGCTCAATAGCTGTGACTCCGAGGCTCTAGAGCATAGGCTCCATAGTTGTGGCTCAGGGGCTTACTTGCTCTGCAACATGTGGGATCTTCCTGGATCAGGGATCAAACCTGTGTTTCCTACATTGGCAGGCGAGCTCTTTACCATTGAGCTACCAGGGAAGCCCAGTAACCAGTTTTTGGACATTAATTTCCTTGCTTACCTTTTTTCTGTTTGATACCTCTCTGAAACCTTCCTCATCCCACCTCCATTTTTTTGCCATATTTGAGACAATCATTCCAGCATTAATGTTTATGCAAGTATGAGTTCTCTGCCAGCTCTGCTCGCGTGAAAACTTGGATGAAAAAATAAGCAGAAGCATACTTTTGCCCAAATAACAAAGAATGTTGATTTCTGAAATACCACACAGGAATGGTTATAAATATGCCATCCTGTTGGGTAGGCTTCACTTTCAAGTTAGCCACTGCAGAAGTGGACACACCTTCCTTCCTTCATTCTGTCTCTGGCTTAGGTAGTACATTCTTGCTTTGTAATTAAAAGAAGACCCAGTAACTGAATATTATAACTCAACATTAATAACCAGTTGTGTTTTTTTTTTAATTTTTTTACACGTACTTTATTTATATTTATTTATTTATTTCTGGCTATTCTGGGTTTTCACTGCTGCCACAGGCTCTTCTCTAGTTGCAGGGAGTGGGATCTACTCTTTTTTTTTTTTTTTTAAAGATTTATTTATTTTTGGGCGGGGGTCGGGTTGGGGAGGGAGGGGAGCGGGCGGGCCACTTCTATTGGTCTTTCATTTCTCCGTCTTCATCCATCTTTGTTCTTTGGCTCCTGCGGGCCTCCCATCGCGGTGGTGTCTGTTGTCGCAGAGCGCCAGCTCGCTGATTGGACACATCAGTCCAGCTGCTCCACGGCACGTGGGACCTTCCCAGGCCAGGGATCGAACCAGCGCCCCTTGCACTGCAAGGCCGTGTCCTTATCCACTGGACCACCAGGGGAAGCCTGGGATCTACTCTTGAGTTGTGGTGGGCAGGCTTCTTGTTGCAGTGACTTTTCTTGTTGTGGAACTCAGGCTCTAGGGCACACAGGCTTCAGTAGTTGCGGCACATGGGCTCAATAGCTGTGACTCCGAGGCTCTAGAGCATAGGCTCCATAGTTGTGGCTCAGGGGCTTACTTGCTCTGCAACATGTGGGATCTTCCTGGATCAGGGATCAAACCTGTGTTTCCTACATTGGCAGGCGAGCTCTTTACCATTGAGCTACCAGGGAAGCCCAGTAACCAGTTTTTGGACATTAATTTCCTTGCTTACCTTTTTTCTGTTTGATACCTCTCTGAAACCTTCCTCATCCCACCTCCATTTTTTTGCCATATTTGAGACAATCATTCCAGCATTAATGTTTATGCAAGTATGTAGTCGAAGATGTAGTCAGAGGTCTGGAAAAGTGTTCAAGAAGGTCATTTAACTTCTTAAGGCCGGTATAATTGAAAATGTGGTTGAGTTGCAAAGTCGTGCCCGATTCTTTTGCAACCCCAGGGACGTCAGGCCGCCAGGCTCTCCTGTCCGTGGGATTTCCTTGGCAAGAATACTGGAGTGGGTTGCCATTCTCTTCTCCAGTAATTGAAAATACAGCCTCAGAATCCACTGAAGATTGATACTGGCTTTAAGAAAACGAACAAAAAAAGCCTCTGGTCCTGTGGTGGCCATGGAGCCTAGACTGCTACACTCCAGCTGATCTTGAGTCTGGTTCAGCTCAGCTTGCAGTTTTGCCTCCTTTCGTTGGGTTTCCTGTATCTTCCTAGCACCCATCTTTTATGCTTCCATTTATAGCTTTTCCTGCTGAATTTGTAAAACTGCTTTATCTAAGCACCTTTACAGTGTTCTGCTGTCGTGATCAGTGAAGAAAGTTCCAAGAAACAGCCTGAAGCTGCTTGTTACAGAAGTTGTTCTGGGCACGCCCCAGTCCTCACGGACACTCCTCCCGTAGCCCAGACCCTTGGCCATGACTTTGGTTTCATCTTGGAGGCATTGCTCTTGAGGAAGAGCTCAGGTTCACTTCCTCACAGTGGCTACTGGAGAGCTTGAAGCTCAGTTCCTGGCCCCTCTGTATCACATTACAGGCATCTTAGCAGTTTCTATTGCCCTCCTTCCATCTCTAATTTTATTTTTCCGAACTCAGGCTCTAGGGCACACAGGCTTCAGTAGTTGCACATGCTAAGTGACTCCGAGGCTCTAGAGCATAGGCTCCATAGTTGTGGCTCAGGGGCTTACTTGCTCTGCAACATGTGGGATCTTCCTGGATCAGGGATCAAACCTGTGTTTCCTACATTGGCAGGCGAGCTCTTTACCATTGAGCTACCAGGGAAGCCCAGTAACCAGTTTTTGGACATTAATTTCCTTGCTTACCTTTTTTCTGTTTGATACCTCTCTGAAACCTTCCTCATCCCACCTCCATTTGTTTGCCATATTTGAGACAATCATTCCAGCATTAATGTTTATGCAAGTATGTAGTCGAAGATGTAGTCAGAGGTCTGGAAAAGTGTTCAAGAAGGTCATTTAACTTCTTAAGGCCGGTATAATTGAAAATGTGGTTGAGTTGCAAAGTCGTGCCCGATTCTTTTGCAACCCCAGGGACGTCAGGCCGCCAGGCTCTCCTGTCCGTGGGATTTCCTTGGCAAGAATACTGGAGTGGGTTGCCATTCTCTTCTCCAGTAATTGAAAATACAGCCTCAGAATCCACTGAAGATTGATACTGGCTTTAAGAAAACGAACAAAAAAAGCCTCTGGTCCTGTGGTGGCCATGGAGCCTAGACTGCTGCACTCCAGCTGATCTTGAGTCTGGTTCAGCTCAGCTTGCAGTTTTGCCTCCTTTCGTTGGGTTTCCTGTATCTTCCTAGCACCCATCTTTTATGCTTCCATTTATAGCTTTTCCTGCTGAATTTGTAAAACTGCTTTATCTAAGCACCTTTACAGTGTTCTGCTGTCGTGATCAGTGAAGAAAGTTCCAAGAAACAGCCTGAAGCTGCTTGTTACAGAAGTTGTTCTGGGCACGCCCCAGTCCTCACGGACACTCCTCCCGTAGCCCAGACCCTTGGCCATGACTTTGGTTTCATCTTGGAGGCATTGCTCTTGAGGAAGAGCTCAGGTTCACTTCCTCACAGTGGCTACTGGAGAGCTTGAAGCTCAGTTCCTGGCCCCTCTGTATCACATTACAGGCATCTTAGCAGTTTCTATTGCCCTCCTTCCATCTCTAATTTTATTTTTCCTATTTATATTTTCTCTTCAGCAATTGTCATTTATTTTAAAGTTTAATGTGCACATTTGAGTCAACTCCCTTAAATTCTTTTTGAAGCAGTCAGGTTAATCATGCACAGAAACGTATGTGTACAACTGATTCTTAGTTTTTAATTTTGTTGTAAAAAGTCGCACTGGGCTTCCCTGGTGGTCCAGTGGGTAAGGACACCGCCTAGCAGTGCAAGGGGCGCCGGTTCGATCCCTGACCTGGGAATATCCCACATGCCGCGGAGCGGCTGGACCGATGTGTCCAATTACCGAGCCGGAGCTCTGGAGTGCATGCGCCCAGAGCTGGTGCTCTGCGACAACAGAGGCCACCGCGATGGGAGGCCCACACGGGCCGAAGACAAAGATGGATGAAAATGGACAAATGAAAAACCAATAGAAGTGGCCCGCCTGCTCCCCTCCCTCCCCACCCCACCCCCCACCAAAATAAATAAATCTTAAAAAAAAAAAAAAAAGTCGCACTATGCTGACAGTACTGTTTTCTTGCTATTGAATCAGTCCATCTTCCTACCTGTTGGAGTTTTTATCTGCCTGCTCCAGGACAAATTAAATGTATATATAATCCCCAAACTGGGGTTGAAATTCCCTCAAAGCTGTATTTATCACTAAGTATGACTGCTTGTTTGGGGAACAAAGAAGTAACTGAATGTTTAGGTACTTTGAAACACACATGCTTGAGTACTTAGATACACACAGCTTTTACTTGTTGTATCAGCATTAGGGTGAGGTCTGGCAGCCTGCTGATTTTTAGTACATTCAGCACTATGTAACAAATTACCATGAACAGGGTGGCTTGAACATCATTTATTTATCATGGTTAGGAGAAGAATCTGGAAGTTGGGAAGTCCAAGATCAGGGTACCAGCATGGCTAGATTCTGGCGAGACCCTCTTCTGAGCCATTGATTGCTAACTTCTCTTGGTGTGTCCACATGGTGGGGCACACAGAACAAGTTCTTTGGGGTCTTTTTATAAAGCACTGTCCCTTTCATGAGGGCTCCACGCTCATGGCCTAATCACCTCCCAAAGGCTCCATCTCCAAATGACATCACGTGGGAATTAGCCTTCAAAATAGGATTGGGGGGGCGCGGGGGATACATCAGGGGGACACACATTCTGTCCACAGCACCTGCTTCTCTTTCTCCACTCTGAGTAGAAAGAAAGTGATCCAGACTGGTGCTCTCATTGCCCAGCCCCTGACGTGTTAGCCCATCCTAAGAAAAATTTCTGATTGAGAAAATCCCAGTGCTTACTGGGTGGGCATCACTCTGCCAGCTGCCCACCAGGCCTGTTCTCGGTCACACCTTTTGTACCTCCTCTCATGCTCCCTGGAGTGTGTGTCGGAATACTGTGCTCTTTGCCTCCGGGAGCCTTGCTGAGCTCTCCTGTTGGTGGTTCTGTCCTCCCGACGGTGGAGGCTGTTCTGTGCTCACCTTCAGATCCTTGGGATGCATCACCCCGCCCCAGCGAGGTACCTTATAGGCGATGGTTACTGTCAGCACTTGCACCGCTGCAGGGTAAGTGGCTGGGGAGGCTCTGTGCTTTCCTTCCACCTGCCCTTCTTTGTCTCGCAGACGATTTCCCACAAGGGTGAAATAAACCACAGTTGTTGAATTAGAGCCTCGGTGTTTTGGTTTTGGTTTTTTTGTGGTGACTTTATTTTTCCAATATTAACCTTGTCGCAAAAGTTTATTCAGTTTCATATCTGTAAAAATATGGGTATATTTTAGGAACTATGGTTTTGATTAATATAGATAATTTGTTCCCCAACTTTCATGAAGAATAACTGACAAGTATAATTATATATATCTGAATGTTTAGGTA
Source organism: Tragulus kanchil (assembly GCA_022376925.1). Classification (NCBI taxonomy): domain Eukaryota; kingdom Metazoa; phylum Chordata; class Mammalia; order Artiodactyla; family Tragulidae; genus Tragulus; species Tragulus kanchil. The sequence goes on from JAIOJX010000032.1 coordinate 156,631,628, forward strand.
CAACACATGCATGGTTTTAGATTTCTGGCGGATTTTAGTACATTCAGCACTATGTAACAAATTACCATGAACAGGGTGGCTTGAACATCATTTATTTATCATGGTTAGGAGAAGAATCTGGAAGTTGGGAAGTCCAAGATCAGGGTACCAGCATGGCTAGATTCTGGCGAGACCCTCTTCTGAGCCATTGATTGCTAACTTCTCTTGGTGTGTCCACATGGTGGGGCACACAGAACAAGTTCTTTGGGGTCTTTTTATAAAGCACTGTCCCTTTCATGAGGGCTCCACGCTCATGGCCTAATCACCTCCCAAAGGCTCCATCTCCAAATGACATCACGTGGGAATTAGCCTTCAAAATAGGATTGGGGGGGCGCGGGGGATACATCAGGGGGACACACATTCTGTCCACAGCACCTGCTTCTCTTTCTCCACTCTGAGTAGAAAGAAAGTGATCCAGACTGGTGCTCTCATTGCCCAGCCCCTGACGTGTTAGCCCATCCTAAGAAAAATTTCTGATTGAGAAAATCCCAGTGCTTACTGGGTGGGCATCACTCTGCCAGCTGCCCACCAGGCCTGTTCTCGGTCACACCTTTTGTACCTCCTCTCATGCTCCCTGGAGTGTGTGTCGGAATACTGTGCTCTTTGCCTCCGGGAGCCTTGCTGAGCTCTCCTGTTGGTGGTTCTGTCCTCCCGACGGTGGAGGCTGTTCTGTGCTCACCTTCAGATCCTTGGGATCCATCACCCCGCCCCAGACGAGGTACCTTATAGGCGATGGTTACTGTCAGCACTTGCACCGCTGCAGGGTAAGTGGCTGGGGAGGCTCTGTGCTTTCCTTCCACCTGCCCTTCTTTGTCTCGCAGACGATTTCCCACAAGGGTGAAATAAACCACAGTTGTTGAATTAGAGCCTCGGTGTTTTGGTTTTGGTTTTTTTGTGGTGACTTTATTTTTCCAATATTAACCTTGTCGCAAAAAAGTTTATTCAGTTTCATATCTGTAAAAATATGGGTATATTTTAGGAACTATGGTTTTGATTAATATAGATAATTTGTTCCCCCAACTTTCATGAAGAATAACTGACAAGTATAATTATATATATTTGAAATGTACACCATGATGATTTGGGATGCGTTATAGAGTGATTCCTAAGGTCAATATAATTAACACATTCATCACCTCACATGGTTCATTTTTCTGTGTGTGGTGAGAATGCTTCAGACCTACTCTCAGCAGATTTCAGACATATCGAACTGTTCTATCAGCTGTAGTCACCATGCTGTGCATTAGATCCTCAGAACTTCTTCATCTTATAACTGAAAGCTAGTACCCTTTGACCTGTAGCTCTCCATTTCCCCCTTCTCCCATCCCCTGACAACACCATTCAAGTCTCTGTTTTTATGAAATCACTTTTTAAAAAATTATTCTACATGTGTGATACTATATGTTATTTTCTTTATCTTATTCTATTTAGCATAATGCCCCCCGCCCCCGGCCGCCCCTGGGTTCACCCATGTTGTCACAAATGGAAGGATTTCTTTCTTTGTGGCTAAATAATATTCCATTGTGTATATATCATCTGTGTGTGTGTGTACACACACACACACACAAGTAAATATACACACACATGCTGTTTATTTATTTGTGTTTTTCTGTGTTGGGTCTTCATTGCTCTGTGGGCTTTTCTCTAGCTGTGACACACAGGAGCTACTCTTCATTGTGGTGTGCAGCTTCTCATTGGAGTCATTTCTTATTGCAGAGCACGAACTCTAAGGCCCGTGGTTTTCAGTGGTTGCAGCGTGTGGGCTCAGTAGTTGTGGCTCCCGGGCTCTAGAGCAGACTCAGTCATAGTGGCTTACAGGCTTTGTTGCTCTGTGACATGTGGGATCCTCTTGGATCAGGAATCGAACCCGTGTCTCCTACATTGGTGGGAGGATTCTTTACCACTGAGCCACCAGGAAAGCCCAAAGGACGTTTTAGGTTGTCTCCATCTCTTAGCTATTGTGGATAATGCTTCGGTGACCGTGGGAGTGCAGATGTCTCTTCAAGACAGTGATATTGTTTCCTCCGAATATGAACCCAGAAGTGGAATTGCTGGATCACTTGCTGGTTCGTTTTCAATTTCTTGAGAAGCTGCCAGACTGGTACCATGGTGTAGTGGCTATACCAGTTTACATTCCCACCAGCAGTTCCCTTCTCTCCAGTTCCTCACCAGCGCTTACTACCTCTTTCTGTTGAACAGTCACCATCCTCCCAGGTGTGAGGTGATCTCTCACAGCATGTCCCTGATGATGAGTGATGTTGAGCACCTGGTGATCTACCCAGTGGCCATATGGATATCTTCTTTGGAAAAATGGACTGTTTAGGACCTTTGCCCTTTTTTAAACGGGATTATTTGCTGCTTTGCTCTTCGCTCATTTAAGTTCTTTATATGTTGTAGACATTAGCCCATGGGGTATGGTTTACAGATATTTTTCTCCCATTCTGTAGACCGTCTTTTCAGTTTATTGATTGTTTCCCTCACTGTGTAGAAGCTTTTCAGTTTGAGATAGTCCCACTTACTTATTTTAGTTTCAGTTGCCTAGAGCCTTAGCATTCTTTAGTGGTGGGGTGTATAGTTGATAAGAGAGAATTACTACCTACTTCTGCCCGAGGCATCTTGCACTCTTCCTTCTCACCTCCTTTTAATTGTTTTCTTCTCTCCGGGTAGTCCTGTGCTGGCCGCCAAGCATCTCAGAGCCCTTGCCTGATTAATGTGAGCGTTCTGTCTGCCCTGTCCTGGGAAGCCCTGACACACAGGAGCTACTCTTCATTGTGGTGTGCAGCTTCTCATTGGAGTCATTTCTTATTGCAGAGCACGAACTCTAAGGCCCGTGGTTTTCAGTGGTTGCAGCGTGTGGGCTCAGTAGTTGTGGCTCCCGGGCTCTAGAGCAGACTCAGTCATAGTGGCTTACAGGCTTTGTTGCTCTGTGACATGTGGGATCCTCTTGGATCAGGAATCGAACCCGTGTCTCCTACATTGGTGGGAGGATTCTTTACCACTGAGCCACCAGGAAAGCCCAAAGGACGTTTTAGGTTGTCTCCATCTCTTAGCTATTGTGGATAATGCTTCGGTGACCGTGGGAGTGCAGATGTCTCTTCAAGACAGTGATATTGTTTCCTCCGAATATGAACCCAGAAGTGGAATTGCTGGATCACTTGCTGGTTCGTTTTCAATTTCTTGAGAAGCTGCCAGACTGGTACCATGGTGTAGTGGCTATACCAGTTTACATTCCCACCAGCAGTTCCCTTCTCTCCAGTTCCTCACCAGCGCTTACTACCTCTTTCTGTTGAACAGTCACCATCCTCCCAGGTGTGAGGTGATCTCTCACAGCATGTCCCTGATGATGAGTGATGTTGAGCACCTGGTGATCTACCCAGTGGCCATATGGATATCTTCTTTGGAAAAATGGACTGTTTAGGACCTTTGCCCTTTTTTAAACGGGATTATTTGCTGCTTTGCTCTTCGCTCATTTAAGTTCTTTATATGTTGTAGACATTAGCCCATGGGGTATGGTTTACAGATATTTTTCTCCCATTCTGTAGACCGTCTTTTCAGTTTATTGATTGTTTCCCTCACTGTGTAGAAGCTTTTCAGTTTGAGATAGTCCCACTTACTTATTTTAGTTTCAGTTGCCTAGAGCCTTAGCATTCTTTAGTGGTGGGGTGTATAGTTGATAAGAGAGAATTACTACCTACTTCTGCCCGAGGCATCTTGCACTCTTCCTTCTCACCTCCTTTTAATTGTTTTCTTCTCTCTCCGGGTAGTCCTGTGCTGGCCGCCAAGCATCTCAGAGCCCTTGCCTGATTAATGTGAGCGTTCTGTCTGACCACCTGTCCTGGGAAGCCCTGCTCCAATGTCCATTTTCTCTACTCACTTTATTTGTTTGAAAATCCTGGTGATCTTATTCTTAAGGTTAAGTAGATTCCCAACAATCAGAGGGCCCCAAGTACATTAGGAAAGAGTGAGTTAGAGAATTATACTTATCTTACCTTGACTGGTTCAAAGGAATGGTTCTTCTGGGGAAGGAAGAATTAACTTCTTGAAGGTCAATATTATTTGACATGTTATGACTAAAGGTATTTTTTCTATCTGCGTATGTAAGTTTGCTCAGGTAGACAGTAGGAGTGTTGGTTTGCAGAGAATTTTAAAGCCAGGCAGTGGCCCTGGCCTCCATGGGGGTCAGGTGGGTAGACCAGAGCCTGACCTCGTCCAGGGGCTGCTGCCCTCTCTGTCCCTCGCTTTTTCGACGTTTGGCTTCCTGCTGCTCCCTGGGTTTCTCTGAAGACTGAGGCATACCCAGAGTGTCTTTCTCAGGGCTCTCTCTCTGATTTTTCACTTAAAACTTTTCACCATGCTCTCAGCGGTAATAGTAACAATTTTCAAAGGAACAAGGTTTAAAAGAGTTTATTGTAGAAGGAAGGAGAAAATTGAACGTGAAACATACTACAGTATTTTATTCTTACAAAGCGAAATGCTTATCTATGTACAACATGAATTATTTATTAACCATGGTACCACTTGTCTTCCTGTTTCAGTCGGTTTTTATAGACGAGATAAAAGAGGAAGCTCTTTGAGCCCCTTTCTTATAAAGTAAATAAAAATAGATGTATCTGTATTGACTGAGAGTATTTTAAGGCAGTTTTAAGTGCGAGCATCCACAGGGACTGATCCTCGCCTCCCACTGAGCTCCTGCCGCCACCGGGCCCGCTCCCTGCCTCTCAGTTTGAGGCTGAGCAGGGGAGATGCTCAGAGGCCAGTGCGAGGCCCAGAGCCCTGGAGTTTCCTCCAGGTGGTGCCAGCCTGGGTCCGTTCACCTCCAGTGGAACAATTTGTCTTAAAATAAAAAGCCGTAGACCGAAGGTCATTTCACTGATTAAAAACTAGAAACCCCTATCCTCTGCCACCCCTTCTCTCCTTTCTCTGACATTCAAGAGAGTCAAAGTATAATAGAGTTCACTGTCTGCCCTCCCATCACCTAGGCCTTAGGGGAAACGGTTAAAGTGAACTCACAATTATTTTCCCTTCACAGAAAGAGTGGGTACATTAGGAAAGAGTGAGTTAGAGAATTATACTTATCTTACCTTGACTGGTTCAAAGGAATGGTTCTTCTGGGGAAGGAAGAATTAACTTCTTGAAGGTCAATATTATTTGACATGTTATGACTAAAGGTATTTTTTCTATCTGCGTATGTAAGTTTGCTCAGGTAGACAGTAGGAGTGTTGGTTTGCAGAGAATTTTAAAGCCAGGCAGTGGCCCTGGCCTCCATGGGGGTCAGGTGGGTAGACCAGAGCCTGACCTCGTCCAGGGGCTGCTGCCCTCTCTGTCCCTCGCTTTTTCGACGTTTGGCTTCCTGCTGCTCCCTGGGTTTCTCTGAAGACTGAGGCATACCCAGAGTGTCTTTCTCAGGGCTCTCTCTCTGATTTTTCACTTAAAACTTTTCACCATGCTCTCAGCGGTAATAGTAACAATTTTCAAAGGAACAAGGTTTAAAAGAGTTTATTGTAGAAGGAAGGAGAAAATTGAACGTGAAACATACTACAGTATTTTATTCTTACAAAGCGAAATGCTTATCTATGTACAACATGAATTATTTATTAACCATGGTACCACTGGTCTTCCTGTTTCAGTGGGTTTTTTATAGACGAGATAAAAGAGGAAGCTCTTTGAGCCCCTTTCTTATAAAGTAAATAAAAATAGATGTATCTGTATTGACTGAGAGTATTTTAAGGCAGTTTTAAGTGCGAGCATCCACAGGGACTGATCCTCGCCTCCCACTGAGCTCCTGCCGCCACCGGGCCCGCTCCCTGCCTCTCAGTTTGAGGCTGAGCAGGGGAGATGCTCAGAGGCCAGTGCGAGGCCCAGAGCCCTGGAGTTTCCTCCAGGTGGTGCCAGCCTGGGTCCGTTCACCTCCAGTGGAACAATTTGTCTTAAAATAAAAAGCCGTAGACCGAAGGTCATTTCACTGATTAAAAACTAGAAACCCCTATCCTCTGCCACCCCTTCTCTCCTTTCTCTGACATTCAAGAGAGTCAAAGTATAATAGAGTTCACTGTCTGCCCTCCCATCACCTAGGCCTTAGGGGAAACGGTTAAAGTGAACTCACAATTATTTTCCCTTCACAGAAAGATCCTGTGGGAAGGAGAAGCTGCTGCCCGGTGAGGGATTGCAGGCAGGGAGCCCCTTAGGCCAGGCCCCTGAGGAGTGCTGTGGTTAAGTGCTTCCTCCCACTTGCTTTCACATCCTCAGCACAGTCTTGTGTTCTCCTAAGAGACTTCTTTCTCCTTGGAGAAAATGGGCCGCTTCTGTCCCTCCCCTTTCTAGGCTCCCTCCCTCTCCTCTGCGCTTCCCCAGCCTCCGCGTGTCTCCAGTCCTGCTCCAGAGCAGGCCCCTCTTTACGGCTGGAAGTCTTCTGGGCGGATTTTCATCTCCACACGTTTGAGGGAGTAGCTGGACCCGTGCCAGCCGTACCAGGTGATGCCATCCAGGTGCTTGCTGTGCTCCCCGAGGCGGTAGTACACGCCGTTGAGGTTGGAGTCCGTGCAGCAGTTGTACCAGTATCCACCTGGGACGGGAAACAGTCAGCGCTAGGATGTCCTCGCGGATGGCTGACAGACGGACAGCAGGGGTGCTGCTTTTTAAAACTGTACTGAGCCACGAGGGTCCATGTCACAAAAGAGTACAAAGCCCGAATACCAAGTGCGTGGCTATCAATTCCCCCTTTCTCCTCCAGCGGGACTGTGGCCCTGCACCTGCGCTCCCCCTCCTGACCAGACTCTCACCTTTGCGGAGCTGGGCGCACTTGTCCAGGCAGTTGTCGTTGTCCTTGTCCTTGGTGCTGAAGGCGGTGTTGTTGTGATAGATGAGGGCGTCGTTGCCCACGTCGCCACTGTAGTTGCCCAGGAAGAGGCGGTAGCTGTTCAGTTCGTTGTCCAGAACAAAGTGGCTGTACTCGGCGTAGCGCGTGCTGCCCTCCCAGTCCTGTCGGGGGAGGCAGAGCCGTAGGAAAACTGCCTCAGGGCCCCCTGGCACACCGCCCTGCCCCTCTCCACTCTCTCCTGCGGCGGCCACGTGGCTCCTTACTGCCAGGAACCTAGCAAGACTTTGTGACTTGTCTGCCTCTAGGTTAACAACCAACCTGGGAATCAGACAGCAGGGTTCTAGGTGCGCCTTCTCTCCTGAGTCCCCACACGGCTGGATCCGTCGCTCTCTGCCCTTGCACATCCCTGTCTGTGAGGTGTAGACCTGGGTTCTGCTGGTTGCCACTCTGAGGTATCCTAAGAGTAACTTGAGACTACAGTGGCACCTCAGGGCCTTTCAGGAAGGTCACCAGCTCTTACCAGTAAGCCTTGCATGCTGAGGACCAGGTGTCCTGGGCCAGAGACCGGTGTTTCAGCCCAGCTGACGGACTGCTGGACTCCTCTGCTCTGGCCTGAGTCTGGCCTCTCCTGTACCTGCAGCCTCACTTTTGTGAAAAACAGGGGAAAAAACCCTATTCTTCCTCAACTCTACTGCAACCTGCAGGAAACCCGTTCCGGCAGGTCTACCAGCCGACGGGGAGCAGGAGGAGGAGTGACCCCGGAGCCATGCAGGGCTGGGCGTCCTCACCTGCATCTCCACACGCAGCCGGGTCGGCCGCCTGGAGAGCCGGTGGATGTGGTCATTCCCGAGCCAGAAGTCCCCACGGGTGTTGCCGAAGCCCTGCTTGTATTGCTTCCAGTCCCGGTAGAAGGAGACAAGGCCACTCTTCCGTCTCTGAATGATGGTCCAGCCGCCGCCTGAAGTCTCCATGTCACAGAACACCTGGAGCAGAGGGGACGCTCTCAGGACCCGCGAGGCGGGCAGCACAAGCCTGAGAGAGGCTTCCCACCCTCTGCCTCCAGAGCTGGTGGGCATGTGCCCGTCCACAGCCCCCGACTCACTAGGCAGCGATGCTCCCTGGTGCTGGCCAGCCGGGCAGGCTGGTGGTTTGCTGGGAAAGGTCAGAATCGAGGAGGAGAGCGAGTGCAGGAGAGTCTGAAGGGAAAGCTCTGGCATGCCCCCACAGGTGTCTCTCTTCTCCTCCCCAGAGAGAGACTGCCGCGGGGTGTGGCGGGGAGCGCAGCCCTGAGGCGGTGGTCCCGCCTCACCTGTGTCAAAGGGCTCGCGTGTGGTTGATAGCTGAGGGGGAGCAGAGCAGAGGCGTGGGCGTTTCATGGAGTGTGTGGATCGCTCTCTGGTACTTGGTGTGCACGCCTCCCTGTCTTGAGCTCCCCCGCTTTAGACTGTGACTAGCCCTGTCATCCCGCCTTTGAGAGGTGAGGAGAGATGACAGAACACTGGCCGTGGGCTGGGGTGGCCTCACCTCCAGCTCAGGGCTGCCCAGGAACTCGTCAGGAGGAAGCCTGTACACGCCGGAGATGCGGTAGTTCTTCTGGTAGAGGGACGAGCAGTCGTAGATGGCGTCTGCAGGAGGAGAGAGCCCCAGGGTGAGCGGCCCAGCCCAGGGGTTCCGGGGCTGGCCGCACCGCTGCTGCGTCTACTCTGAAAGTTGAGAAGGGAGACTTCCTTTCTACCATGAAATTCACAGGAGCATTCATTCCTCTGCAGCGTATGGCTCTAGGAGAGGTGGGCCTCAGGAGACCAGGAACGGGTGGGCCAGCCTCACTGGCGGTGAGGCTGAGGGGTAGGGAAGCCCTTCACCTGGGTAGCGCAGTGGTACCAGCAGGCTGCAGGTTTGTGCTGAAGTAAATCATCCTGCCGTAGTGCTGGGGCCTGACTTCTGGAAACGTTACAGTGCGTGAGGGCCACCGGCAGATGCTCCTGCTTAATAGATTCAGCTTCTGGGACAGCTAGCCTCTATTCCCAGACAAGTCATGAGGCTCTCAGAGGGTCTGGATTTATTGTATCTCAGTGTGTTTGTTTTGTTGTTTTTCAGAGGTAATGGCTATTGCCTACCAGGTCCGTTATTTGCAGAGATTTATAATTTTATCTCCCCCCTCCAGTTCCAACATTGCTCAACAAATGAAAATGCAAACACTAAGGAACCCCTGGAGGCCTGCCCTGGCACTGCTGTTAAAACAAGGAAATGAGAGTTTGGGGCAGGCTGGCTTTCGCCCTGGCGTTGATTTCAGTGTTTCCTCAGCTGCCCTGGGGGCTGGTGCCTCATGATGGGTTTCGTCTCCTGGATCTCAAGAGCATTGAGGAAGGGCCAGCCTTTCCAGACAGGGTCGGAGAGCAGGAGCCCTCTCTGGCCTGCTGTCGGGGGTTCTTTTCTTGGTGACCACCACGCTAGGCCTTCGAGAGGCGGACACGGTTGGCGGACTGTGACCCTTCCTCCATGGGAATTGTTTGAGGCAGAGCACTTGGTGGAGGGGAAATGGGAGTCCCTTGTCTTCGCGGTCAGAGTTCTTTACATCCGGTTACTGTTCTCTCCGAGGGGCCAGCCCCTCACAGAGTGTAAACGCGCCCTCACCCCTGCTAGTAGAGAAGAAAACTCAGGAATGAGGGCCTGGGCATCAGGAGGAGGAGGCCCGGCGAGGGAGCGCCCTTGACTCCCGAGAAACTCGCTGGCCTGTTTCGAGGGGGCACGGGTCAGGCTGCTCTGTCTCTCCTGGTCACCTGCATGTCTGTTTCACCTCACAGACCCAAATCAGGACGCACCTGTCTGGAGAATGTCCCGAGAATGCCTTTCTCGTCCCAAGCTGAGAGTCAGGAGGTTCCTACTGCAAAAGTGACTTACACAAAATTTTTAAACTTAATTTCCTGTTAGAACTTTTTCTTCATTTGAACTGAGGATAACCCGTGACTTTCCTTGTTCTTTGTATCAGCAAAAAAAAAAAATTGGCATATCTATGAATTATGCTCCTGTAACTAATAATTTCCTGCTAATTTCAGAAAACCAAATTTCTCTCTGAACAATAAATTCACCTGGCCTGTCTGAGCCAAGCTTAACTAGAAATTGAAAATTGTTTTGTAAAAGAAAACAGTAAACGTATCTTATTTTGGGCATGTTGATAAATGCAGATTTCAGCATTGTGTGTTCCTGTGTAACTGGGGAGAATTTTGAGATCGTGGGAAAAAACAGAAATACCAGAATTGGGGAGCCTCCCCCAGATGCTCTGGGCCATGTCTGTGCACTTAGTTCTGAGCCAGTGAGAGGAGTGAGGCTGGCTGACAGGACACTGAATTCCAGTAATGCCTGGTCCACTACATCTCAGGGACCCAAGAGAAGAGATCTTGGTAAAACTTTGCTTCTAGAGATGTTATGATTTTGGTGTTCATTCCTGCTTTCTTGGGACTAAGGAACAGCAGTCAGGCACTGGGTAAGGAAGTAGACTAATCAGGAATACCTGAACCCTGTTTCTAATACTTGCTGTGTGACTTTGGGCAAACTGCACAATCTCTCTGTGCTCCAAGATGGTAATTCATACCTTCAATGTGCTGAAACATTGCAGGAATAAAAGAAACCTTAGTAAGTTTACAGAATCTGAGAAATCAAAAGAAGCACTTTGTAAACCTTTCCAAAAGAGAAACTGGAGCCGGTGGCACGTACCCAAGAAAGTAAATTCCACAAGGAACCCCGTGGAGCGTTCTGAAGACCATGTCACCTAGAAGCAGTGCTGCGGACGGGAGGCACTGGGCTGCGTGGGGGGGCTGGCGAGGACGCGTCCTTACCTGCCGAGGTCTGGGTGACCATCTGTGCTGCCTGCAGCTGCATGATGCCGATCTGGTTGTTCATCTCCGAGTACTTGCTCTCGGCCTCCGTGAGCCGCGACTCCAGGCTCTTGGTGCTGCTCTCCAGCTCCATCACCTGCATGATCACGCTGACCCAGTCCCTCTCCTGCTTCCTGCCCAGCTCGCTGAGCAGGCTGCTCAGGTTGGCGATCTGGGCCTGGAGCGCCCTCGCCTCCTCGCAGCAGGTGGCTGGGGTGAGCTTTGCAGGGGTCTTGCGCTTCAGGGGCTTTTGTGGCCACACTGGGTGGCTGATAAAGGCCACGAGGAAAATGCAGAGCCAGGCCACAGCCGAGAGAGTCTTTTTCAGCATCTTTCGTGGGCTTGAGTGAGGAAGGCTCTTCCTCAAGGAAACTAGCTCTGCGCTGCTGAGGTGTGCAGAGCAGCAGCAGACTAGAACCTAAGCGTTTCACTCGTGATGGACTTACCGCTTTTGCTGTTCTCTGTCTCCTTGCTCTTTCTCAGCCTTTCTCAAAACCCAAGTTGCTGAAAGTGCAGCTCAGTTGGATAGCCTGTAGCTTTTCTTCCCAAGTCTGAATGCTCAACAAACTGAGCATCTTAAATATCGTTTGCTGCTGTACCTCCACCCCTACCATGGCCGAGCATGGCGCTTTAGCCCCTCCTAGCTCTTTTGTTTTGGTGTTCATTCCTGCTTTCTTGGGACTAAGGAACAGCAGTCAGGCACTGGGAAAGGGTAGACTAATCAGGAATACCTGAACCCTGTTTCTAATACTTGCTGTGTGACTTTGGGCAAACTGCACAATCTCTCTGTGCTCCAAGATGGTAATTCATACCTTCAATGTGCTGAAACATTGCAGGAATAAAAGAAACCTTAGTAAGTTTACAGAATCTGAGAAATCAAAAGAAGCACTTTGTAAACCTTTCCAAAAGAGAAACTGGAGCCGGTGGCACGTACCCAAGAAAGTAAATTCCACAAGGAACCCCGTGGAGCGTTCTGAAGACCATGTCACCTAGAAGCAGTGCTGCGGACGGGAGGCACTGGGCTGCGTGGGGGGGCTGGCGAGGACGCGTCCTTACCTGCCGAGGTCTGGGTGACCATCTGTGCTGCCTGCAGCTGCATGATGCCGATCTGGTTGTTCATCTCCGAGTACTTGCTCTCGGCCTCCGTGAGCCGCGACTCCAGGCTCTTGGTGCTGCTCTCCAGCTCCATCACCTGCATGATCACGCTGACCCAGTCCCTCTCCTGCTTCCTGCCCAGCTCGCTGAGCAGGCTGCTCAGGTTGGCGATCTGGGCCTGGAGCGCCCTCGCCTCCTCGCAGCAGGTGGCTGGGGTGAGCTTTGCAGGGGTCTTGCGCTTCAGGGGCTTTTGTGGCCACACTGGGTGGCTGATAAAGGCCACGAGGAAAATGCAGAGCCAGGCCACAGCCGAGAGAGTCTTTTTCAGCATCTTTCGTGGGCTTGAGTGAGGAAGGCTCTTCCTCAAGGGAAACTAGCTCTGCGCTGCTGAGGTGTGCAGAGCAGCAGCAGACTAGAACCTAAGCGTTTCACTCGTGATGGACTTACCGCTTTTGCTGTTCTCTGTCTCCTTGCTCTTTCTCAGCCTTTCTCAAAACCCAAGTTGCTGAAAGTGCAGCTCAGTTGGATAGCCTGTAGCTTTTCTTCCCAAGTCTGAATGCTCAACAAACTGAGCATCTTAAATATCGTTTGCTGCTGTACCTCCACCCCTACCATGGCCGAGCATGGCGCTTTAGCCCCTCCTAGCTCATCTGGGAGGGTCAGGTGCCTGTTGGGTGAAGTCAGCGTAAACTTGGGCCAGAGGAGGGGAGGGGAGGACAAGGGTGCGTCTTTCTTCCCCTGCCTGCACAGTCTCTGGGCTGGGACAAGACGACCAAATGCGTGTGTTTCCAGCTTTGCCTGTTAGGTTGTGCCCCTGCCAGCCACTGGCTCGGCTCTATCAGTGAGCAGAGCAGGGTCAGAAGAATTTCCAGATTCCATTCTAAAGGTTACATAACCACAGGGTGAGCACAAGGTAGACAGAGTTGGGAATAAGACTCTCCACTCACCCAGGGAGACCTGTTAATGCAATCCATGCTGTTTGTACGCGGCTCTAGTCTATTTTGGCATCCTTCTGAGTGTGCTTTTAGCAAGGCTGGCTATTCCTTTCTCTGATCAACAGTGTTTCACAAAGCCCTCTTTCAGCCTGGATCTAATGCTATCTCTCATCTGAATATTTCCAACTTAGAAAAGCTTTAGAAATGGGAGGATAGGGTAAAGCTCTCAAGAAGCGAAAAAGGACTTTGTAGTTTGTACCCATGGATACAAAGTTGTCTCTCTCTTTGAGTAACTTTCTTCCTCAATGAAGTGGGCCAGTATTAGCCTCTCATACTTGACATTTGGCACAGGTGTGTCAGCGATGACAGTGGGGTGAAATGCAAGGTGTGGTCCCCACAGGCTTTGGTCCCATCATGGGCATCTGCCCGTCTGTTGGTCTTCAGGCAGAAGAGATAGACCCAGCCACGGCCCATGGTTCTAAACCTGGAAAGCAGGTTAAAACGCAGAGAAGAGAATCCCCATTGCCTAATAATCCACGTCTAGAGTCTCATTTCCCTTTTCCTATGGAATATGGCTTCCAGATTAATTCTCTGTGTATGATCTATATCCCTGAAAATAGGAATATTGTGATTTTTCATGTACTGTATTTAAAGGAGCTTCCTCCTTTGAAAACAAATGAGGGAAAGACTTGGTTTTCACCAAATCTTGAATCTTTAAAACGAGCTTTTCACTAAAAATGTATACAAAGCTCCCCCTGTCTATACATAGTAACTGTCTTTGGAACATACTCTGGGCGTTTTCAGGTGCAGTTCTTGAAGGTACTGTTGCTGCTCCATGTGGGCCCTTCACCCACGAACCTGAGGCCTGGCCGCCCTCCTTCCCGCCAGGACCCCCAGGACCCTCTTCCACTTAGGGCTTCTGCCTCTCAGAGTTGTTTCTGCTCAGGCAGCTGGAGTTACTAGACACTTTTTTTTTCTCCTGTAAATCAAAAAGCAGGAGTGGATTGGGTGGGTCGGGGTTGGCTTGCTCACCTTCTGTCTTCTGTGTCTGCCTAGGAGTAAGGGGGCCGCTGGTGCCCGGGGGCGGTTGTCATTCTGCTCAGAAGGGCCTCAGGGCATCCATGCTCTGTCTTCACACACATATGCCCGTGGCAGCCTTAATCAGCTCATGGAGCTCACTTCACGAAGGTGAAACTGGCCCCGACCACCAGCTTCCAACAGTCATTTAGCAGATACTCTGCAAGGATCTTCAAGACGATCCCCTACCCAGCAGATGAGCCTTAGTGCAAACCGTGTGTCACACACTCATATGCGGCCTCACAAGTGACCCTGCGTCCAGGTAGAGAACATCCTGGAACAAAGGCTTGGCGGCTTCTCGGCCAGCTCTCTGTTCTTTCCAGTAGCCACTTCCCTGCCCAGAAAAAGTTGTGAATAGATCAGTTAGCCTCTCATACTTGACATTTGGCACAGGTGTGTCAGCGATGACAGTGGGGTGAAATGCAAGGTGTGGTCCCCACAGGCTTTGGTCCCATCATGGGCATCTGCCCGTCTGTTGGTCTTCAGGCAGAAGAGATAGACCCAGCCACGGCCCATGGTTCTAAACCTGGAAAGCAGGTTAAAACGCAGAGAAGAGAATCCCCATTGCCTAATAATCCACGTCTAGAGTCTCATTTCCCTTTTCCTATGGAATATGGCTTCCAGATTAATTCTCTGTGTATGATCTATATCCCTGAAAATAGGAATATTGTGATTTTTCATGTACTGTATTTAAAGGAGCTTCCTCCTTTGAAAACAAATGAGGGAAAGACTTGGTTTTCACCAAATCTTGAATCTTTAAAACGAGCTTTTCACTAAAAATGTATACAAAGCTCCCCCTGTCTATACATAGTAACTGTCTTTGGAACATACTCTGGGCGTTTTCAGGTGCAGTTCTTGAAGGTACTGTTGCTGCTCCATGTGGGCCCTTCACCCACGAACCTGAGGCCTGGCCGCCCTCCTTCCCGCCAGGACCCCCAGGACCCTCTTCCACTTAGGGCTTCTGCCTCTCAGAGTTGTTTCTGCTCAGGCAGCTGGAGTTACTAGACACTTTTTTTTTCTCCTGTAAATCAAAAAGCAGGAGTGGATTGGGTGGGTCGGGGTTGGCTTGCTCACCTTCTGTCTTCTGTGTCTGCCTAGGAGTAAGGGGGCCGCTGGTGCCCGGGGGCGGTTGTCATTCTGCTCAGAAGGGCCTCAGGGCATCCATGCTCTGTCTTCACACACATATGCCCGTGGCAGCCTTAATCAGCTCATGGAGCTCACTTCACGAAGGTGAAACTGGCCCCGACCACCAGCTTCCAACAGTCATTTAGCAGATACTCTGCAAGGATCTTCAAGACGATCCCCTACCCAGCAGATGAGCCTTAGTGCAAACCGTGTGTCACACACTCATATGCGGCCTCACAAGTGACCCTGCGTCCAGGTAGAGAACATCCTGGAACAAAGGCGCTTGGCGGCTTCTCGGCCAGCTCTCTGTTCTTTCCAGTAGCCACTTCCCCTGCCCAGAAAAAAGTTGTGAATAGATTTTATATACCTGGGCAGAGAATGAATCAGTCATTCATATTTGCAGCACGTGTAGCAATCCTTTCCAGGAAAGGTAGGAAGGGGTTTGTGAGTTTGGGTCAGAAGCATCTAGCTTTTAGCAGGAGTGCCTCCTCTGGCATCTGTTTTCTGGAAACTTATTTCTAGCAAAAGGCATAAGTTGGAGACAGAAACTTTTTTTTTATCTGATGATTTTTTAAAATTGTCTAAGCTTCCCAGATCTCAATACCCGCCCCCATTTTGAGAAAAATAGCTAATTAAGCATATATCTCATGCCAGAAGATTATCTCTCCTCCAAAACATCCACAACCCTAAGATGTCCTAGATTCTGAATTTCTGAAAGAAGGAAAAATAAGTCCTGGTTTTGAGTACAGCTAAGCCAGTAGAGAAAACCAGGACAAATGTGGAGGGCTAGAGTGCTTTTCCTTTCTCTTGAGAGGCTTTTAATCCCATCTCTGCCCTTCAGTGAACAAAGTGACCATAAAAAATGAGAATTAATTGAGAAAATATGGAAAACCTAGATTGGATACCATACAGTTTTTCCTTTTCTTCTTTTTGCTGGTGGTGAAAGAGGGTCAACTTGGTGCTCCTGGGAAAGGTGTTTATGAAAATAAAGCTTATGGGGGCTTCCCTGGCAGTCCAGTGGTTAAGACGCTGTGCCTCAAATGTAGGGGGCATGGGTTTCACCCCTGGTTGGAGAACTAAGATCCTGCATGCCACAGGGCACAGCCAAAAAAAAAAAAAACACCCAAGCAGTCAACCAGTCTTACATTCTTGGTCTGTACCGCCTTGGACTGGCACCGAGGACTAGAGGCATCTGAGCAGCCTGGGGATTCCTAGAGCTCAGGAGGGCCTAGAGCTGGTCTTTCCTTCTACCCCAGTGTGGACTTCCTGTCTCATTTTTTTGAAAATGTTCCTTTTGAAGTGACTCCTGGTTTTTCAATGTATTCCTGCTGCCTCAACCTACTCTGACACCATGCTTCCTAACTGGTGAGGGAGGGACAGCTGCCTCAGTGCCGGCTCAGGGAATACGTCTGAGAAGAACCAGCCTGATCTTAGTTGAATTGTGCGCTTGGGATCATCTTTTCCGCTGGAGTCTTCTAATGAGCCACAGCTGCCTTTCTGCACTTGCCTGTTTATTCCTGACCCGTCTACTGCTCAGTCCTAGTTCTGGCTCAGCCCAAAGCCCAGGTGCCTCACAGAAGGCCGTGCCTTCCAGTTTGTTTGCCATGGTAAGACATCCACCTACCAGCACAGGAGACACAGGAGATGTGGATTTGATCCCTGGGTGGGGAAGATCCCCTGGAAAAGGAAGTGGCAACCCACTCCAGTGTTCTTGCCTGGAGAATGGACAGAGGAGCCTGGCGGGCTGCAGTCCATGGGGTCTCAAAGAGTGGAACATGACTGAGCTCAGGCACACGCACCCAGGAGTGCATCTCGGCTTACCAGAAACCATTTCTTTCGGCTTTCTCTTAGAGTCTACTGTGTGATCATAGCCGTGAGCAAAGTGAATCTGCCTCTGACCCCCTGTTAGGAATTTGCAGCCTCAGATGCCGCGCAGGCTGGTTGGAGAGACAGACGGCACAGCTGCAGGGCTGCGTGACAGCCCTGGAGTGGGGCACATGGCAGAGGGGAAGCTCCCAACCCAGACGGCGTTCTGGAAGGCCTCCGGAGGGAAGCGCTATCCAGAGTTTGTGGTGCCTTTTTTTTGGTCACTTCTATTGGTCTTTCATTTATTTCCATCTTTGTTCTTTGGCCTGTGTGGGCCTCC
Organism: Tragulus kanchil; assembly: GCA_022376925.1. Classification (NCBI taxonomy): domain Eukaryota; kingdom Metazoa; phylum Chordata; class Mammalia; order Artiodactyla; family Tragulidae; genus Tragulus; species Tragulus kanchil. Next base: position 156,648,737 of record JAIOJX010000032.1, read on the forward strand.
CATTGCAGTGGCCTCTCTCGCCGCAGAGCTCCAGCTCAGTTGTTGGACACGTGAGTCCAGCCGCTCCGCGGCACGTGGTATCTTCCCAGGCCAGGGATCAAACCGGCGCCCCTTGCACTGCAAGGCGATGTCTTACCCACTAGACCACCGGGGAAGCCCATGGGTTGCTTTCGTTGTTGTTTTTTAAGGAAGAGCTAGCCAGAGATTGGAGAAAGCATCCTGAGCTAAAGCGCAAATGTACGGAAAGCCTGGGCATGCAGCACGCAGGTGGTCCGGTCTGGTGTGGGGGCGAGGAGGAGGAGGAGGAGTGGAGGCAGGTGATGAGGCGGGGCGCCGGCCCCCAGCATCCAGGCTGGAGAGGAGTGTCACTCCAGAGACGGCTGTGGAAGGAAGCCAGGCAGCCTTTGCTTCCTGCTTTGTTCTCTGGAGTCTCACCAGGACACTGGCTCTTTGTAGTTGCCAAACAAGGCTTTTAACTGGAAATGGGTGGCTTAGAACGTAAGAATTCCTTAAAATTGTAATGCATTCATATTAAATGCCCTGAGGGGCTCATCTGGCTTGAGGATTAAGGAGGCAGTATCTGAAGGACTTCAAATAAATCTTTATTCTAATCCCATCTCCTCACTTAATAGTTACATGACCCCAGGCAAATTAATTAACTTGTCTGAGTTGACCCATCTGTGAAATGGGATAAAAACTGTAACTCCTCTTGACTTCCCTGACGGTTCAGTGGTCAGAGCTCCGTGCTTCCACTGCAGGGGGCCGGGGTCAGTCTCTGGTTGGGGAGCTAAGATCGTACATTCCATGTAACGTACCTCCCAAAAAAGTTAGTTAAAAAAGAATTATAACTACTTTGTTTCACAGGATTTTTGTGAAGACTAAGTCAAGTATACCAAAAGATTAAAAATAGCTGAGACTTTTTTAAAAAAGAAAACTACATTTGGAGGAATTACTGTACTGGAGTTGAAGATTTATCTTAAAGCTGCAGCCAGTGACTAGGGAAATGTATCGGCCCAGGATAAGTGGGTCGATAAATGAAGCAGACATGAATGTCCAGAGACAGCGCCACATGTTTGTGAGCTCCTGGTTTATGACGGAAGAGTGAGCTTTGGTGGGGGATGAAGGTTCTTGGCCCTCGCTCCACACCACACCCAAAAACCTCAAGTCCTGGAGATTTAAAATTTAAATCTGAAAACAGTAGGACTTCTAGAAGATAATATAGGAGATTATCTTCAGTATTTGGGGGATAAGCAAAGATTTCTTTAACAAGATTTCGAAAACACTAACCATAAAGGAAAACATTATTTAATGTAGTAAAAGGAGTCATTTCTTTCCACTGGAAACCACCATGAAGAGAGAGTGAGAAGGTAAGAAGGTATTTTCTTTCCATACCTCTGTTTGTACTGTGTCCAGAGTATGTATAGAGCTCTTGTCAAACAAACAAATAGCAGGTAGCCAATTAAAATGGGCACAAGATGTGAACAGGCACTTATTTTTTTTTACAAAAGAGTATATTTAGAAGGCTGGTCAACGCATGAAAAACTGCTCAAGCTCATTCGTCATTATGGAAACTCACATTGAAACGATAAGATGCAACTTCCACACCACGCTAAACGGCTGAAATGGAAAACATTCAATTCCAAGTGCTGACAAAGATGTGGAGCCTCTGGGATACCCTCCCAGTGGGCATGTAAAGTGGCTGTTTGTCAGTATCTCCTGAAACTGAACATGCCCTGCCACCCAGCACGTCTGCTCCGAGGTCCATCCCGGCACTCCTGCCACGCGGGCAGTGGGGCGTGTTCTGTTTCTTGGTTGGTTGGTGGTTGTAGATAACTCCACTTTGTGATCATTTTTCAAGCTGTACAATTGTTATACTTTCTTGTGTATATATGTTGTACTTCAGCCAGAAAAGTTATTTAAAAATAGATAATGCACATAAAACACTTTTTAAAAATTGAAGTATAGTTGATTTATTTCTGCTTTACAGCGGAGTGACTCTGTTTAATATGTATGTATTCTTTTTCATATTTTTCCATTATGGTTTATCACAATATATAGTTTCCTGCGTTATACAGTAGGACCTTGTTGTTCACCCCATAAATAATAGGTAGCATCTGCTTAGCCAGTCTCCCAGCCCTTCCCTTCCCCCTAAACCTCCCCTTGGCAGCCACAAGTCCGTTCTCTATGTCTGTGAGTCTGTTTCTGTTTTGTTGTTACACTTATTTGTGTTGTATTTTAGATTCCACATGTAAGTGTTATCATATTATATTCGTATTTCTCTTTCTTACTTCCCTTGTTGTGACAGTCTCTAGTCCATCCATGTTGCTGCAGGTGGTATTGTTTCATCCCTTTTTATGGTTGAGTAATATTCCACTGTGTGGAATATGACACATCTTTATTCAGTCGTTTGTCAATAGATATTTAGGTCTGGCTAGACGGTTCCATGTCTTGGCTATTGTGTATAATGCTACTATGAACACAGGAGTGCATGTATCTTTTCATTTCAATTATAATTTTATCTGGGTATATGTGCAGGAGTGGGGATGCTGGATCAAACAGCAACTCTATTTTTAGTTTTTGAGGAGCTTCCATAGTGTTTTCCATAGTGGCTGCACCAACTTACATTCCCGCCAGCGGTGTAGGAGGGCTCCCTTTTCTCCGTGCCCTCTCCAGCATTCATGTTTTACGGACGTTTTTAATGATAGCCCTTCTGGCTGGTGTGAGGCGGTGCCTCGCTGTAGTTGTGATTTGCGTTTCCCCAGTAGTCGGCAGCGATGAGTGTCCTCATGTGCCTGTTGGCCACCGCGTGTCTTCTTAGGAGCAATTTCTGTTTAGGTCTTCTGGCCAGTTTTCATTTGGGCTGTTTGGTTTTGTTGTTGTTGTTAGTGAGTTATATGAGCTGTAAAACACTTTGAACTATGCTGACACTTAGTCTATATCTAACATATATGGGGTAGTAGTGTTTAGGTGATGGACTGTCATTTCAACCTCCCTGCCCGCCTCAGTCTCAAGCAGCAGCCTGTGCCATTTTCCTTCTCCGTGCACTGTCTTCTTCAGGGTGTTTACCTGCACAGCGCTTGTTCCGATTTGTGTGTTGCGTGCCTCCTTCACTGACCTGTGAGCTCTGTGGAAGCAGAGACCTCGCCTGTCTGCTCTCCCTCAGTGGCTCTAGCATCCAGCACTGAGCACAAAGCCTAGAACAAAAGAGATGCGGCTTTGGAGCTTGTTAAGTAGAAGGAGTTCCCAGCAGACGGTTCACTTCCACTAAGTAAGTGTCTATCGTGGAGACTGGGAACCTCTCTCCGTGGTCATTGCCAGTCTTTCATCTTGGTGAGTTCTTCATGGCAAGGGCTTGCCTTCTCTCCTCCTAACCTTTTCTTCCATAGGTTTTGGTTATAGAATCAAAGAAAGTGAGAACTAGAAGAATTAAGATCATTTGGTTCAGACTTCTTTTTTTAACCAATAACTTGAAGTAGCATCCTTATTGTGTAATCACTTGATATCCCTCGAAACCATCAGTTTGCATCTCATCCCTCATGGCTCAGTGGTAAAGTATCTGCCTTTCAGTGCAGGAGACACAGGTATGATTCCTGGGTCGGGAAGATGCCCTGGAGAAGGAAATGGCAGTCCACTCGAGAATTCTTGCCTGGAGAATTCCATGAACAGAGTGGCGCGCCAGGCTGTACTCCATGGAGTCACAGAAGAGTCAGACGCGACTTAATGACTAAAACAAGCAGCAGTAGTCTCTTTTGTTACATATGGAGGCAAGTGGGGGGGCCTCAGAGCATTTGGGATGGGACTTTCCCCTCCTGTTGATGTTGGAGGCCTGTATAAACGGCATATGCGGTAATGTGACCCTGCGTCGGCCTGGCAGTTGACCCTCACATGGCCTGAGGGGCCACACACAGCGGCTCATGTGAAAGACAGGGGAAATGACGTGTCGTGTGTCTGAGCAGCTGTATTCCTCATAATTAATCCAGGAACCTAACAGATCTTGTCTGTGCCCAAAGGGGACTCAAATGCCATTACACTGCGCTTGCAGAAAATCACTCTTCACCAAAAACAGGTCCCAGCCAGGGTGCAGGACGCGATGGTAAGTTGGTGCGCCGTCACCCTGAAACTGAGGAGCTTCCCCGCGGCCTGGGCCTTAGCCGCCCTGGCTTAGGCAGCACTGACAGGACGTGGCCGGTAACTCTGAGAATCTTACTGAGCCAGTTTGTGCCTGAGCAGCCAGGTCACGGTGAGGCAGGTAACGGTGAGAGTGACTGGGCTTCACAGCCTACCAGCAAGGGGCTGGTTGACAAACCAGCCCACTCTGTGGCTTAACTCTAAACACATGTTCCCAAGGTCTCTCTGTTGTGTTGCTTGGAAGTATAAGCCCAGCCTTTACAGTTGTTTCCTGGCTTCCTGGAAAGGTGCAGTCTTGTTCTTTTCCTGCACCTCTGCTGGAAGAAAAAAACGCCCCATCCAGAGGGTGAGGATTTGCAAAGCTCCTCACTTCTCAGTAAAAACACGTTCCAGACTTCTGGACTCATGCTGCCTTTACAAGGGCCCATGTGTGTCTAGGGATCCCTACCCTGTAGCAAAGCTCCAGGCAGCAAAGAGGGGGCAGACGGAGGAAAGCCCGGAGTGGCCAGAGCACAGGCCCCGACTGTGTCTCTCTTTCTCACCCCGCCTTTTTCTTTAATGCCCTTATATCCAGCCATTACCCAAGAGGCCAGTCCCGCACCAGGGCCCCTTTAATTTAGTTTCCCCACAGGCTGTACTCCATGGAGTCACAGAAGAGTCAGGCGACTTAATGACTAAAACAAGCAGCAGTAGTCTCTTTTGTTACATATGGAGGCAAGTGGGGGGGCCTCAGAGCATTTGGGATGGGACTTTCCCCTCCTGTTGATGTTGGAGGCCTGTATAAACGGCATATGCGGTAATGTGACCCTCGTCGGCCTGGCAGTTGACCCTCACATGGCCTGAGGGGCCACACACAGCGGCTCATGTGAAAGACAGGGGAAATGACGTGTCGTGTGTCTGAGCAGCTGTATTCCTCATAATTAATCCAGGAACCTAACAGATCTTGTCTGTGCCCAAAGGGGACTCAAATGCCATTACACTGCGCTTGCAGAAAATCACTCTTCACCAAAAACAGGTCCCAGCCAGGGTGCAGGACGCGATGGTAAGTTGGTGCGCCGTCACCCTGAAACTGAGGAGCTTCCCCGCGGCCTGGGCCTTAGCCGCCCTGGCTTAGGCAGCACTGACAGGACGTGGCCGGTAACTCTGAGAATCTTACTGAGCCAGTTTGTGCCTGAGCAGCCAGGTCACGGTGAGGCAGGTAACGGTGAGAGTGACTGGGCTTCACAGCCTACCAGCAAGGGGCTGGTTGACAAACCAGCCCACTCTGTGGCTTAACTCTAAACACATGTTCCCAAGGTCTCTCTGTTGTGTTGCTTGGAAGTATAAGCCCAGCCTTTACAGTTGTTTCCTGGCTTCCTGGAAAGGTGCAGTCTTGTTCTTTTCCTGCACCTCTGCTGGAAGAAAAAAACGCCCCATCCAGAGGGTGAGGATTTGCAAAGCTCCTCACTTCTCAGTAAAAACACGTTCCAGACTTCTGGACTCATGCTGCCTTTACAAGGGCCCATGTGTGTCTAGGGATCCCTACCCTGTAGCAAAGCTCCAGGCAGCAAAGAGGGGGCAGACGGAGGAAAGCCCGGAGTGGCCAGAGCACAGGCCCCGACTGTGTCTCTCTTTCTCACCCCGCCTTTTTCTTTAATGCCCTTATATCCAGCCATTACCCAAGAGGCCAGTCCCGCACCAGTCACCAGTAGAGCTTGAGTTTATCTCTGGCCACTCTGAAGATTTCTCACAGGTTCACTTTACAACACCTTGCCTCTGTAGAGCTTCTTGCAATCTCTGAGGGAAACTGCTTTTCAGTGCAGAAAGCTGGCTGTCAGTGAGGAGCTGTACAGAGGCAAGAGTCCTGGGGTTTCTCCCAAAGCTGACCAAAAAGACAGAGGCTCTTTTGTTGGAACCCATGCCCATTTTAAAGGGCACAGCTTGCTGCTGTTGTTGTTCAGTTGCTAAATCTTGACAGTGAAAAGAATCTCTCGACTCTTTGAGACCCCATGAACTGGGCCTTCCCTGTCCTTCATTATCTCATGGAGTTTGCTCAAACTCATGAGTCAGTGATGCCATCCAACCATCTCATCCTCCGTCACCCCCTTCTCCTCCTGCCCTCAGTCTTTCCCAGCATCAGGGTCTTTTCAGATGAGTCAACTCTTCCCATCAGGTGGCCAAAGTAGTGGAGCTTCAGCTTCAGCACCCCCAAGAACACAGTGACAAGCTTGTTCTTGGTCAGTAGTTCACCTCTGCCTTTCCACTGCATCTTGTTTATCCTCAGCAATGGCTAGAAATTTAATGGGACCACTCACGGTGAGTTAGCAAAGCTGCATCTATTTCTATGTACCAGTTTGATGGGGAACAGACTACTGCCAGTTAAACTGGATCACAGTACTCTGAACCTTTGAATCATAAGCTAGATCGTGATTTCAGAGATGTGAAGTGTGCGTCTTAGAACTGATGAAATACAGCAGGTGCCCCATGGCCATCTCTGACAGGCTGTCCCAGTGACAGTGAAATATATCCGTGGGGACACCGCTGGTCTCTCCAGATGCTCCCGGACATCTCGCTGGCTATGAATCTTGGTGATTCAGAGGTGTGTTATGGTCCTTGTCTGTCAGCTTTTCCTTACCAAGTATGTAGGCATATTTTCCTTTTCCTGATTCCAGGACGGGCATCAGTATTTCTACAGTGGGCCTCACTCTGTACCGGAGCACAGGGCCAGGGCACGTCTGCTCACGCAGTTAGAAGTGTGGAGAGTTCAGAGCTGCCAAGTCCCTGGATGCCAGCTCATTTAGTTTTTGTTTTTTTTCACTCTTACCAGTAGAGCTTGAGTTTATCTCTGGCCACTCTGAAGATTTCTCACAGGTTCACTTTACAACACCTTGCCTCTGTAGAGCTTCTTGCAATCTCTGAGGAAACTGCTTTTCAGTGCAGAAAGCTGGCTGTCAGTGAGGAGCTGTACAGAGGCAAGAGTCCTGGGGTTTCTCCCAAAGCTGACCAAAAAGACAGAGGCTCTTTTGTTGGAACCCATGCCCATTTTAAAGGGCACAGCTTGCTGCTGTTGTTGTTCAGTTGCTAAATCTTGACAGTGAAAAGAATCTCTCGACTCTTTGAGACCCCATGAACTGGGCCTTCCCTGTCCTTCATTATCTCATGGAGTTTGCTCAAACTCATGAGTCAGTGATGCCATCCAACCATCTCATCCTCCGTCACCCCCTTCTCCTCCTGCCCTCAGTCTTTCCCAGCATCAGGGTCTTTTCAGATGAGTCAACTCTTCCCATCAGGTGGCCAAAGTAGTGGAGCTTCAGCTTCAGCACCCCCAAGAACACAGTGACAAGCTTGTTCTTGGTCAGTAGTTCACCTCTGCCTTTCCACTGCATCTTGTTTATCCTCAGCAATGGCTAGAAATTTAATGGGACCACTCACGGTGAGTTAGCAAAGCTGCATCTATTTCTATGTACCAGTTTGATGGGGAACAGACTACTGCCAGTTAAACTGGATCACAGTACTCTGAACCTTTGAATCATAAGCTAGATCGTGATTTCAGAGATGTGAAGTGTGCGTCTTAGAACTGATGAAATACAGCAGGTGCCCCATGGCCATCTCTGACAGGCTGTCCCAGTGACAGTGAAATATATCCGTGGGGACACCGCTGGTCTCTCCAGATGCTCCCGGACATCTCGCTGGCTATGAATCTTGGTGATTCAGAGGTGTGTTATGGTCCTTGTCTGTCAGCTTTTCCTTACCAAGTATGTAGGCATATTTTCCTTTTCCTGATTCCAGGACGGGCATCAGTATTTCTACAGTGGGCCTCACTCTGTACCGGAGCACAGGGCCAGGGCACGTCTGCTCACGCAGTTAGAAGTGTGGAGAGTTCAGAGCTGCCAAGTCCCTGGATGCCAGCTCATTTAGTTTTTGTTTCCCTACTTCATCCACATAATAGACTGAGTCAGGACTCTTGGACATGCGGCAGCCAAGAAATCAGGATGGATTTTTCCCCAAAATATCAACTCTATTTTCAGCCAAGGTCTTTGAAAATAAGTTTTGGGTTCTGTCAGCCCTCCCTGCTTCGTTCTGTTTCCCTGACAAGCTTCCTCTCCCTAGTCCTCTCTCAGACCTCTTCAGTTCACTCTGGATACGGAGAAGCAGAAAGGAGGAGAAAACCCTCCAGGCCTCACCAGAAAAGAAGCAGTGCTCATTGTGGTAGAATAAAAAGATAATGGCCAATTTGTCAAGAAGTGTTGACAAGAAAGATAAAGTTGGAAGTAATTAACTGGCTGACACGCTGGGAGTGATGTGCTGCCAGGGGCTCCCTAAATCAGCCAGAGCCTTGGAAATGTGACAGCCATTCATCATTTTTACAACACGCCTCTGACAGGCCCCTGGGTTGGAAATCTGGCCAGCACAAATCCTGTGCTTTGACACTCTGGGGCTCTGCCGCCTCTCAGTGCCTTACGCTGGCCGGGCTAGCGCACTGAGGTTCCGCGGTCAGCCAGGAGGTGGCAAGAGGTGATGGGTGAAATGGGACAGTTTGTCCGGCTTACGGCTGGGCCCTGTGTCTGTCTTTGGGGCAGCTGCTCTGATCCCCAGGGGCCAACCCTGCAGATGTCTGCAGAACAGGTCACCTGTGAGCCCAGAGTGAGCCCGTGTCGCGCCCTAGAGGCTTAACTGGCGCTGCTCTCACCCGGCCACAAGGGTGCGCCCAAGAGACTGTTCAGACGTGGGATCCAGCACAGGTGATGTTCTTGTAGTGTTAAAAGTAATTATGAAGACTTGTGATAAAGTTGGAAATGCCTATAATATATGAAAAAGCAGAATGTAAAACTGTATTACTACTCTGGCTAGCACTGTGTTTAAAATATGTATTTACACAGAGTATGTTCAGGCAAAAGTATTATTTTCGTATTGTAGTGGACTTACCTACCCCCAATTTTTTAAATTATATATATATATACCTCCCTGCCAGTATTGAAGGGGTCTTCCCAGGTGGAGTTAGTGGTATAGGACCTGCCTGCCACTGCAGGAGACATAAGAGACGTCAATCACTGGGTCAGGAAGATTCCCCAGAGGAGGGCACGGCAGCCCCCTGCAGTATTCTTGCCTGGAGAATCCCATGGACAGAGGAGCCTGGAGCTACAGTCCATAGAGTTGCACAGAGTCAGACACAACTAAAGTAACTTAGCACACACCAGAATTGAAAAGATAGGCGTTTTTGTCTCTCCTTTCCCTAATCTGCACAGTTGTTAGCATTCTACCTTTCTTATTCTTTTTTCTTTTATTTTTGGCTGTGTGTGGGCTTTCTCTAGTTGTGGAGAGCAGGGGCTACTCTCTAGTTGCAGCGTGCAGACTTCTCATTGTGACGGCTTCTCTTGTGGAGCACAGGCTCAGTAGTTGTGGTGCTCAAGCTTAGGTCCCCTCAAGCAGGTGGGATCTCCCTGGACCAGAGACTGAGCCGGTGCCCCCCTGCATTGGTAGGTGGATTTTTTTTTTCAAATTTATTTATCTTTAATTGGAGAATAATTGCTTTACAGTGTTATGTGGTTTCTGCCATACCTCAGCATGAATCAGCCATCGGTGTACATGTTCCTTCCTCTTGAACCTCTCTCCGCTCACCCCACCCCTCGTTTGTCACAGAGCATCAGGTTGAACTCCCTGTGTTACACAGCACTTCCCATTAGCTGTTTATTTTATGGAATAGTCATGTGTATATTTCAGTGCTGCTCTCTCAAGTCATCCCACCCTCTCCTGCCCCTTCTGTGTCCATTAGTCTATATTCCTGTCCTGCAGATGCCTTCATCAGTACCAGTGTTCTCAGTTCCATATATGTGCGTTAACATACAACATTTGTTTTTCTCTTTCTAACTTACTTCACTCTGTATAACAGGCTCTAGGTTCATCCACCTCACTAAAACTGACTCAGATTCGTTCCTTTTTATGACTGAGTAATATTCCATTGTGTGTATGTACCACAATTTCTTTATCCATTCATCTGTCGATGGACATCTAGGTTGCTTCCATGTCTTGGCTACCATAAATAGTGCCGCAGTGAACATTGGGGTGCCAGTGTCTTTCTCAGTTATGAGTTTCTCAGGGTCTCTGGCCATTAGTCAGATTGCTGGGTCATATGGTGCCTTTTTTCCTAGTTTTTGTTTTAAGAAATCTCCATGCCTGGGTTACTGCAGGAGACATAAGAGCGTCAATCACTGGGTCAGGAAGATTCCCCAGAGGAGGGCACGGCAGCCCCCTGCAGTATTCTTGCCTGGAGAATCCCATGGACAGAGGAGCCTGGAGCTACAGTCCATAGAGTTGCACAGAGTCAGACACAACTAAAGTAACTTAGCACACACCAGAATTGAAAAGATAGGCGTTTTTGTCTCTCCTTTCCCTAATCTGCACAGTTGTTAGCATTCTACCTTTCTTATTCTTTTTTCTTTTATTTTTGGCTGTGTGTGGGCTTTCTCTAGTTGTGGAGAGCAGGGGCTACTCTCTAGTTGCAGCGTGCAGACTTCTCATTGTGACGGCTTCTCTTGTGGAGCACAGGCTCAGTAGTTGTGGTGCTCAAGCTTAGGTCCCCTCAAGCAGGTGGGATCTCCCTGGACCAGAGACTGAGCCGGTGCCCCCCTGCATTGGTAGGTGGATTTTTTTTTTCAAATTTATTTATCTTTAATTGGAGAATAATTGCTTTACAGTGTTATGTGGTTTCTGCCATACCTCAGCATGAATCAGCCATCGGTGTACATGTTCCTTCCCTCTTGAACCTCTCTCCCCCCTCACCCCACCCCTCGTTTGTCACAGAGCATCAGGTTGAACTCCCTGTGTTACACAGCACTTCCCATTAGCTGTTTATTTTATGGAATAGTCATGTGTATATTTCAGTGCTGCTCTCTCAAGTCATCCCACCCTCTCCTGCCCCTTCTGTGTCCATTAGTCTATATTCCTGTCCTGCAGATGCCTTCATCAGTACCAGTGTTCTCAGTTCCATATATGTGCGTTAACATACAACATTTGTTTTTCTCTTTCTAACTTACTTCACTCTGTATAACAGGCTCTAGGTTCATCCACCTCACTAAAACTGACTCAGATTCGTTCCTTTTTATGACTGAGTAATATTCCATTGTGTGTATGTACCACAATTTCTTTATCCATTCATCTGTCGATGGACATCTAGGTTGCTTCCATGTCTTGGCTACCATAAATAGTGCCGCAGTGAACATTGGGGTGCCAGTGTCTTTCTCAGTTATGAGTTTCTCAGGGTCTCTGGCCATTAGTCAGATTGCTGGGTCATATGGTGCCTTTTTTCCTAGTTTTTGTTTTAAGAAATCTCCATGCTGTTCTCCAGGTAGGTTGATTCTTAACCGCTGGGCCTATCTTTTTTATCCTTAAGGCTCTACTTTCTCACATATGGATCTGGCCAGTCTTCTAGGTATTATGATGTGTGTGTCATTTACACTGTGACCAGACAAAGGAAAAAGTGAAGACACGTCAGGAACACACTTGATGTCAAGGCAGTCCACCTCTCTTGCAGCAGATTCTTTTTGTCTTGGTGTCTTAGGTCCCCAAGAGTTCCAGGGCCACCAGGTGTCCCAGCTTTGAAACCTCTAATAAGGCCAGCCTCCTCTATCTTAATGTGTAGAAGTGGAGTGAAGTTACTTTTCCTAAGTTCCTGCAGCAGGAAAGGAGAGCTTGACCTGTCAGACCCGGGCGCTGTCCTCATGACCGGGTGGGGAGGACTCTGAGGCCCGCTGGTCCCCTTCGCTCTCCCTGCCCCCTGCGTCTGCGCCTCACCGCCTCTCTCCGGCACACATTTCAGATGTTCTCACGTTGCCTTCTGTCCTCACTGCTTTCCTGTTCACGAAGACACGGTCGCTCCCTTGAGCTCCCCAGAGCCCCGGGAACTGCCTCATGAAGAAGGCATCAGGGCCCTGCCGACTCCAGGTCCTCCTGCCTCTGTAACAGAGACTTACATGTATATATTGGGTGTTTTTCTTTAATTTATTTTTTGACTGTTCTGGGTTTTCACTGCTGCTGCAGGCTCTTCTCTAGTTGCAGGGAGTCAGGGCTACTCTCCAGTTGAGGTGAGCAGGTTTCTTCTTGTGGTGACATCCCTTTTGTGGAACTCGGGCTCTAGGACACACGGGCTTCAATAGTTGTGGCACATGGGCTTAATAACTGTGGCTCCGAGGCTCTAGAGCACAAACTCAATGGTTGTGGCTCACGGGCTTAGTTGCTCCACAGCATGTGGGATAATCCTGGATCAGAGATCGAACCTGTGTTTTCCTGCGTTGGCAGGCAAACTCTTTACCACTGAGTTACCAAGGAAGCCCTGAAGCAGTTTTGTTTTTACTCATCACTGGACACAGAGCTGAGTCTTGGTGCTGGAAGATATGATGGGGATGGCCTGAAGCAGCTGCCATTCTATGAGAGAAGTAAGAAAGATACCACTTGGGCTTCCCTGGTGGTCCAGTGGGTAGGGACACCGCTTTGCAGTGCAAGGGGCGCCAGTTCGATCCCTGGCCTGGGAAGATCCCACATGCCGCGGAGCGGCTGGACTGATGTGTCCAATTACCGAGCTGGAGCTCTGGAGTGCATGCGCCCAGAGCCAGCGCTCTGCGACAGCAGAGGCCACCGCGATGGGAGGCCCACACCGGCGGAGGAACAAAGATGGATGAAAATAGATGGATGAAGGACCAATAGAGGTGGCCCGCCCGCCCCCCCCCCCCCCCACCCCCCCAAAAAAAATAAATAAATAAATGTTAAAAAAAAAAAAAAAAAAGAAAGAAAGATACCACTTGATTCAGCGTAAGGACACAAGCAGGATCCAGTGGCCTTGTGACCTGGCAGGTTAGGAGTTCCTCCGCAAAACCTGCCAAGGTCCCTGTCAGCTTTTGTCGCATGTCATCAGCCCAGCACCAAGGGAATTCAGAGAATTCTTCCTTGACAGGAAACCAAATAAAATGCCGACAGCGGCCTGCACTAAACACAGACAGGAGAGAGAAGGCCCGGAGCCACTCGGGAAGCCAGTGCATGACCATCTCATGAATTCCTGACGGGAGCACCGGGAGGCTGAGAAGTCCCCAGATGCCGCTGCAGCCGCTCCTCATGCGACGGCTTCCCTGTGGGTGCCGGCTGGGGTCGAGTGCACCTGCGTCACTCTGCTGTAGTGGCCGGAGGTCACCAAGGCCGAGAGATGGGGTCGATGACCAAATGAGCCAGACCGGGGACTCTGGATCTGACGTCCTTCCAAAAGCCTGTGGGGCGGAGACCGAGGAGACGCCAGAGTCCCTCAGGCTTCCCTTCCGGTGGCGGGAGTGGCATCAGGGTGCCGAGCTGGCGCCACTCCTGTGGGTTTGCTCACAGGTCAGGGCTCGGGCCTGGAGCCGGTCATGGTCCACCCTTTCTTCAGGCGCTTCCTCGGTGGCCCTGGGCACCACTCGCCTGGGGAAGCCCAAGGAAGCCCTCGCGGGGAGAGTTGTGGGAAGCAGGCAGACCCGGCACTGGCTTCTCGCCTGGCGCTCTCTACAGGGAACCCGCCAAGGCTGTGCGAGCAGCTCCTTCACGCCTGAGTTCCCTGCCCGCTTACGTGCTCTCCCTACACTGGGCAAGAGATTGCAGTCAGTGGAGGAGCGATGCCTCGGGCAATCTGTGTAATGTAGAGAGCGGTGAGGCTGTTTCTTGTTCTTATTGTTCGACTCTCTGCTAGAAAGTGCTTCCCTCGCTTGCCCAGGATTTTCCCAGTCTCAAGCTCTTCAACTTAGCTCACTTTAATAAAAATGAAATCTGGGGGTGGGGAAGGGAAAGGTGGGGATGAATGAGTGGATACATCTAAATAATTGCCTTTTCCCTTCTTGACATCCTGATTCATTGTTTTTTCCTGTCTGCATTATATTTGTAACACCAGGTTTATTTATGGGCTCTGTGTTTTATTCCATGGGTAAGCAGCTTCTGTTTACTCTATAGATCCGCAGCTGTATGAAACCTCAGCTGTCTCACTGGGAAATGAAGTACAGTGTAACTACACCCCAACATCCGTGCTTAAGACAGGAGCTAGCCATCTTAGCCATCTGTCCTCAGTGAGCACGGAGGGGAGATAGGCCTCCTGGTCAGCCTGCAAGCTCTGCACGCTTGTCGTGGGCCTGTTGCTGTCTAAGCCTCCATTTCTCTCCCTCACCATCAGTGAGGTCTGGTTTTGTGGTTCAGCACTCCGCTGCCATGGGACTGAGTTTTGAACAGTTTGCCCTTTGTAAGCCTCCAGCATTCATAGAAAAAGGCTCTGAGGCATACACAGGAGCATTTATAGAGTGGACTGTAGAAAACTCCCAGCTGCCCTGTAAATGCAAGCTTCTCACTGGGGGCCTTTTGAGTAAAGGTGATTTCTGCACATGAGCCACAGATACTGTCTGTCCCTTCAGTCTCGTAAAAGCACATCTCAGTTTAAAAGGGGAGTATTTCGAAGGACAGTCTTATGTCACCCAAGTAGGGAGACGACGGGGGACTTAGTAGCTGGGAACTGCTGGGTTTCTACGGAGGCTTACTCATCCCCCGCTTCATAGCCTGGACTCTGTCAGCCAGGCGGCCTCGAACAAGCACCCCAGGAAAGCCCGCTGTGGCTGCGTGCTGACTATCGTGCTGGGAGGCATGGAGGCGTTGCAGTGGCTTCTGAAGGGAAATAAAAAACAAGAGAATGAGAGGGACTTCCCTGGCTGTCCCTTGCACTTCAGCTACAAGGGCAGAAGTTCAGTCCCTGCTCGGGGAACTAAGATCCCACAGGCTGGGTGACGCGGCTAAAAAAAGGGAAAAAGAACCATAGGGAATGGAAACTTAGGCATCACGCAGAGCAGGATGTCGACGACAGCATGAGTGAGGAAGCTAAAGAGAAGGTTCAGTAGGACTCCTTGTCCTGTGTGGTGAATTATATGTGGAGTTAGCTCATAGGGATGTCCGTGCCCTGCCTTGTCTGCTCCCTGCTTTCAGTCACTCATTTCTCACGTTTGCTCGGTGCCCACTGATGCCGGGGTAGACAGCTGACATGCTTCTCTACCCCTGCGGAGCTATACCCTTAGTTACTGCTTGAGATCCTCTTTATGGGTCAGTTTTAAAGTGAAAGGATGTCCTGAGGGGCCACAGTTTCTGAGCACAATGGGAGTGTTAATAGCAGTGTCTGCTTCGTTGTTGCCCGCGGTAGTCAGCGCCATGCCTGGCACCTGCAGGAGCTCCTGGTTCGTTTAGGAATCTGGCTGGTGTTTCAGTCATCGCCTCCCGTGGTGGAGTGCCGGAAGCCGAGCACACTCGGTCGCTCAGTCGTGTCCAGCTCTGTGACCCGTGGACTGCAGCCCAGCATTCATAGAAAAGGCTCTAAAAGGCCCATACACAGGAGCATTTATAGAGTGGACTGTAGAAAACTCCCAGCTGCCCTGTAAATGCAAGCTTCTCACTGGGGGCCTTTTGAGTAAAGGTGATTTCTGCACATGAGCCACAGATACTGTCTGTCCCTTCAGTCTCGTAAAAGCACATCTCAGTTTAAAAGGGGAGTATTTCGAAGGACAGTCTTATGTCACCCAAGTAGGGAGACGACGGGGGACTTAGTAGCTGGGAACTGCTGGGTTTCTACGGAGGCTTACTCATCCCCCGCTTCATAGCCTGGACTCTGTCAGCCAGGCGGCCTCGAACAAGCACCCCAGGAAAGCCCGCTGTGGCTGCGTGCTGACTATCGTGCTGGGAGGCATGGAGGCGTTGCAGTGGCTTCTGAAGGGAAATAAAAAACAAGAGAATGAGAGGGACTTCCCTGGCTGTCCCTTGCACTTCAGCTACAAGGGCAGAAGTTCAGTCCCTGCTCGGGGAACTAAGATCCCACAGGCTGGGTGGCGCTAAAAGGAAAAAGTACCATAGGGAATGGAAACTTAGGCATCACGCAGAGCAGGATGTCGACGACAGCATGAGTGAGGAAGCTAAAGAGAAGGTTCAGTAGGACTCCTTGTCCTGTGTGGTGAATTATATGTGGAGTTAGCTCATAGGGATGTCCGTGCCCTGCCTTGTCTGCTCCCTGCTTTCAGTCACTCATTTCTCACGTTTGCTCGGTGCCCACTGATGCCGGGGTAGACAGCTGACATGCTTCTCTACCCCTGCGGAGCTATACCCTTAGTTACTGCTTGAGATCCTCTTTATGGGTCAGTTTTAAAGTGAAAGGATGTCCTGAGGGGCCACAGTTTCTGAGCACAATGGGAGTGTTAATAGCAGTGTCTGCTTCGTTGTTGCCCGCGGTAGTCAGCGCCATGCCTGGCACCTGCAGGAGCTCCTGGTTCGTTTAGGAATCTGGCTGGTGTTTCAGTCATCGCCTCCCGTGGTGGAGTGCCGGAAGCCGAGCACACTCGGTCGCTCAGTCGTGTCCAGCTCTGTGACCCGTGGACTGCAGCCCACCAGGCTCTTCTGTCCATGAGATTTTCCAGGCACGAATACTGGAGTGGGATGCCATTGTCTTCTCCAAGAAGTCGTGGAAGAAAGAGACAAGATCCTAAACCAGGTGGCAGACTCTCTGGAGCACCGAGAGAACCTCCATATCCTTAGCCCTCCGCTTGCATCCTCAGCAGTCTTGCCGGCACACACGGGAAACTCCTCGAGAGGAAAGGAGAGAGAGGTGCATCTAAGGAGAAAGTTCTATAGGAGAGAAAATGTAATCAAGGAGGAGAGAATACACAGGGTGAGAACACCCGGTTAAGGTGAAATCTCTCTCTTCTGAGCAACTGACTGTAGGTGTGTATGACCTCCTTTCTTTCAGGTCCTCAAACCAGAACATAATTTATCGAAAGGACCCTTTCTCTCTGCTCCACTCCTTTTCATGGGAATGTTTTAGCCCATTTAGTCAAAGTTTTTGTGTTTCAGTGACCATGCTTACTGTTGGACAAGAGCTTGGCGTGCGTCTCAGGCTGCACCCCTGGTCTTCCTGGTCATGAATAGAGGCCTGGTCAGTGGTTCCTCATGGAGCCCAGCCCCTCTCTCCTTCCCGGAGGGCTCTGTCTGCATCCTCACCTGCCTCCATTCGTGTTCAAGTGGGAGGTACCATGCAGGTGACTTATTTGGACTTTTCTCTTGAAGGAGATGGGGCCACATGAGGAGTTTTCTTTTTACATTTGCAAAGGACTGCTCCCTGCTTTCAGTCACTCATTTCTCACGTTTGCTCGGTGCCCACTGATGCGGGGTAGACAGCTGACATGCTTCTCTACCCTGCGGAGCTATACCCTTAGTTACTGCTTGAGATCCTCTTTATGGGTCAGTTTTAAAGTGAAAGGATGTCCTGAGGGGCCACAGTTTCTGAGCACAATGGGAGTGTTAATAGCAGTGTCTGCTTCGTTGTTGCCCGCGGTAGTCAGCGCCATGCCTGGCACCTGCAGGAGCTCCTGGTTCGTTTAGGAATCTGGCTGGTGTTTCAGTCATCGCCTCCCGTGGTGGAGTGCCGGAAGCCGAGCACACTCGGTCGCTCAGTCGTGTCCAGCTCTGTGACCCGTGGACTGCAGCCCACCAGGCTCTTCTGTCCATGAGATTTTCCAGGCACGAATACTGGAGTGGGATGCCATTGTCTTCTCCAAGAAGTCGTGGAAGAAAGAGACAAGATCCTAAACCAGGTGGCAGACTCTCTGGAGCACCGAGAGAACCTCCATATCCTTAGCCCTCCGCTTGCATCCTCAGCAGTCTTGCCGGCACACACGGGAAACTCCTCGAGAGGAAAGGAGAGAGAGGTGCATCTAAGGAGAAAGTTCTATAGGAGAGAAAATGTAATCAAGGAGGAGAGAATACACAGGGTGAGAACACCCGGTTAAGGTGAAATCTCTCTCTTCTGAGCAACTGACTGTAGGTGTGTATGACCTCCTTTCTTTCAGGTCCTCAAACCAGAACATAATTTATCGAAAGGACCCTTTCTCTCTGCTCCCACTCCTTTTTCATGGGAATGTTTTAGCCCATTTAGTCAAAGTTTTTGTGTTTCAGTGACCATGCTTACTGTTGGACAAGAGCTTGGCGTGCGTCTCAGGCTGCACCCCTGGTCTTCCTGGTCATGAATAGAGGCCTGGTCAGTGGTTCCTCATGGAGCCCAGCCCCTCTCTCCTTCCCGGAGGGCTCTGTCTGCATCCTCACCTGCCTCCATTCGTGTTCAAGTGGGAGGTACCATGCAGGTGACTTATTTGGACTTTTCTCTTGAAGGAGATGGGGCCACATGAGGAGTTTTCTTTTTACATTTGCAAAGCTGTATGGGTCTGTCCTTAGAGGAGGCAGATCAAAGCCTAGCAACAGTAAAGTAAAATGTGTATTTCTCCTCTGAGGTCTCTGGTCACAACTTCCTGATTTTAATCAATTTCTTATAAAACTCTCCTTTCTATATATAACTAGTAGGAGAGCAACATAAAGAACATACGGGATATTTATTGGAATCCCTGTGCCCTGTCTTCTTACGCTTCCAAAGTCTTTACTTGAGCTCAGGGAACTAGATGATCACAAATCTATACCCAGTAATACTGATACAGACTGCCCAGCCCCACGTGAGTAAGAACAAACTGGAGAACCTGACTTGCAAGGCCAAGAGGAATAGCAAACTGCCTCACAGTGAGCACGCAGTGAGGTGAGTCCCTTTCGACTTGGCTTTCCATTCAGAGCTTAGAAGAACTCTCACAGGGCTTCCTAAAGGAAGCCATGATCTTACAGCATCACTTTGAACTGAAAAATATTTCTAAATCCTGCAGCAGAAAGCTTGCAGAGAACCTTCAAGCTCGTTGCCCTGTTGGGCCCCACTTAGTGGTACCAGAGGTTCTGCCCAACAGATTCCACACAAGATGACCCACCTACTCCAATAAATAAAGGAGAGGAGCATCTGTACAGTCACTTTGTGAGAGCCTGGACCTTGAGCTTAGATGCCCACTCGATTAGTCCTGTTCAAGATGAGTCTGGAACTTGCATGGTTACTAGATCTCCTAGTGCTGGCTCAAGTCTCAACCCTAGACGTATTTTTTTCTGCACACAGATATATAAGTAAGATTTCAGAAATTTCTATCTTTGGACAAAAATAGATGAAGGAAGAAGCACATGTAAGGACCTGCTTAGCAATTTTATATCCATTATTTCTCCTAATTCACTGAAGAACCCCATGAGGGAGGCAGTAAGATTGCTTCAGGTCGTACGGAGATTGTCCCCATTCATGAAGGCCTCAGGGAAAGTCACCACCCTCCCAAGCTTTGGTCTCCCCAGGAGGAAAACAGGCCTAATGATACCCTTCCCTTCCCACCCTCTTGGATGCATGAGGTCGGAGCAGCAATAGGTTGGAAAGATTGTTTGAAATGTACTTTGCAAACATGAGGCATTCGATTATTACTTTCACAAATGTTAACTTTTCTAGTTCATCAACTTTCTGGGCAGTTCCCTCTCAGTTTTATTGGAAGAAATGTTGTGGCATTTGAATTTTTAAAAATAATGTTTTATTATAGCAATCTCTTGCCATATTACCACGTTGAACCCACATCCTGGAATTTCCCAAAACCACTTAAAAAATAATTTGAGTCCAGTAGACAGTTTGTACTTAAGGCAGTAAACTAGATCCTAGCTTGTTAAACCAGTCTAGACTCCCAAGCTGGCTTGTCACATTTTGCTCCCTACCTGTGAACAGATATAGTCATTGTTGTCTTGTGATTTTTTTCAAGCCTGCTTCCTCCCTCTCTTCCTTCCTTCTGTAACTCAGGCTTGTGTTTAGTGTTGGATTAGCTGCTATTTACCTTCCTATGTAAGTTCCTGTTGGAGCCAGGGTATGAGCCTTGCAGCTCCCCTGTGCATTCGGGACCTCTTCACAGCCTCTCAGGGGAACCACCTCCAGGCAGGAAGCCTTCCAGCATTTCTGCCCCGTCGCCCACCCCCCCAGCCCCCGTCGGTTACCGTCCTCCAGCTCCGACTGGCTTTATGCGTGACCTCAGTAGTTGTGTGTTGTCATGGAAAGCATCTCTCCACCAGAGGGACCAGGCACAGGGCAGGAGGAGGTCCCTTCGCAGCCTGCTGCAGAGGCAGAGCGTGGTCCTTGGAGAGGGACTCAGGAGGCATCTGGATTGGAAAGAGACGGGCCCCGCCAGGGAGCAGTCAAGACGGCTGCACCGCCCTAGTTGCCAGGGTTCTCTGTCACTGATGTGGATGACCCAGCCCCAGGGCCACTTCTGGGTCTCCCGCAGAACTTGATGGTTTGTATTCATCTTGGCTATTCTTATCCTTGAGAAGGAAGAGCTAAAAGTTGAGAGGCACCTCACCTGGTTGTGTGGATGGCATGGCTCTGGAGCCAGGTTCTTAGTTCAAACACAACATGTGCTGCCTGGTGTCTGAGTCTGAGAGGAAGCCCACCTGCCGCTCAGAAGGAGGGCCTCAGTAGGTGAGGCCTCATCCACCAAAGGTGAGAGGAAGCCAGCCTGCCGCTCGGAGGGAGGGCCCAGCCGGCACGGCCTCTTCCACCAAAGGTGGCCCTGCAAAGTAAGAAGTGTGAGGTCAAGATGAAGTTGCTCAGGCCCCGCTTCTCAAGCAGGGATGCTCTTTCTGCTTCTGTAGGACGTTATTCCCTATGTGCTGGCAAGCCATCTGCCCACAAGTAACCGTGCACTGCCCACCTGTCGGCGTATGGAGTGTAACCACCTCTTCCTTTTGTTTTCCCAGCATTAATAATAAGCTACAGCAGCCGGAGGCGGCTGCTGGTGTGTTGGAGTATGCCATGAAGCACTTTGGAGAGCTGGTAAGTGCCTCATTCCTATCAGAAGAGCAAGAGGCTGCCACTGAGCCACTGCCTTGAGAAAGTTACTTTCCTTTTCTGTTTTTTTTTTTTTTTTTTTCTGCAGTTGTTAAGAATCTGATGCTGACTTAACCTGTATCTTGCAGTTGAGGGAGACAGTGACTGTATGGAGTCTATTCAGGCTGAATAGAGACTGTGAGGACAGAATCTAATAAATAGTAATGACCTGTATTTATCCAATAGAAGTGCCTAGCCTTGGGCTTCCCTTGTGGCTCAGTGGATAAGAACTCGTCTGCCAATGCAGGAGACACAGGTTCGAGCCCTGATCCGGGAAGATCTCACATACTGCAGAGCAGCTAAACCCACACATCAACAAAGACGCAGCACAGTCAAAAATAAATAAATAAAAGTTAAAAAAAAAAAAAGAAGTGCCTAGCCTTTTGCTCTGTGCTTTATGTACTTCATCTAAATCAGTCCCCACAGCACCCCTGGGATGAGGGCCTATGGGCCCAGCTGGATAACAGCCTTAACCTGATAGAGTGAATAAGTGGCAGAACCAGGACTTGAACCTGGGCCGTCTGGTGTCAGAGTCCAGATGTTTAACCCTGACCTGACTTATTTCTGTGTCGTCTATGATAGCCAGAGTTACCACTGCCCATACCTAAGGCTAACTCTCCAGAAAAAAACATGCCATAATTTATACGTGAGACTGAGGGACTGTTCCATTTCATTACTGCTTACATAGCTTCTTCCCTCCTGCCATCTTTGCCTGACCAATATTAAAATGTTTCCGTTATTCTCTATAGTCTTGGGAGGGTACTTTGGTAACTTCCTAACCATATATAAAGCATTGACTTAATCAACTTAGCATTGACTTCTTGGAAGATCAAGAAGTTCTGGGTCCATGTATTGAATGAGTAACCTTTTATTAGTCATGTAGGTCACTTACTCTGGTTTGCCTTAATCAAGAGCCCAGTGTGGGGCTTCCCCTGGTGGTCCAGTGGGTAAGGACACCACCTTGCAGTGCAAAGGGCGCCGGCTCGATCCCTGGCCTGGGAGGATACCACGTGCCGCGGAGCGGCTGGACCAATGTGTCCAAATACCGAGCTGGAGCTCTGGGGCGCATGCGTCCAGAGCCGGCGCTCTGCGATGACAGAGACCACCGCAATGGGAGGCCCACAGGAGCCAAAGAACAAAGATGGATGAAAATAGATAAATGAAAGACCAATAGAAGTGGCCCGCCCATCCCCCTCCCTCCCCACCTCACCCCCCCCAAAAAAATAAATAAATGTTTAAAAAAATAAAAAAAGAGCCCAGTCTGTTAAAGAAAATTGACGACTTCACTGGCTTTTGCCTTAAGGGCTGGTTAATTGAACTGAAAATTTTAAAGGGATACTTTGCCATCTTGAGCACATGCCTATAACTGGACTGAGAAAGCGTCTCCAGGTGACGAAACAGGAGGGACTGTATCTCATCTGTCTTTGCCACAGCCTTGTTTGCAGAGGGAAGAAGGTCAGCAAAGAGGGCACTTAGTGTGGTCCACCCGGACAGGGGTGTCCTCTCCTTCGACAGCCTTAGCGCTCAGACCGCAGTGGTTGAAACAAGGATTCCACAGACATCTGGTATTTTATACGCTGGTAGCTAAGAGTGCCAACCTTAAATGAAAAGATCCCGCATCTCCAGGTTCTGAAGGTGGCCGTTAGCTCCGGGATTATTGCTAAACCGTGGGGGATTTTCTGTTATATTTAGGTAGCTGAATCATATTAAGCTTGACAATGGTTTGCTTTCTCCTGGCAGAGCCTGCGCTTTCTCAGCGCAATTTATGTAACAGCAATCTCATTAGAATTGTGTGTGATTCATTGCTTAAACCTCATAGTTCCTGCAGTCTATTGCAGTTCAAAATATCCTGCCCCTACCTGACCAACTCCATATGCTACTTCCCCTGCTTTCTGCTTGTTCATACTGAGTGGGTGTTGTACATTAGTCATGAGCCTTTTTCTTTTCCACTCAGTATAGAAATTCAAAATGGGAAATTGACCAGTGTTCCTTTTTAACCTAGGCGTTTTTAATTTTACACTCTCTGCAGTTACTTTTTTTTTTTTTTCTGTATTCACTATTTTCTCTCTAAGTTTTGTCTTTCGTATTGAGGCATACTTGAGCGGCGTGATTCTGAACAAACTTTGAGCCCATTTGGGCAAACCTCAGTGTACATAGACACTGGGGTGAAGTCTGTCGTGGCCGTAGAATGAGGACGGGGAGGTGGAGGGAACTGGCTCTGCTGAAGACAAATGAGGGGAAGTGGGCATAAGTTAATGACCTAACATAGAACTGACCACCTCATGGAGGTTCAGGAAGAAAAGATTCTTTGAAAGAGCCTAGCACATAGCTGTGAGCATACACGCTACTCAAATAAGAGTTTTGTCAGAAAGGAGAAGAGGGTAATAGGGGAATGAATGTGGGCCCTGCATTAGGTCATACAAATGCGGCCGCAGGGTCAGATTGCTGGTGCAGAAATCCCTGGAGAGCTGCTCCCCTGGCCTGGTAGAGAACTAGTCATTTCCCATTGCTGGTGATGAAGAAACCCAGGAGACAGGCTGGGGTGGCGGCAGATGGAGGGCAGACAGAGGCATAAAACAGTTCCTGGGCCATTCAGGGAGCCGTCGTCTGCAGCTTCTAGACTGCAGCGCCGCTCACTCACGTGGCCAATGTGGAATGGCAGCGTGGCACGCCATCTGCCCGGTAATGGAATCTGTCCTTTGGCCCCTGCCCATGGAGAAGCTGCCAAGTGCTCAGAGGAGGGAACGTTGGATGGCAGACTCTAGAAGAAAGACAGAGGTTTTCCAAAGAATTTTAAGTGGCAGTGTTATATTGTATTTTAAATTATTATTTCCTGAAAGTTTAAAAATGTATTAAGAAATGCAGAGAATAAAGAACTTTTGAAAAGCAAGCTGTTTTCCTCCAGCAATCTCATAGTATACCCTTCAAGTAAATTTTGCCCTACCTGACCAACTCCATATGCTACTTCCCCTGCTTTCTGCTTGTTCATACTGAGTGGGTGTTGTACATTAGTCATGAGCCTTTTTCTTTTCCACTCAGTATAGAAATTCAAAATGGGAAATTGACCAGTGTTCCTTTTTAACCTAGGCGTTTTTAATTTTACACTCTCTGCAGTTACTTTTTTTTTTTTTTCTGTATTCACTATTTTCTCTCTAAGTTTTGTCTTTCGTATTGAGGCATACTTGAGCGGCGTGATTCTGAACAAACTTTGAGCCCATTTGGGCAAACCTCAGTGTACATAGACACTGGGGTGAAGTCTGTCGTGGCCGTAGAATGAGGACGGGGAGGTGGAGGGAACTGGCTCTGCTGAAGACAAATGAGGGGAAGTGGGCATAAGTTAATGACCTAACATAGAACTGACCACCTCATGGAGGTTCAGGAAGAAAAGATTCTTTGAAAGAGCCTAGCACATAGCTGTGAGCATACACGCTACTCAAATAAGAGTTTTGTCAGAAAGGAGAAGAGGGTAATAGGGGAATGAATGTGGGCCCTGCATTAGGTCATACAAATGCGGCCGCAGGGTCAGATTGCTGGTGCAGAAATCCCTGGAGAGCTGCTCCCCTGGCCTGGTAGAGAACTAGTCATTTCCCATTGCTGGTGATGAAGAAACCCAGGAGACAGGCTGGGGTGGCGGCAGATGGAGGGCAGACAGAGGCATAAAACAGTTCCTGGGCCATTCAGGGAGCCGTCGTCTGCAGCTTCTAGACTGCAGCGCCGCTCACTCACGTGGCCAATGTGGAATGGCAGCGTGGCACGCCATCTGCCCGGTAATGGAATCTGTCCTTTGGCCCCTGCCCATGGAGAAGCTGCCAAGTGCTCAGAGGAGGGAACGTTGGATGGCAGACTCTAGAAGAAAGACAGAGGTTTTCCAAAGAATTTTAAGTGGCAGTGTTATATTGTATTTTAAATTATTATTTCCTGAAAGTTTAAAAATGTATTAAGAAATGCAGAGAATAAAGAACTTTTGAAAAGCAAGCTGTTTTCCTCCAGCAAATGCACAGATGTGGCCTGGTCTCTCTGGCCTCATCAGGAAAGCAGCTGCCGCCCCTGCCAGGTGGCCCACGGTCAGCATTCCAGCAGATCCAGGCCTTGGCATCCCGACGGGAGCCCTGGTTGGGGCTGCCTGCCATCACAGATAATTCCCCCGTCCTCACAGGCCCACATGTCAGAGTTCTGGTGACTCCTGGGTCTGGGCAGGAAGTGACGGGGAAGACATGGCCTGACAGCTGCTCTCAGATTATCCCTGGGTCATTCCGACACTGTGCCAGGGAGCCGGTGTCCCCACACAAACCTCCAGATACTCTGAAGGCCTGCCGTGCTGGGTGGAGTGTCACGCGTACAACACGGCACGCTCAGGAAAGAACCTGTGGAGTAACACAGTGCACCCTGTGTTCTCTGGGCCTCACGGCAGTCTCTTTCTTTTCCACGTGGCAGGAGATCCAGGCTACCTGGTATGAGAAGCTGCATGAGTGGGAGGATGCTCTCGTGGCCTACGATAAGAAAATGGACACCAACAAGGACGACCCAGAGCTGATGCTGGGCCGCATGCGCTGCCTCGAGGCCTTGGGGGAGTGGTGAGCTGCAGCGGGGTGGTGGCCGAGCTGCACTTGAAGGCTTCTCCCAGAGTTCTCGCCCGGGACTCTGGTTTTTGTTACATTTGATGCTTTCCCAAGAATCATTCCCCACTTTGGAGTGCTTCTATCTCTGTTCAGTCTCAATGATAAATAGAAAGACTCTTTCTTTCTTTCTCTCTTTCACTTAAACTTCGTAACACTCTAGGACAGGACAGGCGTGGGTGTGCTCCAGGGACCTATACCTATTCTTTCTCTCTGCCTCTTGACCTTGACTAACAGAGGAAGACTTCATAGTCTTATCTTGGATTTTCTTTTTTCTCTTTATAACCTATTGCTAATGATTTTAGGAAAGAACAGAGGACTACTTTCTTTGGTTGTTTCACCTTTATTGAATGCTCACTATATGCTCAGCACTGTGCCAGGCTCCAGAGATTAAAAAAAAAGACACAGAAAACAAGGCCCCCTCACTAGTGAGGCTGACAAGACGAGCATGTTGCCGGTAGTTAGCCTACAGTTCCCAGGAGGACAGGGACGATGGTCTGAGCAGGCCATTCGGAAAGGCCCGTGTGGGGTGTGGTGTGACCTTGCAGCTCTCCCTGGAGGAGGGACCAACACTGGGAGACAGGTGAAGAAAGCGGGGAGGGGGAAAGGATATTCCAGGTGGAAGCAGCAGGATGCTCGGTGAGAACTGTTGCCTTGGTCTTGGTCTGGGGAGTTGCTCGGGAACGTTTTCCAGCATCTAGTGTGCAGTGTTTTTTTTTTTAATAGTCGAAATAAAATGCAGTCACGAACTAGTTTAACTGCAGTTTTCAGTAA
Source organism: Tragulus kanchil (assembly GCA_022376925.1). Lineage (NCBI taxonomy): Eukaryota > Metazoa > Chordata > Mammalia > Artiodactyla > Tragulidae > Tragulus > Tragulus kanchil. The sequence continues at coordinate 156,675,035 of JAIOJX010000032.1, forward strand.
CAAATGTCATACTACCTCCCCAGGAGCAGATCTCTTAGCTTCTCTTGCTTGTGAGACTTGAGAGTCCCCCATTCATTCATTCAACCCATCGTTACTGAGCGCTTGCCCACCCCCAGCATCTGTGCTGGGGCCACCAGGACACAGGCTGCACTGGAAGGACACAGCCCCTGCCGCCCAGAGCCGACAGGGCAGACCACCAGGCTGCCGTAGCAGAGTGAACACAAGGAGAAGCCCAGGGCTGTGCGGTTTAAGAAGGGGCCCTAACCCTGGCTTGAAAGCTTCTGGAAGGCTTCCAGGAAGAAGTGATCTAACTCAGGCCTGGACAGTGGGGAGGATCGAGCGCAGTACTATGTTAAGTGTTCAGCAAGTTCGTTGTGGCTGGAGGGTCAGGTGTGATGCAGAAAAGAGGTAAGAGGTGAGGCAGGAAAGCTCGGCAAGGCCCAGGCCAAGTCAGACGTGTAGACCAAGTTAGGACTTGAACTTCAACCAAAGGGCTAGTCTCCAAACCCTACAGAATTTTTTCCTTTGCATTCTTTCACTCAGTGCCCTGGATTGCTCACCTCCTCTTCTCCTTTTCTCCTCTTTGAAATTCTCCCCAGTCTTTAAAGCTCCACCTAAACTGCTGCTTCCTCCTTGAAGCCCATCCTGCCATCCCTCCCCACTTTCACAGTTCAAGACAACCACTGTGCTTACGTGGGCTCCATAAGGCTGGCTGGATGTGAGAAGGGACTTTAGATGTGATTTTGTCTCATTGCCTCTTGGGACAGTTGGAAACTGCTCAGGGCTCATAGGAGTTGACGTCTCCGCCTGAGGCCTCTTGAGAGCGGAGTCATCCTGGCCCCCTGACGCTGCACTTCCCAGTGCCATCCACCCCTGAAGTCTTGGATTCCTTCCAGCTGTATAATTACCTATAAAGTATAAGTGGCCAGTGATGCTGACCAAGGGGTTTAAAAATGCAGCAGACTAGAAGAGATTTTAAGAAGAGATGAAAGAAGCAGAATTGTTTTCCTGATCATATGCAGGTTTTTTATATGGTTCATTCAGTCAGTTCTATTTAACGTGCAGTTTTTAAATTGCTTTTGCTTCAAATATATATATCCTGAACATGCCAAGGCAAGTGTTCACCAGAGGTGGCCCTCAGAAACGATCCAGAGTTACCGTGAGCAAAGACCCCTTTCCCCCCACCTGCAGCTTCTCTTGCTTGTGAGACTTGAGGCTTTTCCCCGCACTGGCAAGGACACAGCCCCCCTGCCGCCCAGAGCCGACAGGGCAGACCACCAGGCTGCCGTAGCAGAGTGAACACAAGGAGAAGCCCAGGGCTGTGCGGTTTAAGAAGGGGCCCTAACCCTGGCTTGAAAGCTTCTGGAAGGCTTCCAGGAAGAAGTGATCTAACTCAGGCCTGGACAGTGGGGAGGATCGAGCGCAGTACTATGTTAAGTGTTCAGCAAGTTCGTTGTGGCTGGAGGGTCAGGTGTGATGCAGAAAAGAGGTAAGAGGTGAGGCAGGAAAGCTCGGCAAGGCCCAGGCCAAGTCAGACGTGTAGACCAAGTTAGGACTTGAACTTCAACCAAAGGGCTAGTCTCCAAACCCTACAGAATTTTTTCCTTTGCATTCTTTCACTCAGTGCCCTGGATTGCTCACCTCCTCTTCTCCTTTTCTCCTCTTTGAAATTCTCCCCAGTCTTTAAAGCTCCACCTAAACTGCTGCTTCCTCCTTGAAGCCCATCCTGCCATCCCTCCCCACTTTCACAGTTCAAGACAACCACTGTGCTTACGTGGGCTCCATAAGGCTGGCTGGATGTGAGAAGGGACTTTAGATGTGATTTTGTCTCATTGCCTCTTGGGACAGTTGGAAACTGCTCAGGGCTCATAGGAGTTGACGTCTCCGCCTGAGGCCTCTTGAGAGCGGAGTCATCCTGGCCCCCTGACGCTGCACTTCCCAGTGCCATCCACCCCTGAAGTCTTGGATTCCTTCCAGCTGTATAATTACCTATAAAGTATAAGTGGCCAGTGATGCTGACCAAGGGGTTTAAAAATGCAGCAGACTAGAAGAGATTTTAAGAAGAGATGAAAGAAGCAGAATTGTTTTCCTGATCATATGCAGGTTTTTTATATGGTTCATTCAGTCAGTTCTATTTAACGTGCAGTTTTTAAATTGCTTTTGCTTCAAATATATATATCCTGAACATGCCAAGGCAAGTGTTCACCAGAGGTGGCCCTCAGAAACGATCCAGAGTTACCGTGAGCAAAGACCCCCTTTCCCCATGCTCACCTGCCTCCAGGAGATAAATACAAGAGATTGCTCCCCGGCCCCAGCCACACCTGCAGCCATGTGAATCCAAGTAAGCCCCCCCACACACTGTGCCTTGCATGGCCTCTGTGTCCTTGAGAACAGATTCATCAGGAATGAGATCATAGACAGCCAAGTCCTTAGAGGGTCCAGATTGAAGCATGCTCCCAGGCTTTTTCTTTGTCTTCTCCCCGCTCCGCCTCTGAGAGTTAGGACTCAGTATATTCTGCATTCTTACTGGTAACAAGTCTCTGTGGGAGAGGAACCCTGCCTCCATGTACACTGACCCAGGGTCTGACAGCTGTTGACACAACCACAGCTTGAAGGCAGTGCCCGTGTCCACTGGCAAGGCCCCTCTGTAAAATGCTGCTTTGAGCTGCCGCCTGCGTTGTCTTAGGCGGTAACAGTTTGTGGTGTTTCACATTGAACTCACCCCCAGCCTCAAGATGAAAAGCAAAGCAAAGTCTCAGATTTGTAACACAGAAATAGGGCCTCCGGATGAAACAGGAGAGGGAGGCTGGAGCGCCTGGCTGCCAGCTGTACAGATTTCAGTTGTAGGGTTGGAAGGACCATTCAGAGAGAACGCCACTTTCCCATACCTCTAGGCAGAACTCCAACAAAAATATGCTGCCCAGTGATTCTGAAACTATGGCCCTTGGGTCAGAGCATCAGTATCGTCTGGAAACGTGTGCAGTTGCTCAGTCATGTCTGACTCTTTGTGACACCGTGGACTGTAGCCCACCAGGCTCCTTTGTCCATGGGGTTTCCCAGGGAAGAATGCTGCAGTGGGTTGGCACTTCCTTCTCCAGAGGATCTTCCCAATCGAGGGATCAAACTTAAGTCTCCTTCGGGAAGAACTGCTACTCTAGGAGAACCTCCAGCAGGACCCAGAGAGAAGGTTTCTAGGTTTAGGTGGCAGGAAACCAGCCTGAGGTCATCCAGCTGCTGTCACTGAGCTTCGGTGAGTGTGTCGGGCAGGATCGCTGCCCACTTCCTCTTTTGAACATGCCAAATTTCACCACCTAGAAACGATCCAGAGTTACCGTGAGCAAAGACCCCCTTTCCCCATGCTCACCTGCCTCCAGGAGATAAATACAAGAGATTGCTCCCCGGCCCCAGCCACACCTGCAGCCATGTGAATCCAAGTAAGCCCCCCCACACACTGTGCCTTGCATGGCCTCTGTGTCCTTGAGAACAGATTCATCAGGAATGAGATCATAGACAGCCAAGTCCTTAGAGGGTCCAGATTGAAGCATGCTCCCAGGCTTTTTCTTTGTCTTCTCCCCGCTCCGCCTCTGAGAGTTAGGACTCAGTATATTCTGCATTCTTACTGGTAACAAGTCTCTGTGGGAGAGGAACCCTGCCTCCATGTACACTGACCCAGGGTCTGACAGCTGTTGACACAACCACAGCTTGAAGGCAGTGCCCGTGTCCACTGGCAAGGCCCCTCTGTAAAATGCTGCTTTGAGCTGCCGCCTGCGTTGTCTTAGGCGGTAACAGTTTGTGGTGTTTCACATTGAACTCACCCCCAGCCTCAAGATGAAAAGCAAAGCAAAGTCTCAGATTTGTAACACAGAAATAGGGCCTCCGGATGAAACAGGAGAGGGAGGCTGGAGCGCCTGGCTGCCAGCTGTACAGATTTCAGTTGTAGGGTTGGAAGGACCATTCAGAGAGAACGCCACTTTCCCATACCTCTAGGCAGAACTCCAACACAAATATGCTGCCCAGTGATTCTGAAACTATGGCCCTTGGGTCAGAGCATCAGTATCGTCTGGAAACGTGTGCAGTTGCTCAGTCATGTCTGACTCTTTGTGACACCGTGGACTGTAGCCCACCAGGCTCCTTTGTCCATGGGGTTTCCCAGGGAAGAATGCTGCAGTGGGTTGGCACTTCCTTCTCCAGAGGATCTTCCCAATCGAGGGATCAAACTTAAGTCTCCTTCGGGAAGAACTGCTACTCTAGGAGAACCTCCAGCAGGACCCAGAGAGAAGGTTTCTAGGTTTAGGTGGCAGGAAACCAGCCTGAGGTCATCCAGCTGCTGTCACTGAGCTTCGGTGAGTGTGTCGGGCAGGATCGCTGCCCACTTCCTCTTTTTTATCTCGGCCATGTGTTAAGCTAGAACGCTCATGTCCCGGCTCTCTTCATCATGTGCCAGAGAGACAGTGGAAGGTAATGACTGCCAGGCCACAGTGCTGGACAACGGCCCCGAGTAGTTCTCCTGGCCGTGGTCACCAGTCCTCTTCTCAGGGAGCTCATCCCAGGTCCTTTCAGCGCCTTTATCTCCTCCCCTCGCGGTCCCCGAGGTCACCTTCCACTCCAGTGCAGCTCGTGTCCTACATGGCTTCTGAGCTAGGCCACTTGGAACCTCTGCCTTTTCTCTCGACTCCAATCCCAATGACAAAATGTCCTGCAGCATCTCTTTCGGAAAGCAGGAGAGATTTAAGGAGGCTCCTAGCAGAGTCATGAAGCTCACGTGAAAGCAGGAGCTCGCGTTTTCACAGTAGCAGTTTTGTTTCCTTTCACTCAGAAGTGCCACGTGAAAGGGCAGCCATCTTAGCCATGGGCGGGACGTCTCTTCTCAGGGCTTCTGCTCTTTCTGTGTCTCGACCGTATCTCGGTGTTTCCTCGTGACACCCACACTCATGGTCGTTGTGCGAAATTCTGAGAGCGAGCAGCATCTGGGTTTCTGGTGGATGTGACCGTGGTAGAGCCTTCCTCCTCTGCACAGATTGATTTCATTTGAATTTCATTTCAGGCTACAGCCATTTGTGTAATACTTAGAAGAGCCAATTCTCCCTATAGCTTTGAGCCCAAACTGAATGTCCAGATGTGTCTCTTCTGATTGCTTTCTCTGTAGGCCTGCCACAGGGAGAGAGCCCAGAGTTCATTGGCATAGGAGAGAAGTTATTTAATATTTATGAAGAGGACCAGATGTTCAGGACATTTTGCATCACATCGAGTCAGATGCTGTCCCGATCTAGATAAACTCACTTTCAGGCTAATTGTGAGCTATCAGGCCATCAGAGCGACAAATCACTTCTCAATTATTTCAACAGTGCTTTTTCTTCAAAGGCTCCCAGTTGAAGGCAGGTCCTACCATCCAGTCCCTCGGCAACCTCAGCTGAGCCCTGAGGCTGGAGAGGAAGATGGGCAAGTCAGGAGGAGGCTGTGGTTAACCCGATTGCCATCTGTCTCCCCCAGGGGGCAGCTCCACCAGCAGTGCTGCGAAAAGTGGACTCTGGTGAATGACGAGACTCAAGCCAAGATGGCCCGGATGGCCGCTGCCGCTGCGTGGGGCTTAGGTAAGACTGCCCTCAGGCACGCGGTCCCAGGAGGCCGGAGGCTGGGGGCCCGCATCTGAGCAGCGAGGCGCTGTGGCTGCAGGCAGGGTGTCAGTCAGGTCTACAGAAGCATAAGCATGAAGCGGCTCGCATCCACTCCTGCCGCCTCCGTCAGTCCTTTCTATCGCATGGCTTTGGTTAGGTTGTTAGACATGCGTAAAAATGGCTTTCTTCCCAAGGAAGCCAAGGAGAGCAGTGAGCAGGCATCAACACTGAGATAGCCAGTGAAGGTTGTGTTCTGGCTCCGTCTTCAGTAGCCTTTTTCTGTGTTTGTGCTCTGCCTGGGGCCTGTGCGTCGTGATTCAGTGTGGTTGTTGGGATTCAACCAATACCCCTTTATCCCACAGGCATCACGAGAGACGTCAGCTCGTCTCCTTTATTTCTTAATTTTACTATAGAACTTTCCCAGTGATTATAGAAGTGAACAGTCTAACGAGTCCCTGCATGCTGCCCACCCCCTCCAGCAGCTACAGACACTCGGAGGTTTTGTCGTCTCTCTTCCTCCTTGCTGCCCAGCACTCTCCCACCTTCCTCACCCCTGAGGGTTTCAGGCAGCAATTCCCTTTTTTTTTTTTCCAAACTTTTATTATCTGTTTTTGGTTGTGCTGGGTCTTCGCTGATGTGTGGGTTTAGCTGCTCCGCAGTATGTGGGATCTTCCCAGATCAGGGATCGAACCTGTGTCTCCTTCATTGGCAGATGGGTTCTTATCCACTGAGCCACAAGGGAAGCCCCAGCAATTCCCTTTTAATCCCCACAGACAGGTGTCATATCCTGACCCCAGGCCCCAGCAGAGAGGATTTCCAGTGTCTGTCCCAGAGGCGCTCTCAGCAAGAGGGGGCGGGGCTGTGGTGTCCCAAGTGGCAGCTGCACCTGCAGAGTCCTGAGGAAGGTTCCGTAACGTCCACCTCCGTCCCTACCCTCTGATGCGCAAAGCTGTGTCCTCTCCTTTTGTGAGCTCTCAGCTGGATCCAGAACACTTTCCAAAAGTGAATTGCTTCCTGAGGAGTCGCTGTCTACTGTTTGCTTTCACCCAGAGGGACAGAGACTGGCTCTAGGAAAAGAGCCCGTAAAATCGGGGGCCCTGCAGTGTGCGACTTAAGGAGCCAGTGTCTCTTCCGCAGATGGTCTTGGAAATCCTGGCATTTGAGACATGCTCACCCATCAGGGGAAGCGAGTGTCTGTTCCCAGATGCCTCCGTTTCCCCACCTGCCAGGACACGGGACTGCTGAACTAGGGCCCAGCCCATCTGTCTGTGGTGACGGAGCCTCTTAAATTATCTACTGCCTCCTTCTGAACAGAGGTGCTGTCAGTGTGAGACGAGCCAGTGGTCTCCTCCTGTCCCTGTCCATGTAATGGCCCATTTCAGTTGTTTGTGGGCGAACGTAGTTTCCAAGGTACCACTCAACTGTGAGACACTCTGCTGGTAGGGAAAAGGCTCTTCGTCTCACTGAGAGAGTCCTGATCAAGTTCTCTGGGTTAATGAGGTGCCGCGCTCCCCCTCCCCAAAGTGCAGGCTCATACTCACGTGGCTTCTTCCATCTTTCATGGAGCTAACTCCCTGGGGCAGCCACAGAGGCTTGTGTTCAGAAGACGGATGTGGTGGTGTTAAATTGCCTTGTTTAGCCTTACAGTGTCTAGAGGCTCTCTGCAGGATTCTGATGCCTCTGCCTCAAGAGGGTCCTATTTGAACTCTAAGCTAAATACAAGTTGCAATGACAAGGCCTGTTTGAGATAACTGCCTTTGGCCCAGCAAGCTGACCGCGCTGATGTTGTGTGTGTGTGTGTGTGCAGGTCAGTGGGACAGCATGGAAGAGTACACCTGTATGATCCCTCGGGACACCCACGACGGGGCATTTTATAGAGCCGTGCTGGCACTGCATCAGGACCTCTTCTCCTTGGCACAACAGGTGACAGCCTGCGTGTAACCCAGACCTTCTAGCAAAGAAACGGTGATCAGGCGCGCCCCGTCAGCCCCTGGGCACACACTGCATACACAGGCTCTGGCCTTTGGCTCTGTGCGCTGCCAGAATGGCCTTTCAGCAAGAGGACAAGTCTTAGCACGTCAGCCACTTTCTGCTCTGAGAGGGATGCGTGTTCTGGAAGTTACCATGTAGATTGCTTTTGGAGTTGGCTTCCGGGGTCATCATGGCCTCCTTTTTACCGTGGTGCTTCCGCGTTCCCTGTGGGGAGAGAAGCTGTCCCACCAGAGGAGGGTTCGGAGAGCAGCGTGTCCCCGCGGCAGAAACCCTGCCCCTTCCTGCCGTGCAGGCGCGTCACACACGCCACCTCCCAGGGAAGCCAGGAATCCTGTGCTGTGCTCAGTTGCTCACTCTTGTCCGACTCTTTGTGACCCTATGCTATAGCCCAACAGCCTCCTCTCTCCATGGCATTCTTCAGGCCAGCATACTGGTGTGGGTTGCTATTTCCTTGTCCAGACCTGTGCTAACTGGCAGGCTAAAATAGTGAGGTGATCACACCCACCCTGTCAGGCACCAGACTGTCTTGGGGGAGGTGCTTGGGCGAATGACCTGAATGTCACAGGACGGGCACAGTCATTAACCTTAAACATTCAAGAAAGGAAGAGTTCTCCCTGCAGGTGTTTTTAACTGATGAAACAGAGACAACTCAGACTGTAGTCCTGTGAGCTGTGGTTTACACCGCGAGAACTGAGCCCTCAGCGGTTCATGTCCCAGACACAAAAGCTCCCATTTACATGGAGAGGATCCAGCATTCTTCTGGCAATTTCAGAGGCACTCTCTCAGGAGAACAGGGTGCTTAAAAGCAGCAGGACCACCTGAGTGTTTGCACCATCTGTTCTTACCAGCACGCCCAGCAAGGAAAAGTGGAAGGCCGCTAGATCCACAGGTCGTCCTCTTGCAGTGTGACAGCATGGCAGTTCTGTTTCTAAGCACGTTTCTCTTTGTCACCCAAGATCTAACGCGGTGAACTTTTGGCTGCCATACATTTATGTCTTTGCTGAGGACTAAGAGAATGCTCTTTCCTGGGCTTTCAGACCTGGTAAAAGGTTTGTTCCCTTCTTCAGTGAGCTTTTCTCCCCATCACTGGGGTTTCAGAGAGACAGGCAGCTTGTACGGCTGGCGGGAAAGCCCAAGAATCACAGCGCTCCACTCAGATCCCAAGCCCACAGCTCAGTTCCAGGACGTCTCTCGTTCTCTTCCAGTGCATCGACAAAGCGCGGGACCTGCTGGACGCCGAGCTGACCGCGATGGCGGGAGAGAGCTACAGCCGGGCCTATGGGGTGAGTGTGGGCTGTCCTGCGCAGCCGCGTGTTGGGCTCACTTCAGTTCTTTTTGCAGAGTAGGCTCAGTGAGGACGCACGGGCTGAGAGCGTGCCTGTGGGACCAGAAGGAATGATTGAAATGAAGCCTGGCTTTCAGAGTGTTCATGCTGTATTAAGTTGCAATGTGATTTGCTTCCATCAGGCCATGGTTTCTTGCCACATGCTCTCCGAGCTGGAGGAGGTTATCCAGTACAAACTTGTCCCTGAGCGACGGGAGATCATCCGCCAAATCTGGTGGGAGAGACTGCAGGTGAGCCTGGTGGAAAGCCCCATGCCACCCTCCCCTGCCTCTGTTCCTGCTCCACATCAGCTTCCTTCTCCTCACAGAGGCCTGGTTTGCATTCAGAGCAGGACACCTGCAGGCTTTTCATCTGAGCCTTAGCAGAGATCAAACCCATGCCCCCTGCAGTGGAAGTGTGGAGTCCTAATTTAACTGGACTACCAGGGAATTCCCAAAGAGAAAATATCTTTAATAATTGACATTATGGCGAGCCAGTTGAGAATCTTGACCTCAAAATCAGTGGTTCTCAATTTCAGCTACTCGATAGAATGACCTGGAACTATGTGCTAAGTCACTTCAGTCGTATCCAATTCTTTGTAGTCCTATGGACTGTAGCCCACCAGTCCTCTGTCCATGGGATTCTTCAGGCGAGAATACTGAAGTGGGTAGCCATGCCCTGTTCCATGGGATCTTCCGAACCCAGAGATCGAACCCACATGTCTTTTTTCTCCTGCATTGATAGGGTGGGTTCTTCACTTGAGCCACCTGGGAAGCCCAGAATGACCTGGAGAGCTTTTAAAAATCCAGATACCCAGGCCACGTCAGACCAGATCAACAAAAGCCTTGGGGATAGACCTAGGATCAGTATCTTTCCAGCCTTCCCAGATAATTCCCAGATGTGGCTGACACTGAGATCCACTGCTCTAAATCCACTTGCTGGCCACCTGCATCCAGCCCTTTCAGTGGGGTGGCCTTGTGTGTTTTCACTTACTAACTCCTACTGTTTATAGTTCCTCAGGTCTTAGTCATCCCATAATCTCTGGGCAAACTCTTTTCCACCAGAGTTTCCCCTCATCAAGAAACTGTTCCAAACCTGCCATCAGTATTTTCATTGTACATTCTGATCATTTTAGCATGAGGTGCCATCAATTCCTGACCTGGGAGTCGGAGTCTTAAGTGTTCTTGTTCTTGGAAAAGACAATTCTCCCGTTCCCTGAGGAGGCAGAAGTCACTTGTCCCCCTGCTCATTATAATCAACTTCCTCAGTTGTCAGCGGTTTCCTCTTGACCCAACCCACTCTTGATTCCAAGTTCTGTCCCCAGACCAGTCGAGGTTTGTGCTCCAGCTGCTTTTCAGTAGGCTGTGACAGAGCCTTCTGACTCCAAGTTGCATTCCTATCCATGGAGTTCCGGGCACATTCCTCTGGAAAGGAAAAGAACGGGGCAGAGGCTCACCTATGAGTATAGTCATTTATGCCCTGAAACGAGCACATGCAGTTCCTCCCATGTTTTATTAGCAATTATGAAATGTCCAGTGAATGTTTTGGTGGAAAATCATCTATTGAACCCCAGAAAAAAATTCCACAAAGCCAGAATTTCCCGCTTGTCAGTACCTGGTTTTTTTTTTTTAAGTGCCTGTAATGGGGTGAAGAGTTTCCAAACCAGAGAGCTGATGAATCTGCTGCTCTTCTAGCAAGTGGGTCTTTGGCCAAACAGAGGCTTGGAAGGTGGTAGACCAGATGAGTCTTAGAGAGGAAAGACCCACATTTGACCGCCATGATACCATCATCATCTTGGGCCTTTGTGACCTTCCTACCTTGAGATGGCAGGTTGCTGTTTGGTTACCAGGGCCAAGAGGTTTCACCATCTCAGAGAAACTAGCAGATGATGATAAGTCACCAAAACAGGCACTCAGTGTACTTTTTTCTGTTTTTCTTACTTTCCAAATCATTGTTGTTAATGGGTTGAAAGATGATGATCCAAAGCCTGAAAATACAGCATTAACTTTGTGGTAGGAGTTTGGCTTTTATGGATGGCTTGCTATCCAAACACTCAACCAAGTTCCTAGGCTGGAAGACTGCCATTTTGTGAATCCGTTCCACTGGACGCCCCGGCCAGTGACTCCTTTGGGACAGTGTGAGAGGTCAGCCTTGCTTGCATTGGGTCTTTTTTTGCCTTGGGTTCTTTATTCAGGCTCAGGCAGTGTCCTCTCATGTTTAAAAGCCTGCAGCTGGGCTTCCCAGGTGGCTCAAAAATTGCTTAAAGGCAGTGTCCTCCCCCTCGGAGTCTTAAGTGTTCTTGTTCTTGGAAAAGACAATTCTCCCGTTCCCTGAGGAGGCAGAAGTCACTTGTCCCCCTGCTCATTATAATCAACTTCCTCAGTTGTCAGCGGTTTCCTCTTGACCCAACCCACTCTTGATTCCAAGTTCTGTCCCCAGACCAGTCGAGGTTTGTGCTCCAGCTGCTTTTCAGTAGGCTGTGACAGAGCCTTCTGACTCCAAGTTGCATTCCTATCCATGGAGTTCCGGGCACATTCCTCTGGAAAGGAAAAGAACGGGGCAGAGGCTCACCTATGAGTATAGTCATTTATGCCCTGAAACGAGCACATGCAGTTCCTCCCATGTTTTATTAGCAATTATGAAATGTCCAGTGAATGTTTTGGTGGAAAATCATCTATTGAACCCCAGAAAAAAATTCCACAAAGCCAGAATTTCCCGCTTGTCAGTACCTGGTTTTTTTTTTTTAAGTGCCTGTAATGGGGTGAAGAGTTTCCAAACCAGAGAGCTGATGAATCTGCTGCTCTTCTAGCAAGTGGGTCTTTGGCCAAACAGAGGCTTGGAAGGTGGTAGACCAGATGAGTCTTAGAGAGGAAAGACCCACATTTGACCGCCATGATACCATCATCATCTTGGGCCTTTGTGACCTTCCTACCTTGAGATGGCAGGTTGCTGTTTGGTTACCAGGGCCAAGAGGTTTCACCATCTCAGAGAAACTAGCAGATGATGATAAGTCACCAAAACAGGCACTCAGTGTACTTTTTTCTGTTTTTCTTACTTTCCAAATCATTGTTGTTAATGGGTTGAAAGATGATGATCCAAAGCCTGAAAATACAGCATTAACTTTGTGGTAGGAGTTTGGCTTTTATGGATGGCTTGCTATCCAAACACTCAACCAAGTTCCTAGGCTGGAAGACTGCCATTTTGTGAATCCGTTCCACTGGACGCCCCGGCCAGTGACTCCTTTGGGACAGTGTGAGAGGTCAGCCTTGCTTGCATTGGGTCTTTTTTTGCCTTGGGTTCTTTATTCAGGCTCAGGCAGTGTCCTCTCATGTTTAAAAGCCTGCAGCTGGGCTTCCCAGGTGGCTCAGTTGTAAAGAATCCATCTGCTAATGCAGGAGACGCAGGTTCAGTCCCTGGTCCGGAAGATCCCACGTGCCGTGGAGAAACTAAGCCCATGTGCCACGACCATCGAGCCAGCAGCCACAATTACAGAGCCCTCATGCCACAATTGTTGAAGCCTGCTTGCCCTTCTCTCGTTGCCCGTGTTCCGCGACGAGAGAAGCCACTGCAGGGACAGTAGGCCCTGCTCACCACAGCTAGAGAAAAGCCCGCACAGCAACGAAGACCCAGCACAGCCATAGAGAAATAAAAATTGTATAAAAAAATGTTTTCCTTTTAAAGCCTGCAACCATTGTTGCTAAATTTTTAGATCTACTACATGGAGGACAGCTTGTTGGTTTCATGGAATTCTTTGATGAATGATAGATCTCAGGAACCTATCACCCGGTGTTTGTCTCTGAGTCTGACTTACCAGGAAAGTGGAGTAGGAGAGGCTCACTTTGTTCTCAGCAGTCTTTTGATACTGATTAATTCACTGTTTTTAACTTAAAAGAATTTATAGGGCATCCCTGGTAGCTCAGTGGTGAAGAGTTCGCCTGCCAATGCAGGAGACACAGGTTCGATCCCTGATTCAGGAAGATCCCACATGCTGCAGAGCACGTAAGCCCGTGAGCCACAACTATGGAGCCTGTGCTCTAGAGCCTTGGAGCCGCAGCTATTGAGCCCACATGCTGCGGCTACTGAAGCCCGTGTGCCCTAGAGCCCGAGTTCCACAAGAGAAGTCACCACAACAAGAAGCCTGCTCGCCTCAGTTAGAGAGTAGCCCCCACTCCCTGCAACTAGAGAAGAGCCTGCGGCAGCAGTGAAAAGCCAGAATAGCCAAAAAGTAAATAAATAAAGTTTTCTTTTAAAAAAAGAAAAAAGAATTTATATGTGTGAATGAATGAGGCCCTTTCCCTTGTATGTGCAGTTTTTGATCTGAGATTTTTTTTTTTAATGAAGAAAAAAGACAAGGCCAACATTTGAGTGTAAGCTTAAGCTCTGATAACTCCAGGAGTATAAAGGCCACCAAGTTTCAGACATCAGTTGAAATTTTAATCATGTAAACTTTTTTTACACTTTAGTAGTTTTTTAAATTTTGAATGATACATTTTAAATTTTTTGTCAGCAATAGTTATCTTCAACCAGAGAGACTGAAGCAAAAAAAATTAAAGTTAAAAATACGTTATTGGGGGCTTCCCTGGTGGTTCAGTGGGTAAGGACACCATCTTGCAGTGCAAGGGGCGCCAGTTCGATCCCTGACCTGGGAAGATCCCACGTGCCGCAGAACGGCTGGACTGATGTGTCCAATTACCGAGCCAGAGCTCTAGAGCACATGCGCCCAGAGCCGGTGCTCTGCGACAACAGAGGCCACTGCGACGGGAGGCCTGCACAGGCCAAAGAACAAAGATGAATGAAAAATAGATAAAATGAAAGACCATTAGAAGTGGCCCCGCCCGCCCCACTCTCTCCCCAACCCGCCCTCACCCAAAATAAAAATACGTTATTTACAATCGAGAAAAGAAGTTTAAATAATTTCCTTCATTTAAGCCTCACCATAGCCCCACAAGAATTGGTACCCTTTTTATCCCCTTTTACAGATCAGCCACAGAGAGATTAAGTAACTTGTCCAAAGCCACAGTAGGTAGTAAGTGGACAGGCCAGGATTCAGGCTCCAGAGGCCTTGCTCTGTTACTTCTTGAATCTTGAGACGTTCCTAAGAAGTGTTTCACTCCTAGTACCCTTCTCTTGAGCAAGATGAGATTATACAGATGAATCTCTTTGATTCAGAGTGGGTTTCACTGTTGCTTGTGAGGGGTTAAGATAGACGAGACCACCTAGCTAATCCTCACTTCTGAACATTCCAGGGCTGCCAGCGTATCGTGGAAGACTGGCAGAAGATCCTCATGGTACGATCGCTTGTGGTCAGCCCTCACGAAGACATGAGGACCTGGCTCAAGTACGCGAGCCTTTGTGGCAAGAGTGGCAGGCTGGTAAGTGTCCCCACCGTCGGGTGGGCTGGGGCTGAGGAGGGCACTGCTCCTGGTCCAGCTCAGGGTCTAACTGCCTCTTCTCTCTTTGTTTTTAAATGTTTGGGTTTTTTTTATTTTCTTTTTGGTTGGGGGGGCCGGGTTGGGGAGGGAGGGGTGCGGGCAGGCAACTTCTATTGGTCTTTCATTTATCTATTTTCATCCATCTTTGTTCTTTGGCCCGTGTGGGCCTCCCATCGCAGTGGCCTCTGTTGTCGCAGAGCACCGGCTCTGGGCGCATGCACTCCAGAGCTCTGGCTCGGTAATTGGACACATTAGTCCAGCCGCTCTGCGGCACGTGGGATCCTCCCAGGCCAGGGATCGAACCGGCGCCCCTTGCACTGCAAGGCGGTGTCCTTACCCACTGGACCACCAGGGAAACCCCTAACTGCCTCTTCTCTTGAAGGCTCTCGCTCACAAAACCTTAGTGCTGCTCCTGGGAGTCGATCCGTCTCGGCAGCTTGACCATCCTCTGCCAACAGTTCACCCCCAGGTGACCTACGCCTACATGAAGAACATGTGGAAGAGTGCCCGCAAGGTCTGTGCCCAAATCCAGCAGTAGACTGCATTTCTCTGGAACACTCGCCTAATCTGCTGCTCACTGCCTCTTCTAGACCCAAAAGGAGGCAGCGTCCAAACCCCCACGTCAGGTAGTTCACTCCTATGAGGAGACTATTTGGCAGATTTCAGAAAGTGAACCACATACAAGGAGATGCACGTATACCATGGATCAAACTAGTACATGTAATCCTAGTTCTTTTTATGAATAGCTCGAAGGTGCTGAAACAGAAAAAGCACAATTTCTGGGTTGTGTTCTGTTTTGTGTTTTACCCTAAGAGAAGTACCCCAAAACCAGCACGTTTATGGCATCACAGAAGCTTTCATAAGATCGACTTGGGTTTTCAGACTTCTCGTGTCCTCTCCTATCACCAGTTTACGACTCAGAGGCACTGACACCCGAGTGTAATGCTGAAACCAGCGGGGAAGGTCCTCTTGAAGCCAGTGTAGAATTCCTCGGACTTATTTACAGAAACATGGCTGTTTTGGGGGGTAAGTGTCCCCACCGTCGGGTGGGCTGGGGCTGAGGAGGGCACTGCTCCTGGTCCAGCTCAGGGTCTAACTGCCTCTTCTCTCTTTGTTTTTAAATGTTTGGGTTTTTTTTATTTTCTTTTTGGTTGGGGGGGCCGGGTTGGGGAGGGAGGGGTGCGGGCAGGCAACTTCTATTGGTCTTTCATTTATCTATTTTCATCCATCTTTGTTCTTTGGCCCGTGTGGGCCTCCCATCGCAGTGGCCTCTGTTGTCGCAGAGCACCGGCTCTGGGCGCATGCACTCCAGAGCTCTGGCTCGGTAATTGGACACATTAGTCCAGCCGCTCTGCGGCACGTGGGATCCTCCCAGGCCAGGGATCGAACCGGCGCCCCTTGCACTGCAAGGCGGTGTCCTTACCCACTGGACCACCAGGGAAACCCCTAACTGCCTCTTCTCTTGAAGGCTCTCGCTCACAAAACCTTAGTGCTGCTCCTGGGAGTCGATCCGTCTCGGCAGCTTGACCATCCTCTGCCAACAGTTCACCCCCAGGTGACCTACGCCTACATGAAGAACATGTGGAAGAGTGCCCGCAAGGTCTGTGCCCAAATCCAGCAGTAGACTGCATTTCTCTGGAACACTCGCCTAATCTGCTGCTCACTGCCTCTTCTAGACCCAAAAGGAGGCAGCGTCCAAACCCCCACGTCAGGGAGTTCACTCCTATGAGGAGACTATTTGGCAGATTTCAGAAAGTGAACCACATACAAGGAGATGCACGTATACCATGGATCAAACTAGTACATGTAATCCTAGTTCTTTTTATGAATAGCTCGAAGGTGCTGAAACAGAAAAAGCACAATTTCTGGGTTGTGTTCTGTTTTGTGTTTTACCCTAAGAGAAGTACCCCAAAACCAGCACGTTTATGGAAACACAGAAGCTTTCATAAGATCGACTTGGGTTTTCAGACTTCTCGTCTCCTCTCCTATCACCAGTTTAGGACTCAGAGGCACTGACACCCGAGTGTAATGCTGAAACCAGCGGGGAAGGTCCTCTTGAAGCCAGTGTAGAATTCCTCGGACTTATTTACAGACAGGTTCTTGGGAAACAGATGTGCTTCTGGTGGGGGGGCACGGTGTTTTTATTTTTAAAAGCACTCTCCCTGGGTGATGGAGATGATTAACAAAAAATAGGTCCTGGAGGCACAGGCAGCATCTGCTTTGGCTCCTTGTCATCCTCCTACAAAACAGAGGAGGGGCATCCCAGCTCTCCACTCCCTCTCGTGCCCGCAGTGTCCCTGAAGTGAGGAAGGAGCACAGAGTGGATGTCAGAGGACAGCAGTCGAGTCTGGGCTGAAGGCTTACTTGAGAGGCCCTGGAACGGTGGCTGGAAGTTGGCTTGTTTTGCAGGGGCTGGATTCTGTGACTGTAAATGCCACCCAGGCTGGGAGCCACAGCCCTGCATCCAGGCCCTGGGTTTTTAGGGTGTACTTCAGAACTAATGGTCCAAGTGTCCTTCTCAAAATGTGCAATTTGAGGTGTTTTTTTCTTTTGTTGTTTGGGAGGGCGTGTTTGTTTAGTCTCTGTGCACCTCCCAGGCCAGAGCGCTTCTGTTTCAAAGCCTGATCTTCCTCCAGGCAAATGAGAAAAACAGAAGATGCTGGATCTGAATATAGTCTGGTTTCCTTCCTATGTGTGGCCTCCAAGTCTTTGAATGTCTTGCCGAAGGCAGGCATACGGAGTATTTTGGCTAATATCTCAACCACAGAGTGGCTTCTTTCAACATAGGACCATAGCCCACCTTCTCCAGAGATTATGGCCTTTTCTTAGGAGCCCAGATTCTGGAGGCAGACCACAAACCCACATGGATTAAAGATTTAGAAATCTATTTAAAATTAGGTGCTTGAACTTCAAGCCTGGAGCTAGAGATGCCACATCTTCATAAGAGTTCAAGAGCTACTCCAAGAAAACTGACTACTTAATAGTAACTGTGCTGTTGAACAAATCACTTTTCTTCTCTAAGCATCACATCCTTCCTCTGTAAATAAGAACTGGACTCTGGGCTTGGCCTTAGTCAGATGGAAGTGGGCAAAGACAGGTCCCCTTGTGCAGGAAGACACCAGGCAGTAGGTGTGTGTCCAGTGTTTTTTCTAGACGAGACAATTCACAGACTGCAGAGACGGGCTGGTTCCTAATGTGAAATGTCACTAACCTGAGAGCATAATTCTTGCCCACAAGCCCCCAGGCAGTCAGGAGCCAGGAGAGTCTGCCCAGCTTACGCTCAGCCTAAGAGGAACCCCACCCTCAAGTGAGTGGTCCATCTGTAAGAGAGAAAGAATCATTTTCCCCTCTTCATTGCCTGGAGATGGAAAAGAGGAGGTTTTGTTGTCATTGTTGTTTTTAAGCTCTTTATTGATTGTATTACCATATTGCTTCTGTTTTATGTTTTGACTTTTTGGCTGAGAGGTATGTGGGATCTTAGCTCCCTCACTTGGGATCAGAGCTGCACCTCCTGCATTGGAAGGTGACGTCTTAGCCACTGGACTACCAGGGAAGTCCCTGTGTTGTTTTTTATAATTATCGACTTAGCTGTGCTGGGTCTTTGTTGCTGAGTGGGTGTTTCTCCAGTTTTGGTGAGTAGGGGCCACTCTGCGCTGTGTGGACTTCTCGTTTTGATGCTTCTCCTATTGCACACCACAGACCCTGGGACTCGCGGGCTTCAGCACTGTGGTGTGTGGACTCAGTAGTTGCAGCTCCCAGGCTCTGGAGCACAGGCTTAATAGTTGTGGTACACAGGCTTCATTGCTCCACAGCATGTGGGATCTTTCCGGATCAGGGATCGAACCTGTGTCTACCGCATTGCTGGCAGATTCTTTACTGTCTGAGCCACCAGAGAAGTCTCAAAGTTCTCCTCCGCCTTTGTCATGAGAGGTCAATTCTTGTTTCTCTTCCTAATCAGATTTAAGTCTAATCAGTGTAGTTCCCGTAGAAAAAAAAATGAAAGAACACTTGCTACTTCCCAGGTGTGGGAGGCTAATATAGTTCATTTTTCAAAGCTGGTGGTAAGGAATTAAACTGAAGGCAGATGTGAGGGAGACAGGTGTGTTGTTGAGTATTAGAACATGTGTGTGTCTGCCTGTCCTTGTGCATGAATTAGTTGCCTGGTAAAATGTTGACGTGTCATTCTGCCTCTGGGTGAAGCCCTCTGTCTCTAGATGCCAGTTAATTAATAAAGTCCTTATATATTAAAAGTATCTAAGGTTGTTTCTGGCCTTCAAGCCAGGGAATTTCATTTTCCTTCAGGCTATCATTACTAATATGTTTCTATTTTGGAAAAAGAAAGAAAGGAAAAAAGGACTCGTGATTTATGAAGAGATCATCCTGACTTTATTTATCTGAAGTGTTAGGTTTTCTCTCCTCTTCTGTAGCAAAGAACACATATTCTTGTTCTCACTTCTGTCACATGCCATTTCCCTCTCTGTGTTGGTGGATCTGGATTTCAGTGTTTTCCCATTTGTACTTCTGATGTCTGTGTCTTCATCCTTGAAGCCCTTTGAAGAGAATGGACTGTTTATCATGGTGCTGGCGTATGTGGACATGGCAGGTTTATACAGATGGCTTGTAACTGACTCCCAGATCTCTGGCTGGCTCTGCTCATCGCTGGATCCACCATCTGTTACCAACCCAGATGCTTTCTCCTCACTTTGTATCAAATCACGTAGCGAAGGGAGATGGAACTACTTGAGGACACTCGCCTAAGTCACTCTGTTCAGCTCAGTGCTCGGTGTCTCAATGCTTGGTGCTTGTACAGGGGGCCTCACCCCACCTCTATGTTCTTATTTGAGTACTGAGGCTTCTATCAGATTTTTTTAATGCATTTTATTGAAATACAGGTGATTTACGAGGTTGTATAGTTTGTGCTAATAACAGTGATTTAGACATATGTATACTATACACACACACACACACACACACACACACACTGGTTTTTTTTTGCGGGGGGAACCACTTCTATTGGTCTTTCATTTATCTGTTTTCATCCATCCTTGTTCTTTGGCCCGTGTGGGCCTCCCATCGCAGTGGCCTCTTTCTCTGCAGAGCACCAGCTCTGGGCGCATGCGCTCCAGAGCTCCAGCTCAGTAGTTGGATGCATCGGTCCAGCCACTCCGCAGCACGTGGGATCTTCCCAGGCCAGGGATCGAACCGGCGCCCCTTGCAGTGCAAGGCGGTGTCCTTACCCACTGGACCACCAGGGAAGCCCCACACACTTTTTTATATTCTTTTCCATTGTGGTTTATCACGAGATCAATCAGACTTTTTACACTGTAAGTTCTAGTATGCTAGTGTCCAAGGTACAAATACTAAGATTTTACTGGCTTGAAACAACTCCCCAGAAGCTTAATTTCCTCCATGTTTCTATTTTGGAAAAAGAAAGAAAGGAAAAAAGGACTCGTGATTTATGAAGAGATCATCCTGACTTTATTTATCTGAAGTGTTAGGTTTTCTCTCCTCTTCTGTAGCAAAGAACACATATTCTTGTTCTCACTTCTGTCACATGCCATTTCCCTCTCTGTGTTGGTGGATCTGGATTTCAGTGTTTTCCCATTTGTACTTCTGATGTCTGTGTCTTCATCCTTGAAGCCCTTTGAAGAGAATGGACTGTTTATCATGGTGCTGGCGTATGTGGACATGGCAGGTTTATACAGATGGCTTGTAACTGACTCCCAGATCTCTGGCTGGCTCTGCTCATCGCTGGATCCACCATCTGTTACCAACCCAGATGCTTTCTCCTCACTTTGTATCAAATCACGTAGCGAAGGGAGATGGAACTACTTGAGGACACTCGCCTAAGTCACTCTGTTCAGCTCAGTGCTCGGTGTCTCAATGCTTGGTGCTTGTACAGGGGGCCTCACCCCACCTCTATGTTCTTATTTGAGTACTGAGGCTTCTATCAGATTTTTTTAATGCATTTTATTGAAATACAGGTGATTTACGAGGTTGTATAGTTTGTGCTAATAACAGTGATTTAGACATATGTATACTATACACACACACACACACACACACACACACACTGGTTTTTTTTTGCGGGGGGAACCACTTCTATTGGTCTTTCATTTATCTGTTTTCATCCATCCTTGTTCTTTGGCCCGTGTGGGCCTCCCATCGCAGTGGCCTCTTTCTCTGCAGAGCACCAGCTCTGGGCGCATGCGCTCCAGAGCTCCAGCTCAGTAGTTGGATGCATCGGTCCAGCCACTCCGCAGCACGTGGGATCTTCCCAGGCCAGGGATCGAACCGGCGCCCCTTGCAGTGCAAGGCGGTGTCCTTACCCACTGGACCACCAGGGAAGCCCCACACACTTTTTTATATTCTTTTCCATTGTGGTTTATCACGAGATCAATCAGACTTTTTACACTGTAAGTTCTAGTATGCTAGTGTCCAAGGTACAAATACTAAGATTTTACTGGCTTGAAACAACTCCCCAGAAGCTTAATTTCCTCCAGGGCAGTGTATCAGTAGTGAAGTAAGCAGTGGTTTCTGATTACTTCCTATGGATTGTTATTTGAGGAAGTCGGGCAAGTAGCTTCTCTAAGGCGAGAATTCCAGTTTCCCAAAGAGAGTCATGCCTTGGGTTGAAAAACTGTGAATCTTCTTGACAAGCCCAGCCGCCTCCCAGCACCTCGGCTGGCCCTCTGTCCCACGGGGTCCTCACCCCGTGCTGTGGGGTGTTCCGTGGGGAGAGGGCTGGCCCAGGTGTCTGAGCAGCAGCCCCGTTTCCCTGTGGTTGGCCCGATGCCATGTGGCCCCGTGCCTTGTCCCGCTGCAGATCGATGCCTTCCAGCACATGCAGCACTTTGTTCAGACGGTGCAGCAGCAAGCCCAGCACGCCGTCGCCGCCGAGGACCAGCAACACAAGCAGGAGCTGCACAAGCTCATGGCCCGGTGAGCCCCCCGCGACCGCCCGGTGCCTGACCCTGCCTGGCAGTCTCTCCTCTGCCTCCAGGGCCATGCTGGAGGCTCCCGAGCAGGCAGCCATCAAACCTTGCTGCGCCAGAGTCTCTGGCCCTTACTCTCCCGGCTGCAGCAGCCCAGGAGCATCATGGACTATTCTCCTGGTGTCCGGCTTCAGAGTTAGACCCTAGCTTTCAGCTGCTGCTAACTTGATGTGTGACTTTAGATAAGTTGCTTAACCTCTCTGTGCCTCAGTTTCTTTATTACCTAAAAAGGGGATAGCTCCTTCTCCCTGGGGTGGGAAAAGATGGGGTGAGGCTGCGTCATGCACGTAGGGCAGTCCCTAGAAAGAGTAGCAATCAGTAAACGATAGTTGTTGATCTCACCATCCAAAGAATGGAGGGGTCCTTGCTGGTGATCCAGTGGTCAAGATTTTACACTTCCACTACAGGGACCTTGGATTCCATCCCTGGTCAGGGAGCTAAGATCCCCATGTGCAGCATGGCACAGACAAAAAAGAGAGGTAATGGAGGAAAGGGAAAAGTAAGGGAGAAGCCTTACAGCAATCAATAAGAAAACTTACTCTCAGCAGCTACCACCACCAAAATGAAGTTGAGGGAGCCAGGTCCATTCAGACCTCGGAGTGCCGGTTACCTGCTTCATGTTAGCACTGAAAGAAAGCAAGCAGAGACCATCCCTTAAAGGACAGATGCCCAGCCTTTTTCCTTCCGGACGGCTGAGAGTCCGGGTGGTTCCTTGTGGAGCGTCCCAGGGCTAGGAGTCAGCCTCAGGAAGGGACGTCGTCCTCCCTGGCAGGGCTCTTTTGAGGAGCGAGCAACATGGGGCTTGTTTCTCTGTTTTTAGATGTTTCCTGAAACTCGGGGAGTGGCAGCTGAACCTCCAGGGCATCAACGAGAGCACGATCCCTAAAGTCCTGCAGTACTACAGCGCCGCCACGGAGCACGACCGCAGCTGGTACAAGGTAACCAGGCGGGCGTGCCAGCTTCCCGCCGCCTCCAGACCAGCAACACAAGCAGGAGCTGCACAAGCTCATGGCCCGGTGAGCCCCCCGCGACCGCCCGGTGCCTGACCCTGCCTGGCAGTCTCTCCTCTGCCTCCAGGGCCATGCTGGAGGCTCCCGAGCAGGCAGCCATCAAACCTTGCTGCGCCAGAGTCTCTGGCCCTTACTCTCCCGGCTGCAGCAGCCCAGGAGCATCATGGACTATTCTCCTGGTGTCCGGCTTCAGAGTTAGACCCTAGCTTTCAGCTGCTGCTAACTTGATGTGTGACTTTAGATAAGTTGCTTAACCTCTCTGTGCCTCAGTTTCTTTATTACCTAAAAAGGGGATAGCTCCTTCTCCCTGGGGTGGGAAAAGATGGGGTGAGGCTGCGTCATGCACGTAGGGCAGTCCCTAGAAAGAGTAGCAATCAGTAAACGATAGTTGTTGATCTCACCATCCAAAGAATGGAGGGGTCCTTGCTGGTGATCCAGTGGTCAAGATTTTACACTTCCACTACAGGGACCTTGGATTCCATCCCTGGTCAGGGAGCTAAGATCCCCATGTGCAGCATGGCACAGACAAAAAAGAGAGGTAATGGAGGAAAGGGAAAAGTAAGGGAGAAGCCTTACAGCAATCAATAAGAAAACTTACTCTCAGCAGCTACCACCACCAAAATGAAGTTGAGGGAGCCAGGTCCATTCAGACCTCGGAGTGCCGGTTACCTGCTTCATGTTAGCACTGAAAGAAAGCAAGCAGAGACCATCCCTTAAAGGACAGATGCCCAGCCTTTTTCCTTCCGGACGGCTGAGAGTCCGGGTGGTTCCTTGTGGAGCGTCCCAGGGCTAGGAGTCAGCCTCAGGAAGGGACGTCGTCCTCCCTGGCAGGGCTCTTTTGAGGAGCGAGCAACATGGGGCTTGTTTCTCTGTTTTTAGATGTTTCCTGAAACTCGGGGAGTGGCAGCTGAACCTCCAGGGCATCAACGAGAGCACGATCCCTAAAGTCCTGCAGTACTACAGCGCCGCCACGGAGCACGACCGCAGCTGGTACAAGGTAACCAGGCGGGCGTGCCAGCTTCCCGCCGCCCCTCCAGACCCTTCACAGCAGAGCCCTGGTGGTCTGGCGTGGTACCGTGAGTTTGCTTCTTTGAGTGCCGAGAGCCAGTCTATCCGAGGCCCTTCTCGTGTCTGATACAGAAAAATGGAGAGATTCTTTCACCTGAAGCCGATTTACTGCATCGTGAGTGTATGTGTGGCTGTGGTCTTGTTTTGATGGGAGTATAGTTGCTCTCCAGTGTTGTGTGAGCTTCTTGTGTGGTGTGAACCGACTGTGAGTATACACACCCCCACTGCTGCTGGACCTCTCCCTCCCCTCCCCCACATCCCACTCTTCCAGGTCGCCACAGAGCCCTGAGCTGAGCTCCCTGCCCTGCACAGCAGCTTCCCGCTGGCTGGCTGGCTGACACGTGGGGGTGTATGTGTGTCAGTCCTGATCTCCCGATTCGTCCCGCCCTCCCCATCCCCCGTGTCCACGTGTCCATTTCTCCATCTGCATGCTTCTTCCTGCTCAGCTGACGGTTTGTCTGGATCATTTTTCTAGATTCTACAAATATGTGCTAATATGCAGGGTGTGTTTTTCTGACTTCCTTTGCTCTGGATGACAGACTCTGGTCCATTCACATCTCTACCTATGACCCAGTTTTGTTCCTTTTTATAGCTGAGAAATACTCCATTCTACGTATGTACCATACCTTCTTTATCCATTCGTCTGCTGATGGATGTTTAGTAGTTTCCATCTCCTGGTTATAAATATTGTTGCAGTGAGCACGGGGTACATGTGTCTTTTTGAATTAGGATTTTCTCAGAGTGTTTGCTCAGTAGTGGGATTGCTGGGTCATGGGGTGGTTGTATTTTAAGTTTTTTAAGGAACCTCCATACTGTTCTCCATGGTGGCTATATCAATTTACATTCCCACCAGCAGTACAAGAGGGTTTCCTTTTCTCCACACCCTCTCCACAATCTGACAGACTCTTAGCGTCTTGTTTTCCTAGAGCATCTGGACACATGGTTAGTCTCCGGAACTTTATCTTCCCTTGGGTCATCTGTTCCTTCCCAGCTTCTTTATGATTCCTGTCCCTGTCTGCTCCTCATCTAAGAACCGAACTTTCTGTTTTTATTGGAAAGCTCTGGGTAACATCCTGTTATAGGAAATTTTTCAAGATGATAAACAAAACTAGAAAATGTGTGAAAGGTTGACTAGTAGAGGAGTGAGTCTTGGAAGTACACATCTTTCGTGAAAGCCCTTCCTCATTTTTTTGTATCTCTTCCGAGGGGCCTCCTGGTGAGAGCCACCTGTGAGGCAGATGTCACCACTCCTTTCCTGTGTCTCCTTCTCCTGCTAATGCTCTGGGGACAAATCCCTCGGGTGTGAGAACCTGCATCTGAAGCCCGCAGAAGCATCTACAGTAGGATTCTTGTCCCGCTTTAAGCATGCATGGGTCTGATCTGAAAAGCGTCCATTTTGTGAAAGCAGCAGTAATTATTCCCTCCGGACAGTGTCCGTCCAGGCCTGGCAGAGTCTGTCCAGTGAGCCCTTGACTGAATGGGGCCTCGCTAACTGGAGCAGTGTCCTAACCAGGAGATTCCTTTTCTTCACTCAGCTTTTCAGAAAGAAAGAAATCAAAGAAAAAAACACGGGCTCCAGGGCGTTTAGTTTCCCTAGGCCAGGCCTGGCTGCGCCCGTGCTGTCGCCCCGTCAGAGGTGTGTGGGAGACCCGGGCTCTGCAGGACCCTGTCTTGTCCACCGTGACCCCAGCTCACAGCACGTGGACGAGAGGTGTTTGTGGAATAAGCAGAGGTACAGGAAAGCTGAACCTGGGTCATCATAGGGTTCTTTTTTTTTTTTTTAAATGTTTTTGGCCTCTTTTATTGGTTTTTATTTATTTATTTTCATCCATCTGAATTCTTTGGCCTATGTGGGCCTCCCGTTGCAGTGGCTTCTCTCGTTGTAGAGCACTGGCTCTGGGCGCATGCGCTCCAGAGTGCTGGCTCTTAATTGGACACACCAGTCCAGCTGGCATGTGGGATCTTCCCAGGCCAGGGATCAAATTGGTGCCCTTTGCACTGCAAGGTGGACTCTTTATCCACTGGACCACTAGGGAAGCCCTCATTGTAGGATTCTTATTCATTATACGGAGGTTTATTATGGTTCATCTACTCTGTTTCTCTGGGGAAATGGACACTTCTGTATAAAGCAAGGTTTTTAGCAAGGAACCCAAAGAAACTTACCAGTTATCCAGAAAGTCCCAACTATGAGTGGATTATTTTATGGCTTGCTATCACCGCAGACTTACAAGGTCCCAAATCAAACTCTTCCTCATGCTCTGTGCCGCAGGCAGCACTGTCTCCTAGCATCACTGCAGCTCTAACCCTCCAAGGTACAAGTCAAGTAGTTGGCAGGAAAGGCTTCTTCTGGCGGGCAGTCACTCAGCGCTGGCTCTGACGGGCCCCGGGCCAGGTGCAAGGGGTGAGCAGTGACCGAGAGTCACCCTCCATGGCTGGCCTGTGCTCTCGGTGTGCTCCCTTTCCCACTGCCTGGTTAAGACCTCTACCCTCCCTCCCTGAACCTGTGCTTTCTTTTTATATCTACTGCCAAAGGAATCTTTCAAAACTGCTTTTAATCCATCTCTTTCGGGGGGACTGTTCTGCATAGCTTCTAGGATCTTAGTTCCCCAACCAGGGACTGAACCCAGGCCCTAGCAGTGGAGGCACCAAGTGCTAATCACTGGACTGCCAGGGAATTCCCTTAACCCATCTTTTTTTTTCTTGCAGGGGCCTGGGGGGGCTGTGCTGGGTCTTCATTACTGTGAAGGCTTCTCTCTCACTGAGGCTGCTCTCTGGTTGTGGTGAGCAGACCTCTCATTGGGTGGGCTCCCGTGTTGCAGCTCCTACAGTTTAGAGTGCTGGCTCAGTAATTGTGGCACGTGGGCTTAGTTGTGACGTGTGGGATCTTCCTGGACTAGGGATCAAACCTGTGTCCCCTACATTGGCAGGCGGATTCTTAACCACTGGACCGCCAGGGAAGCCCCTTAACCCATCTCTAAAAATCTCTGATGGAAATTCCTGCCCTCCTGTGTGTGCCCTAAGCTTCGGGCATGTGTCTGTTTCCTGTCAACATTGCTGCTTGCCTGCCTGCATCTTGGTCCCTCTCCTTCCTCTGCCAGGATGTCCTTGCTGGGCCCTCCTGGTCCCTCCCCACCATCTAAGGTGGCTGCAGACCTGCCCAACCTTCTCCTCCCTGAAGCCTTCCCAGCCCCAGCCCTGGCATTCCCGTTTGTCTCTCGTTGCCCTGTCCCATTCTGCCTGTTTTTAGATCTTTGAGCGACCTCTCCTACTAGATGAGGAGGTCCTGAGGCAAAGCCTGTGGCTTGCTCCCCTTCACATGCCCCCCACCCCATGGCACCCACCACAGTCCCTGATACAGCAGATGAACCACAGGGTGAATGAAGTACACTGGACTTAGTAAAACACCCCATTTCTGTCTTCCCGCCCTCTCTCTCTGCTGCCTTCGTGGTGCGCGTGAATGTTCTGGCTGCCACTCTCAAGAGTTATCAATGGTGCTGGAAAGAGGCAAACGCCAGGCACTCGTTAGGCCATGCTTTGAAATCAGCGTCCAGTTTCTAACTCAGGATGAAGCATAGTTACACTGGCAAATCTGAAATTAGCAGTGATCACAGGGCTGGGAGGATTGCTGTGAATCTCACAGGCAGGCTAAATAGGTGTGGGGTGATCAGCCCCAGATGTGCTGTGTCACTCAGAGCACTGGAAGAAAGCAGAGTAACCTGCCCTTCCCCTCAGCGTGGCTTCATTGTACTGCCAGCCTCCGCTGCCGTCATGGACCGCGAGGAAGCAGGACGAGAACACAAGGGAGGAAACCCTTGGATTCTTCATCTAGAGGTGTAATAGAGACAAATAAGATGCCTCAGAGGACTCTGGTGCTGTCCTTAAAAATAAACAGTGCCCCATTCCAGGTGTTCCCTTGACATGAAGTGAGGATTTGCTTTACTAACCACAGAGAAAAAAGGCAGCTTTGCTCATCCTCATCTGTGGCCCACAGCCCTCGGGTCCCTTGATGCCCAAGCCTCTTGCCCCTGCTGTTGTCACAGCTCCGTGTCGTCCTCTCATCCCGCCCCCAGGCCTGGCACTCTAAAATCTGATGGAAATTCCTGCCCTCCTGTGTGTGCCCTAAGCTTCGGGCATGTGTCTGTTTCCTGTCAACATTGCTGCTTGCCTGCCTGCATCTTGGTCCCTCTCCTTCCTCTGCCAGGATGTCCTTGCTGGGCCCTCCTGGTCCCTCCCCACCATCTAAGGTGGCTGCAGACCTGCCCAACCTTCTCCTCCCTGAAGCCTTCCCAGCCCCAGCCCTGGCATTCCCGTTTGTCTCTCGTTGCCCTGTCCCATTCTGCCTGTTTTTAGATCTTTGAGCGACCTCTCCTACTAGATGAGGAGGTCCTGAGGCAAAGCCTGTGGCTTGCTCCCCTTCACATGCCCCCCACCCCATGGCACCCACCACAGTCCCTGATACAGCAGATGAACCACAGGGTGAATGAAGTACACTGGACTTAGTAAAACACCCCATTTCTGTCTTCCCGCCCTCTCTCTCTGCTGCCTTCGTGGTGCGCGTGAATGTTCTGGCTGCCACTCTCAAGAGTTATCAATGGTGCTGGAAAGAGGCAAACGCCAGGCACTCGTTAGGCCATGCTTTGAAATCAGCGTCCAGTTTCTAACTCAGGATGAAGCATAGTTACACTGGCAAATCTGAAATTAGCAGTGATCACAGGGCTGGGAGGATTGCTGTGAATCTCACAGGCAGGCTAAATAGGTGTGGGGTGATCAGCCCCAGATGTGCTGTGTCACTCAGAGCACTGGAAGAAAGCAGAGTAACCTGCCCTTCCCCTCAGCGTGGCTTCATTGTACTGCCAGCCTCCGCTGCCGTCATGGACCGCGAGGAAGCAGGACGAGAACACAAGGGAGGAAACCCTTGGATTCTTCATCTAGAGGTGTAATAGAGACAAATAAGATGCCTCAGAGGACTCTGGTGCTGTCCTTAAAAATAAACAGTGCCCCATTCCAGGTGTTCCCTTGACATGAAGTGAGGATTTGCTTTACTAACCACAGAGAAAAAAGGCAGCTTTGCTCATCCTCATCTGTGGCCCACAGCCCTCGGGTCCCTTGATGCCCAAGCCTCTTGCCCCTGCTGTTGTCACAGCTCCGTGTCGGTCCTCTCATCCCGCCCCCAGGCCTGGCACGCGTGGGCCGTGATGAACTTCGAGGCTGTGCTCCACTACAAGCATCAGAACCAAGCCCGTGACGAGAAGAAGCAGCTGAGGCACGCCAGCGGGGCCAACATCACCACCGCGGCCACTGCTGCCACCACGGCGGCCACGGCCACCTCCACCGCCACCAGCACCGAGGGCAGCAACAGCGAGAGTGAGGCCGAGAGCACCGAGAACAGCCCTACCCCGTCTCCCCTGCAGAAGAAGGTCACCGAGGTACCCTCCCCGCTCCCCTAGTCACAGGGATTTCAGGCGCCAGGCGCCCTGAGGGTGGAGCCCTCCTTAGGCTTACGGAGGCGCTGCTCTGAAGTGCCGGAGGAAGCCAGAAAGATGGCTTGTCTCCCAGTGTTGTTTAGAGGGTACTTCTGCATGCGTATTTGCGTTTGGGGAACTGACGTAGCCGCCGTGCTGAAGAATGAGGTTCTTGTCCTGCCTCCCACGTGGCTGAGCTCATTCTCCACACACCCGGCCTCTGTGTGGCGGCACCCTCACGTCTGGAGGCCCATTCTGAGTGCAGGGCCTGGCAGAATCCACCCTATCTTTTTCTCTCCCCTTCCACCTCCCCTGGGCACGCAGTCCGGGCCCTGGGGCAACTGGCAAGCCGAGAGATCAGCGTGTTCAGGGCCTTGGCCCACCCCCTGCCACCCTGTCCAGAAAGCCACCGTTAGCCCAGGATAATAGCAGGGAGGGCACCATTGTTGTTACCCAGTGCTTGCTGTGGGCCAGGTGCTGGTCTAAAGGCTTTTTGTGCGTTAACCAATTTAATCCTCATAACCACTCTTGGAAGTGTGCTGTTAGCGGGCTGTTCTGCCCATTCTACAGATGAGAAAGCTGAGGTGGGACCGTCACTAACACACATGCATTCCAACAGGATTTGTCCAAAACCCTCTTGATGTACACTGTCCCTGCCGTCCAGGGCTTCTTCCGTTCCATCTCCTTGTCACGAGGCAACAACCTCCAGGACACGCTCAGGTATCAGGGAAGGGAAGCCCTGGCGGGCCATGTGGGTGGCAGCTCACCGAAGTCACCAGAAAGTCCTCTTTCCCTCCCCTTTCCCATGAGCACATCCCAGAGTCGCTGCTGACTAGGACCCCTCGCACGGGTGAAGTCTGCAGAGAGCAGGGAGCAGTGCCCGAGGGCCCTAGGGAGGATCTTGTTAACGTAGGTACTTTCTCACAGTACTGCTGAAATCCCTGCAGCGTCCAGAGGCAACTCGGACCCTAAGCAGACGGCACAGGCCAGCCAGTCCAGCGGCTCTCAGGGCCCAGCCCTCCTGCATATGGGGGTCTCCCAGCTAGGCATCAGGTTCCTAGGTTGCTGCTGTGTTAGAGGCGACTCTTCCCACACGTGGTCTGGTCTGCTAGACGTGTGAGTGGTGCCATGGTGGTCCCTGTCTCTTGTCTGGAGTGAGAGTCATTCCCGGGGATGGTCTTTCGTGTCCAGCTGAGCCCTATTGGCCATCACCACTGCCCCATTCCTGAGCACTCCCGAGACAAAGCACACGAGAGAGCCAGTGCCCCGGGCCCTGCCCGTGCGCCTCTTCTCTAGAATCTTAAAGGTGAGCACACAGGCGGCAGCTGCAAATGAAATTTCCCATGACCTTCCTTTTTCTTTTTCAGAGTCCTCACCTTGTGGTTTGATTATGGTCACTGGCCAGATGTAAATGAAGCTTTAGTGGAAGGAGTGAAAGCAATCCAGATTGACACCTGGTTACAGGTGAGGGCGCTGAGTCACAGGTGGGGACACCGGGTCACGGGTGAGAGACACTGGGTCTCCGGTGAGGGTGGGTCAGATCTCGCTCCTCATCTGTCTCCTCTTGGAGTCATGCAGTCTTATGAAGCATGCGCTGTACGATGGTGAGGAAGTAGGGCTCAACCTTGGGGTAGACTCCATAATTCCTTCAGTTGCCTTGGAGAACTGATGAGGATGAACCCTCTCCAAGGCCAGCAGTAGCCACCAAACCAGTTGAAAGAGCCGTCCATGGCTCCAAAGAATAACTGGAGTTGTCACCGCGTCTCCTAGGCTGTGCACTGTCTTTCTGCACTTCAGGTTATACCTCAGCTCATTGCAAGAATTGACACGCCAAGGCCCCTGGTGGGGCGTCTCATCCACCAGCTTCTCACAGACATCGGTCGGTACCACCCCCAGGTGCGTGGAGACCCCGGGCAGTTTCCTGTCTAACCTTGATTTGGCGGTCAGCCTTTCCTAAAGCTGTTCGAGGAACACAGCTGTTCCTGGGAGCCGAACACCCTGTCCTGCCCCTGGGAAGGTCTGCCCAGCTGGCAGGCTCAGAACCCAGGGGCCTTCTGGGAAAGAAGGCATTCCGCCCAAGACCACCCAAGACAGTCCCTGCCTGGTAGACTCGAATGAGAGCCAGCATCGTACTCTTGTCCTCCTTCTCTCACGCGTGTTCAAACAGTCCTGTGCTTGCTTCAGGCCCTCATCTACCCGCTGACGGTGGCCTCCAAGTCCACCACCACTGCCCGGCACAATGCAGCCAACAAGATCCTGAAGAACATGTGTGAGCACAGCAACACGCTGGTGCAGCAGGCCATGATGGTGAGTCCGGGCCGGGCGGGCTTCACGGCCTGCCGTCACCGAGCAGAGGTCTCGGGTGAGACAGCTTCCTCCCTGCAGACCAGGCCATGTCCCCGCTCTGCCAAAAGAAGTCCCTCCTGTTTCCCCAGATCGGACTTTCTGAACCTAGCTCATCGTGGGCACGCCCCTCCTTCCCTTTCTGACCCAGGTGAGCGAGGAGCTGATCCGAGTGGCCATCCTCTGGCACGAGATGTGGCACGAAGGCCTGGAGGAGGCGTCTCGCTTGTACTTCGGGGAGAGGAACGTGAAAGGCATGTTCGAGGTGCTGGAGCCCCTGCACGCCATGATGGAGCGGGGACCCCAGACCCTGAAGGAAACCTCCTTTAACCAGGTACGGGATTAAAAAGCGACATGGACGGAGGGGCCCCGAAGCTCTTAGCAGACCCCTTTCCCTCTAACCTTCTGCTGACCTGAAGAAAATGTATTCTGGAGGAGGAGGTCACAGGATATAAAACACCAGAAATTCAGTTGTGGAATTACAAGAACCCTCCTGAAACTAACTGGGAAACCACGAGGTTCCTTTCACAAGGCCTTTCTGCACTTCAGGTTATACCTCAGCTCATTGCAAGAATTGACACGCCAAGGCCCTGGTGGGCGTCTCATCCACCAGCTTCTCACAGACATCGGTCGGTACCACCCCCAGGTGCGTGGAGACCCCGGGCAGTTTCCTGTCTAACCTTGATTTGGCGGTCAGCCTTTCCTAAAGCTGTTCGAGGAACACAGCTGTTCCTGGGAGCCGAACACCCTGTCCTGCCCCTGGGAAGGTCTGCCCAGCTGGCAGGCTCAGAACCCAGGGGCCTTCTGGGAAAGAAGGCATTCCGCCCAAGACCACCCAAGACAGTCCCTGCCTGGTAGACTCGAATGAGAGCCAGCATCGTACTCTTGTCCTCCTTCTCTCACGCGTGTTCAAACAGTCCTGTGCTTGCTTCAGGCCCTCATCTACCCGCTGACGGTGGCCTCCAAGTCCACCACCACTGCCCGGCACAATGCAGCCAACAAGATCCTGAAGAACATGTGTGAGCACAGCAACACGCTGGTGCAGCAGGCCATGATGGTGAGTCCGGGCCGGGCGGGCTTCACGGCCTGCCGTCACCGAGCAGAGGTCTCGGGTGAGACAGCTTCCTCCCTGCAGACCAGGCCATGTCCCCGCTCTGCCAAAAGAAGTCCCTCCTGTTTCCCCAGATCGGACTTTCTG
The DNA here is from genome assembly GCA_022376925.1 of Tragulus kanchil. Classification (NCBI taxonomy): domain Eukaryota; kingdom Metazoa; phylum Chordata; class Mammalia; order Artiodactyla; family Tragulidae; genus Tragulus; species Tragulus kanchil. The sequence continues at coordinate 156,707,474 of JAIOJX010000032.1, forward strand.
AACCTAGCTCATCGTGGGCACGCCCCTCCTTCCCTTTCTGACCCAGGTGAGCGAGGAGCTGATCCGAGTGGCCATCCTCTGGCACGAGATGTGGCACGAAGGCCTGGAGGAGGCGTCTCGCTTGTACTTCGGGGAGAGGAACGTGAAAGGCATGTTCGAGGTGCTGGAGCCCCTGCACGCCATGATGGAGCGGGGACCCCAGACCCTGAAGGAAACCTCCTTTAACCAGGTACGGGATTAAAAAGCGACATGGACGGAGGGGCCCCGAAGCTCTTAGCAGACCCCTTTCCCTCTAACCTTCTGCTGACCTGAAGAAAATGTATTCTGGAGGAGGGAGGTCACAGGATATAAAACACCAGAAATTCAGTTGTGGAATTACAAGAACCCTCCTGAAACTAACTGGGAAACCACGAGGTTCCTTTCACAAGGCCATCTTGCCTCTCTTCCTTCCTTACTTTTAGCTGAGAAGCCATCCTGAGATTGGGGCTCCCAGGCTAGAAAGCTGCGGGCCGGTGCCTTCCAGCAAGGGTGCGCTCCTGAGGAGTTCCGCCCCTGAGGAGTTGCGCTTTCTGCTGGGGACTCCGCCTTGGGCTTTAGTCAACACAAGGGACAGCATGCACGTCTCCCTTGCTCTCCCTCCCAGGCGTATGGCCGAGATTTAATGGAGGCCCAGGAGTGGTGCCGGAAGTACATGAAGTCCGGGAACGTCAAGGACCTCACGCAAGCCTGGGACCTCTACTACCACGTGTTCCGACGCATCTCCAAGCAGCTGCCTCAGGTGGGGCCTCCGGGGGCCCAGTCACCACAGTCCTTTCCATTCCACCGCCTATGGCCATGCTCACACCCACCCCCAGCGCCTGATGCCACTTCTGCCCTCGCACCTGGGGACAGGTCACACTGTTAGCGATCCTGGATGGCATTCGAGTTCCTGCCGAGGGGCAGAATGCTCAGCCCAGGGGTGCTTCTCCACAGCTGACCTCCCTGGAGCTGCAGTACGTCTCCCCGAAGCTACTGATGTGCCGGGACCTCGAGCTGGCAGTGCCGGGGACCTACGACCCCAACCAGCCCATCATTCGTATCCAGTCCATCGCTCCGTCTCTGCAGGTCATCACGTCCAAGCAGAGGCCCCGGAAGCTGACGCTCATGGGTAAGGCCCACCCGCCGCACAGCCGCGGAGCCTCCGGGAGCCACTGCTTGCAGTCTACACTGCCAACACTTCTCCCGTTTTATTTTATTTTTTTCTTTTTGTTTCTTTTTTTTTTTTTTAACTTTTATTTTTCTTTTTACTTTTACAGAGTTTTGTTGTTTACAGATACGTATGATCCCAGATTAGTCATATGTATATCCCCCCCATCGCACTCCTCCAGGCCTCTTTTTGTTTCTTTATGAATGTTTCTTAGCCCTCATCTCTTCCCTCTACTTTTTATTGATTTATTTTTAATGGGATAAAAATTGCTTTAAAATATTGTGTTGGTTTCTGCTGTACATCAACATGAATCAACATGAATGAGGAGAGTTTCTCCTTAGTGCATCCTGGCTAGGACTCCTAGTTGATTCATGCAGGTGTGCCCACTGGGGTGCAGCATGTCGGCCCTGCCCCAGAGTAGGTGGAAGGGAGCGGAGTCTGTCAGGCAGCTCTCGAGGGCTGCTGAGGAAGAAAGAGGCTCCCCGGCAGGCGAAAGGCCACATCACAGGAGGGCCACCTGGGCTGAGTGTCCTCTCTGTGGGGATGCTGCACTGAGTGGACAGAGGGAAGCCCAAGGCTGTTCTGACTGAGGTGTGCTCCCCAGGAGGGTGTCACGGAGGCCTGAGTGCTCTGCCGGCACTCGGCGCTCTCTCACATCTAACAGTGCTCGTGTTTCTTAGACAGGGATTCTTCACCAGCACCGGTGACTGCTGGCCCCCCCCGGGGGTTGTGTCTCCATGGGCTGGCCCCTTCTAACACACACATGTCGGTCTGACTAAAGAGGCGGTAATGAAGGACTGTTTTAGGAGGTGTGGCTGAGTTAAGGGGGCCAACGGTGCCAAGTATATAATTAGTCAGCCCGCCTTCCCGACCTGAGCGGGCACAGAGCCTAGCAAGGGTTGTAACCTGGAAAGAGGGTGTTCCCTGAAGCCATGGCCCAGACAGAAGGCAGGAGCTGCTTCTAGAACCGTCACCTGCCTAGTGGTCAGAGGCAGATACCCCAGCCTCTCCCTCTTCCACCCTCTGACCTCCTGCCAGCGCCCCCTTGGCCAGGCACACCAGGGAGCTCCGGAGAAGCGCAGGTTGGAGCTGGATGAAGGGGGCATGTAGAGTGACCACCTCTGTGCAGACTCATCTCTCGTCCTTGAAGACAGAGCTTTTTAAAAAATTTGCTTACTGTTGATTCGAACATCTCACTGGGGGGCCGTCAAAAGGAAGGCCTTTCTTTTCCTCCATTCTAGTGCACGTTTCCTCTGTTTATAAGACGGTGTAACTGAGTAAGGTGTGCGTCTGCCGACTTGTGCGTGCCGCAGGGGTCTCCCATCCGACGGGACAGAGACCTTCCGGTCCTTGCTGACTGCTCCCCCCATGTGTTCCTCACAGGCAGCAACGGACATGAGTTTGTCTTCCTCCTGAAGGGCCACGAGGACCTGCGGCAGGACGAGCGGGTGATGCAGCTCTTCGGCCTGGTCAACACCCTGCTAGCCAACGACCCTACGTCTCTTCGGAAAAACCTGAGGTATTCAGGATCCCACAGACACAGCCCAGAGAAATCTCCTGGTTATGTTTTAATCTCTTCCAGGTACTCAGTGTACCTTTGCCAGATAAACAGTTACATACCCGACAGGAGGTCATCAATAGCCAAGAGGTCACAGATCCGTTGGTTTTAGAGTATTCTCAGGGAAAGTCCTCCAGAGGACTCAGAAAGGAACACTTCGTGGCCTTTTCATTTAGACGCCACAAATTTGATGTGTTCTACCCCTCGTGGGATGACCACCCACCAAGCCCTTCGTGTCCTCAGGCTTCTCTCACTCCTCTTCCTCTTAAGAACACGGGTATTACAATGCAATGAGACTAGAGATCAACTACAGGAAAAAAACCGCTAAAAACACAAACACATGGAGATTAAACAACACATACCTAGAAAATCAACTGATTACTGGGGAGGTCAAAGGAGAAATTGAAAAATTCCTGGAAGAAAGTGGTGATGAACATATGACCATGCAAGAACCTGTGGGATACCGCAAAAGCAGTTCTAAGAGGGAAATTTATAGCAATGCAATCCCACCTCGGGAGACTGGGAAAGTGTGAAGCGGATGGCCTGGCCCTCTGCTTAGAACAGTTAGAGAAGGGGGAACAAGGGCATCCCAAAGCCAGCAGAAGAAGAGAAATTGTAAAGACTAGAGCAGAAATAAATGAGAGGGAGATGAGGGAAACTATAGTATGGATAAATAAAACAAAAAGCTGGTTCTTTGAAAGGGTAAACAAAATTGACAAGCCACTGGCCAGACTCATCAAGAGAGGGAGAGAGAAGAACCAGATCAACAAGATCAAAAACGAAGAAGGAGAGATTGCGGCAGATAATGCAGAAATCCAAAGGATTCTAAGAGAATATTATGAGCAACTCTATGGCGGCAAGCTGGACGGCCTGGAAGAAATGGATAGTTTCTTGGGGAAGATTGATCTCCCAAGGCTGAGCCAGGAAGAAGCAGAAACTTTGAGCAACCCAATCACAAGCTCAGAAATTGAATTTGTGATTAAAAATCTACCCAAAAATAAAAGCCCAGGGCCAGATGGCTTCACAGCTGAATTCTACCAAACACTGAAAGAAGAGCTAATGCCTGTCCTTCTAAAACTCTTTCAAAAAATTGCACAGGAAGAAAAACTTCCAAACACATTCTATGAAGCCACCATCGCCCTGGTACCCAAGCCGGGCAAGGACAACACAAAAAAGGAAAATTACAGACCAGTTTCTCTGATGAACTTAGATGCCAAGATCCTCAACAAAATCCTAGCAAACAGAATTCAGCGACACATCAAAAAACTCATACATCATGATCAAGTCGGGTTCATCCCAGGCATGCAAGGATTCTTCAATGTCCACAGGTCAATCAGTGTGATATACCATATCAACAAATTGAGAGACAAAAATCACATGATCATCTCAATAGATGCAGAAAAGGCCTTCGACAAAGTACAACATCTATTTATGATAAAAACTCTTCAGAAAATGGGCATAGAAGGAACCTATCTCAACATAATAAAGGCCATATATGAGAAGCCCACAGCGAACATTATCCTCAACAGTGAAAAACTGAAAGCATTCCCTCTAAGATCAGGAACAAGACAGGGGTGTCCACTTTCACCACTACTATTCAACATAGTCCTGGAAGTGCTAGCAACAGCAATAAGAGAAGAGAAAGAAATAAAAGGAATCTGGATTGGAAAGGAAGAAGTCAAGCTCTCTCTTTTTGCAGACGACATGATATTATGCGTGGAAAATCCCAAAGACACTATTGCATGCAAAGCTACTGGAGCTAATCAACGAATTCAGCAAAGTCACAGGATACAAAGTCAACACACAGAAATCACTGGCATTCCTATACACAAATTCAAGCCACTGGCCAGACTCATCAAGAGAGGAGAGAAGAACCAGATCAACAAGATCAAAACGAAGAAGGAGAGATTGGCAGATAATGCAGAAATCCAAAGGATTCTAAGAGAATATTATGAGCAACTCTATGGCGGCAAGCTGGACGGCCTGGAAGAAATGGATAGTTTCTTGGGGAAGATTGATCTCCCAAGGCTGAGCCAGGAAGAAGCAGAAACTTTGAGCAACCCAATCACAAGCTCAGAAATTGAATTTGTGATTAAAAATCTACCCAAAAATAAAAGCCCAGGGCCAGATGGCTTCACAGCTGAATTCTACCAAACACTGAAAGAAGAGCTAATGCCTGTCCTTCTAAAACTCTTTCCAACAATTGCACAGGAAGAAAAACTTCCAAACACATTCTATGAAGCCACCATCGCCCTGGTACCCAAGCCGGGCAAGGACAACACAAAAAAGGAAAATTACAGACCAGTTTCTCTGATGAACTTAGATGCCAAGATCCTCAACAAAATCCTAGCAAACAGAATTCAGCGACACATCAAAAAACTCATACATCATGATCAAGTCGGGTTCATCCCAGGCATGCAAGGATTCTTCAATGTCCACAGGTCAATCAGTGTGATATACCATATCAACAAATTGAGAGACAAAAATCACATGATCATCTCAATAGATGCAGAAAAGGCCTTCGACAAAGTACAACATCTATTTATGATAAAAACTCTTCAGAAAATGGGCATAGAAGGAACCTATCTCAACATAATAAAGGCCATATATGAGAAGCCCACAGCGAACATTATCCTCAACAGTGAAAAACTGAAAGCATTCCCTCTAAGATCAGGAACAAGACAGGGGTGTCCACTTTCACCACTACTATTCAACATAGTCCTGGAAGTGCTAGCAACAGCAATAAGAGAAGAGAAAGAAATAAAAGGAATCTGGATTGGAAAGGAAGAAGTCAAGCTCTCTCTTTTTGCAGACGACATGATATTATGCGTGGAAAATCCCAAAGACACTATTGCATGCAAAGCTACTGGAGCTAATCAACGAATTCAGCAAAGTCACAGGATACAAAGTCAACACACAGAAATCACTGGCATTCCTATACACAAACAATGAAAGATCAGAAAACGAAATCAAAGAGGCAATCCCCTTCACCATTGCAACCAAAAGGGTCAGATATCTAGGAATGGACCTGCCCAGAGAAACAAGGGAATTGTACACAGAAAATTACAAGACACTCATGAAAGAAATTAAAGAAGACTTAAACAGATGGAGAGATATTCCATGTTCCTGGGTCGGAAGAATCAATACTGTGAAAATGACCATACTACCAAATTATCATCTACAGATTCAATGCAATACCTATTCACCTACCATTGACATTTTTCACAGAACTAGACCAAAGAATAACACATTTCATATGGGAACACAAGAGACCTCGAATAGCCAAAGCAATCCTGAGAAAGAAAAACAGAGCTAGAGGAATCAGCCTCCCTAACTTCAGACTCTACTACAAAGCAACAGTCATCAAGACAGTATGGTACTGGCACAAAAACAGAACTATAGACCAATGGAACAAGATAGAGAACCCAGAGATAAACCCACGCACCTGTGGGTACCTTATTTTTGACAAAGGAGGCGAAACTATAAAATGGGACAAAGACAGCCTTTTCAACAAGTGGTGCTGGGAAAATTAGACAGCTACATGCAAAAAAATGAAGTTGGAACATTCCCTAACACCATACACTGAGATCAACTCAAAATGGATTAAAGACCTAAATGTAAGACCAGAAACCATCAAACTCTTAGAGGAGAACATAGGCAAAACCCTCAAGGACATCAATCAAAGCAAGATCTTCTCTGACCCACCTACTAAAATAGCAAAACTGAAAAGAAAAATGAACATGTGGGACCTAATGAAACTTAAAAGCTTTTGTACAGCAAAAGAAATTACAAAAAAGCTCAACAGACACCCCACAGAGTGGGAGAAAATCATAGCAAATGAAACAACAGACAAAGAATTAATCTCCAGAATCTACAAGCAACTCAGACAACTCAGCACAGGAAAAATGAACAACCCAATCAAAAAATGGGAAAAAGATTTAGAGACGCCTCTCCAAAGAGGACATACAGATGGCCCAAAAGCACATGAAACGATGCTCAACCTCGCTTATTTTTAGAGAAATGCAAACTAAAACTACAATGAGATATCACCTCACACCCATCAGAATGGCCATCTTCAAAAAATCTGCAGACAATAAATGCTGGACAGGGTGCAGAGAAAAGGGAACCCTCTTGCATTGCTGGTGGGAATGTAAATTGATACAGCCTCTATGGAAGACAGTATGGAGATTCCTTAAAAAACTAAAAATAGAAGCACCCTATGACCCAGCAATCCCACTATTAGGCTTATATCCTGATGAAATCAAAACTGAAAGAAGCACCTGTACCCCAATGTTCATTGCAGCTCTCTATACAATAGTCAGAACATGGAAGCAACCTAGATGTCCATCGACGAATGAATGGATACAGAAGCTCTGGTACATATATACAATGGAATACTACTCAGCTGTTAAAAGAAACGCAGAAGACTCAGTCCTAATGAAGTGGCTGGCTCTAGAACCTATCATAAAAAGTGAAGTAAGTCAAAAAGAGAAAGACAAATACAGTATACTAACACACATATATGGAATCTAGTAGAACAGTCTTGATAACACACGCAGGGAACTCATGGAAAAACAGACAGAGCATAGACATAGGGACATTGTGGGGAAGAAATAGGGAGGGGGAAGCATGGAGGGAATAACATGGAAACCTATACTGTCATGTGTGGAAAAGATAGCTATTGTCATTGTGCTAAGGGAATAGGAGTGCTTACAAAGGCATGGGGTGATGGTCCAGAGGGGTGGGATGGGGGGAACTGGGGGTGGTGGGGAACAGGGATATGCATATGACTGATCTGGGAACATACATGTCTGTGAACAACAAGACTCTGTAAAACCTTTAAAATAAAGAAAAAACAAAACATAAACTTAGAAAAATGAAAAATAAATAAATAAATAAAAGCAACATCCAAAGGGAAAAAAAAAAAAAACAACAACACGGATATTCAGTGAGAGGTCATGTAGGCCTAGAAGCCGTCACAGGATGGTTCCGCCAGAGCAGCGAGTTGCTGAGGCGGTTGGGAAGGCTGGTGGTGCCTTTATACCACCAGCCCCTGACTGTGATGCTTTATGCTTCACACAACGCCCCTCATCACCCATGCTTCAGGTGGACCCAAGGTCTGCTCTGTTTTCTGCTCACTGCCCCTCCTTTCCTGTGGCTTCAGCATCCAGAGATACGCCGTCATTCCATTGTCAACCAACTCAGGCCTCATCGGCTGGGTGCCCCACTGCGACACGCTGCACGCCCTCATCCGGGACTACCGCGAGAAAAAGAAGATCCTTCTCAACATCGAGCACCGCATCATGCTGCGGGTAGGTGATGAGGCTGCCAGACCCAGCCCTTTCACGTCCCGGAAGCAGAGCTCACGAGATAGTTCAAAAATCGGTACACGGGTTTTTCTCGTGCCATCACTGAAAAATCCATTCGAAGGAATTAGCTGTTGACGAAGGATTAATGATGGGAGTCCTCAAGCAGATGACCTTCTCTAAGAAACAGGGACCCTGAAGCCACAATTAGGTTTTCGTCACCCTCCGTGAGATTGGACGGTACTATTTATCAGGCAGCATAGATGTGCTAGTCCTAACACGGCGCACAGAGCGCCGACTGCTGTTCGGGGGTGCGGCGTGCAGCCGGCGTGTGAGGAGAAAGCGAGGTCTGTGAGCCCCCTCTGCTCTCGCTCAGGCCGAGGCGGGTCCCGAGGCGAGACCTGATGCTTGCACCTCACGCCCCGGCCCGCCCTGCGTCCTCGTGAGCGTGGCCACTGCGGCTGCGTGTTCCCCGCCTCCCTGGGCGGCAGTGGTGAGATGAGAACCATCTCTGCGTGGCCCAGGCCACGCGCTCACAGCGCTTACGTCCTGTGCAGATGGCCCCGGACTACGACCACCTGACGCTGATGCAGAAGGTCGAGGTGTTTGAGCACGCGGTCAACAACACGGCTGGGGACGACCTGGCCAAGCTGCTGTGGCTCAAGAGCCCCAGCTCCGAGGTATGGCGCCCCGCCCCGCCCAGGAGGGGCTCGTCCCCGCGCGCCTAGCGGATGCGTCTCCGGAGCAGCCAGCTGTAGGCGCCGCCTGGGCTTTCCGAGCAGAAACTGAATGGCTGAGCCACACAGTCTAGCTGCACTTAGTAGTTTCATGTTTCACCCATTGCTTGCAGGCAGTAGTATTTTATTAAGGCTGTGAAATCTTTTTCATATATATTATAAATTTCCTGTTTATCTGTTTTTTTCAGTATTGTTAATAGTATGTTTTGAAGCTCTTACTTAGTTTTGATTTTAATGTACATTTTTAAATGTTTGGAAGTTAATAGATTTTTAATCTTTTTCTTTAAGATTTCTACCTTTGGCTTTATAGTTAGAAAGGCTCTCTCCACTTCAAGATTTTCTTGTACTAATTGTAAGATTTGTTTTTACATTGAAATCCTTCACCCAAGTTGGGATTTAAAGTTAGGGTATACATTTTATTGTTTTAAGATGATTAACCAACAGGACAGGACTACCAGAGGCTTCCCAGGGGGTGCTAGTGGTAAAGAACCCACCTGCCAGTGCAGGAGATGCAGGAGACGCAGGTTTGATCCCTGGGTGGAGAAGATCCCCTGGAGGAGGGTGTGGCAACCCTCTCTTCAGTATGCATGCTGCAAGAATCCCTTGGGCAGAGAAGGCTGGCGGGCTACCGTCCCCAGGGTTGCAAAGCGTCAGACACAGCTGAAGTGACTTAGCACACACGCAGTGTCACCAAAGAACCCGTCCGTGCATCGCTGCGTAACAGAGTCAGTTTTTCCTCAAGTGTCCCATTGTTAATACAAGTCTCTTCTCACTGGCTATCTACATGTACACTTTTTTCCAGGTAAATTTTAGAGTCATTTTGTCAAGGTTCCCCTAAAAAATGCCAATGAATTTTTATTGAAATACATTAAGTATGTTAAATAATCTGGCAGGACTGTTACATCTTTTCCATCTTAACTGGGAATTCTTAAATGGATATTTTCATTTACTCTAGTCTCTCTATTTCTAAGCAAAGTTTAACTTACTGATTCATCTAAATTCTACACATTTCCAACTTAAGTTTATTCTGAGCAAAGTTTATTAATTTTGTAACTGTGATTTTTGTTCCTTATTCATTCTAACCGGTTTATTATATTGCTCCGAGGTATGGCGCCCGCCCGCCCGGGGGCTCGTCCCACCCTGGTTAGGCGCCGCCTGGGCTTTCGAGCAGAAACTGAATGGCTGAGCCACACAGTCTAGCTGCACTTAGTAGTTTCATGTTTCACCCATTGCTTGCAGGCAGTAGTATTTTATTAAGGCTGTGAAATCTTTTTCATATATATTATAAATTTCCTGTTTATCTGTTTTTTTCAGTATTGTTAATAGTATGTTTTGAAGCTCTTACTTAGTTTTGATTTTAATGTACATTTTTAAATGTTTGGAAGTTAATAGATTTTTAATCTTTTTCTTTAAGATTTCTACCTTTGGCTTTATAGTTAGAAAGGCTCTCTCCACTTCAAGATTTTCTTGTACTAATTGTAAGATTTGTTTTTACATTGAAATCCTTCACCCAAGTTGGGATTTAAAGTTAGGGTATACATTTTATTGTTTTAAGATGATTAACCAACAGGACAGGACTACCAGAGGCTTCCCAGGGGGTGCTAGTGGTAAAGAACCCACCTGCCAGTGCAGGAGATGCAGGAGACGAGGTTTGATCCCTGGGTGGAGAAGACCCCCTGGAGGAGGGTGTGGAAACCCCTCTCTTCAGTATGCATGCTGCAAGAATCCCTTGGGCAGAGAAGGCTGGCGGGCTACCGTCCCCAGGGTTGCAAAGCGTCAGACACAGCTGAAGTGACTTAGCACACACGCAGTGTCACCAAAGAACCCGTCCGTGCATCGCTGCGTAACAGAGTCAGTTTTTCCTCAAGTGTCCCATTGTTAATACAAGTCTCTTCTCACTGGCTATCTACATGTACACTTTTTTCCAGGTAAATTTTAGAGTCATTTTGTCAAGGTTCCCCTAAAAAATGCCAATGAATTTTTATTGAAATACATTAAGTATGTTAAATAATCTGGCAGGACTGTTACATCTTTTCCATCTTAACTGGGAATTCTTAAATGGATATTTTCATTTACTCTAGTCTCTCTATTTCTAAGCAAAGTTTAACTTACTGATTCATCTAAATTCTACACATTTCCAACTTAAGTTTATTCTGAGCAAAGTTTATTAATTTTGTAACTGTGATTTTTGTTCCCTTATTCATTCTAACCGGTTACTGGCAGTCTCTAAGCAAACCACTGATTGGGGTGTAATTGTGTTGAAACCATTCGCTTCCAGAGCCTCGGCTCACATGTGCCCCTGTGTTCTAGGTGTGGTTTGATCGAAGAACCAACTACACCCGTTCTCTAGCAGTCATGTCCATGGTTGGGTATATCTTGGGCCTAGGCGACAGGTGAGTGAACGTGCATTGAATCTTCTGTCTCCATTGGAGTTTTCTTGGATGCTTTCATTTTGTTTTCCAGTGAGATTTATGACCATTCAGTAAATATTTGTATTTTGTACTTTAGGCATTTTTTTGTCACATCAGGCTTAGTCCTGTATTACTGTCCATGCCATCAGAATAGCGTATCAAACTAAAGAGAAAAACCGTGGTTCGGGGGTACTTCCTTCATAGATTGCTTTAATGTATTAAAAACCATATGAAATCCAGTTGATTTTATTGATTCGATAAATATTTATCAATCACCACTACGCTAAGGTAATTCTATTTCTGTAATTGAAACCAGCCAAACTAGATCCCTCTGATATTTCTACATATTAAATTTCATCCAATAGGTACTGACTGGAAAAAGTAGTTTAGGAGTGTTCGGAAATTAAAAAAGAAAATCTAGTATTCTTATGTTTACTGTTTTTCTCCTACAATCGTGCCTCATGCAGTTATTTGAGAATAAACAAATTTAATCCCACAAAATAACGAATTCCTGTTTTACAATACTTAGTACACTTTTTCCAGGTAAAATTTCGCTGCGTAACAGAGTCAGTTTTTCCTCAAGTGTCCCATTGTTAATACAAGTCTCTTCTCACTGGCTATCTACATGTACACTTTTTCCAGGTAAATTTTAGAGTCATTTTGTCAAGGTTCCCTAAAAATGCCAATGAATTTTATTGAAATACATTAAGTATGTTAAATAATCTGGCAGGACTGTTACATCTTTTCCATCTTAACTGGGAATTCTTAAATGGATATTTTCATTTACTCTAGTCTCTCTATTTCTAAGCAAAGTTTAACTTACTGATTCATCTAAATTCTACACATTTCCAACTTAAGTTTATTCTGAGCAAAGTTTATTAATTTTGTAACTGTGATTTTTGTTCCCTTATTCATTCTAACCGGTTACTGGCAGTCTCTAAGCAAACCACTGATTGGGGTGTAATTGTGTTGAAACCATTCGCTTCCAGAGCCTCGGCTCACATGTGCCCCTGTGTTCTAGGTGTGGTTTGATCGAAGAACCAACTACACCCGTTCTCTAGCAGTCATGTCCATGGTTGGGTATATCTTGGGCCTAGGCGACAGGTGAGTGAACGTGCATTGAATCTTCTGTCTCCATTGGAGTTTTCTTGGATGCTTTCATTTTGTTTTCCAGTGAGATTTATGACCATTCAGTAAATATTTGTATTTTGTACTTTAGGCATTTTTTTGTCACATCAGGCTTAGTCCTGTATTACTGTCCATGCCATCAGAATAGCGTATCAAACTAAAGAGAAAAACCGTGGTTCGGGGGTACTTCCTTCATAGATTGCTTTAATGTATTAAAAACCATATGAAATCCAGTTGATTTTATTGATTCGATAAATATTTATCAATCACCACTACGCTAAGGTAATTCTATTTCTGTAATTGAAACCAGCCAAACTAGATCCCTCTGATATTTCTACATATTAAATTTCATCCAATAGGTACTGACTGGAAAAAGTAGTTTAGGAGTGTTCGGAAATTAAAAAAGAAAATCTAGTATTCTTATGTTTACTGTTTTTCTCCTACAATCGTGCCTCATGCAGTTATTTGAGAATAAACAAATTTAATCCCACAAAAATAACGAATTCCTGTTTTTACAATACTTAGTAGAGCCTAGCGTGTTGACAGACGCCAGATGGCCCGATGAGCCCAGAGGCTCAGGGAGGTGAGAGCCCGTGGCAGGTGCTGAGGAGCCAGGCTAGAGCCTTGTCACTCAGATGCCAGCACCCCCAGAAACCGTCTATCCTGTGACCAGAGACCTTGGGACAGCAAACTGTCTTGAGATCATGGGGTAGATTGTGGTTCACACAGGTCGATTCTCATGCGAGCCTACAGCAGGGGCAGCAGACTTGCCCTGAAAAGGGCCAGACCATGAACATTCTGGGCTTGACTGGCCACACGGCCTCCATCACAGTTTCTCGTCTCTGCTGCCGTGGCACAGAAGCAGCCCGGAACAGTCCACAAACAGATGAGCGTGGCGGTGTTCCTGTCAGACTTCATTTGCAAAAGCCGGGAGTGGGGTGCTGGCTTTGGCCCAAGTGCTGTTGGTTATCAGACCCTGGTCTAGAGCCACACAGACATGGGGATGTGCTTCAGCAAGCTGCACTCTCTTTTGCTCCTCAGACACCCATCCAACCTGATGCTGGACCGGCTGAGCGGGAAGATCCTGCACATTGACTTTGGGGACTGCTTTGAGGTGAGCACACATTCCAGAACCCAGAGGACCGCCTTCTGCCCTCTTCTGACCATTTGGGCAACCTTAAACCCCAAAGGCATATTCTCACCCCTGCCTCTCCTGCCAAGGTGATGGAACATCAGTCTAACAGATGAAGTATGTGCCCTTTGATTCTTACTATAACTGGACTCAGAAAAGGGGTTGCTGGTCAAAGACCTGGATCTGATACACACTTGTCTTTTTCCTTTTTTCTCTCTCCCTCCCCACTCCCCCATCTTCTCTCTCTCTTTTTATTTTTAGTCGTCTTAGATCCCAGTGGTTCGTCCCATCACTGAATTCATGCTGCTTCCTTTCTGTGCTCTAGTTGAAACCAGTGCTGATGACACAAAGGAAAGCCACCTCCTGCACCTGCCTTCAGCTGAGGAAGGCACCTAACCAGTGGACTTGGTTTTTCCCGTTATTACCCTTAGGTTGCTATGACCAGAGAGAAGTTCCCAGAGAAGATTCCATTTAGACTAACGAGAATGCTGACCAATGCTATGGAGGTGAGGGGATGTTGGTGACGAGCTGCTCTGAAGGGGGACCAGTACAATTCCATCCCGCTACGAGGACAGACCTCCATCCTTGTTAGAACTCCAGTTCCCCAAATGCCCAGCTTATTCTGTAGTCGTTCCCTGGTATTTCCCATCCTGTTAGGCATGATCAGTCTTTGAAAGTCTTACCCAGCCTTTATGCCAGAACTTGTTTCATACGAACCACAGTCCTGACCCTTTGCTCTGAAGACATTCCCAGCCTGGCCCATCGGTGATGGCTGGCTCATCTTAAGTGGGGCGACACACCCTCTGAACTGACTCTTGGTGCTAAGGCTGTTGGGGCCCAGTGTGGGTGACTTCTGTGGTGAGCAGCTCCAGCCCCTCCGCAGGTCACGGGTCTGGATGGCAACTACAGAATCACGTGCCACACGGTGATGGAGGTGCTCCGGGAGCACAAGGACAGCGTCATGGCCGTGCTGGAAGCCTTCGTCTATGACCCCTTGCTGAACTGGAGGCTGATGGACAGTGAGTCTTAGCCAGAGCCTGGGAGCTGGGGTCCGCCCCCTCCCACAGTGGGAGGAGCCCGTTCATGATCCTGCTCATGCTCAGAGCCCAAGACCCCAGTACTAAGCTTCCCAGTACTTCCACTAGCAACTCTGCTGACTGGAAATAAATTTCAAGTATTTTTATTAACTAACAAAACTCCAGTCATCAGTCTAGATACTGGTTAAAGTGTTTTGCAGAGTAAAAGGTACTCTGGTGATTTTTGTGAGGTCTCATGTTGGAAAGCAGACGGAATTTTGATAGAAGTTGCCGTGGTGTCTCAGCAGTCTCTCAGCCTACTCTTTTTTTTTTCTTTTCTTCTTATTTTTTGGGGGGGCCACTTCTGTTGTTTTTTCATTATTTCCATCTTTGTTCTTTGGCCTGTGTGGGCCACATGTTGCAGTGGCCTCTCTCGCTGCAGAGCACCCACTCTGGGCGCATGCACTTCAGAGCCCTGGCTCGGTCATTGGACACGTCGGTCCAGCTGCTGCGCGGCACATGGGATCTTCCCAGGCCGGGGAAGTCTGGTGCCCCTTGCACCGCAAGGCGGTGTCCCTACCCACTGGACCCCCAGGGAAGCCCAGCAGATGGAATTTTGAGAGAAGCTGCAAGTCGTTGCAATGTGTCAGCAGTCTCTCAGCCTGCTGTTTGTCCCAAGCTACTCTACCTGCATTTACCAGTAAGCAGCGGCCTCTCCACCGCAGCCGTCGCACCTCCACCTGTTGCCCGGTTTACCTCATTTGGATCCCACTCGATCACATAGATAGAGTGCCCTCAGGGTCGGATGCCTTTGTGAGTAGCCACCCACTTACTCCTGAGTGATAAGTTTATGGCTTTCTCTTAGCTATGGCTTTTGGGAAAATTATAATTTTGTGATTAAGGGAAAGTATGTCAGCCAAGTTTTTTCTTTTAAGTCAAAGTTTGAAGCATTTTAAAATTCTTTCTTTCTCTCCCTAGCAAATACCAAGGGCAACAAGCGATCACGGACAAGGACAGATTCCTACTCTGCTGGCCAGTCAGTAGGTGGGTGCACCCAAGAAGGGCTGCAGGCTCTGGCCTCTTGTCCAGAGTGTTTCTAGAACAGGGCGAGCTTTGTCACTGCCTTTAAGAGGCATAATTTAAGTAGTAAGCACCTAATGTGCTTTTTATTTAATGCCTTTCAGAAAAACTTGAGTGGGTACTTAAGCTCAGAATTTTTTTTTTTTAAAGATTTATTTATTTATTTATTTTGGGCGGGGGTCGGGTTGGGGAGGGAGGGGAGCAGGCGGGCCACTTCTATTGGTCTTTTATTTCTCTATTTTCATCTGTCTTTGTTCTTTGGCTCCTGCGGGCCTCCCATCGCGGTGGCGTCTGTTGTCACAGAGCGCCAGCTCTGGGCGCATGCGCTCCAGAGCTCCAGCTCGGTGATTGGACACGTCAGTCCAGCCGCTCCGCGGCACATGGGATCTTCCCAGGCCAGGGCTCGAACTGGCGCCCCTTGCACTGCAAGGTGGTGTCCTTATCCACTGGACCACCAGGGGAAGCCCAAGCTCAGAAATTTTGATAACACTATCTACTCTTAATCTTTCTGTAAAAACACGGTTAAACATATACCTGAATTGGACTATCTTGGTGGTCCAGTGGATAAGACTCCGCACTCCCAATGCAGGGGGCCTGGGCTTGATCCCTGGTCTGGGAACTAAATCCCACATGCCACAGCTTAGATTGAAGATTCTGTGTGCTGCAACTAAGACCCAGCACAGCCAAATAAATTAGTTTAAAAATAATTTTCAAAATATGTCTGAATATTAGCCAATGTTTAGCATACCCTTTAATGGTGTCTTGGCTGGGGTAATTACTAGCTACATTATGTTAATCCTAAAGCTTTGTGAATAGCTCAGAAATAGGGAGATGGAAGCAGTGGAAATGTACTCATACAGCTGCCTAAGGAGCTAGGAAACCACAGGAAACACTGTTCTCAGGAATGTGCTCCACAGAACTGGATTCCGATAAGATGACGCTCCTCCTCCAAGAACCAGAACAGGGTCTGTGTGTTATATTACATGCTTTCAGATGCCGTAGAGTCAAGCTGTTGAAGTGTCAACCTTCCACTTTGCCCCTTCCCCCAGCCCAGCAGTTTGACTCCCACATCTGACAAGCATCCTACACAGTCACACTTTGGGAGTATCATCGGGGTGTGAAATAGTTAAACATTCTTCCCCAATACTTACGGAACATTTGCAACTAGTTGCTTAGCTAGGCCAAACAGTATATAGAGATATGAAAGCAACGCAACATACTGAGAATGCCCTGGGAGGCGCAGAACCCCAGGGTGTACGGGCAGTCGTCAGGAGGGCAGCTCACGGCCCTGTGAGGGCAGGTGCCCCGTGCTGCAGGACCAGGGGCCGTGGGCCTTCCAAAGGAGGCATCACTCAACGGCAGGGGTTACGGGAGCCGTGGGCCAGCGGAACTGAAGCTGAGCCTTACTGGATGGATAGAAAGGAAGAGAGTGGTCTTGGCAGGAAGTTGGCCTCCTGGATTGGTGCTGTCAGTGAACAGCTTACCCTCTACCCTGGACACCACGATAGAACTGAGGACCCTGAATCAGCCACGGTGTCTGTGCAGATGACTGTTTTCACCCAGACTGTGTGATGCCTACTGGTTTACCTCTTGGGGTCCACCTCATTAATACAGGATCAGGTGACTCCCACGTGCCGCCTGTGATCTGCAGAGAGGAGTTAGGACAGCCCGTTCTGGCGGCACCAGCGGGTGGTGGACCTGGTTGTCTGTATATGCCTTAAAAGTTAAGGACCCACTAATAAAAGTGTTATTATCACTAGCTTCAGTTTGAAGGCCTGTATGTCCAAGAGCAATGTGTAAATAACTTCAGAGTTCTGACTCTAGACTCATCTCCTGAAGGCCACAGTCAGTGCAGCATGAGCCTAAAGCCTGTGGACCTTTTCTCCCCAGAGTTGATCTATTAATTTTCCAAGGAATAATATTTCAGTCATGTGTGTGACCTCTTAAAAGCCAGCTTTCTTTAGGTTCTTAACCAGTTTTTATAACAAAACAAATGTTGTGACCAGATCCTTGACTCACAATCCTATTCTATCAGAATTTTTTTTTACGATTTTATTTATTGTCCATCGTTGGCTGTGCCGTGGCTTCCTTGCTGTACACGGGCTTTCTCTAGCTGTGGTGAGCATGGGCTGATCTTTGCTGCAGTGCATGAACTTTCCATTGTGGTAGCTTCTCTAAAGAGCACAGGCTCTAGGCATGCGGGCTTTGGTAGCTTTGGTAGCATGGCTCATAGCTGTGTTTTTCTCCAGGGCTCTAGACCATCATCGGGTGTGAAATAGTTAAACATTCTTCCCCAATACTTACGGAACATTTGCAACTAGTTGCTTAGCTAGGCCAAACAGTATATAGAGATATGAAAGCAACGCAACATACTGAGAATGCCCTGGGAGGCGCAGAACCCCAGGGTGTACGGGCAGTCGTCAGGAGGGCAGCTCACGGCCCTGTGAGGGCAGGTGCCCCGTGCTGCAGGACCAGGGGCCGTGGGCCTTCCAAAGGAGGCATCACTCAACGGCAGGGGTTACGGGAGCCGTGGGCCAGCGGAACTGAAGCTGAGCCTTACTGGATGGATAGAAAGGAAGAGAGTGGTCTTGGCAGGAAGTTGGCCTCCTGGATTGGTGCTGTCAGTGAACAGCTTACCCTCTACCCTGGACACCACGATAGAACTGAGGACCCTGAATCAGCCACGGTGTCTGTGCAGATGACTGTTTTCACCCAGACTGTGTGATGCCTACTGGTTTACCTCTTGGGGTCCACCTCATTAATACAGGATCAGGTGACTCCCACGTGCCGCCTGTGATCTGCAGAGAGGAGTTAGGACAGCCCGTTCTGGCGGCACCAGCGGGTGGTGGACCTGGTTGTCTGTATATGCCTTAAAAGTTAAGGACCCACTAATAAAAGTGTTATTATCACTAGCTTCAGTTTGAAGGCCTGTATGTCCAAGAGCAATGTGTAAATAACTTCAGAGTTCTGACTCTAGACTCATCTCCTGAAGGCCACAGTCAGTGCAGCATGAGCCTAAAGCCTGTGGACCTTTTCTCCCCAGAGTTGATATATAAATTTTTCCAAGGAATAATATTTCAGTCATGTGTGTGACCTCTTAAAAGCCAGCTTTCTTTAGGTTCTTAACCAGTTTTTATAACAAAACAAATGTTGTGACCAGATCCTTGACTCACAATCCTATTCTATCAGAATTTTTTTTTACGATTTTATTTATTGTCCATCGTTGGCTGTGCCGTGGCTTCCTTGCTGTACACGGGCTTTCTCTAGCTGTGGTGAGCATGGGCTGATCTTTGCTGCAGTGCATGAACTTTCCATTGTGGTAGCTTCTCTAAAGAGCACAGGCTCTAGGCATGCGGGCTTTGGTAGCTGAAGTGTGTGGGCTCTAGACCATGGCTCATAGCTGTGGCACACAGGTTTTCATTGCTCCAGGGCCTGTGGAATCTTACTGGACCAGGAATCAAACCTCTGTCCCTGGCATTGGCAGGCAGATTCTTAACCACTAGACCACCAAGGAAGTCCTATCAGAATATTTTGTTAATGTTGTGTGTTTGCAAATTCATACATTGCAGGTTTCAAACTTTTTGTCTGTGTGTGTGGAGGGAGTGGTTTGTGCCATGCAGCATGAGGGATCTCTGTTCCCCCGACCAGGGATTGAACCTGGGCCACAGCCGTGAAAGCGCCAAGTCCTAACTTCTTAATGACCTGGGAGCTCCCTAAAAATTTTAAATACATAAAGAGTACCCTGACACTTCCTGTCACCTTTCCCATCTGAGATAGGTAGAGTGCGTGTTAAGAATTAGCGCTCATACCTTGGAACAGTGGCTTCTTTGTATTTGAATTTTCTACTGATTTTGTTTTCCTCCTAGAAATTTTGGATGGTGTAGAACTTGGGGAACCAGCCCACAAGAAAACAGGGACCACAGTGCCAGAATCTATTCATTCTTTCAGTAAGTCCACCCTCTGAGGAATTGCGTCCATGGTGAGCACATTAAGAAACCAGCAGCTGTGAGCACCAGGGGGCAGGGGGTGGGAGGAAGCAGCAGCATGGCTTCTGAGCGGAGAGGCCCGTGAACTTCTCACTAGACTCTGAGGACAGAGGCAAAGAGGAAGAACCACTCCACACCCAGAGTGAGCACTTGAGAAAACAGGGATGTCCGTCGAACCTGCCGTGACAGCCCGGTCTCACTGCCGTTTCTGCTCTTTTGTGTTGCAGTTGGAGATGGTTTGGTGAAACCAGAGGCCCTAAATAAGAAAGCTATTCAGATTATTAACAGGGTTCGAGATAAGCTCACTGGTGAGTATGTTCATGTGTTCACTTAGGAGGAACCTCAGGCCTCCTTGAGCGGGTGGTCAGCCCAGTGTCCCGTGGTGCTGACCAGAGTGTCTCTGAGCCCATCAGTGTAGGACCCTCTTGATTCTCTGGTGACCAGTGAATTTCCCTTAAGTAATGTTAATGTCATTTTACCAGTGAAGTTTACAGTAAAGTCTGGTGAGTCTAAAGTCAGCCAAATTCAAGAGAATCTACCGTCACGGCTGAATATTAGAGCAAATCTGACCACTTGGTTCGCTGCCCCCCTGTGCCCGGGGAGCTGTCTGTGGAGTGGAGAGCGTGGACGGGGAACAACGCGTACTTTGAACAGGAGACGTGTCATGTTGACCAGATGGTGTGGCATGGGGGTGGGAGACCAGGAGGCCAGAGATGCAGTGCCACGGCTCCCTGTGCCCCTCCCGCCCCAGCCCTGTGTCTTTTCCTCCAGCCAGAAGGTGACAGGAGCACCTCACTCAGAAGGCAGCGAGGATGGACTGGGACGTGGAGGCCCAGCACATAAGCTCTGTCATCAAGTCATTGTGATTCACTGAACACCTACAAGTGCTAGATGCTGAAGAAACAGTGTTGGTACAAACAGGCAGCTTCCTTGCCTTCATGGACTAGAATCTATAGAGGAGTACTGATGTGAGTGGAAGAGAGAGAGATGGACTGTGATGCCAGTTACTGGGGGTATTTAAGTCCAGGAGGAAAAGCCTTTCTCAGCAAACTACCCATGAGCTGAAATTTTCTGGAGGAGTTAGTTAAGACAGATTCTTCCAGGTAAAGGAAATGACATGTGCAAAGGCCCTGTGGTAGGAGGGAGTGTGGCAAGAAAAAGGTCAGAAAAACTGCTCCGGCGAAGGTGAGAGGAGCACAGTGCAAAGCATTTGGACTCTTGAGTGGGCCAGGACCTCGTATTTTCACCCTGTATCTCATGAGCAGTGGGAAACCACTGAAGGGTTTCTAGAGGATGGAGGGGTCCTAGGCAGGCTTGCATTATGAGATCCTGCCCGCTGTGACTGCAGGAGGAGCGGGGGCTGGAGTGGAGGGAGCAGCCTCAGTCCTGCTGACTGGACAGTTGATTAGACAAGGGAGGCAGTGGAGATGGAGTCGAGAGCTGTTTAGGAGGGAAACGCCAAGGACTGATGATGGGCCGCGAGGGGTGGGGAGGGGTCAAAGGTGGCTCTGAGTCTCAGGTGGCCTCCGGAGAGCTCCGGGGAGCCTGGCAGCCCGACAAAAGCAGCTGAAGAGAATGCAAAGTGAGAGAAGAGCGGGGACAAGTCTCAGGGCTCTCAGGAAGTCTGGCCGTGCGGGGAGGAGAGAGGACGTAGCCGAAGAGGGAGAAGTTGGCTGAGAGGCTGTCTCCTGAACATGTTTACAGAAGAGTGAGCCCCTGGGAGGCAGGGTGGTCAGAATTGTACGGCTCCTAACAAAGCAGGAGGCGGTGGATCAGCGTGGCCTGAAGTGGGAAGAGGGCCAGCTCCTCGGGTAACAGGAAGAAGAGGGCGCTCATGCTAACAGAGCCGGCCTCTCAAGCGCTGGCTGACGTGTCGGGGCTCTGAACTCCGCACTTAGAGTTAGTTGACGCTAGAGGATGAGATGAGGGCGCCTGCCGAGGATGAGGAGCCAGTGGTGAGGTTTGGACGTTCCGGGAGAGGTGAGAGCTTCGTGGCGGAGATGGAAGGATGCATTCTCAGAGGAGCAGCAGCCGCCGGCCAGGCCGTACTGAGTGCCCGTGTGAGACAGGACACTGTGTGTGTGACAGAAGCAAGCAGTCCCATGGGACAGGGGGCTGGAAGGAGAAGCTGCTGGATTGAAAAGAACCAGGCTCCCCAGCCCCTTGCCGGACTCAAGGGTGACTAAGGACTAGAAGCCCATCGGCCAGACTCTGCCACTTCGGAGCTCTGCCCACTCTAGGACTTCACCTTCTGTAAACTGAGAGCCGTGTAATGTACTAGGAGGAGACTGGTGTTTATCTGGGTCACGTGGAGGTGAATTTAAAATCCAAGTATTGTATACCCTTTAGGTCCGCATATGAGAAGGAACTTATTTGGGCTGCAGGACAGTTAAGACCTGATATATTTTGGATGCTTCTGTCCTAGGTCGGGACTTCTCTCACGATGAGACCTTGGATGTCCCAACACAAGTCGAGCTGCTCATCAAACAAGCGACATCCCATGAAAACCTCTGCCAGTGCTACATCGGCTGGTGAGCACCTCTGTTTAGATGAGCAGTCAGGCCCCCACCCTGTGCCCCAGAGCGGGAGTCACACACACACACACACACACACACACACAAAGGTGCCAGGGGGTGTCCATCTAGGGTAATCGTGTCTCAAATCTCTTACGAAGTTGATATTCACTGTGTGTGATCACTGTTCCAAAAAGGAGAATATGGAGACGTATGGGTATTTGGAAGGCCAACACCAAAGTGAATTAAAATTACATATTAAACCAGCTTAGAGGAATAGGTGAGGCCCCCTTCTCTGGGGAGGGGAGGGTGTTCTTTTGGGGGTTTTGCTGTCAATTCAGAGATACAGGAAGGGCAAAGGAGAAGCCAGAGCTGTGACAGCGGGGAGGAGATGAAAAGACAGATTTATCATCTGGGATTGTAACGTCAAGGAGCACTCTGGGGTCTGCTTTGATTAATCGCCCGAGGCAGCCTTGAAGGTAGAAACTGGAGAGAGAGGGCGACAGGCAAGGCGTCCTTCCGGGACCGCAGCAGGCATCGGGCCGGGCTGGAAAGGACGGCGTGTCCTACGCAGTGAGCTCCGGGGGACCTCAGGGAGGGTCCTGGGGGGGGGGCGGACCTTGCTCTTTCCATTCTCAGTGTGTCCGCCTGACGCTTTGAAGAAGCCTAGATTATTAAAATACTCCTCTTCTCCTGTCTCCTCAGGTGTCCTTTCTGGTAACTGGAGGCACAGACGTGTGCCTGCAGCACTTGAGGCTTTTGAACTTTGGTATCTGCTGCCACTAAACTGAGACCGTGGTCAGAAAGTTCAGCTCTGTTAAATATTTTGAAATGTAAATGAAAAGAACTACTGTATATTATAAGTTGGTCTGAACCAACTTTCTAGCTGCTGTTAAAGAATATATTGTCAGAAACACAAGGCTTGATTTGGTTCCCAGGACAGTAAACACAGTAATACTACAGAAATCAAGCCCTTGATTTGGGGGAACAGAAGATCTATAACTTTAGAAATACGGGTTTTGACTTAACTCACAAAAGAACTCCTCAGTGCTTTGCTGACAGGAGCGTGGCCCAGTTGTTCCTCTCAACATGGCCCCAGCAGCCTCAGCGCGGTCACAGAGCCTCAGGGCGTGGAGGGCACGGAGGAGGACTCTGGACTGTAAAGACACGGGAGAAGCTGGCTTCATTGCCCTCGCCCATCTCGTTACCTCACTGGTCCATGGACGCAGCAACCACCCTCACAAGATGGGCCAAATGGGTGGGAAAGGTCAGGCTCCTGCCTCACCTGCCACGCTGCGACGTGCAGGCTTCAAGCAAAGAGCTGGGCCGTCGGAGGAGAGTGTCTTCAGGTGGCTTCGGCTGGACGGGGGCACGAGGGGCCGCAGTGCAGAGGGAGGCCCACACTGGCCTTCCCGGCCTGGGCCTGGCGTGTCTCCAGTGCAGTCTTGCACGCCCTCCATTTAGAGTGAGGCCTCAGAATATGGAAATGCTGTCACAGAGGGCAGACAGAGGGGGAAGGCCTAGTACATGTCAGGAAGTAGGAGCAAAAGAACGTGGGGTCTGCTTTGATTAATCGCCGAGGCAGCCTTGAAGGTAGAAACTGGAGAGAGGGCGACAGGCAAGGCGTCCTTCCGGGACCGCAGCAGGCATCGGGCCGGGCTGGAAAGGACGGCGTGTCCTACGCAGTGAGCTCCGGGGGACCTCAGGGAGGGTCCTGGGGGGGGGGCGGACCTTGCTCTTTCCATTCTCAGTGTGTCCGCCTGACGCTTTGAAGAAGCCTAGATTATTAAAATACTCCTCTTCTCCTGTCTCCTCAGGTGTCCTTTCTGGTAACTGGAGGCACAGACGTGTGCCTGCAGCACTTGAGGCTTTTGAACTTTGGTATCTGCTGCCACTAAACTGAGACCGTGGTCAGAAAGTTCAGCTCTGTTAAATATTTTGAAATGTAAATGAAAAGAACTACTGTATATTATAAGTTGGTCTGAACCAACTTTCTAGCTGCTGTTAAAGAATATATTGTCAGAAACACAAGGCTTGATTTGGTTCCCAGGACAGTAAACACAGTAATACTACAGAAATCAAGCCCTTGATTTGGGGGAACAGAAGATCTATAACTTTAGAAATACGGGTTTTGACTTAACTCACAAAAGAACTCCTCAGTGCTTTGCTGACAGGAGCGTGGCCCAGTTGTTCCTCTCAACATGGCCCCAGCAGCCTCAGCGCGGTCACAGAGCCTCAGGGCGTGGAGGGCACGGAGGAGGACTCTGGACTGTAAAGACACGGGAGAAGCTGGCTTCATTGCCCTCGCCCATCTCGTTACCTCACTGGTCCATGGACGCAGCAACCACCCTCACAAGATGGGCCAAATGGGTGGGAAAGGTCAGGCTCCTGCCTCACCTGCCACGCTGCGACGTGCAGGCTTCAAGCAAAGAGCTGGGCCGTCGGAGGAGAGTGTCTTCAGGTGGCTTCGGCTGGACGGGGGCACGAGGGGCCGCAGTGCAGAGGGAGGCCCACACTGGCCTTCCCGGCCTGGGCCTGGCGTGTCTCCAGTGCAGTCTTGCACGCCCTCCATTTAGAGTGAGGCCTCAGAATATGGAAATGCTGTCACAGAGGGCAGACAGAGGGGGAAGGCCTAGTACATGTCAGGAAGTAGGAGCAAAAGAAACGGTAAAGGAAATGCACAAAGTATCAAGCGTAGCCATGTCTAGACACCATGTTGTATCTGAATAATTTTTGTGCCAATAAACAACATCAGAATTTTAAAAACATGTATATGAGTGGCTTTCTATTCCTGCATATTCTGGTCAGTTCATAAAGGAAGCAGTTACTCTTTCAACATTCGCTAACACTGAGTACTGGGACAATGCAAGACAGGATTCTGTGAGCTCTGGTCCCTGTCCTTGGGGTGTTCCTGGGCCAGACAAGCCAGAGCCACCCAGCCATGTGAGAAGAGCCAAGGGAGCCTCGGGTTGGGTGCCCTGGTTCCACTGGGAGCCACTTGCCAGGGTCTTAAATGGGAGAGGGAGGCTGTCGGATGGAGCAAGTGAAATCGTCCCCGGCAGAAGAGAGGGGTGAGAGCCCAGCGGTGCAGAGAGGGCGCATGAACCTGCACCACGTGAGACTGCACATATTCGGCCGCTTTTTATCCATAACAGCAGTTTCACACATGGACCTCCTAGTTGAGCCTGTCAGGCTCGGTGCTCAGTGGGAAATGAAGCAACAAAAAGGAGGCTAGAAAGTAGACCTACCCTAGACTGGGCCTCACAGTCCAGCAGCAAGGAGTTTGAACCATATGCTGTGGATGACAGGGAGGGAACCATGGGAAGTTCTAAAACAGAAGGAGAATTTTTATTTATTTATTTACTTATTTATTTTTGGCTCTTCTGGGTTTTCACTGCTGCCATAGGCTCTTCTCTAGTTGCAGGGAGTGGGGGCTACTCTCTAGTTGAAGTGAGCAGGCTTCTTGTTGGGGTGACCTCTTGTTGTGGAACTCGGGTCTAGGGCACACAGACTTCAGTAGTTGGAGCACATGGGCTCCATAGTCGAGGCTCCAGGGCTCTAGAGCACAGGCTCCATAGTTGTGGCTCACGGGCTTAAGTGCTTCGCAGCATATGGGATCTTCCCGGATCAGGGATCGAACCTGTCTCCTGCATTGGCAGGCGAGCTCTTTACCACTGAGCGACCAGGGAAGCTCCCAATGGGTTTTAAGTTATATCTAAGCAAAACCTTCTGGTTTTGTTGCAATGACTTACCAGAGGAAGGTGAGGTGCTACAGAGGCTATTATTATTATTAATATTATCCACACAGCTCATGGGATTGTAGTTCCCTGGCCAGGGATTGAACCTGTGCCCTTGGCAGTTAAAGTTCAAAACATGTATATGAGTGGCTTTCTATTCCTGCATATTCTGGTCAGTTCATAAAGGAAGCAGTTACTCTTTCAACATTCGCTAACACTGAGTACTGGGACAATGCAAGACAGGATTCTGTGAGCTCTGGTCCCTGTCCTTGGGGTGTTCCTGGGCCAGACAAGCCAGAGCCACCCAGCCATGTGAGAAGAGCCAAGGGAGCCTCGGGTTGGGTGCCCTGGTTCCACTGGGAGCCACTTGCCAGGGTCTTAAATGGGAGAGGGAGGCTGTCGGATGGAGCAAGTGAAATCGTCCCCGGCAGAAGAGAGGGGTGAGAGCCCAGCGGTGCAGAGAGGGCGCATGAACCTGCACCACGTGAGACTGCACATATTCGGCCGCTTTTTATCCATAACAGCAGTTTCACACATGGACCTCCTAGTTGAGCCTGTCAGGCTCGGTGCTCAGTGGGAAATGAAGCAACAAAAAGGAGGCTAGAAAGTAGACCTACCCTAGACTGGCCGCCTCACAGTCCAGCAGCAAGGAGTTTGAACCATATGCTGTGGATGACAGGGAGGGAACCATGGGAAGTTCTAAAACAGAAGGAGAATTTTTATTTATTTATTTACTTATTTATTTTTGGCTCTTCTGGGTTTTCACTGCTGCCATAGGCTCTTCTCTAGTTGCAGGGAGTGGGGGCTACTCTCTAGTTGAAGTGAGCAGGCTTCTTGTTGGGGTGACCTCTTGTTGTGGAACTCGGGTCTAGGGCACACAGACTTCAGTAGTTGGAGCACATGGGCTCCATAGTCGAGGCTCCAGGGCTCTAGAGCACAGGCTCCATAGTTGTGGCTCACGGGCTTAAGTGCTTCGCAGCATATGGGATCTTCCCGGATCAGGGATCGAACCTGTCTCCTGCATTGGCAGGCGAGCTCTTTACCACTGAGCGACCAGGGAAGCTCCCAATGGGTTTTAAGTTATATCTAAGCAAAACCTTCTGGTTTTGTTGCAATGACTTACCAGAGGAAGGTGAGGTGCTACAGAGGCTATTATTATTATTAATATTATCCACACAGCTCATGGGATTGTAGTTCCCTGGCCAGGGATTGAACCTGTGCCCTTGGCAGTTAAAGTTCAGCGTCTTAGCCACTGCACTGCTGGGGAATTTTCTGGAGGCCTTTAAAGACAGATGAATCTGCCTATCAATCCAGGATGATTTCCAGTAGTCAGTGTGAGGGGAAAGCCTTAAATCTCTTGGAGGCAAGAAAAGCAGTGAGACTCAAGGATGTGGTATCAAATTACCTAGTTTCAAAGCTCAACTCTGTCTCACTTTCCCTGTGTCACTCTGGACAAGTTACTTGACCTCTGTGTTTGTTTCCTCCACTGAAAATGTGGGTCTACCCCCATCAGGCTGTTCTGAGGAGGAGCTAATCCATAGAAAGCATCTCAGGTTGAACCATATGAATCAAGTGCTCGAGATGTTAGTCATATGGGACTTCTCTGGTGATCCAGTGGTTCAGAATCCTTCTGGGCCACTGGGTTTGCTCTGCCATGGCCCACACTCTGTCTGTGGAGTGTGCTTTCTCTGAATCTGAATAAATCCATTTCTTACCTATAAAAAAAAAAAAAGAATCCTTCGATGAAGCAGATGCTGGTTCAATCCCCATTCAGGGAGCTAAGATCCCATATCCCACAGGGCAACCAAGCCCATGCACTCTAGAACCCGTGCTCTGCAACAAGAGGAGCCTCCACAGTGAGAAGCCCACGAACCGCAGCTAGAGAGTAGCCCCGACTCGCAGCAAGTAGAGGAAGTCCATGCAGCAAGGAAGACCCAGCACAGCCAGAAACAAATAAGTAAAACAAAAAGACATTCATTTAAACAAAAAATAGTTTAGCCTTTGCTCTGCCATGGTAGTTCTGTACCTGAGGTACACAAATGGAGGGGCAGAGGGGAAAAGTTAAAAACAAGCACTCTGGTTCTCCCTGGTCAGGGACCCGAACCTGTCTCCTGCATTGGCAGGCGAGCTCTTACCACTGAGCGACCAGGAAGCTCCCAATGGGTTTTAAGTTATATCTAAGCAAAACCTTCTGGTTTTGTTGCAATGACTTACCAGAGGAAGGTGAGGTGCTACAGAGGCTATTATTATTATTAATATTATCCACACAGCTCATGGGATTGTAGTTCCCTGGCCAGGGATTGAACCTGTGCCCTTGGCAGTTAAAGTTCAGCGTCTTAGCCACTGCACTGCTGGGGAATTTTCTGGAGGCCTTTAAAGACAGATGAATCTGCCTATCAATCCAGGATGATTTCCAGTAGTCAGTGTGAGGGGAAAGCCTTAAATCTCTTGGAGGCAAGAAAAGCAGTGAGACTCAAGGATGTGGTATCAAATTACCTAGTTTCAAAGCTCAACTCTGTCTCACTTTCCCTGTGTCACTCTGGACAAGTTACTTGACCTCTGTGTTTGTTTCCTCCACTGAAAATGTGGGTCTACCCCCATCAGGCTGTTCTGAGGAGGAGCTAATCCATAGAAAGCATCTCAGGTTGAACCATATGAATCAAGTGCTCGAGATGTTAGTCATATGGGACTTCTCTGGTGATCCAGTGGTTCAGAATCCTTCTGGGCCACTGGGTTTGCTCTGCCATGGCCCACACTCTGTCTGTGGAGTGTGCTTTCTCTGAATCTGAATAAATCCATTTCTTACCTATAAAAAAAAAAAAAGAATCCTTCGATGAAGCAGATGCTGGTTCAATCCCCATTCAGGGAGCTAAGATCCCATATCCCACAGGGCAACCAAGCCCATGCACTCTAGAACCCGTGCTCTGCAACAAGAGGAGCCTCCACAGTGAGAAGCCCACGAACCGCAGCTAGAGAGTAGCCCCGACTCGCAGCAAGTAGAGGAAGTCCATGCAGCAAGGAAGACCCAGCACAGCCAGAAACAAATAAGTAAAACAAAAAGACATTCATTTAAACAAAAAATAGTTTAGCCTTTGCTCTGCCATGGTAGTTCTGTACCTGAGGTACACAAATGGAGGGGGCAGAGGGAAGAGTTAAAAACAAGCACTCTGGTTTTTTTCCTTTGTTTGTCTTGTTGTTTGCAAGCACTCGGTTAATAAGATATTCTGAGTAACAGTCCAGTGGTTGGGACTCCGTGCTTCCGCTGCCAGGGGCCGGGCTCCATGCCTGGCAGACCCCTCATCCCTCGCAAGAGAACTAAGATCCTACATGTGTGCTCAGTTGTGTCCAACTCTCTGCGGCCCCCTGAACTGTAGTCTGCCAGGCTTCTGTCCATGGAATTTTCCTGACAAGAAATGCAGGAGTGGGTTACCGTTTCCTCCTCCAGGGATCTTCCAGACTCAAGGACTGAACCCAGGTCTCCTGAGTCCCCTACACTGGCGGGGGATTCCTCACCACCAAGCCACCCGGGAAGCCTGAGATTCTGCTGGGCATGGCAGATTAAAAAAAAAAAAAATTATATATATATATAACAGCTGACATTTATTGACACCTACTAAGACAAACGAACTGTATTAAGGGTGTGTCCCCCCTGATCTTAGAGAGACCACACCCTAGAGGCTTCCAGAATCCATGCCTGAGCTGCCTAATACCACCTCCCTCCTAAACAGCTCTTCGGGGTATTCATTTAACAAACCTCTGAGTTCACTTTCAAGTGCCTTGAAGTTCCAGGGGTGTGGATGGGGAGAAACCTCCGCCTGGCAGAGTTCCATAGCCCGGAGGTAACAGACGCCTTTTCCAGTAGATCACCTATAAAGGGCAAGCGAAATGTGGCGGTAGCTGGGAGGCGTTGAGAATGCAGTGTCGTTTTCTGCCTTGTCTTTTATTTGGGAGAGATGCCTTTGTAGTCTGATAGGGAAGAATCAGCAGCGAGGGAGGAGGTGGGTGACGCCAGAGAGGGGAGACCTACAGGAGTCAAGTAAAGGTGAGTGGATCACGGAGCCAGAGCGTGAGAAGAGCTGGCTTTAAAGATGAGAAGTAATCGAACCTCTAGGTCTCACCGTAAATCACGGGGCTGTTGACATGAAATAACAGGTGGTTAAAGAAAACTGTCAAATTCTCTGGGTGAGCCGCTCAACGTTGATTCGGCCCCGACTCAGGCCCCCCAGCTCATCGCCGCCTGCAAGCGCTGCCTTGGCACATGCGCAGTGCGCGCACGCCGCGCCGGCCGCGTCGCTCTCGCGAGAAAAGCCGTGCAAGCCGGAAAGATGGCGCCTCCCAGCCCCCGAGAGTCCCAGGCCCCGTCGGCTACGAGCGCGGCCAAGTCCGACGGGGAGATGGTGCTGCCGGGCTTCCCGGACGCAGACAGCTTCGTGAAGGTGAGTTCGTGAGGCCTTGGGGGCGCCGGGAGCCGCCCGCGGCCGGCCGGAAGCAGGCCCAGGCCTCTCGGCGGCTGCCCACCGGCCCGTGCACGCCGGCAGCCCCGCCCCGGGCTGGGGTCGAGGGGCCCGTGCCCTCTCCCGCCAGTCTGTCACTGCATCCTCCGGGGGTGGGGCTTCGCTCGCTGACCCGGGGGCACTCCCCACTCCCCAGGGTCCTTGGTGTCCCTTCCGAATCCTTGCAGTCCTGAGCATGGAGCGCTGTGGACGCGTAGGTGTCCCCCTGATCTTAGAGAGACCACACCCTAGAGGCTTCCAGAATCCATGCCTGAGCTGCCTAATACCACCTCCCTCCTAAACAGCTCTTCGGGGTATTCATTTAACAAACCTCTGAGTTCACTTTCAAGTGCCTTGAAGTTCCAGGGGTGTGGATGGGGAGAAACCTCCGCCTGGCAGAGTTCCATAGCCCGGAGGTAACAGACGCCTTTTCCAGTAGATCACCTATAAAGGGCAAGCGAAATGTGGCGGTAGCTGGGAGGCGTTGAGAATGCAGTGTCGTTTTCTGCCTTGTCTTTTATTTGGGAGAGATGCCTTTGTAGTCTGATAGGGAAGAATCAGCAGCGAGGGAGGAGGTGGGTGACGCCAGAGAGGGGAGACCTACAGGAGTCAAGTAAAGGTGAGTGGATCACGGAGCCAGAGCGTGAGAAGAGCTGGCTTTAAAGATGAGAAGTAATCGAACCTCTAGGTCTCACCGTAAATCACGGGGCTGTTGACATGAAATAACAGGTGGTTAAAGAAAACTGTCAAATTCTCTGGGTGAGCCGCTCAACGTTGATTCGGCCCCGACTCAGGCCCCCCAGCTCATCGCCGCCTGCAAGCGCTGCCTTGGCACATGCGCAGTGCGCGCACGCCGCGCCGGCCGCGTCGCTCTCGCGAGAAAAGCCGTGCAAGCCGGAAAGATGGCGCCTCCCAGCCCCCGAGAGTCCCAGGCCCCGTCGGCTACGAGCGCGGCCAAGTCCGACGGGGAGATGGTGCTGCCGGGCTTCCCGGACGCAGACAGCTTCGTGAAGGTGAGTTCGTGAGGCCTTGGGGGCGCCGGGAGCCGCCCGCGGCCGGCCGGAAGCAGGCCCAGGCCTCTCGGCGGCTGCCCACCGGCCCGTGCACGCCGGCAGCCCCGCCCCGGGCTGGGGTCGAGGGGCCCGTGCCCTCTCCCGCCAGTCTGTCACTGCATCCTCCGGGGGTGGGGCTTCGCTCGCTGACCCGGGGGCACTCCCCACTCCCCAGGGTCCTTGGTGTCCCTTCCGAATCCTTGCAGTCCCGAGCATGGAGCGCTGTGGCCACGTCGTAGGAAGGGCTTCCTGGTCACCCTGAAGTCCCCAGCCCCCGCGACCCGACCCCGCGCGGCCTGAGCCCCCAGACGACTCCCCGGAGAGGCTCGGCTGCGTTAGGCTGCCCACACTTGCCGGATCCCGCGGCTGGGATGGCCCTTCTTCCCTCTCCTTCACCCCTGCCTAATCCTAATCCCCGGGTTTAATGTCACCTGTTACGGCTGCCACTGAGAGCCCCTCCTGGAGATACTATAGACCATTGATCAGTGCCCTATCGAAGGAACGTAGAGATAATTTGAATTATTTGTCTAGTGGTGCTTGTATGAACAAACAAACCGGGAATTAAAAGCCTCACGCGTAACTCTTACAAGACCATGAAACGGAAGTAATTTGTAAGTTAACACTGCAAATGCCCTAAAACTCCACTCGCATTGTATCTAACTTATCATTAGCTGATACTGTTATTAACGCATTTATTTGGTTCTGAATAATTCCTGGGCCACTAGCCATGGTCCTGATTGGCTGGCTCAGTGCTATCAAGTCTGCCGTCCTGATTCAGGTTCCCATCTTTGTCTCTATTTTTTTTTTCGTGAAAACCTAACACAGCTCTCAGGGATGTCTCCTATCCAAATACTAACCAGGCCCGACCTTGCTTGGCTTCTAAGATCAGAGGAGGTCGGTGCGTTCAGGGTGGTAGTGCCCTAGAGTCACAGTGATGTCATTCGGCTTTCATGGGACCAGCCATCGTTTACCCAGGAAAGCCACTTCAGGGTTTTTTCTCATTGCCACACAAAAATCGAAATAGAGACCTCCTTGGCACTAACTGAGTCATAAACACAAGTCCAGTTGTGGACAGTAGCCATTCTAAATTGGTCGTCCAAAAAATCTAGACTATCCTTATATTGTCTTTATTATTATTTAGCTGTACCATGTAGCCTGTGGGATCTTAGTTCCCTAGCCAGGGATTGAACCCACAGCCCTTGCACTGGAAGCACAGAGTATCAACCAGTGGACCACTAGACAAGTCCTTGTGCCTGTTTTTCAAATTCAAAAGCTAAAGTTCAGAGAAAAAGATAACTAGCCCAAGGTCTCAGTCAACAGGTAGTAGACCCAAGATTCACATCCAGGCTGTTTAGAATATTCGTCATGTTACATATGTATTTGTTCTTTCTCTCCCCATTCTTCCAAGAACGTAAGCACCAAAACTCAGTCTCACGTTCACGCTCATAAAATTTGCTCTAAACGATAAAATTGGCTCCAAACAATGTGTGAAGATTGAATATCATCGCCATCTAGCACAATTCATTATATATAATAAATCTTGAAAGAAATGAGTCGCTGAATGAATGGTGATTCGTGTCTAAAATGTCTTGCTTTTCTCGGTTTTGACAGTTCGCTCTTGGGGCAGTGGTGGCAGTCACCAAGGCGTCCGGGAGCCTGCCGCAGTTTGGCGATGAGTATGATTTTTACCGGAGTTTTCCTGGCTTCCAGACATTTTGTGAAATGCAGGGAGACAGGCTGCTTCAGTGGTAAGTGCTATGTATTCTTCTCTCATGTTGAAAGGAATGATTATGAAGAAGTAGATAATTTTTCCTGAGATTTGGGTTTTTTTCTTACCATAATTTTCTGTGCTTTAGAGGTATACAATGTAAAAATGAGACAATAGATTTTGATTAAGGAATGTCACTTGGTACATATTGAGTTTAACTTTAAATATATATAGATTGACTGTTGCAGCTATAGACCGTGAACCTTTCTGAATTAAAATGGGACTTGGACTTTTTTAGTAATGGCTTTCTAATGAGTGTATTAGGATAGACAGTACACAAACCCTGGTTTTGTTTAGCTGTTGCATGCGTGACGGAATTAGAGCATATGTTTTCAATTTTGTGTTAAAATAGTGAATACAGAGTACATTATTTACATAGTGTTATATATTGTTTTAGAATTTAAGAGAAGCTTTGGGTAACTTCTTCCACCCCTTCAAATAACAGATGAGGAAACTAAATCTTCCTAAGATTTAGTGACTTTTCCAATACCGTACAGCAGGCAGTGTTTTTGCTATAAGGATGCTGGTTTTAAGATAACCTAAAGTCATACCAGTTGTGACCACTAGACAAGTCCTTGTGCCTGTTTTTCAAATTCAAAAGCTAAAGTTCAGAGAAAAAGATAACTAGCCCAAGGTCTCAGTCAACAGGTAGTAGACCCAAGATTCACATCCAGGCTGTTTAGAATATTCGTCATGTTACATATGTATTTGTTCTTTCTCTCCCCATTCTTCCAAGAACGTAAGCACCAAAACTCAGTCTCACGTTCACGCTCATAAAATTTGCTCTAAACGATAAAATTGGCTCCAAACAATGTGTGAAGATTGAATATCATCGCCATCTAGCACAATTCATTATATATAATAAATCTTGAAAGAAATGAGTCGCTGAATGAATGGTGATTCGTGTCTAAAATGTCTTGCTTTTCTCGGTTTTGACAGTTCGCTCTTGGGGCAGTGGTGGCAGTCACCAAGGCGTCCGGGAGCCTGCCGCAGTTTGGCGATGAGTATGATTTTTACCGGAGTTTTCCTGGCTTCCAGACATTTTGTGAAATGCAGGGAGACAGGCTGCTTCAGTGGTAAGTGCTATGTATTCTTCTCTCATGTTGAAAGGAATGATTATGAAGAAGTAGATAATTTTTCCTGAGATTTGGGTTTTTTTCTTACCATAATTTTCTGTGCTTTAGAGGTATACAATGTAAAAATGAGACAATAGATTTTGATTAAGGAATGTCACTTGGTACATATTGAGTTTAACTTTAAATATATATAGATTGACTGTTGCAGCTATAGACCGTGAACCTTTCTGAATTAAAATGGGACTTGGACTTTTTTAGTAATGGCTTTCTAATGAGTGTATTAGGATAGACAGTACACAAACCCTGGTTTTGTTTAGCTGTTGCATGCGTGACGGAATTAGAGCATATGTTTTCAATTTTGTGTTAAAATAGTGAATACAGAGTACATTATTTACATAGTGTTATATATTGTTTTAGAATTTAAGAGAAGCTTTGGGTAACTTCTTCCACCCCTTCAAATAACAGATGAGGAAACTAAATCTTCCTAAGATTTAGTGACTTTTCCAATACCGTACAGCAGGCAGTGTTTTTTGCTATAAGGATGCAGGTTTTGTTAGTTTAATGAAAAAGTATGAGGGGGAATTTCCCTGGTGGTCCAGTGGCTGAGAATCCACTCCCAGTGCAGGGGGCCTGGGTTCGATCCCTGGTGAGGGAACTAATCCCACATGCCGCAGCTAAAGAGCTTGCATGCCGCACCTGAGACCTGGTGCAGCCAAATAAATAAATTTTAAAAAAATGTTGGGAGTAATCTGGGCCAAGCCTTGGGAGCTTTCTGCCAGGTTGTAAGCAAACAAATGAAAGCACACAGACTGATCTGGGTTTTCCTGTCCTTCCCAGCATGAGCAGGGTAATGCAGTACCACGGCTGCCGAAGCAACATTAAGGACCGGAGTAAAGTGACCGAGCTGGAGGATAAGTTTGATTTGCTGGTTGACACCAATGATGTTATTCTGGAAAGAGTGGTAAGCGTCTCACTGTACTCTTAAGGTAACTAACAGACGAAGAGCTTCTGTATATGAAGCATGAGCAGAAACCCAGGCACCTTAGGAAATGAAAAGAAAGGAAGTCTAGCATTTCTTACCCATAACAATGTTCCCTTCCTCTGATAGGTGGCTTCTTTTTCCCCAAAATGACACAGTTGTCTTCAGATACATCCCTTCAGAACATCACTTCCCCTGGGAATGCCTATTTTTAAAGCACCTTTATCAAAAATCGACCTTCCAGATTTGCCATTTCCATTTCGTTGCAAGAGAAGAGGCCTCTGGATACAGAGCACAACCAACAATCCATTTTTACTGGGTTTCCCAGGTGGTTCAGTGGTAAAGAGTCTGCCTGCCAGTGCAAGAGATGCAAGAGACGTGAGTTTGATCCCTGAGTTGGGAAGATCCCCTGGGAGAGAACACAGCACCCCACTCTGGTCGTCTTGCCTGGGAAATCCCACAGACAGAGGAGTCTGGCAAGCTCCGTCCATGGGGTCACAAAGAGTTAGACACGACTGAGCACAGCACACGCAGAGTCCGCTCAGTACACTGCCCTGCGTGACTGGAGGGCGACATGGCACTGTCACGCGGCTAGCCGACTGTGTGCTTCGGCCCCGTGCTGCAGCAGAGCGTTCCTTTCCGGACACCCAGGTGGCCCAAACACGGCAACCCTCAGCCACGCGACAGTCATGCCAACATGTGAACCGTGCTCTCCTGTTCCATGAAGCCATCTCTTCCATGGTCTTCCCGTGGTTTCTCGTGCTCTATGACTACGTCCTGCCGTCAGTCAGCCCAGCGCCTGCTGTCAGTGGTGCCCAAACTGGGGCTCTATATCTGCTGCTTCAGTACAGAGTATTGATAGGTCAGGATACCCTTCATTCGCACTCGAAATACCATCCCTCTGTGTTTAGTACAGGCTAAGGCCCTTTTAATTCTTCTGAATTCTCATCCGTATATAGACGTGTGAAGAGAGTCCATCAAAGGGTTGGCGCGTCTGATGACTCCCCTGTGCGTGTGTGCTCAGCCGCTCAGTCCTGCCGACTCTTTGTGACCCCTGGACGGTAGCCCGCCAGGCTCCTCTGTCCACAGGCTTCTCCAGGCAGCAATACTGAAGTGGGGTGTTGTTTCCTACTCCGGGAGATCTTCTGGACCCAGGGATTGACCCCGCGTCTCCTGCCTCTCTGCACTGGCGGGTGGATTCTTTACCACTAGTTTCACCCACGTGAGAACTGGTCTTTTGACTACCACCCTACCTTTGAGTAATGAATGCTTCTGTGACTTGGGTTGACCCTCAAATCACATCCCCTGCAGTGCTCTGCTCTCCCAATGTGTATTCTTGCACATAATTCCCTGAGTATATTCTATCACAGTTTAGGTAATTAACTCTGTTAAACCTTAAAAGAAGATACTAAGCTAACATCTCTTGCTCTTAGGGCATTTTACTGGATGAAGCATCAGGCGTGAATAAGAATCAACAGCCTGTCCTCCCTGTGGGGTTGCAGGTCCCCAAGACCATAGTGTCCAGTTGGAACCGCAAGGTGAGGGCCGCTTGTCGAGTAAACTTGAGTATCTGACACAGCTTCAGGGCCTTTGCCCTTTCTGGCTTGCCCGTTCTGCCTTTCATTTGTTGAACACAGTACCGGCTACTGCCTAACTTGTTCTCATGAACTGATGCAACCTAATTTCACCCTCTTGTCTACTTTGCACCTCCCTCCCCCCAGTCTCCTCCCGCCACACACAGACACACACACAGACACACACACACACACACACACACACACACACACACACACACACACGGGTATTTTCTTACATGAATGGCCCTTAGGAGCCATAAAGTGGAATTGAGTTTTCCAAGTCATCAAGTTGCTTTGCTATAAAGTGTTTCTATTTGTTGTTCACAGGCAGAATATAGCAAAAAAACAAAATCTGAAACTTTCCGACTGCTTCATGCAAAGAACATCATCCGGCCTCAGCTTAAGTTCCGAGAGAAGATCGACAACTCCAACACGCCGTTTCTTCCCAAAATCTTCAGAAACCCCTCCCTCAGGGTGAGTGGCGCTAACTCTGCCCGGCAACACAAGTGAAGGGAACAGTCTCCTTCCGCCCCCCATTTAGCCAAAGGGTTGGCGTCTGATGACTCCTGTGCGTGTGTGCTCAGCCGCTCAGTCCTGCCGACTCTTTGTGACCCTGGACGGTAGCCCGCCAGGCTCCTCTGTCCACAGGCTTCTCAGGCAGCAATACTGAAGTGGGGTGTTGTTTCCTACTCCGGGAGATCTTCTGGACCCAGGGATTGACCCGCCTCCTGCCTCTCTGCACTGGCGGGTGGATTCTTTACCACTAGTTTCACCCACGTGAGAACTGGTCTTTTGACTACCACCCTACCTTTGAGTAATGAATGCTTCTGTGACTTGGGTTGACCCTCAAATCACATCCCCTGCAGTGCTCTGCTCTCCCAATGTGTATTCTTGCACATAATTCCCTGAGTATATTCTATCACAGTTTAGGTAATTAACTCTGTTAAACCTTAAAAGAAGATACTAAGCTAACATCTCTTGCTCTTAGGGCATTTTACTGGATGAAGCATCAGGCGTGAATAAGAATCAACAGCCTGTCCTCCCTGTGGGGTTGCAGGTCCCCAAGACCATAGTGTCCAGTTGGAACCGCAAGGTGAGGGCCGCTTGTCGAGTAAACTTGAGTATCTGACACAGCTTCAGGGCCTTTGCCCTTTCTGGCTTGCCCGTTCTGCCTTTCATTTGTTGAACACAGTACCGGCTACTGCCTAACTTGTTCTCATGAACTGATGCAACCTAATTTCACCCTCTTGTCTACTTTGCACCTCCCTCCCCCCAGTCTCCTCCCGCCACACACAGACACACACACAGACACACACACAGACACACACACACACACACACACACACACACACACACACGGGTATTTTCTTACATGAATGGCCCTTAGGAGCCATAAAGTGGAATTGAGTTTTCCAAGTCATCAAGTTGCTTTGCTATAAAGTGTTTCTATTTGTTGTTCACAGGCAGAATATAGCAAAAAAACAAAATCTGAAACTTTCCGACTGCTTCATGCAAAGAACATCATCCGGCCTCAGCTTAAGTTCCGAGAGAAGATCGACAACTCCAACACGCCGTTTCTTCCCAAAATCTTCATCAAGCCCAACGCGCAGAAACCCCTCCCTCAGGGTGAGTGGCGCTAACTCTGCCCGGCAACACAAGTGAAGGGGGAACAGTCTCCTTCCCGCCTTCCTCCCTTCACATTTAGAGGGAGCCAGGCAACCCTCAGTGACTAGACAAGATGTGAACATGTCTTTGTCCCTGCTTGGGTCCCCAGCACTCTCCAAAGAAAGGCGAGAGCGCCCGCAGGACCGCCCCGAGGACTTGGATGTGCCCCCTGCCCTGGCGGATTTCATCCATCAGCAGAGGACCCAGCAGGTGGAGCAGGACATGTAAGTGGTCGCCTGGCTGCGAGTCCTGCCCTGAGTCCCGATCGCCATGCGCGTTGGCGCGCTGCCTGACTTCTGTAAAGCATGTGAACGAGAGTGGCATCTGAGGGGCGGGTGACTCTGGCCTCCTGTCGTGGATCTGACTGATTGACCTCCTGCTCGGGTTCACAGAGAGCCTCGCACAGGTGGCATCCCACAGCCCTCACACAGCCCTGCGAGCTGGCGGCTGCTCTCGTGCCCATTGTACAGATTAAGGAACAAACCTAGAGGTGCTAGCTTCCCGCAGAGCTAGAGCTTCAAACCCCAGCTTTTCTTAAAACTGTCCTTCCTTTGCACTGTCTGCCTCTACTGTCAGGTGAGGTCTCCCACAGGGAGGTAAGGCTCGCCTGTAAACTTAGCACAGGAGAGACCCTGGCAGGTCTTTCCTGGTGGGTCAGTGGTTAAAGAACCCACCTCGCAGCACAGGAAACACAGGTTCAATCCCTGGTTGGGGAACTAGGATCCCATGTGCTGCAGAGCAACTGAGCCGGTGTGCCACAGCTACGGAAGCCCATGGCACAAGCAGGTAGTCCGTGTGCCACAAGGATCAGGACATACCAAGGATCCCACGTGTCAGCTAAGGCCTGATGCAGACTAATAAATTAATAAATAAATTTTTAAAAAAGAAAAGACCGTGGTAATATAAGCAGCTCTTTGCTTAAAACAGACTGCAGGACTTTGCTTCACAAGAATCCATTTTTATCCAAAAGCCCCCCAGCTTAAGTTCCGAGAGAAGATCGACAACTCCAACACGCCGTTTCTTCCCAAAATCTTCATCAAGCCCAACGCGCAGAAACCCCTCCCTCAGGGTGAGTGGCGCTAACTCTGCCCGGCAACACAAGTGAAGGGGGAACAGTCTCCTTCCCGCCTTCCTCCCTTCACATTTAGAGGGAGCCAGGCAACCCTCAGTGACTAGACAAGATGTGAACATGTCTTTGTCCCTGCTTGGGTCCCCAGCACTCTCCAAAGAAAGGCGAGAGCGCCCGCAGGACCGCCCCGAGGACTTGGATGTGCCCCCTGCCCTGGCGGATTTCATCCATCAGCAGAGGACCCAGCAGGTGGAGCAGGACATGTAAGTGGTCGCCTGGCTGCGAGTCCTGCCCTGAGTCCCGATCGCCATGCGCGTTGGCGCGCTGCCTGACTTCTGTAAAGCATGTGAACGAGAGTGGCATCTGAGGGGCGGGTGACTCTGGCCTCCTGTCGTGGATCTGACTGATTGACCTCCTGCTCGGGTTCACAGAGAGCCTCGCACAGGTGGCATCCCACAGCCCTCACACAGCCCTGCGAGCTGGCGGCTGCTCTCGTGCCCATTGTACAGATTAAGGAACAAACCTAGAGGTGCTAGCTTCCCAGAGCTAGAGCTTCAAACCCCAGCTGTTCTTAAAACTGTCCTTCCTTTGCACTGTCTGCCTCTACTGTCAGGTGAGGTCTCCCACAGGGAGGTAAGGCTCGCCTGTAAACTTAGCACAGGAGAGACCCTGGCAGGTCTTTCCTGGTGGGTCAGTGGTTAAAGAACCCACCTCGCAGCACAGGAAACACAGGTTCAATCCCTGGTTGGGGAACTAGGATCCCATGTGCTGCAGAGCAACTGAGCCGGTGTGCCACAGCTACGGAAGCCCATGGCACAAGCAGGTAGTCCGTGTGCCACAAGGATCAGGACATACCAAGGATCCCACGTGTCAGCTAAGGCCTGATGCAGACTAATAAATTAATAAATACATTTTTAAAAAAGAAAAGACCGTGGTAATATAAGCAGCTCTTTGCTTAAAACAGACTGCAGGACTTTGCCTTCAGTGTAAAGAAAAAAAGATGAGGAAGACTGTCAGTGTTGGTCTTTCTTACCTGCAGCCAGAGTGTCGGCATTCGTGCCTCAGCCCTAGCTCTGCACGGTGAGGCCAAGAACTGGAGAAATAGAGGTGCTGAAAGGCAGCCCTGCCCGCAGGGAACTCGGAGACTTAGGATCGTTTTTTTTTTTTTTTTTCCTTTTTTGGAGACTTGAGATTCTTCTGTAAGACGCTGATAACAGAACTGAAGAAAACGCACTATTTGGTGTATGGCGGCCGAGGTGTTCCCCCAGCCTCTCTCACCTCACAGGTTGTTTGTTACTCCAGACCATGAGGAGTGATGTGGTTCCCCTTTCTGTATCCACGGTAGCAGCCATACAGCATTCGGCCAGTGCTCAAATTTTATAAACGGAGCGATTTTTGAATTCTCATACTTGAAGGGTGAACAAGTTTCACCTAATTATTTTTTAATTCAATGAACTTAAATTGTCATTGAAGCAGTGACGGTTTTTAAAATGTTTTCACAATGGTCTTGTTTGTTTGTTTTTTTTTTAAAGATTTATTTATTTATTTACTTTGGGCGGGAGTCAGGTTGGGGAGGGAGGGGAGTGGGCGGGCCACTTCTAATGGTCTTTCACTTCTCTATTTTTCATTCGTCTTCGTTTTTTGGCTCCTATGGGCCTCCCATTGCGGTGGCGTCTGTCGTTGCAGAGCGCCGGCTCTGGGCGCATGCGCTCCAGAGCTCTGGCTCTGTGATTGGACACATGGGTCCAGCCGCTCCGCGGCACGTGGGATCTTCCCAGGCCAGGGCTCGAACCGGCGCCCCTTGCACTGCAAGGCGGTGTCCTTACCTACTGGACCACCAGGGGAAGCCCGGTCTTGTTTGTTTTAACAAAGTATTTTAAAAGTTGTTTTTCCTTGAATTGGAATTATCCGAAAGGATTTTTCGTTCTGTTTTGGTTTTTGTTTTTTATTGGAGGGTAATTGCTTTACCGTGTCCTGCCTCTGCTACACAAGAGTGGATTAGCTATGTGCTCACATACATTCCCTCCCTCTTGAGCCTCCCTGCCACCGCCCGTCTGCCCGACCCGCAAGGTCCCCGCAGCACCACGCTGCATTCGTGCCTCAGCCCTAGCTCTGCACGGTGAGGCCAAGAACTGGAGAAATAGAGGTGCTGAAAGGCAGCCCTGCCCGCAGGGAACTCGGAGACTTAGGATCGTTTTTTTTTTTTTTTTTCCTTTTTTGGAGACTTGAGATTCTTCTGTAAGACGCT
Source organism: Tragulus kanchil (assembly GCA_022376925.1). Taxonomy (NCBI): domain Eukaryota; kingdom Metazoa; phylum Chordata; class Mammalia; order Artiodactyla; family Tragulidae; genus Tragulus; species Tragulus kanchil. The sequence continues at coordinate 156,749,191 of JAIOJX010000032.1, forward strand.
GATAACAGAACTGAAGAAAACGCACTATTTGGTGTATGGCGGCCGAGGTGTTCCCCCAGCCTCTCTCACCTCACAGGTTGTTTGTTACTCCAGACCATGAGGAGTGATGTGGTTCCCCTTTCTGTATCCACGGTAGCAGCCATACAGCATTCGGCCAGTGCTCAAATTTTATAAACGGAGCGATTTTTGAATTCTCATACTTGAAGGGTGAACAAGTTTCACCTAATTATTTTTTAATTCAATGAACTTAAATTGTCATTGAAGCAGTGACGGTTTTTAAAATGTTTTCACAATGGTCTTGTTTGTTTGTTTTTTTTTTAAAGATTTATTTATTTATTTACTTTGGGCGGGAGTCAGGTTGGGGAGGGAGGGGAGTGGGCGGGCCACTTCTAATGGTCTTTCATTTCTCTATTTTCATTCGTCTTCGTTTTTTGGCTCCTATGGGCCTCCCATTGCGGTGGCGTCTGTCGTTGCAGAGCGCCGGCTCTGGGCGCATGCGCTCCAGAGCTCTGGCTCTGTGATTGGACACATGGGTCCAGCCGCTCCGCGGCACGTGGGATCTTCCCAGGCCAGGGCTCGAACCGGCGCCCCTTGCACTGCAAGGCGGTGTCCTTACCTACTGGACCACCAGGGGAAGCCCGGTCTTGTTTGTTTTAACAAAGTATTTTAAAAGTTGTTTTTCCTTGAATTGGAATTATCCGAAAGGATTTTTCGTTCTGTTTTGGTTTTTGTTTTTTATTGGAGGGTAATTGCTTTACCGTGTCCTGCCTCTGCTACACAAGAGTGGATTAGCTATGTGCTCACATACATTCCCTCCCTCTTGAGCCTCCCTGCCACCGCCCGTCTGCCCGACCCCGCAAGGTCCCCGCAGCACCACGCTGCACTCCCTGCACTCCCCAGCAGCTCCCACGGGCCGTTGGTTTCGCACACGTGGTGTGTATGTGCCTATGCCACTCTCAGCTCTTGCCACCGTCTGCTTCCCCACCACGTCCACAAGGCCGCGCTCTACGTCTGTGTCTGTTCCTGCCTTGCAGATAGGTTTCTCATTACAGGTTTTCTAAATTCCTTATGCAGGCGTTAATATACAACGTTTGTTTTTCTTTCTGACTTACTTCACTCTGTGTGACAGTGTCTGGGTCCATCCACTTCTCTACAAATGACTCCGTTTCGTCCCTTTATGGCTGAGTCGTATTCCATTGCATATATGTACCACATCTTTATCCACTCATCTGTCGATGGACATTAGGTTGCTTCTGGGTCCTAGCTGTTGTAAATAGTATTGCTGGGAACCTTAGGGTACATGTGTCTTTTTGAATTATGGTTTTCTTAGGGCCTCCCTGGTGACTCAAATGGTAAAGAATCCGCCTCAGTCTGGAAGCCTGGGTTCAATGCCTGGGTTGGGAAGATGCCCTGGAGGAGGGAAAGGCTACCCACTGTAGTATTCTTTTTTTTTTTTTTTTTTTTTTAAAGATTTATTTATTTATTTTTGGGCAGGGGTCGGGTTGGGGAGGGAGGGGAGCTTGGTCTTTTGTTTCTCTCTGTTCATCCGTCTTTGTTCTTTGGCTCCTGTGGGCCTCCCATCGCGGTGGCGTCTGTCATTGCAGAGTGCCGGCTCTGGGCGCATGCGCTCCAGAGCTCCGGCTCGGTAATTGGACACATCAGTCCAGCCGCTCCGCGGCACGTGGGATCTTCCCAGGCCAGGGCTCGAACCAGCGCCCCTTGCACTGCAAGGCGGTGTCCTTACCCACTGGACCACCAGGGGAAGCCCCACTGTAGTATTCTTGCCTGGAGAATTCCGTGACTTGTCCATGGGCCACAAAGAGGTTGGACACGACTAAGCAGCTTTCACTTTCACTTCGCCTCCACTTTTCTTGGGTGTATTCCCGATAGTGGGGTGGCTGAGTCAATTGGTAGTTGCTGTTTTTAGTTTTTTTGTTGTTGTTGTTAAAGATTTATTTATTTATTTTTTGGGCGGGGATCCGGTTGGGGAGGGAGGGGAGCAGGTGGGCCACTTCTATTGGTCTTTCATTTCTCTATTTTCATCCGTCTTTGTTCTTTGGCTCCTGTGGGCCTCCCATCGCGGTGGCGTCTGTCGTTGCAGAGCACCAGCTCTGGGCGCATGCACTCCAGAACTCCGGCTTGGTAATTGGACACATCGGTCCAGCTGCTCCGCGGCACATGGGATCTTCCCAGGCCAGGGCTCGAACCAGCGCCCCTTGCACTGCAAGGCAGTGTCCTTATCCACTGGACCAGGGGAAGCCCTGTTTTTAGTTTTTTAAACACCTCCTTGCTGTCCACCATGGAAACTGTGTCTGTTTACATTTTCCACACCTTCTCCAGCACTCATTGTATTTTTTCATTTTACTGATGCAGGTTTGCACATCCTTACCAGTATGAACTAGATCACTTCACGCCACCAGACTCAGTCCTTCAAAAGCCAGAGCCTCAGGTACGTGCCTGATCTTAGCTGATGAGTGGTTCCCACATAGCCAGGAAGAATCATGTACATCATTAACTCAGTTTGGGCTCTCCTTGCATATTTTTAAAATATTGGAATGGCCAAAAATTCATTCAGGTTTTTCCATAAGACTTAATGGAACCTGAGCGCACTTTCTGACCAACCCAATAGAAGGTTGTGCCTTTGGATCATTTCTTGGCCTCCTAATTCAGTTTGTGCTTTAGTGAAAGACGGTTGGTCGCAGTCTCCTCTCTCTGCCCGTGCTTTGTGTTGCAGTTATACAGACCCATAGGAGAGACCCCCTGCCGCTTGGTGTCCACACTGGACGCACTGGTGGAGCTCAACGAGAAACTCCTGACATGCCAAGAGTTTGCTGTGGACTTGGAGGTAACTTGTTAATGACCTAGAGGGAGACGTTTACACTTTCTGTGGGTTCACCTACACAGGAAGTATAGGATTAAGACTAATTTAAATCTAGTTTTGGGTTAAAAAAAAAAAATCACATTGCTTCATTTATTACTGATTTTGAAAAACCCATGCCTGGACACCTGATAAAAACTCTTTTTTCCTGCTGTCCCTTCTTTCCGTGTGTCTTAGCACCACTCTTACAGGAGCTTCCTGGGGCTCACTTGCCTGATGCAGATTTCCACCCGGACGGAAGACTTCATCGTTGACACACTGGAACTTCGCAGCGACATGTACATCCTCAACGAGAGCCTCACCGACCCAGCTATCGTTAAGGTCAGCCAGTCTGTTCGCACTCTTACCTGCGGTTGCAAGATTTAAGTGCTCCTCTTTACTGTTTGCATCATTTCAACACAGCCCCAGTAAAGCTGAGAGGAAAAATTGTCACCTCCTCCACGAGGGTACCATCTGCTAAAGTGCTCTTGTTTCTAACCTCTGTTAGAACAGCTAAGACTTAGCTCATAGCCACCCAGAAGGATATTAAAGCACTTTAATGGGTACGGCAGCAGGTCTGTGCTCTCAGGGTGGTTGGAGTAATGCTTGCCCGTGAAGCCAGCAGAGGGGCCTTAGAATCATTAACAGTTAGCAGGGACAAGCATGCCGTTAGGATTGTAGGAGGCTGTGGCCCATACTAAAAGAAGCATTTAAAACTGAAGCATCTTCACCTATATCCTGGCTTCTCTTCCAGTGTTCTGATAACGTAGGGGCAGGGCTCGCATCAGAGCATACACGCTGTACTGCCCGGCTGTGGTTTTGTTTCCAGGTCTTCCACGGTGCTGACTCAGACATAGAATGGCTGCAGAAGGACTTTGGGTTGTACGTGGTGAACATGTTTGATACCCACCAGGCCGCTCGCCTTCTTAACCTGGGCCGGCACTCCCTCGACCCCCGGCCGAAGCTCTACTGCGTGAATTCAGTTTGTGCTTTAGTGAAAGACGGTTGGTAGTCTCCTCTCTCTGCCCGTGCTTTGTGTTGCAGTTATACAGACCCATAGGAGAGACCCCCTGCCGCTTGGTGTCCACACTGGACGCACTGGTGGAGCTCAACGAGAAACTCCTGACATGCCAAGAGTTTGCTGTGGACTTGGAGGTAACTTGTTAATGACCTAGAGGGAGACGTTTACACTTTCTGTGGGTTCACCTACACAGGAAGTATAGGATTAAGACTAATTTAAATCTAGTTTTGGGTTAAAAAAAATCACATTGCTTCATTTATTACTGATTTTGAAAAACCCATGCCTGGACACCTGATAAAAACTCTTTTTTCCTGCTGTCCCTTCTTTCCGTGTGTCTTAGCACCACTCTTACAGGAGCTTCCTGGGGCTCACTTGCCTGATGCAGATTTCCACCCGGACGGAAGACTTCATCGTTGACACACTGGAACTTCGCAGCGACATGTACATCCTCAACGAGAGCCTCACCGACCCAGCTATCGTTAAGGTCAGCCAGTCTGTTCGCACTCTTACCTGCGGTTGCAAGATTTAAGTGCTCCTCTTTACTGTTTGCATCATTTCAACACAGCCCCAGTAAAGCTGAGAGGAAAAATTGTCACCTCCTCCACGAGGGTACCATCTGCTAAAGTGCTCTTGTTTCTAACCTCTGTTAGAACAGCTAAGACTTAGCTCATAGCCACCCAGAAGGATATTAAAGCACTTTAATGGGTACGGCAGCAGGTCTGTGCTCTCAGGGTGGTTGGAGTAATGCTTGCCCGTGAAGCCAGCAGAGGGGCCTTAGAATCATTAACAGTTAGCAGGGACAAGCATGCCGTTAGGATTGTAGGAGGCTGTGGCCCATACTAAAAGAAGCATTTAAAACTGAAGCATCTTCACCTATATCCTGGCTTCTCTTCCAGTGTTCTGATAACGTAGGGGCAGGGCTCGCATCAGAGCATACACGCTGTACTGCCCGGCTGTGGTTTTGTTTCCAGGTCTTCCACGGTGCTGACTCAGACATAGAATGGCTGCAGAAGGACTTTGGGTTGTACGTGGTGAACATGTTTGATACCCACCAGGCCGCTCGCCTTCTTAACCTGGGCCGGCACTCCCTCGACCACCTGCTGAAGCTCTACTGCGGCGTGGAGTCCAACAAGCAGTACCAGCTGGCTGACTGGAGGATACGGTCAGTTCTTGATGAGGAAACGGGGGTGGTGGAGGGAGACCGGGGCGGTCGTTAACCCCAGCGTGGAGACCTGTGTGCAGGCTGTATCCCCGTTTGGATCTCTCGCTCTTCTTTTCTTTAGTTTATTTTCGGCTGCACCGGGTCTTCACGGCTGCAGGCGGGGGCTGCTCTTTGTTGTGGAGCACAGGCTGCTCTGGTTGCAGAGCCCAGGCTGCAGGGTGGGTGGGCTCAGGAGTTGTGGCACACGGGCTTAGTTCCCGGACCAGGAGTTGGACAGCCTGTGCCTGCATCAGTAGGTGGGTTCTTAACCACTGAACCACCAGAGAAGTCCCCCATTTGGGTCCTTTTTTTTTTTGGCCACTTCTATTGATCTTTCATTTATTTGTTTGTTTGATCTTTCGCCTGTGTGGGCCTCCCATTGCAGTGGCCTTTCTCGCTGCAGAGCACTAGCTCTGGGCACATGCGCTCCAGAGCTCCGGCTCAGTAGTTGGACACATCAGTCCAGCCGCTCTGCAGCACGTGGGATCTTCCCAGGCCAGGGATCGAATTGGTACCCCTTGCACTGCAAGGCGATGTCCTTACCCACTGGACCACCAGGGAAGCCCCATTTGGATCTTGAATTGAATGTCATTGAGCTTTTCTCCATTTGTTTCTAGTGGCATGAAAAGCAGCTGGAAGTTTTAGAATGGCATGGGGTTTATGTGGGCTGATGAGGTTACCTAGAGGGGGAGTGTTAATAAATTTCAGTTTACTTTTGTTATGTGAAGAATTTAAAACTTTTTAAGTGGATTGGCTGAGAAAATGCTTCATATTTATTGAGGAGGAAATTAGCTTTTCCTTGAGCATAAAATGTAAGAAAAATTAAAGTGAATAAATGTTTCACACTTGAACAAGCTGGGAATTACTATCTTTTTTTTTATTTTTTTTTTTAAACAACTTTTATTTATTTATTTTTGGCTGTGCTGGGTCTTTGTTGATGTGTGGGTTTAAGTGCTCTGCAGTATGTGGAATCTTCCCAGATCAGGGCTCGAACCTGTGTCTCCTGCATTGGCAGATGGGTTCTTATCCACTGAGCCACAAGAGAAGCCCTGGGAATTACTATCTTAGATTAACAAATAAATAGTCCATCAGGGCTTCCCTGGTGGTCCAGCGGGTAAGGACACCGCCTTGCAGTGCAAGGGGCGCCGGTTCGATCACTGGCCTGGGAAAATCCCACATGCTGCGGAGTAACTGGACTGATGTGTCCAATTACCAAGCCAGAGCTCTGGAGCGCATGCGCCCAGAGCCGGCGCTCTGCAGCTACAGACGCCACCGCGATGGGAGGCCCACACGGGCCAAAGAACAAAGATGGATGAAAATAGAGAAATGAAAGACCAATAGAAGTGGCCTGCCTGCTCCCCTCCTTCCCCACCCCACCCCCCAAAAGATAAATAAATAAATAAAATAGTACATCATGGTTTGTGGAAATAGTAGTTGAAACCACCACTCCATGTCAGCATTTGTCCATATCAGTCTCTTGTTTGTAATCCACATCTCCCTGGTATGTGTGTGTGAAACGGTCTCCATAAGTGTGAGAGAATTCTAAGGAACAGAGCTGACTTAGCCTTATAATCAGGGCTTACTGTAATCTAATTTATACTGTAGTACTTACTATGTAGTGATTTACAGTATTTACTATAGCCTAAGGCCATTACGGAGTCTTGCTACATTGTAGGATTCTTGCTCACGCTGGTCATTTTCCGACGGCTGACTTCCTCGCCAAGGCCGCAGCTGTTGTAAGGGAATCCAGTAAAGTTGAAGTGTAGGCAGAAGATGGGTAAAATCTAAAAACCACTTCCTGTTACTTAACCATCGCCCCATGCCACACACTGGGCTAAGGTTCACGCTCAGGACACGACCCTGATTTTTAACCACCTCGTTGCCCTGCCGCCTCTTCCACCCAGCTGGGAGAAGAGCAGCTGGTCGCAGGAGGGTGCGGGAGAAGCTGCTGGAGCAGCAATACTGCCTGGGAGGGAGTCATCAGCAGGAACCCGGGGGGACAAATCAGGTAGACACCCCGGGGGAGACCCGTGAAACCTCTGTTGCGTTGTAGACCCCTGCCTGAGGAGATGCTCAGCTACGCGCGAGACGACACCCACTACCTGCTGTATATCTACGATAAGATGCGCCTGGAGCTGTGGGAGCGCGCCAACGAGCAGCCCGCCCAGCTGCAGGCGGTGTGGCAGCGCAGCCGGGACATCTGCCTCAAGGTACAGCCCGGCGCCCGGCTTCCTCTCAGACTCCTGTTCTCTGCCTTGCTCTTTTTGGTGTTGGTGTTTATAATTTTTTACACTTTGTGTTGGCTGCACTAGGTCTCTGTGGCTGCACGCGGGCTGGTTACAGAGGGCAGGGCTGCTCCTGCTGCAGCACACGGCTCGGAGGCGCACAGGCAGCCAAAGCGCAGCCCCGGGCCTCCGTGGTGGCGGCACACGTCTGCCTGGCTGTTTATGTGCATAAAAGGAGCCCAGTGCGGGACTTCCCTGGTGGTCCAGTGGCTAAGACTGCATACTCCCAGTGAAGGGGACCTGGGTTCGATCCCTGGTCAGGGAACTAAATCCCACATGCGTAAGACCCCGTGCGCCAAATAAATAAATAATTAAAAAAGAAAAAAATAGCCCAGTGTCTTGAGGATCCCGAGGCACAGTCTTGATTCCCACTGACTTCGAATCTCCTCGAATATTTTGCAGAAATTCATCAAGCCCATCTTCACAGACGAATCTTACCTGGAACTCTACAGGAAGCAGAAGAAGCATCTGAACACCCAGCAGCTGACGGCCTTCCAGCTGCTGTTCGCCTGGAGGGACAAAACAGCTCGGCGGGAAGATGAGAGTTACGGGTGAGTGGCCCGCCGCGCCTCTCACTCTTGCCTGGTCCGGTAACAAGGAGATGACGGGCTTCCCCCCTCTTCACTGTGAAAGCTGATTATGTTTCCCTGGGTTATAGCTTATCGTGAACTTGCTGGCTGAATTTAATGGAATCCTGTTGTTGTGTTTTATTCCAGATACGTCTTGCCAAACCACATGATGCTAAAGATAGCTGAGGAGCTGCCCAAGTGAGTGAGGGCAGAGTAGTATGCTCTGGCTTCCTGGGGAGGGAAAGCACTGTCCTCAGAGTTCAGCTTCCCTGATGGCTGTCTACCTCAGGGCTTGCCGACTCAGAAGATCAGTGCTCTGAGAAGTTAGCACGTCCAAGGAATGCAGGATCTCTGCTCTTGGGCTGCCATTTAGGAAGCAGAGCTCCTGAACTGGGGCTGTTTCAATGTTTCTCCCTTATATGGAATCCCATGTCAGTCTCTGGGCTTCTTGGGTGGCTCAGCGGTCAGGAATCCGCCTGCCAAGGCAGGGGACGCAGGTTTGATCCCTGGGTTAGGAAGATCCCTTAGAGGAGGAAACGGCAATCCCACTCCAGTATTCTTGCCTAGAGAATTCCATGTACAGAGGACCCTGGCTGCACGCGGCAGGGCTCCCCTTAGCACGGCTCGGAGCCCACAGGCAGCCAAAGCGCAGCCCGGGCCTCCGTGGTGGCGGCACACGCTGCCTGGCTGTTTATGTGCATAAAAGGAGCCCAGTGCGGGACTTCCCTGGTGGTCCAGTGGCTAAGACTGCATACTCCCAGTGAAGGGGACCTGGGTTCGATCCCTGGTCAGGGAACTAAATCCCACATGCGTAAGACCCCGTGCGCCAAATAAATAAATAATTAAAAAAGAAAAAAATAGCCCAGTGTCTTGAGGATCCCGAGGCACAGTCTTGATTCCCACTGACTTCGAATCTCCTCGAATATTTTGCAGAAATTCATCAAGCCCATCTTCACAGACGAATCTTACCTGGAACTCTACAGGAAGCAGAAGAAGCATCTGAACACCCAGCAGCTGACGGCCTTCCAGCTGCTGTTCGCCTGGAGGGACAAAACAGCTCGGCGGGAAGATGAGAGTTACGGGTGAGTGGCCCGCCGCGCCTCTCACTCTTGCCTGGTCCGGTAACAAGGAGATGACGGGCTTCCCCCCTCTTCACTGTGAAAGCTGATTATGTTTCCCTGGGTTATAGCTTATCGTGAACTTGCTGGCTGAATTTAATGGAATCCTGTTGTTGTGTTTTATTCCAGATACGTCTTGCCAAACCACATGATGCTAAAGATAGCTGAGGAGCTGCCCAAGTGAGTGAGGGCAGAGTAGTATGCTCTGGCTTCCTGGGGAGGGAAAGCACTGTCCTCAGAGTTCAGCTTCCCTGATGGCTGTCTACCTCAGGGCTTGCCGACTCAGAAGATCAGTGCTCTGAGAAGTTAGCACGTCCAAGGAATGCAGGATCTCTGCTCTTGGGCTGCCATTTAGGAAGCAGAGCTCCTGAACTGGGGCTGTTTCAATGTTTCTCCCTTATATGGAATCCCATGTCAGTCTCTGGGCTTCTTGGGTGGCTCAGCGGTCAGGAATCCGCCTGCCAAGGCAGGGGACGCAGGTTTGATCCCTGGGTTAGGAAGATCCCTTAGAGGAGGAAACGGCAATCCCACTCCAGTATTCTTGCCTAGAGAATTCCATGTACAGAGGACCCTGGGGTCTATGGCCCATAGGGTTGCAAAGAGTTGCACATGACTGAGCAGTGAAACTATAGGCCGCAGCTTGTAAGTCTCTAAGCCTATAGCAGCCACTTTCAAGGAGGGAAAATGTCTCAGACTCTCATCTATACCTCGTTCCCAAATTAAGGTGTCTCATGATCTTAGATGTCTTATGATGCTAATTGAAGTAAAAGCAGAGAATCTGAGCTCTTCATCGTCTAGCAGCTCCTTACAGAATCGCAGGTGAGCAGAGCCTCAGGCCTACTCTTCAGCCTGCCTGTGAGCAGGAGGCAGGGGCAGGAGGAGTCTGCTCAGGGCAGCAGGGAGCACATCTCAGGGCAGCTGGTGGGGCGGCCCTGACATGACCACATTCCCACGCTGACTTCACCCAGTCATCGTTCTTTCCTGAAGCCTTTGCGGGCCACACTCCAGGACGGTGAATTGAATGTGTTCTCGCTTCCTTCAGGGAACCTCAGGGCATCATCGCCTGCTGTAACCCTGTGCCTCCTCTCGTACGGCAGCAGATCAACGAAATGCACCTTCTAATTCAGCAGGCACGAGAGATGCCTCTGCTCAAGGTAAGAAGCTCTTCCACTAAATGTCCCCGACTCTACAGGTCCTCAGCTCTGTCTGCTGATGGCTTACTCATCAGTCTCCTACGTGTGTGAACTGCTCTCCATTCTGAAGAAAACCGGATGAAATAATAGGGTTTAGGAAATCCAGCGGGTGTGTCTTTATGATAATCAAAAGCTAAGGTTCATTCTTTTTTTCCTTTTTTTAAAAATTTATTTAATTACTTTTGGCTGTGCTGGGTCATCATTGCTGAATGGGCTTGTCTCTATTTATGACGAACAGGGACTGCCCTTCATGCAGTGTGCAGGCTTCTCATTGAGGTGGCTTCTCTTGTTGCAGAGCACAGGCTCTAGGGCACGTGGACTCAGTGCTTTGTGGCTCCTGGGTTCTGGAGCACAGGCTCAGTCGTTGAGGCACACGAGCCTACTTGCTCAGAGCACATAGGATCTTCCCGAACTGGGATCAAACTAGTGTCTCCTGCATTGGCAGGTGGATTCTTTACCACTGAGCCACCAGGGAAGCCCTCATCCTTGTTTTTTTATGACCTTTTTTTTTTAATAGTCTCCGCATTAGACATGAAAACTTTTTTTTTTTTTTTTAATTTTATTTATTTATTTATTTTGAGCGGGGGTCGGGTTGGGGAGGGAGGGGAGCAGGCGAGCCACTTCTATTGGTCTTTCATTTCTCTGTTTTCATCCATCTTTGTTCTTTGGCCCGTGTGGGCCTCCCATCGCAGTGGCCTCTGTTGTCGCAGAGCACCGGCTCTGGGCGCATGCGCTCCAGAGCTCTGACTCGGTAATTGGACACATTAGTCCAGCCGCTCTGCGGCACGTGGGATCCTCCCAGGCCAGGGATCGAACCGGCACCCCTTGCACTGCAAGGCGGTGTCCTTACCCACTGGACCACCAGGGGAAGCCCCTATGACCTTATTTTTGATAATCCAATGGCCAGTGGTGTCTCATGATGCCTGACGGGCTGGTTAGCTGTTGTCCTGAGGCAGTCAGCCCAGCAGGAGACAGTGGCGTGGGGCTCGCAGCACAGGCGGGGCTCATTTTGGAGGCCTAGCAAGGGTCCAGAGGGAAGTGATAGAGCCCCGGCGCGCGTGTCGGTCACAGGAGAGGACAGGACAGGACAGGTCCAGGAAGCACCTTCCAAAGAAAATACCAGTGGGCCTTCGTCACAGACAGCGGCTGCCATCCTTTTTGCGCAGCACGCTAAGTGCTAAGAGAGCTTCTCTGGGCGGCAAGCGGAGGGGAAGGTAAAGGAGGTGGAGTCAAGGAGCACCTACTCACCCAGAAAGCCGAGGCAGCGGGAAACAGGGGACCCCGGAGAGGAGAGGGGACTTCAGAAAGAGCTGACTGATGAAGACACTAACATTTAGGCAAACGGAGATGAAAGCGTGATGTCCCGCCCATCATGCAGACCCACACATCTGTGTGTGCGCAGCACGTGCGTGCACACGTACCCACACGCCTCGGCTCTTGTGTAGGTGCTACAGTGTGTCCCAGTAGATTTGCCTGTGTGCATGTGTGTGTTTAAACCATTCAAACATGTATTCTTCCCCTGCCTTGGGGTGGGGAGAGGGAGTTTGGAAAGATTTCCGTGTTTTGATTTGTGAATTTTTTTTTTTTATTAAACATACATTTATTTATTTATTTGACTGTGCTGCGTCTTAGTTGCCGGCATGCAGGATCTTTAGTTGCAGCATGTGGGATCTAGTTCCCTGATCAGGGGTCAAACCTAGGCCCCCTGTGTTGAGTCTTAGCCACTGGACCACCATGGAAGTCCCCTTGATTTGTGTTTTATTTATTTTTAAATTTTACTTATTTATTTATTTTGGCTTTTCTGGGTTTTCACGGCTGCCACAGGCTCTTCTCTAGTTGCAGGGAGTGGGGACTACTCGCTAGTTGAGGTGAGCAGGCTTATTGTTGCGGTGACTCCTTGTTGTGGAACTCGGGCTCTAGGGCTCACGGGCTTCGCTAGTTGCGGCATATGGGCTCCTAGCTGCGGCTCCGGGGCTCTAGAGCACAGGCTCCGTAGTTGTGGCTCACGGGCTGAGTTGCTCTGCAGCATGTGGGATCTTCCCGGATCAGGGATCAAACCCACGTCTCCTGCATTGGCAGGCGAGCTCTACCACTTAGCTACCAGGGAAGCCTGATTTGTGTTTTAACTGAGAGAGTTTTTAATGTTTTGTCTCAGTAGTAGTATTAGTATGTGGTAAATCAAGTTTGTAGTTTTTTGAAAAATTATTGAGCCCAGGAGATCTGAAGTCAGCCCTTTTGAGGTAAAAAAGTAGAGAGTCTGAGGGTAAAGTGTCTCCATGCACATTTCTTTCTTGACTCTATACTTTGTCCAAGCAAACAGAAACGCCAGTGACCAGAGAAGAATCTTTCTCAAGCTCTTTGGAGTCCTTCTGTGTCGTGCCTCACTGTGATGAAGGGTTTTATTCTTTCATCCAACAAATAATCACTGAGCTCAAGTAATCACGGTGCCAGGCACTGGACGGGGTGAAGAGACGAGAGAAAAATCTCAGCTCTTGAGAAACGTGGTCTAGCAGTGAAGGGACACATCTACGCTGAGGGGAAAAAGTAAAAAAGAATGGATGTGCCGTCAAATTTAGGAAACTTTCCTCACGTCCTCTCTGTTTCTGCTTTTTAGTCTGAAGTCGCAGCAGGAGTGAGGAAGAGTGGGCCACTGCCCAACCCTGAGGTACCGTGATGTGTTTCTGTGACGTCCTTGGGTGGCGGGGTGGGTGGGGGACTCGGCCACAGCCTTCCTGTGCCGGCCTGACGCCTGGGCACAGCGCCGCCGCCTGCCTGCGGGTCGTTCACGCGGGCCCGTGGCTTTCTTTCTGACGCAGAGACTGGAGAATGTTCTCTTTGGTCCCCACGACTGCTCCCACAGCCCGTCAGATGGCTACCCTCTCGTCCCAGCAGATGGTAACGAAGAAGCCCCTGGCTCGCTGCGGGGTGGGGCTGCCCGGTGTGCCGCCCCGCCCGCTTCGCCCACGCTGACTCCCCTCCCTGTAGGGCCTGGGCCAGTGCAGAGACAGGACGGCCTCCTCTCCGCCCCAGAAGACGAGGAGGCGACCCTGCCAGGCACCAGATGCCTCATCGCTACCGCTGTCGTCACATTGTTTAACGTGAGTGACGCCATCCAGGAGGTGGCTCAGACGGGGGCAGGTGCTGGCCGCATCAGACAGGCAGTCTGCGGAAGTGGAGGCCAGCAGCGGCGGGGCTGGGCCTGGACACCATCGGCCAGTGGTGTCTACTGCCCCGAGGAGGAGGTCTGTGACGGGTGGCGGAGACCTGTGTGCTCTGCTCAAGGAAACCCTCGGGGGACGGGCCCCCAGGGAGGCAGCCGTGGGCTCCACGGACCTTTCCTCTCCGTGCATCCAAGGTCAGTCAGGGGACGGTTCTCCCTGATTCCCAGAAAGGATGGAGCAGTGTTTCCAGTGAACTTGGAGCATGTGTGCTGTGTACTTCCTGAGGACTGCCAGCTACCATCTGTATGTGCTTTGGATGGAAAGAAGAAAATAAAAAGAGCATAAGGGTTTTATTCTTTCATCCAACAAATAATCACTGAGCTCAAGTAATCACGGTGCCAGGCACTGGACGGGGTGAAGAGACGAGAGAAAAATCTCAGCTCTTGAGAAACGTGGTCTAGCAGTGAAGGGACACATCTACGCTGAGGGGAAAAAGTAAAAAAGAATGGATGTGCCGTCAAATTTAGGAAACTTTCCTCACGTCCTCTCTGTTTCTGCTTTTTAGTCTGAAGTCGCAGCAGGAGTGAGGAAGAGTGGGCCACTGCCCAACCCTGAGGTACCGTGATGTGTTTCTGTGACGTCCTTGGGTGGCGGGGTGGGTGGGGGACTCGGCCACAGCCTTCCTGTGCCGGCCTGACGCCTGGGCACAGCGCCGCCGCCTGCCTGCGGGTCGTTCACGCGGGCCCGTGGCTTTCTTTCTGACGCAGAGACTGGAGAATGTTCTCTTTGGTCCCCACGACTGCTCCCACAGCCCGTCAGATGGCTACCCTCTCGTCCCAGCAGATGGTAACGAAGAAGCCCCTGGCTCGCTGCGGGGTGGGGCTGCCCGGTGTGCCGCCCCGCCCGCTTCGCCCACGCTGACTCCCCTCCCTGTAGGGCCTGGGCCAGTGCAGAGACAGGACGGCCTCCTCTCCGCCCCAGAAGACGAGGAGGCGACCCTGCCAGGCACCAGATGCCTCATCGCTACCGCTGTCGTCACATTGTTTAACGTGAGTGACGCCATCCAGGAGGTGGCTCAGACGGGGGCAGGTGCTGGCCGCATCAGACAGGCAGTCTGCGGAAGTGGAGGCCAGCAGCGGCGGGGCTGGGCCTGGACACCATCGGCCAGTGGTGTCTACTGCCCCGAGGAGGAGGTCTGTGACGGGTGGCGGAGACCTGTGTGCTCTGCTCAAGGAAACCCTCGGGGGACGGGCCCCCAGGGAGGCAGCCGTGGGCTCCACGGACCTTTCCTCTCCGTGCATCCAAGGTCAGTCAGGGGACGGTTCTCCCTGATTCCCAGAAAGGATGGAGCAGTGTTTCCAGTGAACTTGGAGCATGTGTGCTGTGTACTTCCTGAGGACTGCCAGCTACCATCTGTATGTGCTTTGGATGGAAAGAAGAAAATAAAAAAAAGAGCATTTCTCCCTAGTCTGGCTTGTTAGAGGAAGTGAGCAGCAGGAGATGCGGGCACCAGGAAGTGGGTAGGAACTTGTTCCGCTTCCTAGAGAAGCTGAGTCCTGGTAGGGAGAGACTCTACTCAGTGTGGAGGGCCCACATGGCCCAGGCCTGGTTCCTGGAATCTGGCCTGGGACACGACAGAGCTTGTCCTGGTCAATCCCGCCCAGCACGCTTCTTCATTCCAACAGCGACATGAAGTGTGGGCTCTTTGCAAAAGGAAGACCAGGGTGCATGCGTTGGTCAGGATGGACTGATACGGAGATGACCAGAGATAGAAGGAAAACACCCAGATAAAATCTGAATACAGCACGCAGCAGATACGGTAGGAAGGAAAAACCATAACTTGTAGAAAAAAGGAACTAAGAAAGACAAGCAAGAATACTGTCTAGATAAAGATAAGTTTCATGCTAGGCAGATGTTCACATGGTAAGAAGCTGGGTGGTCCCGGACGCCAGTTACAGGATCCTCATTCGCAGCTCCTCTGCTATGCTCGCGTGCTGGGCCGAAGCCAGGGAGATGAAGTTCCACCTGCAAGCTGTATTGACTGGGAGTGAGCTTCCCTTTTCTCCTAATTACGTTACAGTTGGTCTTGTGTCAGTGGCTGGAGCAAAAAGAAGCCTCGGTACTTTCGTTGACCACAGAGTTCATTGAACAACCAAGGTGATGAGGCAGCTAAGATGTGAGCTTGAGCTTGTGGCCATGTGGACACGCAAGCACTACACGTGATCTAAAGGCAGCTGCACCTCTGTGCCCAGTGCGCGGGGGGCCTGACGACAGAGAAGGCCACAGGCTAGCACAGGCTGGTGCCCGCCTTGGGAGCAACATTCTGTTGCATAGTTTCGTTGGTCACCCATAAATGCATGTGATTTTTAAATTTGGATTTGGTTAAGACTCTGTGCTTCCACTGCACGGGCATGGGTTCAGTCCCTGGTCAGGGAAGTTCCACATGCCACACAGTGTGGCCAGTAAATAAATACTGAGCACCCTACTGTGTTATTACAGGCTCTTATAGTCCCTTATACACAGCAGAGGCTTTTTAAAAAAAATTAATCATTAATATTGTAAATAAATGATATTTTGATTTTTAAGATTTTTTAAAAATTAAAGGTATTTTTTGGTTGGTTTTTTTTTTTTTTTGGCTGTATCACTTGGCTTGTGGAATTTTATTTCCCTGACCAGGAATCAGACCTGGGCTCTGGAAGTGAAAGCACTGAATCCATATGCTGAACTGCCAGGGAATTCCCGAAAAAGTTTTAAATAAAAAAACTTCCCTGGCGGTTCAGTGGTTATGACTTTGCAATTCTACTGCAGGGGGCGTGGGTTCAATCCCTGGCTGGGAAACTGAGATCCCACATGCCGCGTAATATGGCCGAAAGATAAATACATAAAACCCAAAGGACAGCTGTTAGCATTATTACTGCTAGTCATGTCTCTTGCCTGCATCTTAATATCACAAAGTGATCCCATTTGTCAGTGATCGTTTTCTGTCCCTACAGGAACCTAGTGCTGAAGGAAATGGAAAGGGTCCGTTAACAGTCGCACAGAAAAAGGCCCAGAACATAATGGAGTCCTTTGAAAATCCATTTCGGATGGTAAGTAGTGGTTGCGTGTGTTAAGGGCTGACGGAAGAGGCCGAGCTCTCTGCAGCTCCAGGTGCCTTCCGCCTGGGGAAGAAGCCGCTAGCCTTCCGCGCTCAATCCCATGACGTCATCACGCTGGCCGCGGGTCGAGACCCCGCGTCAGATCTTATGAGACAAAGCTGACAGGAGGAGCCCGCTTGAGGGCCAGGCAGGCAGGTGCGGCCAGTCTGACGCCGGGGCCCTGAGGCCTCCGAAGATGAACCAGCAGGAGACTCCGTCTCAGCGCCGCGGGACTCCGGGTCCAGACTTCATTCTCAGCGTTTGACATGACTCTTTCCACCTCTCCAGTTCCTGCCTTCAGTGGAACACCGAGCTCACATTTCTCAGTCAGCAAAGTTCGATCCGTCCTCGAAAATCTATGAAGTAAGTGAATTTGTCACCCTTTCTAAAAATGAACTTTCTAAGAAAAGGGGACCTCTTAATTTCTTTAACCTGGTTTTTGTTTGAAACAAGCCCATCTGTGAACCTCCCTGAAAATGAATGTAAGAAACACTTCATATGTAAGCATTGTTTCCAGAGAGAGGAGCCAGGCTTTAATCAGATTCATGAAAGCACATTTTAAAGAAACGGGTCTTTGTTTTTGTTTTTTTTTAATTGAAGTTTAGTTTACAAGGTACAAAGCACACAGATAGGAAGTGTGCAGCTTGATGCGTTTTTATATGTGAATATTACTTTAAGGCTCTTAGAGGTGTCTGCTTCAATCTTAAACCACTCTGTTGTATGGCATGTGGTTTGTTTTTAGCAGCATTGTGAGTACAAATAAGCATCCTGTATCCCCATGAGATGTTCCTGGGGACCAGCATCTGAATTATCTATTACAGGCCCTCTTCCTCGCGCAGGAGGTGGCGCTCTGATCGGCCGGGGGCCTGGTTCCCTCGGCCCCCAGCCCTGTTCTTGAGGCCTCTGCTCTGAGTCTCTAGCCAGGCGGAGGGACTTCCCTGGCAGTCCAGCGGTGAAGACTCTGCACGTCCAATGAGGGGACAAGGGGTCCATCCCTGGTCAGGAAACTAAGATCCCACATGCCATGTGGCTTGGCCCCCCCGAAAAAAAAAAGAATCAGGCTGAAACCTTGATGGGCCTCCGCCCTGTCGCTAGTGATCAGCCTGCGGTTCTTAGAAGCAGGGAGTCAGGCGAGGTTTCTGCTGTCTGCTCTCCCCCACGGCTGGCAGCTTATACTCGGCAGCCATCCACCCCCACCGGCCGTCCCACCTGCCAGACTCTCTGCTTGCTGTCACCGAGGTGTTCTCCTGCCGCAGGTGGACGTGGCGTTGTGAGCAAGCACATCCATCTTGCAGAGGCCTTCTCCCTTGATTGACCGTGTGCCCCTCGACAGGTTGTTTAGCTCCTCCGAGCCCGCTTCCTGTCTGTAAAGTGGGGGTGATGATGGTACCTCTGTGTCAGGGTCACAGAAGGCACTGACTGACTGGCTGGTTAGGTAGGCGTCCAGCCCAGGGCCTGGAATAGTATAAGTATTTTATAATCAAGTCAGTATGAGATTTCCTTTTTTGTGTCATAGATACGAGACCATTAGTTACAGGACTTAGGACCTAGACTGTGAACAGCTCCTGGTCAGCATGCTCTGCACCTTCTCATTCCACAAATAAAGCATTCCTAGGTGGCTGAGTTTTTGGAGTTAGTTTTGTTTGTTTTCGTTTATAGATCAGCAACCGTTGGAAGCTGGCAAGCCAGGTACAGGGACAAAAAGAGCCGAAAGAAACTGCCCAGAGGAAGGCAGCTGAGCACACAGGTAGTGTAGTCCTCGCTCCCTCGTCCGCTCAGGCAGCACGTTTGGTGAGAGCAGCCCCCACCCGCTGCCCTGTTCAGTCTCATGAAACAGAGCGCCAGGCGCAGCCGGGCAGCCCAGCCCTGGGCAGCCCAGCCCTGCCCTCTGCAGCCTCCCTGCTGCTGAGGGGGGCAGGCAGTGAACCGGGCACGCAGGAGCTGCTGGGGCAGCGGGTACTTACTCAGAGGGAGAGGCAGGAGGTGCTGGGGGTGGCCTGACGGGGCGCAGAGTTACTGCTGTCCAGCAGTCCAGGGGGCTGGTCTAGTGAACGTGACCTGGAGCAGGGACCCGCAGCGATCCGGGGAGAGCGTTCAGACTGGCACGCCAGCGAGGCCAAGGCCCAGCTGGCCGGGCTGCTCAGAGTGGCCACAGAAAGTCGGAGGGATGAAGAAGGTAGGGTGGGGAAGGAGGACGGCGAGCAGGCAGGGGCCTCCGCCCTGTCGCTAGTGATCAGCCTGCGGTTCTTAGAAGCAGGGAGTCAGGCGAGGTTTCTGCTGTCTGCTCTCCCCCACGGCTGGCAGCTTATACTCGGCAGCCATCCACCCCCACCGGCCGTCCCACCTGCCAGACTCTCTGCTTGCTGTCACCGAGGTGTTCTCCTGCCGCAGGTGGACGTGGCGTGTGAGCAAGCACATCCATCTTGCAGAGGCCTTCTCCCTTGATTGACCGTGTGCCCCTCGACAGGTTGTTTAGCTCCTCCGAGCCCGCTTCCTGTCTGTAAAGTGGGGTGATGATGGTACCTCTGTGTCAGGGTCACAGAAGGCACTGACTGACTGGCTGGTTAGGTAGGCGTCCAGCCCAGGGCCTGGAATAGTATAAGTATTTTATAATCAAGTCAGTATGAGATTTCCTTTTTTGTGTCATAGATACGAGACCATTAGTTACAGGACTTAGGACCTAGACTGTGAACAGCTCCTGGTCAGCATGCTCTGCACCTTCTCATTCCACAAATAAAGCATTCCTAGGTGGCTGAGTTTTTGGAGTTAGTTTTGTTTGTTTTCGTTTATAGATCAGCAACCGTTGGAAGCTGGCAAGCCAGGTACAGGGACAAAAAGAGCCGAAAGAAACTGCCCAGAGGAAGGCAGCTGAGCACACAGGTAGTGTAGTCCTCGCTCCCTCGTCAGCTCAGGCAGCACGTTTGGTAGAGAGCAGCCCCCACCCGCTGCCCTGTTCAGTCTCATGAAACAGAGCGCCAGGCGCAGCCGGGCAGCCCAGCCCTGGGCAGCCCAGCCCTGCCCTCTGCAGCCTCCCTGCTGCTGAGGGGGGCAGGCAGTGAACCGGGCACGCAGGAGCTGCTGGGGCAGCGGGTACTTACTCAGAGGGAGAGGCAGGAGGTGCTGGGGGTGGCCTGACGGGGCGCAGAGTTACTGCTGTCCAGCAGTCCAGGGGGCTGGTCTAGTGAACGTGACCTGGAGCAGGGACCCGCAGCGATCCGGGGAGAGCGTTCAGACTGGCACGCCAGCGAGGCCAAGGCCCAGCTGGCCGGGCTGCTCAGAGTGGCCACAGAAAGTCGGAGGGATGAAGAAGGTAGGGTGGGGGGAGGGAGGACGGCGAGCAGGCAGGGGTCCGTTATCAGGACTTTTACTCCCAGTGGGCTGGGAGCCCTGCAAGGTTCTGAGCCGAGGAGGCCCGTGTGCTGTCTTAGGTGTGGAGGTCCCGCCAGCACAGAGGGCGGGGCGGGAGCCCCGTAGGGAAGCCACATCGGTTGCCGGTGACGGGGACGCTGGCGAGGAGGACATGGGGGCAGGGCGGGTGGTGGGAAGTCAGCCTGGGGTGTCCTGTAGTGAAGCCGGCCGCACTGGGCCCCGAGCCTCAGGAGGCTGGGCTGCCGTGGACAGGGAGGCTGCAGAGGGGGCCAGCTTGAGCCGGATGAGGTCTTGGTTCCGGTCCTTGGCCTGTTACGGTTGAGATCCCAGCGCCGCGTCCTCAGGGGAGTCACGGAGGCAGCGGGGTGAGGAGCAGGTGAGGGTGTGGACCCAGAGGCTGGGTGACGAGGAGCGGGACATCTGGGCTAAGCCCCGAGGTAGCACCCTGCAGGAGTGTGGAGCGGGCTGGGGCTGAGGGGCGGGGTGGCCGTGCTCGGCGGGGGCGATGCTGCGGGCAGTGCGGGTCCGCGGCCCGGCTGCCGCCGCGACCACGGGGACTGTTCTCTCTTGCAGCCGCCCGGGAGCAGGCCCAGGAGGAGTACAGAGCGGCCGCGCAGCAGGCCGTGTCCGTCCGCCAGCAAGCTGCCGTATGTGCTGGCTTTTCTGTTCTTTCTGGTCGTGGTCAGGGTTTGTCTCGAGTACCGGGCAGGCTCACCCGCAGCCATGGGTTAAAGGCCGCTTCCCCCGTCCCCCTGGCTGGTCCAGCATGCCGCCTCACACCCCTCAGAAAAGTCGGCGTCGCCCTCAAGAGCGCCTCGGGGCGCTTCTCCCTCTGCGTTTGGAACAAACGTGCCTCTCGCCTGGACAAGTGGGCGAGGTGTCCAGCCCGCGCTGTGCTCCACTCGCCTGGGAGCTGTTCCCCCCCCAACAGCATCCTGGAATGCTCACTCCTGGCCTTTCCGAGTGGCCTGATGTCATCCTCCAGCTGCGAGCTCCCCCGCCGGTGCCTGGCAGCAGCCCTGCTCAGCCTCCCCGCCAGCGCGTCCCTCCCCGTCACGAGCCTGCTTTTGCAGCCCCGGAGGCGGTGTGTCCCTCACGGGGTGCGCACGAGGGTCACACGGCACAGCCTCCTGCCCTGGCCACGGCCGTGCTCCCCTCACGGGTCTGTTCGATCCACAGCTAGAGAACGCTGCCAGGAAGAGAGTGCGGACAGCGAGCGGCCCACAGACGACAGAACAGAAGCAAGAGAAGAAACGGCTCAAAACTGCCAAGAAGCCGAAGGACCCAGACGCACCAGAAAAGGACTTCACCCCTTACGACTACAGCAAGTCAGATTTCAAGGCTTTTGCTGGTGAGGGCTGAGCGGGTGCCCTGCGAGGACGTCCCGTGGGAGAAAGCTGGAGGGCGCTGGGAGAGCAGGACTTCAGCAGAGACTAAGCTCCACCCAAGGCCGGGCGCAAAGCGAGGACTGTGAGGGCAAAGCAAGGACGTGGTAGGGACAAGGCAGAAGCCCAGCATGTTCAGCCCCAGGCCTGGTCTGCAGGACCAGGCGGTTCAGCAAGATGGTGTCCATTCTGTTAATAATCATGGCTCCATCCGTCTTGTGCCCGGAGAGACGTCTTCTCACAGACACACACACACACAGTAGAGGCACGGTTTGTTGAGATGACCTGGTGCCCAGGAGGTGAAGCTCTGTGCCTCCTAGCCTGTGAGAGCCCGTCTGTGTGGAAGAGGCTGCAGGTGACATTCCTGACAACAGAGCCGTCTTCTGCAGGAGTGTCCCCGTGGGCCCCAGCTTACTGATGGTGGCTTCATCCTGCACAGACCCGAGGGATTTCCTTGATGGAAACGGGCCAGTACCTTAGCCACTGGCCCTACCCTGAGAGTAGAGCTGCGGGAAGTGAGTCGGTCTCCGGGCTGCCCTCAGCACCGAGAACATGATTTGTGAAGTGACATCAGCCAGGAGTTTCTGTCTGTTAGGAATAGCGAGCTGGTGGCCCACGCTGCCTGTCTTGTGTGCCTGGCCTGGTAGTGAGTCTGCAGTGTGGGCCCCTGACTCACTCACACCATCGCTGGCTCCTCTCTTCGCTTACCTTTCAGGAAACAGCAAATCCAAGCCTTCTTCCCAGTTTGACCCAAACAAGCAGCCCCAGCCTGGCAAGGTAAGAGACAGACCGAATTCCTTACATATGACTAATCTGGGATTATACATATCTATAAATGACAAAACACTGTAAAAGTAAAAAGTAAAATAAAAATTAAAAAAAAAAGACATTTGAAGATAACAGCTACATACCCTTCCATTGTGTATCCTATTATATATATAGAATTTATCTCCTGGTTTCGTTATTTTTTTTTTCAGTATAGTATTTTCCTTTCCCATGGAGACCATCAATAAATCCCTTAAGGTCAAAAAATTTAAAAAAAAAGAATTCCAGCAAGCTCGAGGAGTGTGTGTTGACCCTCCACTGCTGGGAGGACAGGCCCATGTAGGACTTCCCTCTGCATGGCGTTTCCCTCACCTTACTCCTGCCCAGGCACGGACAATACCCATCACCTATTCCAGCAAGAAAAAAACGTTGTAATGCGTCTCTAAAACTGGGCGTGTGGTTCTGAAGGGCGTTTCTGTGCTGTTCTGGGGATCAGAGCCACAGCACAAAACACTCCCTGTGGGACCGGCACGGGCCTGCCGTGGCCGCGTGGGGTCGCTGCCGGCCAGCGTGCAGTATGGCTGGAGGTCTGGCTTGGGGAGGGCAAGGCCTGCATGGAGCCCGGCCGTTGCCTCATAGCTCATCCGTATGGCCTTCACAGACGCCCAGAAATGCTCCATTGCAAGAAAGCCAGAGTCACACCAGTGGCGCTGGAGCTTTTGATGGGCCGTCTAAGCCCAGGCGTCTTTTCCCGTATGTCCTGCGGGCACGGTTGTCACTCAGCTTAACTGGCTTCTCGTCTTTTCAGAAATGCATTTCAGCCAAAAAAATCAAGCAGTCTATGGGAAACAAAAGCATGTCCTTTCCAACTGGGAAGTCAGACAGGTACGTGCGAGATGCAGGCGCAGCCAGGCACACCGTAAGCGGCTCCGAGCCTCACCGGGATCGAGCCTCAGAGCGCCTCTCCCAGCCAGACCCACTGGGAGACTGAGCTGGACGGCGGAGAGGAGATCGCTGGACACCACTGTCACAGCCACGCCTCCTGGGGTCCCAGCCACCCTCAGCCCTCTCCCGTCACCACGCCGTCTCCTCGGGTCACCCCAGAGGTTTGAAATCTGCCTCCATCAGCCCCTTTCTGAGGAAAGAGGAAACACATCAAAAAGCAAATACAGATTGTCATTGTTGTTCAAGCATGTTTTAGTTAGGGAATTCCCTCGTGGTCCAGTCGTTAGGGCTTAGTGCATTCAGTGCTGGGGATGCAGGTTTGATTCTTCTTCAGGGAACTAAGATCCTTCAAGCTGCGTGGCACAGCCAAAAAAAAAAAATGTTTTAGTTAAAAACATGACCCTAGCCCTATACTATCATATGTAAAAGAGATAACCATTGTCAGTGCGCTATGGGTTAAGGGATCTTACATGGGGGCTAAGCAATGGCCTGGAGGAGTGGGATGGGGGGATGGGATATACATATGACTAATCTGGGATTATACATATCTGTAAACAAGAAAACTCTGTAAAAGCAAAAAAGCAAAATTTTTTTTAAAAATGGCAAAAAAAACAACCAAACATGACCCTGAGGTCGGAGGACGCGCCCGCAGTGTGTGGCAGTGGAGGAGGGACCAGCCTCAGCTTGGCCAGCCCTCACGAGGCCGCAGAGCGCTGCTCCCGCCTCCGCTGCTGTCCCCTGGAGTGCCCTTGGCGTGCCAGGGGCACCCTGCTGCCCCGCTCAGTTCACCATGACCCCAGACAGACCGTCGTCCCTTACTAAGATTTACAACGTTTATATTCACAAGTTTACAGCCTGGCAGGGTGCCACCATTCAGCCAGGCTGGAAGAACTAACCCTTTTGTTTTCCCGCTGTCTCCACAGGGGTTTCAGGCACAATTGGCCAAAGAGATAGTGGTGGAAGAGACCCCTGGGACCCCCCGTGGACTGGAGGCACCAGATGGTGGTGCTGGTTTTGTACAGACTTGTTTTTAAACCATTAAATAATCATTCTTGCTGGAAGCAAGCGGGTTCCTGACTTTTCTTTTGTGGCCACCCCAGCTTTGGGAAAGAACATAACCTCGTCTTGTCCAGATCACTCTCTTCAGCAGCCCTTGGAGTGTGATTTCCAGACAAATCCAGAACCTCCCCCAAGGAGGAACGCAGAAGACGCCCCTGGACTTGAGAAAGGGTGGCCTCCACGAGGCCAGGCGCACCCAACTCTCCACCCTGGGAGGACGCGCCCACGCCTCCAGGCCGCGCGAGGGGAGCCCGAGGGTGGAAAGTACCTCCAGAGAGAGGGACTGGCGGCCGCCTAGAGCTGCTCGGGCCTCTCGAGGGCTCTGTTCCATTCGCTCTTGCATTTTTGTTTTTTCCCCATTATAAAAGTAACACGGTTGTTGTAGGAAATGAGGAAGACATAGAAAAATGCAAAGAGATAAATCATCTTTAATCCAGCAGCACGGAGGCAACCTTTAATGTTTAGATAAGAAAGGCTTTTTACCACGTGTGTGTAGAACTTCCAAATACTTTATATTTCTATAGTGTTTCAGATCTAAAGTGTATGAGACCTTCCTTTCTCATTCTGAAATTCATGTTAGCTCACCCACATTATTAAACATTTAGGTTTCCATTTTTGTACAGTGTTGGTTGCTGGGCTCAGGCTTTTCCCTGATTGCGGTGAGCAGGGGCTCCTCTAGCTGCCGTGCGTGGACTTCTCATCGCGGTGGCTTCTCTTGTTGCAGAGCCCAGGATCTAGGCAAGTGACCTTCCATAGTTGTGGCATATGGGCTTATTTGCCCCATGGCATGTGGGATCTTCCTGGACCAGGGATTGAACCCATGTCCCCTGCGTTGGCCAGCGGATTCCTAACCACTGGACCATCATTTTCGTACAGTTTTTAATGCAACAGTGAACTTTTTGCACAAATCTGTGACCCAGTCTCTTGATTATCCTTCAGAACTTCATTTGATTTTAGTTCTGAAATAGGCTATCAAGAAAGTACATAATGATCTTTTTTTTTTTTTTAACAGATAATTAAACAAGGAACCTATTTTCTTGGAAACTTTTCCTGTGAATTATTGAGAGGGATGTCTGTGTGGGAGATGCTGCCAGGTTACCAGACCAGACCAGACATGGCCATGCCACACCGAGTACTTATCCTAGGATGGCCGGGGTCTGCACAAGGCAGGACTAGAGCGGCTGAAGCTGACAGCCAAACTGTCAGTGGCTTAGTAGAAGACATGTCCTTCCTCTGACGCCTAGGTCAGTACCGTCAGCCCAGAGCTGCCGTGGTCACTGGGCGGGGGGGGGGTCTTCAGACTCTGCCTGCCATCTTGTTGCCCTACCGTCCCCAGCTCAGGCATGCCCCCGCCTCCGGAGGCCTGATGACTGCCCTTGTGCCACCGCTGCCTCCTCATGGAAGGCAGGAAGGAGGGGAGACCAGCAGCCCCGCCTCCACTTCCCACTGGCTAGAGCTCAGCCATGTGACCACAGCAAAGCATGCTGGGAAACTCATTGTTTCAGTGCCAGCTGGAAGATCCAAAATTCTGTAATTTTGTAATCAGAATTTGGCAAGAATGGACATCAAGGCG
This sequence comes from Tragulus kanchil, assembly GCA_022376925.1. Taxonomy (NCBI): domain Eukaryota; kingdom Metazoa; phylum Chordata; class Mammalia; order Artiodactyla; family Tragulidae; genus Tragulus; species Tragulus kanchil. The sequence goes on from JAIOJX010000032.1 coordinate 156,774,829, forward strand.
GACATCGAGGCACAGTATGCTGTCTGCCAAAAAATGGCAGTCTCTGCTATAAAAAAAAATAGATGAAGGCGTTCTCTGGTGGTCTAGTGGTCAGGATTCCAGGGCTTCACTGCTGTGGCCTGGGTTCAATTCCTGGTCAGGGAACTGTGATCTCAAAAAAAAAAAAAAAAAAAAAGATATTTAAAAAAAAAGAACAGATGGGAATTTTTTTAAGACATTGTATTCATGGGACTTTGCTGGCAGTCCCATAATTCAGACTCCTTAGACATAAAAACGAATGCATTTGAGTCAGTTTTAATGAAGTGGATGAACCTTGAGTCTATTACACAGAGTGAAGCAGTCAGAAAGAGAAAGATGAATCTTGTATACTAACACGTATATCTGGAATCTAGAAAGATGGTGCTGATGAATGTTTATGCAGGACAGCAATGGAGAAACAGAGAACAGACACAGACATTGTGGGGAGGGAGGAGTGGGGGAGATGTATGGAAAGAATAACATAGAAACTTACATTACCATGTGTAAAATAGATAACCAATGAGAATCTGCTGTAAGACTAAGGGAACTCAAACTGAGGCTCTGTAACAACCTGGAGGGGTGGGATGGAGAGGGAGATGGGAGAGAAGTTCAAGAGGGAGGGGACATATGTCTACCTATGGCTGATTCACGTTGATGTTTGGCAGTAAACAACAAAACTGCAAAAAAAAAAAAAAAACAGTAAACTAAAAAAAAATTTTTTTTTAATTATACTCATGGGACTTCCCTAGCAATCTAGTGGTCAAGACTCTGCTCATCCAATGCATCAGGCTACAGGTTTGATCCCTGGTCAGGGAACTAAGATTCCACAAGCCACCTAACCTGACCAAAAAATTTAAGAAAAAAGAGGAAAGACGATATTCTGAGGAGGCTTCAGGAAAGGTGCATCTGGGTTGCACCTTGAGAGTTAAGACTTTCAGAAAACCTTGTTGCCAGTGCTACTCAGAGTGAACTCTGATGGAAAAGCTGGGAGCTGGTTTGAAAAACGGAGCCCAGGTTCTCCCCAGACCAGCCCTATCAGGATGGGGGCTTGGGCCCGGACACCTGGTTGGTCTGAAGTCTCCAGGTGGTTCTTTTATGTGTGTTTGGGTTTGAGGGCCACGTGCTGGAAGCAAGGCAGTGGACCCCAGGCCTTGTTTAATGGGCTCACCTTTCAGAAGTGAAATGAATAGTGGAGACAATGTAGTAAGTTTCTCATAGAGGTAAATGATTCCTTGTCCTGTTTTTGGAAACTACCCTTGCTCATTTTGTCTGTTTTTTGTTGTTTTGTTTTTTTCCCCCCACACTGCATTGTATGTGGAACATCACAAACTAGAGATCAAACTTGGGCCCCCTGCAGTGGAAGGAAGTCCAGAGTCTCAACTACTAGACCACCAAGGGAGTCCTGATTTTCTTTTAGTAAGATGGAGACCATAGACCATAGCAGTACAGGTTTTTTTGTTTTTTGTTTTTTTTTTACGTGCCTTGTCTTGTAAATAAAACGTTGGCAGCCTGATGTCAGTGAGCAAATGTAGTTTTGAACTCTTACTGGTCTGTGGAACCCCATATGGGTTTCACTGTGGTAAAGAATCTGCCTGCAATGCAGGAGACATGGGTTCGATTCCTGGGTAGGGAAGATCCTCTAGAGGACGGCATGGCAACCCACTCCAGTACTTTCGCCTGAAATTTGGTGGACTGCAGTCCATGGTGTCGCAGAGTTAGACACAACTGAGTGACTAAGCACTTCCCAGCACATGGAACCCCAGAATCTAGGACCACCGAGCCCAGGTATGGAGCCAAGAGCCTTGGGGGTTTGAAGAACCACTGTAGTTCCATCTCACTGAAGCTTCAGGTGGTGGGGAGACTGCTTGCATCCCCACGGACCAGGGAGAAGTGTGAGACGGGGGTGGTGCGTGTCAGTTGGGAACTGCTTGGTGATTCTGCATCCTGCAGGACGTGAGGGGACCTGTGTCTGGGGAAGACAACCCAGCAGGGCTGGGTGGGGCTGGAGTAGAGAATTACGAGCAGAACGTGAGCCAAAGGGCTGTTTGCTCAAGGAGGTACCCTGCTGTGGCCATAAGCGTTTTCAACCAAGTAACACCACGTACTGGCCAAATGTGTTCACACTCAGGACATCAGCTGTGTACCTGGCTGAACACAATACTTAAAAATGACTCCAAGTGCTCACTGGTGACAGAAACACATTCCAGCCCTTTCGCCTTGGACGGTGACCTTTCGCCCCACCCTCCACCCCTTGTCCTCTTGTTAAACTAGCTCCGCTTGGGAGACTGAGACGGCTGACCCACAGGACAGTAACACAGCACAGCTGGACTGTAAATGCACACTGGACTGGATGCAGGGAAACACTTCTGGGTTTCCCCATCTTGAGAGTCCCTATCAACTGGAGATATAAGAGGGCTGTATGACAATGGCTGCTTCTGGCAAAACCAGTTTTTCCTCCTTGTGACCTGAAGCTGGGTGACCTTTCTGGGCTCGTGATCCTGTGCATCTGGGGACTTTTTTTGGCCTGCAATGTGTTCGGGGCCTTGGCTTTCTTTAAACTTGGAAGGTCTGAGCTACTGCTAAGCACATTCTCCTAGAGGTCCCATTCGCTGTTAGGGGCTGAGACCAAGACCGCACATTTACCTGCTCTTCGGGAGGGTCAAGGGTGTGTTGATTGTTCTCCTGTGCGTTTGCGCATGCTGGCACAGCTCTGTTCAACTTGCAGGAGAGAGGGATGGACTTGGTCGTCCCCCGCCCCACGCGGTGCTCCAGGGATGCCAGGGCCCCACCTGAGCCCGGAAGGAAGCCAAGACAGCTGACTCCACCAGGTGCCTGGACCGGCGTCCTGGCCGGCCACATGCACTCAACCCGTTACCTAGATTTGCCAGCTGCAGACACCGTCCCTCGTCTCCTGAGGCTGACGGTCGGGCTCAGGGTGCACGGAAGTGAGGAGCTGTCACCGCTCAGAGGCATAAATGCCTTGACGTGCAGGCTGCGATGTGAGCGCCGTGACCAAGGACAGGGCTGAACCCAGTCAAGCCTGCAGTAACTGACACGGGTTCACTGTCTCATTTGCGATGTGATCCTGATCCCAGGTACGCTAACAGTTCCATGGGAGTCATCCCCTAGCATTCCTCTCTTTTTTTGGGGGGGGGGGGGGGGGGGCTGGGGAAGGAGGAGGGCGGGCAGGCCACTTCTATCGGTCTTTCATTTATCTATTTTCATCCGTCTTTGTTCTTTGGCTCCTGTGGGCCTCCCATCGCGGTGGCATCTGTCGAGAGCGCCGGCTCTGGGCGCATGCGCCCAGAGCTCCGGCTCAGTAATTGGACACATTCCAGCCCTTTCGCCTTGACGGTGACCTTCGCCCACCCTCCACCCCTTGTCCTCTTGTTAAACTAGCTCCGCTTGGGAGACTGAGACGGCTGACCCACAGGACAGTAACACAGCACAGCTGGACTGTAAATGCACACTGGACTGGATGCAGGGAAACACTTCTGGGTTTCCCCATCTTGAGAGTCCCTATCAACTGGAGATATAAGAGGGCTGTATGACAATGGCTGCTTCTGGCAAAACCAGTTTTTCCTCCTTGTGACCTGAAGCTGGGTGACCTTTCTGGGCTCGTGATCCTGTGCATCTGGGGACTTTTTTTGGCCTGCAATGTGTTCGGGGCCTTGGCTTTCTTTAAACTTGGAAGGTCTGAGCTACTGCTAAGCACATTCTCCTAGAGGTCCCATTCGCTGTTAGGGGCTGAGACCAAGACCGCACATTTACCTGCTCTTCGGGAGGGTCAAGGGTGTGTTGATTGTTCTCCTGTGCGTTTGCGCATGCTGGCACAGCTCTGTTCAACTTGCAGGAGAGAGGGATGGACTTGGTCGTCCCCCGCCCCACGCGGTGCTCCAGGGATGCCAGGGCCCCACCTGAGCCCGGAAGGAAGCCAAGACAGCTGACTCCACCAGGTGCCTGGACCGGCGTCCTGGCCGGCCACATGCACTCAACCCGTTACCTAGATTTGCCAGCTGCAGACACCGTCCCTCGTCTCCTGAGGCTGACGGTCGGGCTCAGGGTGCACGGAAGTGAGGAGCTGTCACCGCTCAGAGGCATAAATGCCTTGACGTGCAGGCTGCGATGTGAGCGCCGTGACCAAGGACAGGGCTGAACCCAGTCAAGCCTGCAGTAACTGACACGGGTTCACTGTCTCATTTGCGATGTGATCCTGATCCCAGGTACGCTAACAGTTCCATGGGAGTCATCTCCTAGCAATTCTCTCTTTTTATTGGGAGGGGGAGGGGCGGGCTGGGGAAGGAGGAGGGCGGGCAGGCCACTTCTATCGGTCTTTCATTTATCTATTTTCATCCGTCTTTGTTCTTTGGCTCCTGTGGGCCTCCCATCGCGGTGGCATCTGTCGTCGCAGAGCACCGGCTCTGGGCGCATGCGCTCCAGAGCTCCGGCTCAGTAATTGGACACATGGGTCCAGCTGCTCCGCAGCACGTGGGATCTTCCCAGGCCAGGGATCGAACCGGCGCCCCTTGCACTGCAAGGAGGTGTCCTTACCCACTGGACCACCAGGGAAGCCCAATTCTCTCTCTTTTTTTAATGTTTTATTTTGTATCAGGACACAGCAAAGGCAAAAGGAGAAGGCGGCTGGCAGAGGGATGAGATGGTTGGATGGCATCACTGACTCAATGGACATGAGTTTGAGCAAACTTCGGGAGACAGTGAAGGACAGGGAAGCCTGGAGTGCTGCAGTCCACAGGGTCACAGAGAGCTGGACGTGACTGAGCGACTGAACCACAACATAGCCAATGAACAATGCAGTGATAGTTTCAGGTGAACAGCTAAGGGACTCATAGCCACACAGACACACGTATCTTATGTGTGTGTGTGTCAGTCACTCACTCGTGTCCAACTCTTTATGACCCCGTGAACTGTAGCTCGTTAGGCTTCTTTATCCATGGAATTCTCCAGGCAAAAATGCTGGAGAGGGAGGCCATTCCCTTCTCCAGGGGATCCTCCCAACTCAGGGATTGAACCTGGGTCACCCACATTGCAAGCAGAGTCTTTACCATCTGAGCCACCAGGGAGGCCCCATACTGCATCCATTCTCCCCCAGACTCCTCTCCCATCCATGTGGCCACATAAGTACCTAGCAATTCATTGCCTTGGCTCACTTCCCCTTTAAAAGGAGTTTACCTTAATCAAGGCTCATTGCTGTAAGGCTTGCATGAATAAACACCAGTGTGTTTTTCATCTGGGGTCAAGAGACAGGACATAGGCTTCCCACCTCCAAGCGGAAGTTGCGATTGATGCAGTGCAGGGCCCTGTGGGGCTCCTGGGCACAAGGCCTCTCTGTGTCCTCTTTTTTTGATTATAGGAAATGGCCTTCATTCAGCCTCCATGACCTTCCCTAAATTCCAATGAGCAGATTCCAGTCATTGTTAAATAGGGAAGGGCAAGGATGCCAGACAGGGAGAAAGAGTCAAGGGCAGCCTTGGGGCGAGGCTGTGTTTCTCATCAGTGGATACACACTATGCTATCTCTGAGCTGCTCAGTAGATACTGAAACCCCCTCCAGAAGGGAGAAGTTAGTGATTAGCAATGGTATGCTGCCCACAAGCACGCAGACGCCAGGCTGGCTGGACTGAAGGCTGACGATGTGGACTCCTGCTTGCCTCATCACCATCAGAAGGATACCCACAAGCTGATCCCCCCCTTTGAACAATGACTAGAAAACTTGTCCTGATCTTCCCCAAGTTGGGGACACATGATTTTGAGGACATGAGCTCACTGTGTTCCCCTGTGCCTGGCAAAGCAATAAAGCTATTCTTGTGTACTTCACCCAAAACTCTGCCTCCAGGGGTTGATTTGGCATCAGTGTACAGAGAAGCTGAGCTTCTGGCATCAAGTTTGGTGCCTGACATGAGGCCAACTTGAGTTGCCTAGAGGCTAGACTGCCTCGCACCCTGGCCTGGAAAGGCTGGAAGCCCAAGTAACCTGCCAAGGTTGATCACTCGTGTCCAACTCTTTATGACCCCGTGAACTGTAGCTCGTTAGGCTTCTTTATCCATGGAATTCTCCAGGCAAAAATGCTGGAGAGGGAGGCCATTCCCTTCTCCAGGGGATCCTCCCAACTCAGGGATTGAACCTGGGTCACCCACATTGCAAGCAGAGTCTTTACCATCTGAGCCACCAGGGAGGCCCCATACTGCATCCATTCTCCCCCAGACTCCTCTCCCATCCATGTGGCCACATAAGTACCTAGCAATTCATTGCCTTGGCTCACTTCCCCTTTAAAAGGAGTTTACCTTAATCAAGGCTCATTGCTGTAAGGCTTGCATGAATAAACACCAGTGTGTTTTTCATCTGGGGTCAAGAGACAGGACATAGGCTTCCCACCTCCAAGCGGAAGTTGCGATTGATGCAGTGCAGGGCCCTGTGGGGCTCCTGGGCACAAGGCCTCTCTGTGTCCTCTTTTTTTGATTATAGGAAATGGCCTTCATTCAGCCTCCATGACCTTCCCTAAATTCCAATGAGCAGATTCCAGTCATTGTTAAATAGGGAAGGGCAAGGATGCCAGACAGGGAGAAAGAGTCAAGGGCAGCCTTGGGGCGAGGCTGTGTTTCTCATCAGTGGATACACACTATGCTATCTCTGAGCTGCTCAGTAGATACTGAAACCCCCTCCAGAAGGGAGAAGTTAGTGATTAGCAATGGTATGCTGCCCACAAGCACGCAGACGCCAGGCTGGCTGGACTGAAGGCTGACGATGTGGACTCCTGCTTGCCTCATCACCATCAGAAGGATACCCACAAGCTGATCCCCCCCTTTGAACAATGACTAGAAAACTTGTCCTGATCTTCCCCAAGTTGGGGACACATGATTTTGAGGACATGAGCTCACTGTGTTCCCCTGTGCCTGGCAAAGCAATAAAGCTATTCTTGTGTACTTCACCCAAAACTCTGCCTCCAGGGGTTGATTTGGCATCAGTGTACAGAGAAGCTGAGCTTCTGGCATCAAGTTTGGTGCCTGACATGAGGCCAACTTGAGGTGCCTAGAGGCTAGACTGCCTCGCACCCTGGCCTGGAAAGGCTGAGCCCCAAGTCATACCCGGTCTACTCTCCTGGCAGCCGGAGCTCCGAGGCGGAAACAGACAGCGGAGCAGGGACCACCCTAGCACCTGCCAAGGTCCCTCTGCCTTAAGGACTCTCCTTTCTTCCTCCTGCCCGGACCACCCTGGACTTCTCACTCAAAGAATCATTTCAGGGAAACAGAAAAGTAGCATTGGGGGCCTTGAGACACCTCTGCCAGCATTTAGTTAAGTGTCCCAGTGTGCAAGTGGAGGTCGCTCAACATGGCGTGGGGTTTTTCCATTAGGAAGATCCCATTTATAAGGTGTCATCTGGATCAGGATCACCAGCTTAATGGGACTTGGAAGCCAGTTTGAGCCTTGGGCTGTTTGGCTTCTTTGTGTGTAAGTGGCTTCCCTTTGGCTGGGCAAGAATTCTGGTTTTGCTTTCCGCTTTGTACACACAGGTGTTTAACTCCATCTTTATGGGAAGCACTTCTTTGATTTCATCTGATAGCACCCTGAAGAAAAGTAGGTCAGACTTGACCTATAGTTAACAACCTATGACTTACAGAGAGAGCGTGAGAGTGCACCTATTGTAATTGTTTGGCCAATGTACATTCTTAAAAGTGAGGAGAGGTGACCTTTGTATGGTGGACCTGGTGACTCAAATGGTAAAGAATCTGCCTGCCATGCAGGAGACCTGAGTTCAATTCCTGGGTTGGGAAGATCCCCTGGATAAAGAAATGGCAGCCCACTCTAGTATTCTTTTTTTTTTTTTTAAAGATTTATTTATTTATTTATTTTGGGCGGGGGTCGGGTTAGGGAGGGAGGGGAGCAGGCGGGCCACTTCTATTGGTCTTTCGTTTCTCTGTGTTCATTCGTCTTTGTTCTTTGGCTCCTGTGGGCCTCCCATCGCGGTGGCGTCTGTCGTCACAGAGTGCCGGCTCTGGGCGCATGCGCTCCAGAGCTCCGGCTCGGCGATTGGACACATCAGTCCAGCCGCTCCGCGGCACGTGGGATCTTCCCAGGCCAGGGATCGAACCGGCGCCCCTTGTACTGCAAGGCGGTGTCCTTACCCACTGGACCACCAGGGGAAGCCCCCACTCTAGTATTCTTACCTGGAAAATTCCATGGGCGTAAGAACCTGGTGGACTACAGTCCATGGGGTCATAAAGAGTTAGACATAACTGAGTGACTAAACAGCAACAGGGCTCACATGCGGCAACACCAGGGAATCCTTCCCTAGTGCATCAGGCTTTGCCTGCAACAGAACGTTGGTTGGGATTTTCTCTCTTGGACTAGCCTTGCTACAGGCGACCAGAGTTCTGTCCCATCTAGTAGACCAGTAGTATGTCCCCTAATCAGGCACGGTTACAAAACAGCTGTTACTCGGTTGCTAAATTGAGTCTGACTCTTTTCGACCCTATGGACTGCAGCACACCAGGCTCCCCTGTCCTTCACTATCTCTTGGAGTTTGCTTAAATTCATGTCCATTGAGTCTGTGATGCCATCCAACCATGTTCTCCTCTGCCATCCCCTTTTCTTGCCCTCAGTCTTTCCCAGCATCGGGATCTTTTCCAGTGAGTCGGCTCTTTGTATCTGCTGGCTTTGTACACACAGGTGTTTAACTCCATCTTTATGGGAAGCACTTCTTTGATTTCATCTGATAGCACCCTGAAGAAAAGTAGGTCAGACTTGACCTATAGTTAACAACCTATGACTTACAGAGAGAGCGTGAGAGTGCACCTATTGTAATTGTTTGGCCAATGTACATTCTTAAAAGTGAGGAGAGGTGACCTTTGTATGGTGGACCTGGTGACTCAAATGGTAAAGAATCTGCCTGCCATGCAGGAGACCTGAGTTCAATTCCTGGGTTGGGAAGATCCCCTGGATAAAGAAATGGCAGCCCACTCTAGTATTCTTTTTTTTTTTTTTAAAGATTTATTTATTTATTTATTTTGGGCGGGGGTCGGGTTAGGGAGGGAGGGGAGCAGGCGGGCCACTTCTATTGGTCTTTCGTTTCTCTGTGTTCATTCGTCTTTGTTCTTTGGCTCCTGTGGGCCTCCCATCGCGGTGGCGTCTGTCGTCACAGAGTGCCGGCTCTGGGCGCATGCGCTCCAGAGCTCCGGCTCGGCGATTGGACACATCAGTCCAGCCGCTCCGCGGCACGTGGGATCTTCCCAGGCCAGGGATCGAACCGGCGCCCCTTGTACTGCAAGGCGGTGTCCTTACCCACTGGACCACCAGGGGAAGCCCCCACTCTAGTATTCTTACCTGGAAAATTCCATGGGCGTAAGAACCTGGTGGACTACAGTCCATGGGGTCATAAAGAGTTAGACATAACTGAGTGACTAAACAGCAACAGGGCTCACATGCGGCAACACCAGGGAATCCTTCCCTAGTGCATCAGGCTTTGCCTGCAACAGAACGTTGGTTGGGATTTTCTCTCTTGGACTAGCCTTGCTACAGGCGACCAGAGTTCTGTCCCATCTAGTAGACCAGTAGTATGTCCCCTAATCAGGCACGGTTACAAAACAGCTGTTACTCGGTTGCTAAATTGAGTCTGACTCTTTTCGACCCTATGGACTGCAGCACACCAGGCTCCCCTGTCCTTCACTATCTCTTGGAGTTTGCTTAAATTCATGTCCATTGAGTCTGTGATGCCATCCAACCATGTTCTCCTCTGCCATCCCCTTTTCTTGCCCTCAGTCTTTCCCAGCATCGGGATCTTTTCCAGTGAGTCGGCTCTTTGAATCTGCTGGCCAAAGTATTGGAGCTTTAGCTTCAGTATCAGTCCTTCTAAGGAATAGACGTTGATCTCCTTATGATTTTCTTAGATTGGATGAAATCTAGTTGGGTAAATGGATTTTATTGGGTGTGGGCTAGGGATTTGGTTTCACCCTTCCAAGTTTTCTTGGAATATTGCTTTTGATAACAGCTTTTTAAAGTGATCTGTGTTTGCCACTGAAATCTTTTATTTTGGTTAAGTATGTAAGTATTGTTTGAAAGATTTTAAAAGTACTTTAGACCTTCAGTTAACTTTAAGATGCTTTAAAAGGCCAAAGCTTTGGGCTTCCCTGGTGGTCCAGTGGGTAAGGACACCACCTTGCAGTGCAAGGGGCGCCGGTTCGAGCCCTGGCCTGGGAAGATCCCACGTGCTGCAGAGCAGCTGGACCCATGTGTCCAACTACCGAGCTGGAGCTCTGGAGCGCATGTGCCCAGAGCCAGTGCTCTGCGACAACAGAGGCCACGGCAATGGGAGGCCCACATGGGCCAAAGAACAAAGATGGATGAAAATAGATAATCTTTAAAATAAATAAATAAAAGGCCAAAGCTTCAGACAGAAATCTTTAATTGGTATGTTAAATTTCATAGTTTCTAAAAAGCTAGTATGCCTAGTAAAATATTATTCAAATGTCACAACGAGAACTGTTTCTTTTGTCAACCCCATTGTGACCAAATGTTTGATGTTTTAACTCTTTTTTTTTTTGAGTGAGTGAGGGGCAAGTACAATTTATTAGAGTCGGGGAAGGGAGAGTCTCTGTCAGTGCAGCGGGCCAGTTTAAGGGAGAATCAGCATGGAAGACGCTGCTAGAACAGCGGGTGGGCTCGAAGAGAACCGACCTGTTTTAAGTCTTTTTAAAAGTCTTTCTGTGACTTATAGACAGCTATTGTCACACTCATGTATATTCCTGTACGGACATGAATCTGAGCAAACTCTGTGAGATAGTGGGGAACAGAGGAGCCTGGCGTGCTGAAGTCCATGGGATTGAAAAGAGTGGGATATGACTTTGGGACTGAACAACAACAACCACATGGTTGTATTCAGATACATTTTGGGTTATCCTGGGGAACTGCGTAAGGAAAAAAAAGTCCTAAGGGAAACCTGATGGCCTCCTAAAAAGTTACCAAGAGGATTGGTTACTAAGTGGACTGGGGGAATATGGTTATAATTTTACCGGTCTTGTCTGAAACGTTTCTGGTTTTGAACTGTATTTTCCAGAGCTATAGCCTTTCCCCTCAAGTTGGTTATGGTTTACAACCATTTTAAAATTATACCTTCTTGTGAGTAAAACTGAGATATTTTTCTTTTCCCTCTGTCTGTTCCCTTCAAAAATCGGAAACTCTTGGGTTCTGAGCATCCTAATCAGACAAATGGAAAAGATATTTGGAGGACCTCTAGAAGACGGAAATGCACCTAGACAAATCTGATGGCAGGCCTTTGACGTGGCTGTGTTGGCCTTGAGAGGCCTTTTGAAAATTTAGTCTGAGACTCTTTCTGAGGAATAACACCAGAGTCCGTGTGGAAGAACAATGTAATCAATGGGAAAAAACCATCACAATATTGTAATTATCCTCCAATTAAAATAAATTAACTAAAAAATAAAATGAAACAAAAATAAAATAAATAAATAAAACCAAATTAATCTCATCTATACTTGACGAACATGGAGGTAATTATAGAAAAAAAGAGGTTTCACTGAGTGCTAAGTTATAGTTTTGTTAATTAAGGCCTGTGTTTAGCAAGACACACTTCCCAGATAGCTCCTTACTGTTACATTGTTATAAAATTTAACTAAATCGTCACAGCACTCTTAGTTTGTTTCTGAAGCTTAACTATGTACTCAATCTTTGGATAAAGATTGGATGCTCCTTATCTACAACCAGGAGATTAACATTAGGCTGCGGTCATTTAAATTTACAGGCTCCCTTACATTGAGGACAACTAAATCATACTAAGGACTAATACTGCTAGCTATGTTCTTTCTTTCTTCCCTTTTTTAAATTCTTTTCTTGTTGTTGTTAGCTAAGCTGTTTTTCTATTTTGCCTGTTTTACAAAATTACTGTTTATTGCATTATCAAATGTGTGACTAAGCCTCTGAGATAGTGGGGAACAGAGGAGCCTGGCGTGCTGAAGTCCATGGGATTGAAAAGAGTGGGATATGACTTTGGGACTGAACAACAACAACCACATGGTTGTATTCAGATACATTTTGGGTTATCCTGGGGAACTGCGTAAGGAAAAAAAAGTCCTAAGGGAAACCTGATGGCCTCCTAAAAAGTTACCAAGAGGATTGGTTACTAAGTGGACTGGGGGAATATGGTTATAATTTTACCGGTCTTGTCTGAAAGCGTTTCTGGTTTTGAACTGTATTTTCCAGAGCTATAGCCTTTCCCCTCAAGTTGGTTATGGTTTACAACCATTTTAAAATTATACCTTCTTGTGAGTAAAACTGAGATATTTTTCTTTTCCCTCTGTCTGTTCCCTTCAAAAATCGGAAACTCTTGGGTTCTGAGCATCCTAATCAGACAAATGGAAAAGATATTTGGAGGACCTCTAGAAGACGGAAATGCACCTAGACAAATCTGATGGCAGGCCTTTGACGTGGCTGTGTTGGCCTTGAGAGGCCTTTTGAAAATTTAGTCTGAGACTCTTTCTGAGGAATAACACCAGAGTCCGTGTGGAAGAACAATGTAATCAATGGGAAAAAACCATCACAATATTGTAATTATCCTCCAATTAAAATAAATTAACTAAAAAATAAAATGAAACAAAAATAAAATAAATAAATAAAACCAAATTAATCTCATCTATACTTGACGAACATGGAGGTAATTATAGAAAAAAAGAGGTTTCACTGAGTGCTAAGTTATAGTTTTGTTAATTAAGGCCTGTGTTTAGCAAGACACACTTCCCAGATAGCTCCTTACTGTTACATTGTTATAAAATTTAACTAAATCGTCACAGCACTCTTAGTTTGTTTCTGAAGCTTAACTATGTACTCAATCTTTGGATAAAGATTGGATGCTCCTTATCTACAACCAGGAGATTAACATTAGGCTGCGGTCATTTAAATTTACAGGCTCCCTTACATTGAGGACAACTAAATCATACTAAGGACTAATACTGCTAGCTATGTTCTTTCTTTCTTCCCTTTTTTAAATTCTTTTCTTGTTGTTGTTAGCTAAGCTGTTTTTCTATTTTGCCTGTTTTACAAAATTACTGTTTATTGCATTATCAAATGTGTGACTAAGCCTCTGACGATGTTGATATATGGCTCCACGTGAGATCAATGACTGCAACAATGTAACTCTAGATATGAAGCAACAAGAGGGAATTTCTCCTGGACGGTAAGAGGCTAGGGACACAAAAGGTCCAGAGCCATCGGCACTGTTGATGAGGCCTAGTCCAGCATGAGCACACTGAGTGGCCTATCAATGAAATCTTCACCAGACCTGGGAACAAGCATTCCTAACACTGTGGGATGCAATGGTTGTGAAATACCTCCCCCAAACTATGGGTCTAATTTATGACCCTACAGGGACCCTTCCAGCTGAAAATTGCTACTGGCCACCTGCCTCTGCAAAGATTAAGTCAATGACCTCTACAGTCACTGACCTTCAACACCCCCTGCAAGGAATTCAGAGCGGAGATCAGAAATGAGGCACACTGTTCCCTGAGAAAAACTGGCAGAGCAGGCCTTCGGGTAGTTACATATTTTCAAAAGACGTGAGAGGCCCCAATTCTTGCATCTTCTCATATCTAGAAAAGCACTGAAACCATTAACAGCGACACCTGCGGTCACACTGGGGCAGACAGTACATTTGAAAGTCAAAACGGAATACTTGGGGTAAGATTAGGTGGCTGCTGTGTTGTGATCTTAGATGCAGTCGTTCCTGATGTGTTGCAAACTTGAATTTTCTGAGCGATACCACAGCCCATGAGGGTTTTACAACTTCCCTATCCTTTTCAACAAGATTTTAGCTAAAGACTGAGAGGTTTAATAGAGGCTTTTCCAGCCAGAAAAGAAAAGCCACTGGAAGTGACAAAAAAACAAAAACAAAAACACCCTTCTTAAGGAAACTAGAAAGAAAAACGGTAACTACACACTTACAAAGAAAACTCCTGCCACACTATGCCAAAAACTCCTCTAAAATGAGACAACGTCTTGCCAATTGCTGTGTTCAACAGACTGACAGCTGGGAAGGGCTGTGCCTGAGCTTGTGTTCCACAGGTCCCCCCCTTCCCCCGCCTTCCATCCCTTCAAGGCGGGAAACCAAATGCTACTGAAAATGTGAAAAAGATCAATACCTGAGTAGCAGCTTGGAAAAAAAAAAATTGGAAGGGACCATATGACTTTCTTCTTACTATACATACCACTCTAAAACTGGTTGGAGTAAAACTGGAGGTACATCACACCAGACTAAAACGATGACCAGATGACCAGCCAAGGCAGCCGCCAGCCAGCCAGCCATCTCCTGAGAACCAGACGCCGAATTTGTTCCAACAGAGTGAAAGTTTTGAGTTCTTATCTTTTCTTACCTTCTACCGACAGATTCATAAGCTGATTCTTCCAATGATTCTCACTGTTACATATGTGGTTGGCTTCCTATATCTAGGTCCTCCCTGGGCTTTCCCCAGGGCAGGGAATAGTTTGGTAACAGCAGGCTACAATAAGACTCTCTGAAGTGTCGGCTCCAGACTGGTGTTCAGACATCCTCCTAAAGACCCAAGGAAATGGGATCTATTCTATCTACTAAAGTTCTAGCTATCACTCCTTTTACCTCTGACTGAGTCTGCTGAACCAAAATGGCAGAACAAAAGATTGAGATATCTTGATCATATGAGACTTGGGTCCAGGACTTGGAACTGAACTGTTTCCAAGGCGGTATCTCTTGTCTTAGAGTTAGGCAGGACTATGCCCCATCTCAGCTTGAAATAGTTACAGTGATCATAGCTCCATTGCCTGAAAGATACAGGGAAAGATAAAACCGAAGGGGGGATTAAAACCTGAGTTCTCTCAGAACTGAGTTCCTCTGCTGAGTTCTACCGGAAAAGAAATGGTCCCGTATCTAGTCCAACCTCTGGTCTCAAGACCGGGAAGGAGCAAAGAAAAGGAGGGGGGCGGGGGCAAGGATTCATACCCAGAAGGGCCCTGTGGGGCTCCTGGGCACAAGGCCTTTGTGACCCCCATTTCTTTGATTAGAGGAAACAGCCATGACCTTCCCTGAGTTCCAACTGGCAGATTCTAGCAGTTGTTGATGAAGGAAGGGAGGGGATGCAAGAGCAGGGGAAAAAAAAGTCGATCCTGTTTCCCCATCAACAGACATATACAACATTATCTCTAATCTATTTCACAGATACTGAAACACTCTCCAGGTGGGAGAAGGTAATGATTAACCATATATGCTGCCCACAAGCATGTAGACCCCAGACCAGTTGGGATTCAAGGTTGATAAGATGTGGCTTCCTACTTAACTCAGCACCAACCTGTCAGAAGAATGTCCAGGAGCTGCTCAATCCCTCTTTGAACAATGACTATAAAACTTCTGTCTTCCCTAAGTTGGGGACACATGGTTTTGAGGGCATAAGCCCTCTGTATCTCTCTCTGCCTGGCAAAGCAATAAAGCTATTCTTTTCTACTTCATCTGAAATTCTGTCTCTGAGATTTGATTCTGGACCAGTATACAGAGAAGCTGAGCTTTCAGCATCAACGTCCCTCGAAAAAACACCCCTGTCAAAATGTCACCAGTGGCTTCTACCAGTTTCATCTCCCTGCCCTGGCATGCAAAGAACTAGGCCTGTAGAGCAATTAGCATTTAATATTTGGTAATTAGCATGCTTAATGTAATTCAGAGAAGTTCCTTGACATTTTCATAAAATCAGAAAGCACATTTCCGCCCACCTTTCACGGAGCGAGGCCCAGTTTGTCAAAAAAGAAAAAGAAAAAAACCTGTGCGCCAGTCTTTTTTGGTGTTGAATATGCATGTGTTAGCCTCTTCTGGGACACTGCTGGTAAATTTAGAAACTCGTTCAGAAAAGAACTCTCTTTCAGCAGCCGTAGGCTCAAAGGATCAGAGAATCTAAGGGGAAATGGCTAAATATCTTAAGTCCTGGGGCTGTCGTGGTTCTTCTCAAGTAAATAAAACCCTCGCTGTGCCCCGACCAAGCACACAGTTGTGCTCAAGTGCAACACGGAGCCAAATGTGCGGACGTGGTGAGAGGATACATTCTACTCTCGCCAACGTAACTCTGCTCCCGACAATGCAGTCGCCTGCTCGCGTGTTTCCAGCCCAAGGGTTCAAGCCGCCAGTCTGCAAGTCCCGGCCGGGACACGCCGCGCCGAGCCCGAGATGTCAGCTCGGGTTTCCCCAGCGGAGTCGGGTACACCTCACTCCCTCTCCGCGCCAGTCCGTGCCTCCGACCCCGGCCCCACGTGGCCCGGGGAAGCTGCCGCACTAGCCTGCTGCCGCAGACGGACGGCCCGTCCCAGCCACTGGGAGCCGCGCTGCAGACCGGCGACCAATGAGAGCGCTCGGAGCGCCGGAGGGGGCGGGGCCGCTGCGCCGCCGAGCACCGGCGCCGCCACTGGAGGGCTTGGGTCCCGCCCCTGGCAACAGGCCCCTCCCCGCCAGCTGGGTTAGGTTGCCGCGCGGGGCGGCTGGCGGAGCTGGTCCCGTTGTGCTGCGGCTCCGCGCGGCTCCGCGCGGCCTGCAGTCCCGGGCTCGCGCCGCGCGCCGCCCGCCCCCCGCCCGCCATGGAGCCTGGCCCCGACGGCCCCGCCGCCTCCGGTCCTGCTGCCATCCGCGAGGGCTGGTTCCGCGAGACGTGCAGCCTGTGGCCCGGCCAGGCCCTGTCTCTGCAGGTGGAGCAGCTGCTGCACCATCAGCGCTCGCAGTACCAGGATATCCTCGTCTTCCGCAGGTACCCGCGCCCTCCTGGCCCCGCACCCCCGCGATTGCCCTCCGCCCTCTCTGCCCAGCCGTACACGGCCCGCCGGGACGCCTGCCCTGGTCTCGGCCCAGCCCGCCCCTCTTCCTGCCGGTCCCCTGTCTTGCGCTCGTTACCTCCGGACGCCCCCGGCCGTCTCTGCCCGCTCCTCCCCCTGCAAAACTGTCAGAAGTTCTCGTGAACTAGGCCCGTCTCTTCCCTCGATCCCCTCCCCAACCCGCATCCGTCTCGCTGGGCTGAGGACCGGCATTTCGGGCCGTCTTCCTCGGCGGGGAGGGAGCCGGAATCTGCGCCGACCCGATGCGCCGAGCTCCACGTGTCAGTCCCGGACACGTCAGAGCCGGGACCCCGAGTCCAGCCTCCACCTAGCGGGCCCGCCCGCCGCTCCTCGCCACGTGTCACCCCCAGGACTCACCCCTGGAGCCCCTCGGCAGGTTGGGAGAGATTCTCCTCACCCTGGGCGAGTCGGGGGCACGTTGCCCCCTTCCCAAGGAGCCCAGGTCTCTGACTGTCACTCCCGCCCTCAGCAAGAGCTACGGGAACGTGCTGGTGCTGGACGGCGTCATCCAGTGCACAGAGAGGGACGAGTTCTCCTACCAGGAGATGATCGCCAACCTGCCCCTCTGCAGCCACCCCAACCCTCGCAAGGTACTCCCATCCCATGCTGCTGTCAGCTGAGCCCAGCCATAGGCCCGCAGAACAGGGCGTGGCCCCAATGAGAGCGCTCGGAGCGCCGGAGGGCAGGGCCGCTGCGCCGCCGAGCACCGGCGCCGCCACTGGAGGGCTTGGGTCCCGCCCTGGCAACAGGCCCCTCCCGCCAGCTGGGTTAGGGTTGCCGCGCGGGGCGGCTGGCGGAGCTGGTCCCGTTGTGCTGCGGCTCCGCGCGGCTTCGCGCGGCCTGCAGTCCCGGGCTCGCGCCGCGCGCCGCCCCCCGCCCGCCATGGAGCCTGGCCCCGACGGCCCCGCCGCCTCCGGTCCTGCTGCCATCCGCGAGGGCTGGTTCCGCGAGACGTGCAGCCTGTGGCCCGGCCAGGCCCTGTCTCTGCAGGTGGAGCAGCTGCTGCACCATCAGCGCTCGCAGTACCAGGATATCCTCGTCTTCCGCAGGTACCCGCGCCCTCCTGGCCCCGCACCCCCGCGATTGCCCTCCGCCCTCTCTGCCCAGCCGTACACGGCCCGCCGGGACGCCTGCCCTGGTCTCGGCCCAGCCCGCCCCTCTTCCTGCCGGTCCCCTGTCTTGCGCTCGTTACCTCCGGACGCCCCCGGCCGTCTCTGCCCGCTCCTCCCCCTGCAAAACTGTCAGAAGTTCTCGTGAACTAGGCCCGTCTCTTCCCTCGATCCCCTCCCCAACCCGCATCCGTCTCGCTGGGCTGAGGACCGGCATTTCGGGCCGTCTTCCTCGGCGGGGAGGGAGCCGGAATCTGCGCCGACCCGATGCGCCGAGCTCCACGTGTCAGTCCCGGACACGTCAGAGCCGGGACCCCGAGTCCAGCCTCCACCTAGCGGGCCCGCCCGCCGCTCCTCGCCACGTGTCACCCCCAGGACTCACCCCTGGAGCCCCTCGGCAGGTTGGGAGAGATTCTCCTCACCCTGGGCGAGTCGGGGGCACGTTGCCCCCTTCCCAAGGAGCCCAGGTCTCTGACTGTCACTCCCGCCCTCAGCAAGAGCTACGGGAACGTGCTGGTGCTGGACGGCGTCATCCAGTGCACAGAGAGGGACGAGTTCTCCTACCAGGAGATGATCGCCAACCTGCCCCTCTGCAGCCACCCCAACCCTCGCAAGGTACTCCCATCCCATTGCTGCTAGATCCAGCCATGAGCCCAGCCATAGGCCCCGCAGAACAGGGCTGGTGTGGCCCCAGGAGTGCCCAGTGCTCAGCCCAGGTGCCCCTTCCCCAAAGGATTGTCGGAGAAAGTGCTAGCTAGGACAAGGGGCCTAGGGGGAGGAGACCCCCAGTTCACAAGGGGTGGGGGGCTGACGGCCTGGCTGAAGCCTGCAGAGAAGGAGCAGCTCCCACAGGAGCTCCCAGGAAAGAGGGACAAGGTGGAAGATGAAGAGATGCGGTGCTGTGAAGCCGGGTGGCTGAGAAATTGTCCTGGGAGCCTGGGAGGGCGCGCTGACCTCTCCGTGCGGTTGAGGAGGCAGGGAGGCCGGCCACTGAGTCCCGCTGGAGCCTGTGTGGCAGCGCTGGTGCCCTGCTCCCGGCTGATTCTCCCCCCTCCTGTGGCAGGTGCTGATCATCGGGGGCGGGGATGGGGGTGTCCTGCGGGAGGTGGTCAAGCATTCCTCCGTGGAGTCCGTGGTCCAGTGCGAGATTGACGAGGTGAGTGTGCAGAGCCGGGTGGGTCTGGGTTCAAGTCCCAGGCTGCCTTGAGTTGGCTGTTTACCCCCTCTCCCCAGGTGACCTTTCCAGGCCAGCTTCTCAGTCTCAAGAACAGGTTGGAGGCCTTGGGAGGAACACGAGGTGGTAAAGTCCCTGGGGCTCAGTAGGCGTGCTGCACGCACGTGCTAGTTGTCAGTAAGGCCAAGAGCGGATGCTTCACAGAAGTCCCGGGGGAGGGCTTCCCTGGGGCTCAGTGGTAAAGAATCTGCCTGCCAATGCGGGAGACACGGGTTCACTCCCTGGTCCAGAAAGATCCCACGTGCCATGAAACAACTAAGCACGGCACCGCAACTACTGCGCCTGTGCTCTAGAGCCCACGTGCCTCAGTTACTGAGGTCCGTGTCACCCACAGCCTGGGTTCTGCAATAAGAGAAGCTACTGCAATGAGAAGCCTTTTCACTGGAACTAGAGAGTAGCCCCGGCTTGCCGCAGCTAGAGAAAAGCCTACACGGCAACCAAGACTACTAAAATAAATACATAAAATTATTAAAAAGCAGAAGTTCCAGGGGGCTCCACCTGTCCTTTACAACAGTGGGGGCTGTCGTGCGCCGTTAGCCTCCGTGTTTGATGGTAAAACCGCAGATTTCCAGACATTTCAAACAGAAGGGCCTGGGGAGAGACTCAGCCCAGGTGCCCCTTCCCCAAAGGATTGTCGGAGAAAGTGCTAGCTAGGACAAGGGGCCTAGGGGGAGGAGACCCCCAGTTCACAAGGGGTGGGGGGCTGACGGCCTGGCTGAAGCCTGCAGAGAAGGAGCAGCTCCCACAGGAGCTCCCAGGAAAGAGGGACAAGGTGGAAGATGAAGAGATGCGGTGCTGTGAAGCCGGGTGGCTGAGAAATTGTCCTGGGAGCCTGGGAGGGCGCGCTGACCTCTCCGTGCGGTTGAGGAGGCAGGGAGGCCGGCCACTGAGTCCCGCTGGAGCCTGTGTGGCAGCGCTGGTGCCCTGCTCCCGGCTGATTCTCCCCCCTCCTGTGGCAGGTGCTGATCATCGGGGGCGGGGATGGGGGTGTCCTGCGGGAGGTGGTCAAGCATTCCTCCGTGGAGTCCGTGGTCCAGTGCGAGATTGACGAGGTGAGTGTGCAGAGCCGGGTGGGTCTGGGTTCAAGTCCCAGGCTGCCTTGAGTTGGCTGTTTACCCCCTCTCCCCAGGTGACCTTTCCAGGCCAGCTTCTCAGTCTCAAGAACAGGTTGGAGGCCTTGGGAGGAACACGAGGTGGTAAAGTCCCTGGGGCTCAGTAGGCGTGCTGCACGCACGTGCTAGTTGTCAGTAAGGCCAAGAGCGGATGCTTCACAGAAGTCCCGGGGGAGGGCTTCCCTGGGGCTCAGTGGTAAAGAATCTGCCTGCCAATGCGGGAGACACGGGTTCACTCCCTGGTCCAGAAAGATCCCACGTGCCATGAAACAACTAAGCACGGCACCGCAACTACTGCGCCTGTGCTCTAGAGCCCACGTGCCTCAGTTACTGAGGTCCGTGTCACCCACAGCCTGGGTTCTGCAATAAGAGAAGCTACTGCAATGAGAAGCCTTTTCACTGGAACTAGAGAGTAGCCCCGGCTTGCCGCAGCTAGAGAAAAGCCTACACGGCAACCAAGACTACTAAAATAAATACATAAAATTATTAAAAAGCAGAAGTTCCAGGGGGCTCCACCTGTCCTTTACAACAGTGGGGGCTGTCGTGCGCCGTTAGCCTCCGTGTTTGATGGTAAAACCGCAGATCCAGTCCCTGCCTTTTTGGAGTTGACATTTCACTTAGGAGTTAAAGGGTTATCTGATAGTTATCTGAAAAAGGTGTGTGAGGTAAGGCTTACAGGCAGCTGGAGTCATAGCCCTTTGAAATAGCAAGAAAGCCACTCCGCTGGGGCCTGGGCTGTTGGGTCTAGGGTGAGGGAGGCGTGGGCCTCGCTGCTGGTGGGAGTCAGCCCGCTCGTTAAGGGGAGGCCCGAGGCTTCTCCCTGCTGTACAGATGTGCAGAGCAGGGTTCCACAAAGGGAATGGACCGGCCACGGTGGCCCAGGCTCCGAGAAGGGATCCCACACAACTCTGACCGGCTCCAGGGCCTGCAGCCCCCGTGGGCTAACCGGTTCCTCCCTGTCCCCTCCCCAGGATGTCATTCAAGTCTCAAAGAAGTTCCTCCCGGGCATGGCCGTGGGCTACTCCAGCTCAAAGCTGACCCTCCACGTGGGTGATGGTTTTGAGTTCATGAAACAGAACCAGGACGCCTTTGACGTCATCATCACTGACTCCTCAGATCCCATGGGTAAGCGGGGGGGCCTGGGGTCTCCGGGAGCCACCAGAGGGGAGAGCCTCCCTCCGTGTCCCAAGCCCAAGAGTAGAGGACAGAGGGATCCCCACCCCAGAACCAGCGTGGCTCCTTTCCCTTCTAAGGGGTCACCTCCTACCTCAAGCCTTGGCAGAGGAGGGGCACTGGGCTACTACGCCCCAGAGTCCACAGGTTGGTGGAGAACCTGGGGGAGAGCAGGGCTCTGGCCCTGGTCCACTGAGGCCCCCGTTTCCTCCTCAGCCTCCTGTCTGCCCCCGACAGGCCAGCATGAGCGCACGAGACCTGGTCTTTTTTCTTTTCCTTTCATTTGGCTGCGCTGGGTCTTAGCTGCAGCACATGGAATCTAGTGCCCCAGCCCAGGGTCAAACCCAAGCCCCCTGCATTAGGAGTGCAGATCTTAGCCCCGGGAACACAGGGAACCCCCAGAGGCTCTAGGCTTAAGCCAAGGCCAGGGTGGAGACTGCCCTGCAGAAGTGCCGGGGAGCATTCTCCCCCAAAATGGAATTAAAACGTGGAGCACCCTCTTGGTGCCTGGTTTCTGAATGCCACAGGCCTGGCTTCAGCCCCGAGCTCTGCCCCCTGGCGGCCTTGTGCGGCCGGGTGAGAGCCAGGCTCAGGCAGTCCCTTGGCGCTTATCCCCCACCCCAGGCCCTGCTGAGAGCCTCTTCAAGGAGTCCTACTACCAGCTCATGAAGACTGCCCCCAAGGAAGCGGCATTCTCTGCTGCCAGGGTGAGCGCGGCTCCCGGGGTGAGGGAGGGCAGTGGGCGACAGGCGCTGCCGCTCGCTCGTGCTGACTCCACCTGACCGTGACCCCAGGAGAGTGCCAGTGGCTGCACCTGGACCTCATCAAGGAGATGCGGCACTTCTGCAAATCACTCTTCCCGTGGTAGCCGCCACGGTGGCCCAGGCTCCGAGAAGGGATCCCACACAACTCTGACCGGCTCCAGGGCCTGCAGCCCCCGTGGGCTAACCGGTTCCTCCCTGTCCCCTCCCCAGGATGTCATTCAAGTCTCAAAGAAGTTCCTCCCGGGCATGGCCGTGGGCTACTCCAGCTCAAAGCTGACCCTCCACGTGGGTGATGGTTTTGAGTTCATGAAACAGAACCAGGACGCCTTTGACGTCATCATCACTGACTCCTCAGATCCCATGGGTAAGCGGGGGGGCCTGGGGTCTCCGGGAGCCACCAGAGGGGAGAGCCTCCCTCCGTGTCCCAAGCCCAAGAGTAGAGGACAGAGGGATCCCCACCCCAGAACCAGCGTGGCTCCTTTCCCTTCTAAGGGGTCACCTCCTACCTCAAGCCTTGGCAGAGGAGGGGCACTGGGCTACTACGCCCCAGAGTCCACAGGTTGGTGGAGAACCTGGGGGAGAGCAGGGCTCTGGCCCTGGTCCACTGAGGCCCCCGTTTCCTCCTCAGCCTCCTGTCTGCCCCCGACAGGCCAGCATGAGCGCACGAGACCTGGTCTTTTTTCTTTTCCTTTCATTTGGCTGCGCTGGGTCTTAGCTGCAGCACATGGAATCTAGTGCCCCAGCCCAGGGTCAAACCCAAGCCCCCTGCATTAGGAGTGCAGATCTTAGCCCCGGGAACACAGGGAACCCCCAGAGGCTCTAGGCTTAAGCCAAGGCCAGGGTGGAGACTGCCCTGCAGAAGTGCCGGGGAGCATTCTCCCCCAAAATGGAATTAAAACGTGGAGCACCCTCTTGGTGCCTGGTTTCTGAATGCCACAGGCCTGGCTTCAGCCCCGAGCTCTGCCCCCTGGCGGCCTTGTGCGGCCGGGTGAGAGCCAGGCTCAGGCAGTCCCTTGGCGCTTATCCCCCACCCCAGGCCCTGCTGAGAGCCTCTTCAAGGAGTCCTACTACCAGCTCATGAAGACTGCCCTCAAGGAAGACGGCATTCTCTGCTGCCAGGGTGAGCGCGGCTCCCGGGGGTGAGGGGAGGGCAGTGGGCGACAGGCGCTGCCGCTCGCTCCGGTGCTGACTCCACCTGACCGTGACCCCAGGAGAGTGCCAGTGGCTGCACCTGGACCTCATCAAGGAGATGCGGCACTTCTGCAAATCACTCTTCCCCGTGGTAGACTACGCCTACTGCTCAATTCCCACCTACCCCAGCGGCCAGATCGGCTTCATGCTCTGCAGCAAAAACCCAGTGAGCTGAGTGGAGTGGCCTGGGGTGGGAACAGGACCTGGGCAGGTGGGCCCGGAGAGCACTTCCCTGAGACGCCCCTCTGTCCCCAGAGCACCAACTTCCGGGAGCCCTTGCAGCCGCTGATGCAGAAGCAGGTGGAAGAGATGCAGCTGAAATACTACAACTCCGACGTTCACCGGGCAGCCTTCGTCCTGCCCGAGTTTGCCCGGAAGGTGAGCCCCCCGAGGGGCAGAGGGACTCAGGGTTCCCCGAGGGACCACCTTGCCCTCGTCCCTCCAGCCCAGCCCCTCCTGATAAGGTCTCCTGTCCCTCCAGGCCCTGAATGACGTAAGCTGAGCCCAGGTACTGCTGCCAACGCTGCCCGGGACCTCGGCCAGGGAGCCTCTGGGCCCCCCCAGCCCAGGGCAAGACCCCTGCTGGCTCGCCCACCAAGCGACTGTTACAGGCCCCAGAACGCGGCCCGGCCGGCCCCGCTGGGCGGACTGTCTTCCTCTGTGGCGTTCAGCCACCAAGCCTATGCCAGCTGTGTACAGCGCCACCCCACCCTCTGTCGCCCCTCACTCACCAAACACGTGTATTTATAACAAAATTCTGGCCCGTGTGTCCCTAGGCTTCGGCTGGGGCCAGGCAGGGGCTGCGTCAGCTGTTAGTGGTCCTCCTGTGTGCTGGGCCCAGCACTGGCCCGCTGCCTGGCCTCTCAAGTGTCTGCTGCCGGAGCAGGCCGTCTCCTCCCTGCGTGACCTGGGACCAGCCCCTGAGCTCCGTGGAGCCCCAGGAGGCACTGCTCACCACACTGGCCCACGTCTGCGCCGAGAAGCACCCTGAGTCATTCCATCCCCAGGCCCCACACCACACTGGTGGGGCCAGACCCGTGGGGCCTGGGCTGCGGGATGGCACAACAAAGGCTTTGCCTCCCCCTGGGGCTGCACAGTGGGGTTCTGAGAAGAATGTGGGCCAGGTCCCACCCTGGGGTATGTGGGGAGTGACCCCGAAGGCGGCTACCTGGAACTTAGTCGGGATCCAATTCCTGGGCTACACACACCAGGTGCCTTGACTTGGCTCAGGTTTTAGACCTGGCTTCAAGTCCTGCCTGCCCTCCCCATGAGCGTGCCCTCTGGTAAGTTCCTGGAAGCTGCCCCCAAGTGTCAAGAGGTTGAGAAAGCGGGTGTGGGCGGCTGCCCATGAGGAATCGGTGGACACAGGCCTGTCCCCTCTCCAAGGTGCTGAACCTGCCGGCACCTCAGCCCTCCTGGCTGCCAGGACTGGGGCTCTGGGGGTGGGACTGGAGTCACCACGACAGGGTGCAGACTCGGCCAGGGGGCCTCTAACCCACTCCTGACTCGGGATTGGCAAGGAAGGTCCTCGCACCTTGGAAGAGCTGGCGTCACCAATCCTGGCCCACGTCTGCTCTCGGCAGCAGTATGGCCAGGAGTGTGCGAACGTGGGAGAACGCAGGGGCAGGGAGCAGGACACGGGAGTGGCCCCGACCTGGTGGTAGTTCAAGGAAGTTCCCCAACTCTGCCCCTACCCTGGCACCCACCTTGGAGTCCCCACTCAGCAGGGGTTCAGACTCAGTGATAATGGCGGTGGGAACAACGGGCATCTAAGCCAGCTGTGTACAGCGCCACCCCACCCTCTGTCGCCCCTCACTCACCAAACACGTGTATTTATAACAAAATTCTGGCCCGTGTGTCCCTAGGCTTCGGCTGGGGCCAGGCAGGGGCTGCGTCAGCTGTTAGTGGTCCTCCTGTGTGCTGGGCCCAGCACTGGCCCGCTGCCTGGCCTCTCAAGTGTCTGCTGCCGGAGCAGGCCGTCTCCTCCCTGCGTGACCTGGGACCAGCCCCTGAGCTCCGTGGAGCCCCAGGAGGCACTGCTCACCACACTGGCCCACGTCTGCGCCGAGAAGCACCCTGAGTCATTCCATCCCCAGGCCCCACACCACACTGGTGGGGCCAGACCCGTGGGGCCTGGGCTGCGGGATGGCACAACAAAGGCTTTGCCTCCCCCTGGGGCTGCACAGTGGGGTTCTGAGAAGAATGTGGGCCAGGTCCCACCCTGGGGTATGTGGGGAGTGACCCCGAAGGCGGCTACCTGGAACTTAGTCGGGATCCAATTCCTGGGCTACACACACCAGGTGCCTTGACTTGGCTCAGGTTTTAGACCTGGCTTCAAGTCCTGCCTGCCCTCCCCATGAGCGTGCCCTCTGGTAAGTTCCTGGAAGCTGCCCCCAAGTGTCAAGAGGTTGAGAAAGCGGGTGTGGGCGGCTGCCCATGAGGAATCGGTGGACACAGGCCTGTCCCCTCTCCAAGGTGCTGAACCTGCCGGCACCTCAGCCCTCCTGGCTGCCAGGACTGGGGCTCTGGGGGTGGGACTGGAGTCACCACGACAGGGTGCAGACTCGGCCAGGGGGCCTCTAACCCACTCCTGACTCGGGATTGGCAAGGAAGGTCCTCGCACCTTGGAAGAGCTGGCGTCACCAATCCTGGCCCACGTCTGCTCTCGGCAGCAGTATGGCCAGGAGTGTGCGAACGTGGGAGAACGCAGGGGCAGGGAGCAGGACACGGGAGTGGCCCCGACCTGGTGGTAGTTCAAGGAAGTTCCCCAACTCTGCCCCTACCCTGGCACCCACCTTGGAGTCCCCACTCAGCAGGGGTTCAGACTCAGTGATAATGGCGGTGGGAACAAGGGGCCCGCTGGGCCACCTGCTCCTTGAGAGGTCTCAGGCCAGTCACCGCCCTCTGGGTTTCCCACGCTCTACCGTCAGGAAGCTCCTGGACTGTGAGAGCACCCTCTGATGTTCATCCCGGGTCAGCAAGTCTGACATCAGGCTGACGTCTCCACTTCGCCCTGGGTCTAACCCCCCAGGTGGCCTAGAGAAGTCAGGAGTTTTCTGGACTTCAAGGCAAGAGTCCAGCAACAGAAGACCAGGGATGGGCAGTTGAGAAACACTGTCCTGTCACCCGCTTTAATTCCTTTAACCTAGGCAGTTAAGGAAGGAAGGTAGATACTGTTTACTCCACAGAAGATGAGGTGACCTGTTCAAGGCCACCCCAGATGGCTGGCCTCCCAGGAGCCGCTCCAGTCTATCTGCAGAGGCAGCTGAGCCTGAGCACCCGGGGCTCCCAGCAGGCGTCTGCCCACACCTCCACCTCTGCACCCCTCCTGCCCCCAGCCCATCTTAGTGACCAAGCTCCAGGAAGGCCCATCATGAGGATGACCCAGGGAATGGGGTTCTGAGGGTAATGGAGCTGGGTCACACGAACACTGACTTGAAAGTGAACGTGTTAGGTGCTCAGTAGTGTCTGACTCTTTGTGACCCCATAGAGGAGCCCACCAGGCTCCTCTTCGTGGAATTCTTCAGGTAAGCATACTGGAGTGGGGAGCTATTCCCTTCTCCAGGGGATCTTCCCAAACCCTGGTCTTCCATGTTGCAGGCAGATGCTTTACTGTCTGATCCACCAGGAAGCCTGTGACTTTAGTCGCTCAGTTGTGTCTGACTTTTTGCGACCCCATGGACTGCAGCACGCCAGGCTCCCCTGTCCTGCACTATCTCCTGGAGGTTGCTCAAACCCATGTCCATTGAGTCAGTGATGCCATCCAACAATCTCATCCTGCAGGAGTGTGCGAAGGCGGGTGGCAACGGGCAGGGAGCAGGACACGGGAGTGGCCCCGACCTGGTGGTAGTTCAAGGAAGTTCCCCAACTCTGCCCCTACCCTGGCACCCACCTTGGAGTCCCCACTCAGCAGGGGTTCAGACTCAGTGATAATGGCGGTGGGAACAAGGGGCCCGCTGGGCCACCTGCTCCTTGAGAGGTCTCAGGCCAGTCACCGCCCTCTGGGTTTCCCACGCTCTACCGTCAGGAAGCTCCTGGACTGTGAGAGCACCCTCTGATGTTCATCCCGGGTCAGCAAGTCTGACATCAGGCTGACGTCTCCACTTCGCCCTGGGTCTAACCCCCCAGGTGGCCTAGAGAAGTCAGGAGTTTTCTGGACTTCAAGGCAAGAGTCCAGCAACAGAAGACCAGGGATGGGCAGTTGAGAAACACTGTCCTGTCACCCGCTTTAATTCCTTTAACCTAGGCAGTTAAGGAAGGAAGGTAGATACTGTTTACTCCACAGAAGATGAGGTGACCTGTTCAAGGCCACCCCAGATGGCTGGCCTCCCAGGAGCCGCTCCAGTCTATCTGCAGAGGCAGCTGAGCCTGAGCACCCGGGGCTCCCAGCAGGCGTCTGCCCACACCTCCACCTCTGCACCCCTCCTGCCCCCAGCCCATCTTAGTGACCAAGCTCCAGGAAGGCCCATCATGAGGATGACCCAGGGAATGGGGTTCTGAGGGTAATGGAGCTGGGTCACACGAACACTGACTTGAAAGTGAACGTGTTAGGTGCTCAGTAGTGTCTGACTCTTTGTGACCCCATAGAGGAGCCCACCAGGCTCCTCTTCGTGGAATTCTTCAGGTAAGCATACTGGAGTGGGGAGCTATTCCCTTCTCCAGGGGATCTTCCCAAACCCTGGTCTTCCATGTTGCAGGCAGATGCTTTACTGTCTGATCCACCAGGAAGCCTGTGACTTTAGTCGCTCAGTTGTGTCTGACTTTTTGCGACCCCATGGACTGCAGCACGCCAGGCTCCCCTGTCCTGCACTATCTCCTGGAGGTTGCTCAAACCCATGTCCATTGAGTCAGTGATGCCATCCAACAATCTCATCCTGTGACTTAGCTACTCACAACTCCTGACTCAGCTATCCTGTCTGTAAAATGGGAAAAATGGTCTTCACCGGTCACAAGGCTTCATTAAGGAACACAGGTCAGATGGTCCTCACTGAGCTGCTGGAAATCAGAATTTCTTTTCAGGGCAAAGGAAGGAGAGGAGAGGGCCCAGGTTGCAGAAATAACAGCAAGAATGCCTGACCTGGGACTGCCCTGGTGGTCCAGTGGTTAAGAATCCACCTGCCAAGACAGGGGACACGGGTTTGATCCCTGCTCTGGGAAGATTCAAAAAATAAGTAGAAAGTGTCTGCAGTGCACATCCCTCCACTCGCCCAAGCCTGAGCGATGTCTGCATGCCCGTCCCCACCTGGAAGGGATGGGCCCGAGCACAAGCACTGGCCCCACAGCTGGCTGGACGGGACGTAGTCCGTACAAGCAGGCGTTTGGTGGAGACATGACTCAAGTACTCTCGAGTCCCAGAAACCCAACAGAGGGTGACGGACAGGTCTGGCCTGTGGCATAGAGAATAAGAGTCCCGTCTAGAGTTCTGAAGTTCAGGTATTCAAAGCAGCCCTGTCCCCAGTTCAAGGATTTCAGCAGTTCCCAAATGGGGAGCAAGGAGGAAAATAGTCCTGCTGTACCCATGTGGGTCCCTGGAGGTAGCCACAGTCACCTCTTTCAGCTGATGGTTTTGACATTTACCGTCATGTCTCCAAACGATATGCTTGTATGACTGCTTCTCGACTCATCAGTTTTAGTCATACTCTGTTGATTTTCTGTTAGGGAAGGTGAAGGTTTAGCTCTTCGCTTCCCTGCTTCTACCACACGCTCAACAATTAGATGACAATCTTGCTTGGCTCAGCGTTTTGTTTTTTTCACCATTGCAACCATGCAAATAACATCCAGGATACCTTCCTTTTTAAAAAATACTTA
Source organism: Tragulus kanchil (assembly GCA_022376925.1). Classification (NCBI taxonomy): domain Eukaryota; kingdom Metazoa; phylum Chordata; class Mammalia; order Artiodactyla; family Tragulidae; genus Tragulus; species Tragulus kanchil. The sequence continues at coordinate 156,804,094 of JAIOJX010000032.1, forward strand.
TTTGATTATATCAGGTCTTAGTTATGGAGTGGGGGTTCGAATTCCCTGACCAAGGATCAAACCCATGGCTCCCTGCATTAGGAGTGAGGAGACTTAACCACTGGACCATCAGGGAAGTCCCCAGGATAACTTCCTTTTTTTTTTTTTGGCCACTTCTATTGGTCTTTCATTTCTCTGTTTTCATTCATCTTTGTTCTTTGGCCCATGTGGGCCTCCCATCGCAGTGGCCCCTCTCGCCACAGAGCACCGGCTCTGGGCACATGCGCTCCAGAGCTGCGGCTCAGTAGTTGGACACGTCGGTTCAGCCACTCTGCGGCACATGGGATCTTCCCAGGCCAGGGATCGAACTGGCACCCCTTGCACTGCAAGGCGGTGTCCTTACCCACTGGACCACCAGGGAAGCCGCCCCAGGCTACCTTCTTATCTCTGGCATAGCTTCTTGTTTTCCATGGAGGCTTTTTCCATTTGCTTAATTTTCACTTTCACTTAGGAAAAATAACTACTGAAAATTTTAAAGAATCTTTGGAATCTACAGATGTCCTATCATTTTCACCTTGCTGAAAAGTCTGTTGTGAGTCTCCCAACTACCCCAGATGGAATTCCCTGTCAGAATGCTTGACATCAGACCCCACATCTCTGTTTTTTTGGGTTTACTCCCTCATTTTGGTGGAGTACATCCTAGAGGTGCTTTCTGAGAAAGGGGACAAGAGATGAAACTGTTTAAAAAATCTGACACCCATGAAACTCTTTATCCATCTTCATGCTTGATTGGCAGAGGATGAGTATAGAAGCTTTTTTGAGCAGCCTGTCCCCAGTTCAAGGATTTCAGCAGTTCCCAAATGGGGAGCAAGGAGGAAAATAGTCCTGCTGTACCCATGTGGGTCCCTGGAGGTAGCCACAGTCACCTCTTTCAGCTGATGGTTTTGACATTTACCGTCATGTCTCCAAACGATATGCTTGTATGACTGCTTCTCGACTCATCAGTTTTAGTCATACTCTGTTGATTTTCTGTTAGGGAAGGTGAAGGTTTAGCTCTTCGCTTCCCTGCTTCTACCACACGCTCAACAATTAGATGACAATCTTGCTTGGCTCAGCGTTTTGTTTTTTTCACCATTGCAACCATGCAAATAACATCCAGGATACCTTCCTTTTTAAAAAATACTTATTTGATTATATCAGGTCTTAGTTATGGAGTGGGGGTTCGAATTCCCTGACCAAGGATCAAACCCATGGCTCCCTGCATTAGGAGTGAGGAGACTTAACCACTGGACCATCAGGGAAGTCCCCAGGATAACTTCCTTTTTTTTTTTTTGGCCACTTTTATTGGTCTTTCACTTATTTATTTTCATTCATCTTTGTTCTTTGGCCTGTGTGGGCCTCCCATCGCAGTGGCCCCTCTCACTGCAGAGCACCGGCTCTGGGCACATGCGCTCCAGAGCTCCGGCTCAGTAGTTGGACGCATCGGTCCAGCAGCTCTGCAGCACGTGGGATCTTCCCAGGCCAGGGATCAAACCAGCGCCCCTTGCACTGCAAGGCGGTGTCCTTACCCACTGGACCACCATGGAAGCCGCCCCAGGCTACCTTCTTATCTCTGGCATAGCTTCTTGTTTTCCATGGAGGCTTTTTCCATTTGCTTAATTTTCACTTTCACTTAGGAAAAATAACTACTGAAAATTTTAAAGAATCTTTGGAATCTACAGATGTCCTATCATTTTCACCTTGCTGAAAAGTCTGTTGTGAGTCTCCCAACTACCCCAGATGGAATTCCCTGTCAGAATGCTTGACATCAGACCCCACATCTCTGTTTTTTTGGGTTTACTCCCTCATTTTGGTGGAGTACATCCTAGAGGTGCTTTCTGAGAAAGGGGACAAGAGATGAAACTGTTTAAAAAATCTGACATACATGAAACTCTTCATTCCATCTTCATGCTTGATTGGCGGGTAGAGTTTGGATGAGTATAGAAGTCTGTGGGAAATGATCTTCCTTTGACATTTTGAGGTTTGCTGTTTTCCATTGTTATTATCTATTGCTGCATTTAAAATTAGCCTAAAGTGTAGTGGATCAAACCAATGAGTAGATTGAAACAGTAACAGTAAACATTGTCTTTCATCGTGGGTTAGGCATTTGCGAGTGGCTTAGCCAGCTGGTTCAGGGCAGGGTCCCTTTGTGAGGCTGCAGCACAGCTGTCGCCAGGGCTGGAGGGCAGCTTCCAGGGTGACTCAGTCCCATGACCAGCACATTATGGGGGCGGAGGCTACAAGACCCCATCTCCTCTCCAGTGAACCTCTCCAGAGAGACTGTTCTCGCACATGGTGGCTGACTCCCCTCAGCAGGTGCCCTGAGAGCCAGGGGGTCTGCGATGTCTTCGGGACCCAGCTCCACACAGCACAGCCTCCTTTCAGCCTTGTCCTGTACTGTCGTTCAGTTGCTAAGTCATCGCGTCCAGCGCTTTGCGACCCCGTGGACTGCAGCCGCCAGGCTCCTCTGTCCTCCTCTGTCTCCGGAAGTTTTCTCCTGTTCACATCCATTTTGAGTCGGTGATGCTACCCAACCACCTCCTCCTCTGTCACCCTCTCCTGTGCTCAGTCTTTGTCAGTATCAGGGTCATTTCCAATGAGTTGGCTCTTCCCATCAGGTGGCCAAAGTACTAGAACTTCAGCTTCAGCATCAGTGTTTCCAATGAATAGTTAGGGTTGATGTCCTTTAACACTGACTGGTTTGATCGATGTGGGAAAGGTCTACACAATTTTCCCAAAGGGACTCGAGTCTAGCTTTGCTTAATTTTCACTTTCACTTAGGAAAAATAACTACTGAAAATTTTAAAGAATCTTTGGAATCTACAGATGTCCTATCATTTTCACCTTGCTGAAAAGTCTGTTGTGAGTCTCCCAACTACCCCAGATGGAATTCCCTGTCAGAATGCTTGACATCAGACCCCACATCTCTGTTTTTTTGGGTTTACTCCCTCATTTTGGTGGAGTACATCCTAGAGGTGCTTTCTGAGAAAGGGGACAAGAGATGAAACTGTTTAAAAAATCTGACATACATGAAACTCTTCATTCCATCTTCATGCTTGATTGGCGGGTAGAGTTTGGATGAGTATAGAAGTCTGTGGGAAATGATCTTCCTTTGACATTTTGAGGTTTGCTGTTTTCCATTGTTATTATCTATTGCTGCATTTAAAATTAGCCTAAAGTGTAGTGGATCAAACCAATGAGTAGATTGAAACAGTAACAGTAAACATTGTCTTTCATCGTGGGTTAGGCATTTGCGAGTGGCTTAGCCAGCTGGTTCAGGGCAGGGTCCCTTTGTGAGGCTGCAGCACAGCTGTCGCCAGGGCTGGAGGGCAGCTTCCAGGGTGACTCAGTCCCATGACCAGCACATTATGGGGGCGGAGGCTACAAGACCCCATCTCCTCTCCAGTGAACCTCTCCAGAGAGACTGTTCTCGCACATGGTGGCTGACTCCCCTCAGCAGGTGCCCTGAGAGCCAGGGGGTCTGCGATGTCTTCGGGACCCAGCTCCACACAGCACAGCCTCCTTTCAGCCTTGTCCTGTACTGTCGTTCAGTTGCTAAGTCATCGCGTCCAGCGCTTTGCGACCCCGTGGACTGCAGCCGCCAGGCTCCTCTGTCCTCCTCTGTCTCCGGAAGTTTTCTCCTGTTCACATCCATTTTGAGTCGGTGATGCTACCCAACCACCTCCTCCTCTGTCACCCTCTCCTGTGCTCAGTCTTTGTCAGTATCAGGGTCATTTCCAATGAGTTGGCTCTTCCCATCAGGTGGCCAAAGTACTAGAACTTCAGCTTCAGCATCAGTGTTTCCAATGAATAGTTAGGGTTGATGTCCTTTAACACTGACTGGTTTGATCGATGTGGGAAAGGTCTACACATGAGAGTGTGAATACCCCAATATGGGACTCATCGGAGTCTAGCTTCTTGTTTCCATTTACTTTGAGAGCTCCTGAATCATTTTCCTCCTGATCCTTTGTGGGACGTTTTCAGCAGGTAAACCTGCATTCTCTTCTGGAAAATTTCCTTATGTTACTTTGTTTATAATTTCCTTTCTTCTGTTTTCTTTGTTGTCTTTTTCGGGAATTCCTGTTTTTCAGTCTTTGATGTATTATATACAATTTCTTAACAATGATTTTTGTTGTTTGTTCTTTTTTTTTTTTTTTTAAATTTATTTATTTATTTTGGGCGGGGCTCGGGTTGGGGAGGGAGGGGAGTGGGCGGGCCACTTCTATTGGTCTTTCATTTCTCTATTTTCATCTGTCTTTGTTCTTTGGCTCCTGCGGGCCTCCCATCGCGGTGGCGTCTGTTGCTGCAGAGCACCGGCTCTGGGCACATGCGCTCCAGAGCTCCGGCTCGGTAATTGGACACATGGGTCCAGCCGCTCCACAGCACGTGGGATCTTCCCAGGCCAGGGATCAAACCGGCACCCCTTGCACTGCAAGGCAGTGTCCTTATCCACTGGACCACCAGGGGAAGCCCTGTTGTTTGTTCTTTAGTTGATCGAAACCATGCCCTCTGTATTGGAAACTTGGGGTCTTAACCACCAGACCACCAGGAATGTCCCCATATAGGACTTCTTGTCTTTAGTGTTCTTTTTTTTCATTTCTTTTTTAACTCTATTTTCTGGAAGATTTTTTCAACGTATCTTCCAAACATTTTGCTGAGTTTTTTGTCTCTGTCATATTTTTATTTCCCCAGACAATTTTTTGTTCTCTTATTAAATAGCATTCTGTTCTTGCTTCTTATTCTGGTCCTTTTCCTTTTTTTTTTTTTTTTTTACTGGTAAATAGATATATTACAGTATGTTCAATGAGATATTATACAGTTATGAAAGTTAACTAATTGTAGTTGGAGGCAATAATGGATGAATTTATAAACATATGATGGATAAACAAAAGTCAGATACACATTATATATATCTCCATATGTATGTATGACTCCATATATATTTTCTGTGTAAAAACTGATCAGCTGATCTATATAGTAACAGAATTCAGGATAGTGCTACCCTTCGACGGGAAGTGATGGGGGCATGGGGTGTGAGGGGTGCTGAGGGCAGTGCTTGCTGGCAACATTGTTTTTTTGTTTTTTTAATTCTGTTCTTGATTTAAGTGAATGTGTTGAGTCTGTGTTGAATCCAATCAGGCATCTCCCAATCCAATTTCCTTTGAGGGTTAAGGGAGGATTTGGGGATGGACTCCATTAAGTATTAAGGCTACGAAGGTGGTGCAATCATTACCCTTCCTTCTTTATCCTAAGAGGTTGTTGTTTTTAGTTGCTTAATTTGTTGTCTGACTCTTGTGACCTCATGGACTGTAGCCCACAAGCTCCTCTGTCCATGGGATTTTCCAGGCAGGAATACTGGAGTGGGTTGCCATTTCCTTCTCCAGGTGGCCCTTTTCCTTGGAAAATATTAACGATTGCTTCCTTTTAGTTTTGGACATCTTCTTATTGATTTTTACTATTTTACTGTGATGGGTTGATTTTCTTTTTAAGATTTTTAAAAATTATTTGTTTATTTATTTAGCTATTCTGGGTTTTCACTGCTGCCACAGGCTCTTCTCTAGTTGCAGGGAGCAGGGGCTACTCTCTAGTTGAGGTGAGCAGTTTTCTTGTTGAGGTGACTTTTCTTGTGGAACTCGGGCTCTAGGGCTCACAGGCTTCAGTCGTTATGACACATGGGCTCCATAGTTGCTGCTCCAAGGCTCTAGAGCACAGACTCAATAATTGTGGCTCACAGACTTAGTTAATCCGCAGCATGTGGGATCTTCCTGGATCAGGGATCGAACTCGTGTCTCCTGCACTGGCAGATGAACTCTTTACCACTGAGCTACCAGGGTTGATTTTTATTAACTCTTTTGGTCTTTCTCAAGTGTGAAGTTTACCTCGGTAATCCTTGAATTTCTGCTCATATGTAAGACGGGGGACTAAAAAGCTAATTGGAAGTTCTGAGCACATGACGGGGGCTTGTCAGCTGCTTTTCAGTGTGGATGACATGCTGAGCCATTTGCTTGTAGAACCTTAAAGTCAGTATCTTTAGATCTTTCCGCCTGAACACTCCACTCTTCCTGGAAAAAGAAGCCCGGTGGCTGCCAGGCTCTAGGAGTCCAGTCAGAGGAAGGCTGGTCTCTCTGCAGAGAGCCCTTCTTTCCTGTCTGCCCCTCCTGTGCTCAGAGGAACCCAGGACTCTCCAAATCCTCCAAGATTATGCGTGTGCCTGCCCAGTCGCTTCAGTTATGTCCTGACTGTGCGACCCTACAGGCTGTTGCCTGACAGGCTCCTCTGCCCATGGGCTTCTCCAGGCCAGAGCACTGGAGTGGATGGCCATGTCTTCCTCCGGAGGACCTTCCCAACCCAGGGCCTGAACCCATGCCTCTTACGTCTCCTGCATCCGCAGGTGTGTCCTCCAAGAATAAGTCGCCACGTGTCTGCTAGGACTGGGGAATAGGAAATAGAGATCGGCAAGATTCCGAATTACACCCAGAAGGACTTGGTGCCGCCAATTCCTGATTCCACTGCCAAGTCTGAGTTGCTTCCTGGAGTGTGGTTTCCACCTGTCCATCTGTTTCTCCAGCTTTCTAAATGTCGAAGCCGCCTCCTCCCCCACGTTCCCCATCATCTGGACCTGTGTTTTTAAAGATCCCCTCTTCTCTCTGCCAGTAGGGTTTCAGAGGGGAAAGGCAGACGCCTGTGCGCCTCCCCCATCTCCCCCGTAAGTCAGCACCGTCAAGATCATTTTCGCCAGGACCCCAGGTGACCTCTGAAGTCACACACTGCAGGGGAACCCCAGAGGTCACGGGTGAGGACAGGGCAGGATTTGTTCCCTGGGCTGGCTGTCATCCAGGTCCAGCCCCTTGGCTCCTGGAGCATCCTGTCCTTGCTGCCTGGAAGTCTGGGCAGGCAGGAGTCATGGGGTCTGTTCCCAGAAGGCTAGGGTGGCGGGGGGCAGGGCTGGGCCCTGGACAAACAGATCAAAGGTGAGGCACCCTGGGCTCCAGACCGCGCCTGGCCAGCGGGAACAGCGACTGCACCATGAGGTGGGTAGCAGCCCCCAGGGCCTCTGCGGCAGGGGTGGGGGCTGCGAGCCGGCCTCACCGCCCCTCATGTGCGCTGCCCCCAGGCTGCTGGTGTTCCTGGGCCTGCTGTGGGGCTCGGCGGCCGTGTCCCCGGGGCCGCAGTGGCCCAAGCCGGTGTTCGGGCGCCTGGCATCGCCCGGCTTCCCAGGCAAGTACGCCAACGACCAGGAGCGGCGCTGGGCCCTGACGGCGCCCCCCGGCTACCGCCTGCGCCTCTACTTTACCCACTTCCACCTGGAGCCCTCCTACCTCTGCGAGTATGACTTTGTCAAGGTGCCAACAGGGCGGCCGAGGGGATGGGACCCCTGGGATCCAGGTCTGGCCTCGGAGGGCGGGAGGGCAGGCAGGCCTGGGGTCTCGCTTTTGCTCCCTGTGACCCCCGACCTCCCCAGCTGAGCGTCGGGACCGAGGTGCTGGCCACGCTGTGCGGCTCAGAGAGCACGGACACGGAGCGGGCGCCCGGAAACGACACCTTCTACTCACCGGGCTTCAGCCTGGACGTGACCTTCCGCTCCGACTACTCCAATGAGAAACCGTTCACAGGCTTTGAGGCCTTCTACTCGGCAGAGGGTGAGCCGGGAGGAGGCCAGCTGTGGGGCGGGGCCCGGTCTTGGCCCCGACTGGCCCTCCCTTCAGTCTCCCCCACCCACAGTCCTGTCCCTGAGGCTGGCTTCCTGCCACACCTGGTCTGACATCATCACAATGCAAATATCCCTACCAGCCATGACCTCTGCTCTAGACTGAGCCCCCTCTGCACCAGGGGCTGAGCCACGGACGTCCTCGTGGGCCCCTGTGATGCAAGGGCAAGCGAGCCCATTTACAGATGGGCAAGTGAAGCGCTGCATCCGCAGGCAGACTGAGTTTGGTGCTTGATGTCAGAGTCTGGCTCCTGCAGGGACTTGCTGTGTGGCCTTGGACAAGTGGGTCAGCTTCTCTGTACCTGTCCTGAGACTGCTGTACGAGTTCAGTGAAAGCCGTGTAGAGGCCCAGCCACCGGATTCCCTTGCTGGCTGCTCCCCGCGCGGGCCTGGCCACCTAGGGCAGGACGCTTCACCCTCAGTGGAGTTGACCTTTGTCAAGTGCTGTAGGGAGGCCATGGTGACCTTAGGCCTCATGCACTCAGCTGGGCACGAGCCGCCTTCATTCACGAGGAGGCTCCTCTCAGGGCAGCCATGAGGTTGGGGGCCCCTGAGCCCGAGCCCAGGCCTCCGTGATGTCCGTCCCCTCTCCTTCCCTGCTGCCTGCTTGCCCCTCCCCTAGACATCGATGAGTGCCAGGTGCCCCCAGGAGAGGCCCCAACCTGCGACCACCACTGCCACAACCACCTCGGTGGCTTCTACTGCTCCTGCCGCATGGGCTACGTCCTCCACAGGAACAAGCGCAGCTGTTCAGGTGAGCCACAGCGTGGGGGAGAAAAGGGGACCCTAGGCCTGGCCCAGCCCCCACCCTGCCCCAAGATACAGCTGGCTCTTCAGGGCCACAGTTGCTCTGCCCAAGTGACTGGAGAGACCACTGGCCTTGGCCTCTGGATGCTTCTCCCGTGTGGTGGCACCTCTTAGTCGTCTGCCTCCCATCACCATCCACCTATACATCAAACTAGCCATCCATTCACCCATCCACCCATTCATCCACCCATCCATCCATCCATTTACCCATCCATCCACCCATCTGCCCACCCATCCATCCATCCATCCATCCATCCATCCATACACCCATCCATCCATCCATTTACCCATCCACCCATCAATCCATCCATCTATCCATACACCCATCCATCCATCCATCCATTTACCCATCCACCCGTCCATCCATCATCCACCCATCCACCCATTTGTCAACCTGTCCACGCATGTTTGTTCCCCAGCTGCTCACCCAGCTCTGCCCCGCCCTTGGCTGGCTCACTCCTCTTCAGCTCATTCACTTGTTGAGAACATGTTAGTCCCTCACTGGCCAGTTGGTACTTGCCCTCCGAGGGGGCTCCAGGTTGGAGGAATGGGTGCCCTAGGCCTGCCTCACACAAGCTTCCCTTCATGGAACTTCAAGGCGGAAGCAGGGCCTGCTCGAAGCTGCCGTTTGGCCCCCAGCAGGCCAACCTTTCCCGCCCTGGGTCAGCTTCTCTGTACCTGTCCTGAGACTGCTGTACGAGTTCAGTGAAAGCCGTGTAGAGGCCCAGCCACCGGATTCCCTTGCTGGCTGCTCCCGCGGCCTGGCCACCTAGGGCAGGACGCTTCACCCTCAGTGGAGTTGACCTTTGTCAAGTGCTGTAGGGAGGCCATGGTGACCTTAGGCCTCATGCACTCAGCTGGGCACGAGCCGCCTTCATTCACGAGGAGGCTCCTCTCAGGGCAGCCATGAGGTTGGGGGCCCCTGAGCCCGAGCCCAGGCCTCCGTGATGTCCGTCCCCTCTCCTTCCCTGCTGCCTGCTTGCCCCTCCCCTAGACATCGATGAGTGCCAGGTGCCCCCAGGAGAGGCCCCAACCTGCGACCACCACTGCCACAACCACCTCGGTGGCTTCTACTGCTCCTGCCGCATGGGCTACGTCCTCCACAGGAACAAGCGCAGCTGTTCAGGTGAGCCACAGCGTGGGGGAGAAAAGGGGACCCTAGGCCTGGCCCAGCCCCCACCCTGCCCCAAGATACAGCTGGCTCTTCAGGGCCACAGTTGCTCTGCCCAAGTGACTGGAGAGACCACTGGCCTTGGCCTCTGGATGCTTCTCCCGTGTGGTGGCACCTCTTAGTCGTCTGCCTCCCATCACCATCCACCTATACATCAAACTAGCCATCCATTCACCCATCCACCCATTCATCCACCCATCCATCCATCCATTTACCCATCCATCCACCCATCTGCCCACCCATCCATCCATCCATCCATCCATCCATCCATACACCCATCCATCCATCCATTTACCCATCCACCCATCAATCCATCCATCTATCCATACACCCATCCATCCATCCATCCATTTACCCATCCACCCGTCCATCCATCATCCACCCATCCACCCATTTGTCAACCTGTCCACGCATGTTTGTTCCCCAGCTGCTCACCCAGCTCTGCCCCGCCCTTGGCTGGCTCACTCCTCTTCAGCTCATTCACTTGTTGAGAACATGTTAGTCCCTCACTGGCCAGTTGGTACTTGCCCTCCGAGGGGGCTCCAGGTTGGAGGAATGGGTGCCCTAGGCCTGCCTCACACAAGCTTCCCTTCATGGAACTTCAAGGCGGAAGCAGGGCCTGCTCGAAGCTGCCGTTTGGCCCCCAGCAGGCCAACCTGTTTGTCCTCCATAGGCTGGACCCTCTCTGTGCCTTTGCAGGGGCCTGGACAGAACCAGCCTGTGCCTCGGGGGGTGAGCGGCCACATCCCTCGGTGCTGCCCCTGTGCCCCGTTCAGCACCCCTCCCTCCTGTCTCCCTGTCTCTTCTCTTCCAGAGCAGAGCCTCTAGACTCCCCTCCAGCTCCGGTCTGGGTTGGGCAAGACCGCTGCTGCCGGCAGCCCTCACTGACCCCACCCACGGACCTGACAATAAACCTGGCTCCACCTCCACCTGCTGCGTGTCTCTGGGGGGACGGGTGGGGGAGGGCAACCATGTGCTATCTGGCCCCGCTCTCTCCCACCCTCATCTTAGCCTGACGGGCCCCCATCGGTGGGAGCCCCCTCCACGGGCCCACAGCCTCCTCTGCCAGAAGGACTTGCTCTGCCCCCAGCCTCATTTTGATGCTGCGACCTGGAGGCCCAGCGCGGGGCGGGGGCTTGCCTGGGCTCACACAGGGCAGCTGAGCTCTTGCTGTTCTCCACCCAGGAATCCAGGGAACGCGGAGTCAAGCATCCTTGGGTCCACCTCCTGTTCAGAGGGCAACTCCGGTCCTGTGTGAGCTGGGTGGGGGAGCCTGACCCAGAGGAGAGGGACCCAGGAGGATAGTGACGGATGGGAATTGGTTGCCCATCAATTCACCGATGGGCAGTCTGCTCCCCAACACCCAGGGGTGTCTGCTCCCCTGGGGAGCAGCCACATGGAAGAAGAGGAGGCAGTGCTGGGCTCCTGCCTCCTGGAATGCCTGTGTCCCGCCTCGGCCACCTGGGGGAGGGGAAGAACCCGCCACGAGTGATGCCACTGCCCTCCGCAAAGGCAGAATCTGCTGTTTCAGTGGGCACTACTCATCTATGATCGGGTGTGGACTCGAACCTCCCTCACCCGCCCCCTGGGGCGGAGCCTTGATCCAGGGGAGCTGGGTGGGGGCAGAGGCCTTCCTGACTGTTCCTGGAGGGGACGCCGAGGAGGCCGGGCTGGACTGGCCAGGTCGGGTACAGGTGGGTGGGAGCCCCATGGGAGACGGACTTGGGGGCTGCGGAGTCAGGGGTGGGTGAGAGATCCTCAGCCCAGGGAGGCAGCCCTCCCCGCCCACTTCCCACCAGTTCCTGGGGAACAAGTAGAGGCTCCTTCCCTTCTCTCGGCTCCCCCTTCCTCCTGGCCACACCCAGCACCCCCCCCTCACTCCTGGAATCGTGACTCTGGCCCAGGGCTCCCCCAGCACCGGCCTCGGCTCAGGACCGCCCTCTGCCCTGGGCGTCTGAGGGCAGCCCCTGGAGAATGTAGCCAGTGTCACCTGTGTCAGCGGAAGCCTCGATACCAGAGACACCCCGACCCTAAACTGTCCCTTCAGCCCCCGGGTGGGGGCACCCGGGCTCTGGAGCTGCCTCTGGGGCCGGTGTCTGAGGCAGACGAGTAGCCCGCGCCACGCCGCCTGCGCCGGCTCACCGCGCCTGTCCTCCGCCCTCTCTCCAGCCCTGTGCCCCGGCCAGGTCTTCACCGCCCGCTCTGGGGTGCTCAGCAGCCCTGAATACCCACAGCCGTACCCCAAACTCTTCAGCTGCACCTACAGCATCTGCGTGGAGGAAGGGTTTCGTGTCATCCTGGACTTTGTGGAGTCCTTCGATGTGGAGACGCACCCCGAGGCCCAGTGCCCCTACGACTCTCTCAAGGTCTGGTTGCTCTGCCCCCACCTCGCCCTGGCCGGCAGGTTCCGAGGTGACGGGGTGGCCTCTCCGCTTTCAGATTCAGACAGACAAGGAGGAATACGGCCCGTTTTGTGGGCAGACGTTGCCCCGCAGGATCGAAACCAAGAGCAACACCGTGACCATCACCTTCACCACCGATCAGTCGGGGGAGCACACAGGCTGGAAGATCCAGTACAACAGCACAGGTGAGGGCAGGAGGGGCTCTTCCAGAAGCATCGAGGAGCCAGCGGGGCGGAGCTCTTCCTGGCCGGGCCCTGGAAGGAGGGGCGGGAAGCGTTTTCCTCGCCCTCCCGGGGTCCCTGGCAGAGTCTGAAAAGCAAACTGACAGGTTAACGGAAAACGGCAGACTTGTCAGTTTCACGTAAGTTTTAGGTGTCACGGGCCCTTTCATAAGGAAATGAACATCCAGAGAGACAGCCGGGCTTGCTGCGGAGCATGCCGGGCTGGGGAACACGGAGTCCGGGTGGTGAACCGGGGCCACGTGCTGCTCAGTAGCTCAGTCGTGCCCGACTCTGCGACCCCGTGGCCGGCCCTTCACTACCGTCTGGAGCCTGGTCAGACTCATGTCCATTGAGTCACTGAGGCCATCCAACCAGCTCATCCTCTGCTGTCTCCTCCGGCCCTCAGTCGTTCCCAGTATCAGGGTCTTTCCCAATGAGTCGTCTCTTTGCACCAGGGGGCCAGAGTACTGGTGCCTCAGCTTCGCATCAGTCCTTCCAATGAGTGGAACTCAGCCAGGCCTGTTTGTTAGGATTCTTCTTGGCATCCTTTTGTCTTGGGTGATAAGGGTTCCCCTCTGGGTGTAGGGAAGACACTTGTCACGTGAGGATCTCATGACCTGCTTCAGGAAAGAAGGGTGAGGTCAAGGAGGAATATGGAAGGGTGTCCCAAGGGCAAAGGAATCTGTGCAAAAGCCCAGAGGCTCCCCTTCGCTTGGCGGGGAGCTGTAGAGGGTGCGATGGGGTGGGCAGAGATAGGGGCTCCCGTCACAGAGGGTGCGGACAGGCCGTCCACCGCGGGGGCTGCACGCTGCCTCTCTGACCGCTTCCACCCTCCGGGCCTCCTGGGCTTCCACCGCCTCTCCCCCACGAGAGACCCTCACACACTGGGAGCTTCTTGGCACCACCTCCTTAGACAAAGTCTGAGTCCCCCACCTTCTGGTCACTGACCGCTGGATGTCAGTGTCCCTCTCACCACTCTCAGCCAACCGGTCCTTCAGATGTTTTTGGAAGAGTAACTGAGCTGGAGAAAGTCCAAAGCATAAGGTGCCGAGAGCGCAGGTTAGGTGTCAGGCTGCCCAGCTGGGTGTCGTGGCTCCACTTCTGCCTGCTTCCGGGCCACGTGGCACGGACCCTGTTAACATACCTTGCCTGAGATGAAAGGTCCCGATTATCCAGAGAAGGATAACATTCTCCTTGGAAAGGTGGGGGTTGGTGGGTTAATGCAGAAGGCATGTGCGTGGATCCTGGAGTAATTTTAAAATGAGAACACTGGATTAGCAAAGATAAACCTTTGCTGAACGCGTGGGAAAGAATGAGACTGGTCAGCAGGGCAGAGGCCAGCACTTTTCTGTCTAATGTGGACCCTTTTAAAAGTATTGAATTTGTCACAATACTGCTTCTGTTTTATGTTCTGGTTTTAGTGTCGTGAGGCAGGTGGAATCTTAGCTCCTTGACTAGGCCTCGAACCCACACTCCCTGTGTTGGAAGGTGAAGGCTTAACTACTGGATGGCCTGGAAGTCCCAAACATCAGTCGTTCCCAGTATCAGGGTCCCATGAGTCGTCTCTTTGCACCAGGGGGCCAGAGTACTGGTGCCTCAGCTTCGCATCAGTCCTTCCAATGAGTGGAACTCAGCCAGGCCTGTTTGTTAGGATTCTTCTTGGCATCCTTTTGTCTTGGGTGATAAGGGTTCCCCTCTGGGTGTAGGGAAGACACTTGTCACGTGAGGATCTCATGACCTGCTTCAGGAAAGAAGGGTGAGGTCAAGGAGGAATATGGAAGGGTGTCCCAAGGGCAAAGGAATCTGTGCAAAAGCCCAGAGGCTCCCCTTCGCTTGGCGGGGAGCTGTAGAGGGTGCGATGGGGTGGGCAGAGATAGGGGCTCCCGTCACAGAGGGTGCGGACAGGCCGTCCACCGCGGGGGCTGCACGCTGCCTCTCTGACCCGCTTCCACCCTCCGGGCCTCCTGGGCTTCCACCGCCTCTCCCCCACGAGAGACCCTCACACACTGGGAGCTTCTTGGCACCACCTCCTTAGACAAAGTCTGAGTCCCCCACCTTCTGGTCACTGACCGCTGGATGTCAGTGTCCCTCTCACCACTCTCAGCCAACCGGTCCTTCAGATGTTTTTGGAAGAGTAACTGAGCTGGAGAAAGTCCAAAGCATAAGGTGCCGAGAGCGCAGGTTAGGTGTCAGGCTGCCCAGCTGGGTGTCGTGGCTCCACTTCTGCCTGCTTCCGGGCCACGTGGCACGGACCCTGTTAACATACCTTGCCTGAGATGAAAGGTCCCGATTATCCAGAGAAGGATAACATTCTCCTTGGAAAGGTGGGGGTTGGTGGGTTAATGCAGAAGGCATGTGCGTGGATCCTGGAGTAATTTTAAAATGAGAACACTGGATTAGCAAAGATAAACCTTTGCTGAACGCGTGGGAAAGAATGAGACTGGTCAGCAGGGCAGAGGCCAGCACTTTTCTGTCTAATGTGGACCCTTTTAAAAGTATTGAATTTGTCACAATACTGCTTCTGTTTTATGTTCTGGTTTTAGTGTCGTGAGGCAGGTGGAATCTTAGCTCCTTGACTAGGCCTCGAACCCACACTCCCTGTGTTGGAAGGTGAAGGCTTAACTACTGGATGGCCTGGGAAGTCCCAAACATTTCATTTTTAAAAAGTCTATTGTTTTCCTGTGGGTTGAAGTCATAAAACTTCTAAAACTGAAGCACTGGTTTGAGCGCGAGTCAGAGTGGGCAGAGCCAGGCTTGCCGGGCTGCTGGGCGAGCAGGGGCCGCACCCAGCCTGGAGGCGTGCGTGGCGGGAGGCGCGAGAGAGCCCTGGCCTGAGACGGACAGGGGCCCTGGGGTGTCTCTGGAGACTCTGGGGTCTGCCTGGGACGGAGAGTCACCTGGGGACACAGAAACCCGCTGCTGGAGGAAGGGGAGACTGGGCAAGTGACCTGCATGGGCCAAGGGGTGGCCTTGGGGGATTTGCAGCCATAGGAGATGGGCTGAAGCCACGGGTGACAACAGGCCAGGGTTTGGGGGCCAAAGTAAGAGACTGTCCTGAGCCCCAGCGAGGCTTCCCAGGTACCATCGGAGCCACAAGGGCTGCTGGCAGGGCTCTCTTGCTCACTGCTTCTTAGCAAAGCACATTCCTCTGTGCTCCCCAAGAGCCTCAGCAGGTGAACAAACAGTCTCATCGCTAAGCTCACAGAGGAGGAGACTGAGGCTTTCCTGTGATTTAAATGCAAGTGGTCCAGCTCTTTCCTCCAGGCTACACTCCCCTGGTTCTCAGCAGTGTGTGTGTGTGTGTGTGTGTGTGTGTGTGAGTGAGTGAGTGTGTGTGTGTGTGTGTGGTCCCTGGCCGCGAGCAGACACGCCCTTTGCTGTGACCATTCTCCCATACTGCTTGCCTGACTCTCTTTCCATCACCTGGGCTAAAGCCCAGGCCAGGCAACAAATTCTAATTTGTACAATAAGCAACTGAGAGTTTAATCTTGCCTTTGGATTTAAATCTTAGGAACTCTGCCCTGCTTGTGGCAAGCTCTCTCTACACGTTAAGTGTTTCATTTATAAATCAAGAACTTCTAATTGCTAAATTCAGACTGTCCTGCTCAGACTGCAGCCAAACTCAGAGACCTGGTTTCCTTTGCTCAGCTCAGCCTTGCCCTGATCCGATGGCTCCACCTAATGGCCATATCTCCCCTGTGCAAGCCAAATACATCCTCAAAGACCGCGTCTCCGTCTTTTGTGAGACTGGCTACGAACTTCTGCAGGTAAATTCATACAAAACTGCTTAAGTGCAACCACAGTCATGATGGCTTTTAAATGAATACATATTTATTATATAAGCGAATATGTGGAAGGAACCTGGGAAAACCGCTGTTGACAGCATGGTGGTGGTTTCTTTCCCCTGTGATTTAACAACAAAATTCAAAGAAATGATCCATCTACTAAGAGAAATGGCTATAGAGAATTTTCTATTCTTAGGAATTCTATTTTTAAAAACATTTTATTTATTTACTTATGGCTGTGCTGGGTCTTCCCTGTGGTTCAGGCTTTCTTAGTTGCAACAAACAGGGACTATTCTCTAGTTACAGTGTGCAGGCTTCTTCTTGTGGGGGCTTCTCTTTCAGAACACAGGCTTGAGGGCACAAGGGTAAAGGGTTTAATTGCTCTGCAGCACGTGGAATCTTCCTGGACTAGGGATTGAACCCATGTCTCCTGCATTAGCAGGTGGATTTTTTTCTTTTTTTAAAGCAGGTGGACTCTTAACCACTGTATCACCAGGGAAGTCCTGGAACTCTGCTATTTAAAAAAGCTTTTTCTTGGGGAAAGCTAGTTCACACACCTCACCGCAGCTTTTGGTAAAACAGCTGAAATATTTGCCATTGTGCTCTGTGCTATCACCTTGTGCTTAATCAAACTCCTCTTTCTGGTCAAATGACCTTTACATGAAACAACTCCTGGGCCCACAAAAAATTAAACGGCCCTTGGAAATAGTATATCCTGCAAAGTTATAAACAGTGACCTCTGCTAAGGGAGAGGGAGGATCATTTCAAAAAATGCTTAGTGTGTTGCTTGAGGGGCACAGGTAGGAGATTAACATGTCCTCTTTATGGCCTTCAAAACCGTCACTGAATCCCAGTGGTCAAAAGTAATGCCACTGAAATGGCGGCTGGCTGTGCAGCCCAGTCCTGTGGAGGGAAAAAAGGGAGACACTTTTCTCAACCTACAAATGTCTGGGCTGGCTCTTCCCACAGCTCCTTGGACTGCAAACCTGTTCAGTTTCTTTTTCTTTTTAAATAAACATCTGATAACATCTACTTATATTTATCAGCCATCATCTTTAAAGATTTTTTTTAATCTTTTTTTTTTTTGCTATGTCGCATAGCTTGTGAACCACTGTCCCTGGCAGTGAAAGCTCCTAATCATAACCACTGGACTGCCCGGGGAGTCTTTTTTTTTTAATGTTTTCTGTTCAGTTTTTGAAGGAAAAAAAAAAAAAAAATCCTGCTCTCCTTTGAAGCATAAAGCTTCTGTCAAAGCCATCTTCTTTCCCTTTAAAGTCTGTTTTAGAAAAACACCTCAATGTCAAAAACATCCCTCTAGGGCGCCGGTTCGTGCCCTGGCCTGGGAAGATCCCACATGCCGCGGAGCGGCTGGACCGATGTGTCCAATTGCCGAGCCGGAGCTCTGGAGCGCATGTGCCCAGGGCCAAGGCCGCCGCGATGGGAGGCCCACACGGGCCAAAGGGAAAAAAAAAAAAAAGATGGATGAAAATGGACAGATGAAAGACCAATAGAGGTGGCCCGCCTGCTTCCCTCCCTCCCCACCCTCACCCCCACCAAAATAAATAAATAAATAAATCTTTAAAAACAAACAAAACGTCCCTCTAAATGATACTAGCAATGGGACTGACTAAGAACACCCATGTGCAGTTTAAGGAAATATTTTCAATGGCTTTCCTCCAGTGAATAGCCATAGGCTAGAAAAATCCAGACACATTCATCCCCTGCCTGGTCAAGGCGACCTTCCCCCAGCTTCTGACCACCAGCCTTTAGAACTTAAATGGTGCAGTTCAGCAGAAGACTTGTTCTTGGATTAAAGTGGAAAGCAGAAAGTACAAACTGCTGCAAAGGGTCGACATCTTGAAAAAAGAAAAAGGCCCCCCCACAGAAGACATCCCCCGGTACACAGGTGTGTCAAGGTCAATGGGCTGTGGGTTACATGGGGGCAGCCCCGCCTGAAACACGAGAAGAGCAACCACTGTTGGGGCAGAGCTCTGAGGAGTGCTTTCATGACGAAAACAAGCAAATTAATACTTCCTCCATTCCTCTTTAGGGTGGTTTGCCGGAAACTGTCCCCAATGGGAAAAAAGGGAGACACTTTTCTCAACCTACAAATGTCTGGGCTGGCTCTTCCCACAGCTCCTTGGACTGCAAACCTGTTCAGTTTCTTTTTCTTTTTAAATAAACATCTGATAACATCTACTTATATTTATCAGCCATCATCTTTAAAGATTTTTTTTAATCTTTTTTTTTTTTGCTATGTCGCATAGCTTGTGAACCACTGTCCCTGGCAGTGAAAGCTCCTAATCATAACCACTGGACTGCCCGGGGAGTCTTTTTTTTTTAATGTTTTCTGTTCAGTTTTGAAGAGAAAAAAAAAAATCCTGCTCTCCTTTGAAGCATAAAGCTTCTGTCAAAGCCATCTTCTTTCCCTTTAAAGTCTGTTTTAGAAAAACACCTCAATGTCAAAAACATCCCTCTAGGGCGCCGGTTCGTGCCCTGGCCTGGGAAGATCCCACATGCCGCGGAGCGGCTGGACCGATGTGTCCAATTGCCGAGCCGGAGCTCTGGAGCGCATGTGCCCAGGGCCAAGGCCGCCGCGATGGGAGGCCCACACGGGCCAAAGGGAAAAAAAAAAAAAAGATGGATGAAAATGGACAGATGAAAGACCAATAGAGGTGGCCCGCCTGCTTCCCTCCCTCCCCACCCTCACCCCCACCAAAATAAATAAATAAATAAATCTTTAAAAACAAACAAAACGTCCCTCTAAATGATACTAGCAATGGGACTGACTAAGAACACCCATGTGCAGTTTAAGGAAATATTTTCAATGGCTTTCCTCCAGTGAATAGCCATAGGCTAGAAAAATCCAGACACATTCATCCCCTGCCTGGTCAAGGCGACCTTCCCCCAGCTTCTGACCACCAGCCTTTAGAACTTAAATGGTGCAGTTCAGCAGAAGACTTGTTCTTGGATTAAAGTGGAAAGCAGAAAGTACAAACTGCTGCAAAGGGTCGACATCTTGAAAAAAGAAAAAGGCCCCCCCACAGAAGACATCCCCCGGTACACAGGTGTGTCAAGGTCAATGGGCTGTGGGTTACATGGGGGCAGCCCCGCCTGAAACACGAGAAGAGCAACCACTGTTGGGGCAGAGCTCTGAGGAGTGCTTTCATGACGAAAACAAGCAAATTAATACTTCCTCCATTCCTCTTTAGGGTGGTTTGCCCCTGAAATCATTTGCTGCGGTCTGTCAGAAAGATGGATCTTGGGACCTACCGATGCCAGAGTGCAGCAGTACGTATGTGTGAGCACAACGCCCGCGGCTGCTGCTGCTTCTGGTCTTTTTGAAAAAATGATTTTGTTTATCAGGACTTGAATTCCAAATGTGCTTCTCCTACCCAGTGTCTAGGTTCACTCTAAACGTTAAAGAGGGACCAAGCTACTAGGAAAAGTATTTGCTTTAGAAAAGTGTATTTTAAAGTATTTTTCTAAATATAAAATACTCATGAAAGGTGGGAAATAGAGAAAATGATGAACATCGTAATACTCGTAATCCCAACTTATCAGAGTAGAACCACTGTTGCTATTTTGGCATGGATCTCTTCAATTACATGTATCACACGTGTAAACATGTTCAGGCTGTTTGTAGGGATGGGGTGATTGTGGTATCACACATACCCACATCAAACTGGGATGGCATTGTCCATCACCACTTGGTGAACTGAGTCACATATCTTTAATATTTCTTTAAAAGATACATGTTAAATGGAAATAATACAAACTAGTGGAGGTGATGGAATTCCAGCTGAGCTCCTTCAGATCCTACAATGATGCTTTTAAGTGCTGCACTCACTATGTCAGCAAACTTGGAAAACTCAGCAGTGGCCACAGGATTGGAAAAGGTCAGTTTTCATTCCGGGCTCAAAGAATGGCAATGCCAAACAATGTCCAAATTACTATAAAACTGCTCATTCCACATGCCAGCAAAATTATGCTCAGTTCTTAAAGATAGGTTTTAGCAGTATGTGAACCGAGAACTTTCAGATGTACAAGCTGGGTTTAGAAAAGGGAGAGGAACCAGAGATCAAGTTGCCAACATACAAGGGATCATAAAAAAAGCAAGGGAATTCCCCAAAAATCATCTACTTCTGCTTCATTGACTACACTAAAGCCTTGATTGTGTGGGTCACAACAAATTGTGAAAAAAAAATTGTTTTTTTTGGAATATTCTTTTTTTTTTTTTTTTTAATATTTATTTGGCTGCACAGGGTCTTAGTTGAGGCATGCAAGCTTAGTCAGCTTGTGGTATGTGGGATCTTAGTTCCCTGATCAGGGATCGAACCTGCATTCCCTGGATTGGAAGGCAGATTCTTAACCACTGGACCACCAGGGAAGTCCCCTGGAATATTCTTAAAGAGATGTGAATACCAGACCACATTACCTGCCTCATGATAAAACTGTATGCAGGACAAGAAGCAACAGTTAGAACTGGACATGGAATAATGGACTGGTTCAAAATTGGGAACGGAGCACATCAAGACTATATATTGTCACTCTGCTTATTTAACTTACATGCAGAGTACATCATGCAAAATGCCAGGCTGGATGAATCACAAGCTGCAATCAAGACTGCTGGGAGAAGTATCAATAACCTCAGATATGCAAATGATACCACTTTCATGGAGAAAGTGAAGAGGAACAAGAGCCTCTTGATGAAGGTGAAAGAGAGTGTAAAAGCCACCTTAAAAATTCAACATTCAAAAAACAAAGATCATGGCATCCAGTTCCTTTACTTCATGGGAAACAGATGAGGAAAATGTGGAAAGTGTCAAACATCATTTTCTTGGGCTCCAAAATCAATGGAAATAATACAAACTAGTGGAGGTGATGGAATTCCAGCTGAGCTCCTTCAGATCCTACAATGATGCTTTTAAGTGCTGCACTCACTATGTCAGCAAACTTGGAAAACTCAGCAGTGGCCACAGGATTGGAAAAGGTCAGTTTTCATTCCGGGCTCAAAGAATGGCAATGCCAAACAATGTCCAAATTACTATAAAACTGCTCATTCCACATGCCAGCAAAATTATGCTCAGTTCTTAAAGATAGGTTTTAGCAGTATGTGAACCGAGAACTTTCAGATGTACAAGCTGGGTTTAGAAAAGGGAGAGGAACCAGAGATCAAGTTGCCAACATACAAGGGATCATAAAAAAAGCAAGGGAATTCCCCAAAAATCATCTACTTCTGCTTCATTGACTACACTAAAGCCTTGATTGTGTGGGTCACAACAAATTGTGAAAAAAAAATTGTTTTTTTTGGAATATTCTTTTTTTTTTTTTTTTAATATTTATTTGGCTGCACAGGGTCTTAGTTGAGGCATGCAAGCTTAGTCAGCTTGTGGTATGTGGGATCTTAGTTCCCTGATCAGGGATCGAACCTGCATTCCCTGGATTGGAAGGCAGATTCTTAACCACTGGACCACCAGGGAAGTCCCCTGGAATATTCTTAAAGAGATGTGAATACCAGACCACATTACCTGCCTCATGATAAAACTGTATGCAGGACAAGAAGCAACAGTTAGAACTGGACATGGAATAATGGACTGGTTCAAAATTGGGAACGGAGCACATCAAGACTATATATTGTCACTCTGCTTATTTAACTTACATGCAGAGTACATCATGCAAAATGCCAGGCTGGATGAATCACAAGCTGCAATCAAGACTGCTGGGAGAAGTATCAATAACCTCAGATATGCAAATGATACCACTTTCATGGAGAAAGTGAAGAGGAACAAGAGCCTCTTGATGAAGGTGAAAGAGAGTGTAAAAGCCACCTTAAAAATTCAACATTCAAAAAACAAAGATCATGGCATCCAGTTCCTTTACTTCATGGGAAACAGATGAGGAAAATGTGGAAAGTGTCAAATATCATTTTCTTGGGCTCCAAAATCAATGGAGAGAGCAACTGCAGCCATGAAATTAAAAGACACTTGCTCCTTGGAAGAACAGCCATGACCAACCTACACAGTGTATTAATACAGAGACATCTCTTTGTTGTCAAGGGTTCATACAGTCAAAGCTATGGCTTATTTAATACTCACGTATGGATGTGAGAGTTGGACCATAAAGAAGGCCGAGCACCAAAGAAGTGATGCTTTCAAACTATGGTGCTGGAGAAGACTCTTGAAAGTCCCTTGGACAGCAAAATGATAAACTCAGTCAATCCTAAAGGAAATCAACTCTGAATATTCACTGGAAGGACTGGTGCTGAAGCTGAAGCTCCAATACTTGGACCACCTAATGTGAAAAGCTGACTCATTGGAAAAGACTCCGATGCTGGGAAAGATTGAGGGCAGAAGGGGGAAACAGGATGAGATGGTTGGATGGTATCACTGACTGAATGGATGTGAGTTTGAGCAAGCTCCAGGAAATGGTGAAGGGCAAGAAAGCCTGAACTGGGTCACAAAGAGTCAGACACGACTTAGCAACTGAACACCAAAAAGTGAAAGCCTCTCTTGCCCAAATGCTCAAACTACTGACATCTCGAGACACTGGGGTCCACTTCTTCACACTGTTTCCTATGCTACTCACACTAACATGCTTCACTCTTCCATAATTTTAAACCCAAGTGGGATGCTGCCTGCCTGCAGCCTCCCCCTCTGTAATTGTTGGGCATCTTTCCACATCAGTCTAAGTACTAAGATTGCTGCTCATTCTGATGACTGCCTAGTATTCCATCAGAAGACTTAGGCTTTTCCGCCCATTTGTTTGTTTCCAGCTTTTTACTATTACATATGCTGGTGTAGTTAATACCTCTGTACGTATGTCCTCACGTATCTTTTTCAAGGGCTTCTCCAAAATTCTCAGGGGAGTTTAAATATTTTTCATTTCAAAAATTTATATTCTCACAGTGAAGAAGTGCTAACTAGCTTCAGTCGTATCAGACTCTTTGCAACCCCACAAACTGAAGCCCACCAGGTTCCTCTGTCCACGGTATTCTCCAGGCAAGAATGCTGGAGTTGGTCGCCATTTCCTTCTCCAGGGATCTTCCCACCCAGGGAACAAACGGAGCCTCTTAGGTCTCCTGCATTGGCAGGCGAGTTCTTTACCACTAGCGGCACCTGGGAGCTGGCCAACTGGGAATGGGGGAGCCATGATTCTGCCCTGCGAAAAAAAAAAAGTTTTTAAAGGTAAGGTTTAAAGGGGGCCATAAAGAAGGCCGAGCACCAAAGAAGTGATGCTTTCAAACTATGGTGCTGGAGAAGACTCTTGAAAGTCCCTTGGACAGCAAA
The DNA here is from genome assembly GCA_022376925.1 of Tragulus kanchil. NCBI lineage: Eukaryota > Metazoa > Chordata > Mammalia > Artiodactyla > Tragulidae > Tragulus > Tragulus kanchil. Next base: position 156,827,495 of record JAIOJX010000032.1, read on the forward strand.
ATGATAAACTCAGTCAATCCTAAAGGAAATCAACTCTGAATATTCACTGGAAGGACTGGTGCTGAAGCTGAAGCTCCAATACTTGGACCACCTAATGTGAAAAGCTGACTCATTGGAAAAGACTCCGATGCTGGGAAAGATTGAGGGCAGAAGGGGGAAACAGGATGAGATGGTTGGATGGTATCACTGACTGAATGGATGTGAGTTTGAGCAAGCTCCAGGAAATGGTGAAGGGCAAGAAAGCCTGAACTGGGTCACAAAGAGTCAGACACGACTTAGCAACTGAACACCAAAAAGTGAAAGCCTCTCTTGCCCAAATGCTCAAACTACTGACATCTCGAGACACTGGGGTCCACTTCTTCACACTGTTTCCTATGCTACTCACACTAACATGCTTCACTCTTCCATAATTTTAAACCCAAGTGGGATGCTGCCTGCCTGCAGCCTCCCCCTCTGTAATTGTTGGGCATCTTTCCACATCAGTCTAAGTACTAAGATTGCTGCTCATTCTGATGACTGCCTAGTATTCCATCAGAAGACTTAGGCTTTTCCGCCCATTTGTTTGTTTCCAGCTTTTTACTATTACATATGCTGGTGTAGTTAATACCTCTGTACGTATGTCCTCACGTATCTTTTTCAAGGGCTTCTCCAAAATTCTCAGGGGAGTTTAAATATTTTTCATTTCAAAAATTTATATTCTCACAGTGAAGAAGTGCTAACTAGCTTCAGTCGTATCAGACTCTTTGCAACCCCACAAACTGAAGCCCACCAGGTTCCTCTGTCCACGGTATTCTCCAGGCAAGAATGCTGGAGTTGGTCGCCATTTCCTTCTCCAGGGGATCTTCCCCACCCAGGGAACGAAACGGAGCCTCTTAGGTCTCCTGCATTGGCAGGCGAGTTCTTTACCACTAGCGGCACCTGGGAGCTGGCACTGAAGGGAGTGCTGGAGTGAGAGGTATGGGAGGGAGCCATGATTCTGCCCCTTCTCACTGTGGTCATGGGCACCTTACCTGTGGAGAAACAGACAAGGTGGACAAAGCACCTGACACAGAGCCAGACACACTAGCTGCTGAAAACCAAGTGTTATCTTTAGTATCTAGAGAAATACATCAACAATTTTTACATAACTATGACTTTTAGACTGGTATCACCTTCTCCCAAACTGGTAAATTATTTCACATTAGTAATGTCCTAACAGGTGCAAATTCTAACCCAAACTCAAGGCAGCAGGACTCCTGGGTCTCCTGAAAAGTGAAGAAATGGATCATTACAAGCTAAGTCCTTCAGTTTTCTTAGTATTGTTCTACCTTTAAGGCTAACAGAATTGTACTGTTTTACAGAAGCCAGACTGTGCAGGCCATGCTGTTGGCTTTCTTCTGTATTGCTATTTTGTTGCAAGAGATCCTCAGCAAATGATAACCACCTTTACATGGGAGAATATGCTAAGTGCAGGTGGTTTCAAATCCCCTTCCTTTAGGGAAGGCATCCTACCACTCCTTGCCCAGGGCCTTTGCTTCAATCTAGCCCTTTAGTCAGGGATAGGAATGAGCGATGCTTTACTGCCACACTAAGGCAGTGCTCATGTTCAGGGATGAAATGATGTCCACCTCGACTATGATTGCAAGTGACAGCACTGCAGAGCCAACCACCATCACAGCCTGCTCATTATTTTAATGTCAGGATTCAGTACAAACTGACCTCCATCTCCCGTATTTATTAGTTGTGGACTGTTGACACTGGAAGCCCATATGCTGGTGTAGTTAATACCTCTGTACGTATGTCCTCACGTATCTTTTTCAAGGGCTTCTCCAAAATTCTCAGGGGAGTTTAAATATTTTTCATTTCAAAAATTTATATTCTCACAGTGAAGAAGTGCTAACTAGCTTCAGTCGTATCAGACTCTTTGCAACCCCACAAACTGAAGCCCACCAGGTTCCTCTGTCCACGGTATTCTCCAGGCAAGAATGCTGGAGTTGGTCGCCATTTCCTTCTCCAGGGGATCTTCCCCACCCAGGGAACGAAACGGAGCCTCTTAGGTCTCCTGCATTGGCAGGCGAGTTCTTTACCACTAGCGGCACCTGGGAGCTGGCACTGAAGGGAGTGCTGGAGTGAGAGGTATGGGAGGGAGCCATGATTCTGCCCCTTCTCACTGTGGTCATGGGCACCTTACCTGTGGAGAAACAGACAAGGTGGACAAAGCACCTGACACAGAGCCAGACACACTAGCTGCTGAAAACCAAGTGTTATCTTTAGTATCTAGAGAAATACATCAACAATTTTTACATAACTATGACTTTTAGACTGGTATCACCTTCTCCCAAACTGGTAAATTATTTCACATTAGTAATGTCCTAACAGGTGCAAATTCTAACCCAAACTCAAGGCAGCAGGACTCCTGGGTCTCCTGAAAAGTGAAGAAATGGATCATTACAAGCTAAGTCCTTCAGTTTTCTTAGTATTGTTCTACCTTTAAGGCTAACAGAATTGTACTGTTTTACAGAAGCCAGACTGTGCAGGCCATGCTGTTGGCTTTCTTCTGTATTGCTATTTTGTTGCAAGAGATCCTCAGCAAATGATAACCACCTTTACATGGGAGAATATGCTAAGTGCAGGTGGTTTCAAATCCCCTTCCTTTAGGGAAGGCATCCTACCACTCCTTGCCCAGGGCCTTTGCTTCAATCTAGCCCTTTAGTCAGGGATAGGAATGAGCGATGCTTTACTGCCACACTAAGGCAGTGCTCATGTTCAGGGATGAAATGATGTCCACCTCGACTATGATTGCAAGTGACAGCACTGCAGAGCCAACCACCATCACAGCCTGCTCATTATTTTAATGTCAGGATTCAGTACAAACTGACCTCCATCTCCCGTATTTATTAGTTGTGGACTGTGGCCTTCCTGATGATCCAGCTGGTGGCCTAGTGGAGTACATCACGGGTCCTGAGGTGACCACGTACAGAGCTGTGGTTGAATACCACTGTAATGAGTTCTACACAACGACAACAAATGATGGTAAGCAAACTATTCCAAGCTGAGGGTGGGTGATTCAGAACCTGAGCCCTCCGGATCTGAAAATGAACTCACCCAACATTTTTAGCTAAGGCTAGATAAAAGATTTTTTAAAAAAGGCACGTTGCCCACCTGCTAAGTGAAATACTGCAGCTGAAGTGATTTTAATGTCAATTTGCAAGAATCTGAAAACAGATCTTATCCAGTAAATGACTACTACAAACACACAATATATTCCAAATGATTTAATTTAACAAGTCAAAACCTTATCATTAAGCACTTCAGGTCTTGATACATATTCAAGTTTCACATCTAAAAGGTTTCCACTTTGCAAGCAAACATGGTAATGCAGAGACCTCCTATTTATGAAATCATGTAAAACGGTTATTCAGGCACCTCCATTTCCCACTGATGCTCAAGAATCAACATTTTTCAAGGGGATACTCAAGCAAATGACAACCACTTTTTACATGCAGTTAAACATTTCTGCTTTTCCAATGATTTGCAGGTAAATATGTGTGAGGCTGATGGATTCTGGGTGGCCAAAGGAGAAAAGTCACCCCAGTCTGCGAGCCTGGTAAATTTTGTGTGAGGGCTGGGATGGATCTGCAGGCTAACAGAATTGTACTGTTTTACAGAAGCCAGACTGTGCAGGCCATGCTGTTGGCTTTCTTCTGTATTGCTATTTTGTTGCAAGAGATCCTCAGCAAATGATAACCACCTTTACATGGGAGAATATGCTAAGTGCAGGTGGTTTCAAATCCCCTTCCTTTAGGGAAGGCATCCTACCACTCCTTGCCCAGGGCCTTTGCTTCAATCTAGCCCTTTAGTCAGGGATAGGAATGAGCGATGCTTTACTGCCACACTAAGGCAGTGCTCATGTTCAGGGATGAAATGATGTCCACCTCGACTATGATTGCAAGTGACAGCACTGCAGAGCCAACCACCATCACAGCCTGCTCATTATTTTAATGTCAGGATTCAGTACAAACTGACCTCCATCTCCCGTATTTATTAGTTGTGGACTGTGGCCTTCCTGATGATCCAGCTGGTGGCCTAGTGGAGTACATCACGGGTCCTGAGGTGACCACGTACAGAGCTGTGGTTGAATACCACTGTAATGAGTTCTACACAACGACAACAAATGATGGTAAGCAAACTATTCCAAGCTGAGGGTGGGTGATTCAGAACCTGAGCCCTCCGGATCTGAAAATGAACTCACCCAACATTTTTAGCTAAGGCTAGATAAAAGATTTTTTAAAAAAGGCACGTTGCCCACCTGCTAAGTGAAATACTGCAGCTGAAGTGATTTTAATGTCAATTTGCAAGAATCTGAAAACAGATCTTATCCAGTAAATGACTACTACAAACACACAATATATTCCAAATGATTTAATTTAACAAGTCAAAACCTTATCATTAAGCACTTCAGGTCTTGATACATATTCAAGTTTCACATCTAAAAGGTTTCCACTTTGCAAGCAAACATGGTAATGCAGAGACCTCCTATTTATGAAATCATGTAAAACGGTTATTCAGGCACCTCCATTTCCCACTGATGCTCAAGAATCAACATTTTTCAAGGGGATACTCAAGCAAATGACAACCACTTTTTACATGCAGTTAAACATTTCTGCTTTTCCAATGATTTGCAGGTAAATATGTGTGTGAGGCTGATGGATTCTGGGTGAGCGCCAAAGGAGAAAAGTCACCCCCAGTCTGCGAGCCTGGTAATGGATACATTTATACAAGAGACCTGTACCCGATGGAAGGTAGAACTGGGCAGGAGACAGTGAGGAGCGCTTTAGCTGTGTAGGCAGAAATGCAACTTCAGCACTTGGCTCTCAGACCAACTTATTTCCAAATAATATGTTCTCATTACCCCCTTTCCATGTGGAGAGGTCACTAGGTGCTGACTGCATCAGTCATTTGATTATTTTTGACCTTACAATTAGGCAAACATAAAAAATTAAATGATATTTAAAATTATCTCAAACCATTTACATATTTATAAACAAGCGTTGTTACTTTTCTTCTCTGTAGAAATGCTATTAAAACCCAAAGCTAATAACCTCATTATTTCCCTAAGCAATTGTTTCTAATGACATCTAGTTTTTAAACATTAATGCAATTTGCCTTTTAATAGTACTTAGAAAAGAGTTTGACCAGAACTTGCTCTAACGATACACTTGACTGATTTAACAAAAAAAATCAGACAGGTCTTAATGTATCTATTATCTCTGTATTATTTGGCCTGGTCTTTTTAGGAAACCCCTATCTCAGCTGACATAATGTCTGTAAGGTTTAGTAAGAATATCCTGCCACAACAGGACACATACTTGCTACATTAATAAGTATATTTAATTAGCAATATACAGTAATGTCTAGTGTCTAGAAGAATCAACTAGACCAAAAATAATTTCTGAACCTGAAGGTTCTTGGCTACAAATGTAACATTCTAATTTTTAAAAAAAGTTTACATGTTCAAATGTGAAAGTAATTCTGCAAATCCTGATACTGACCTTAGTTTCTCTGCTTCCTCAGACTACACAGTAAATACCCCATTTTACAAGCAGGAAAACAGATGCAATGCAAGTTATTTTCTTTCGCTTCCTACTCACACCAGCCCAGACAATTTCTGTTTGCCCTATTAAACATTTTCCCAATCCTGAGACCAAATTAATTTAGCAAAATAAATTAGTTTCTGAAAGTTAATTTTTCATTCACCTCATTTTCTGAGAAGCTAAGAAATATCAAATGGTTTTATCAGATCTCTGAACAATGAATGTTTTAAGCAGTCTCACTTGCCTGTATAGGTGGACAACTGCCATTTCATGTAATGTTAAGTTTTGGCTAATATTAAATATGGGTAACCGGTAACTCCAAAGTGCTACTCACTGGAGAAAACACCAGGTTTCTGTAAAGGCTCTGTACATCTGCTTCTCTCCCCAGTGTGTGGGATATCCACCCGTATTACCGAAGGCCGTGGATATGGAGGGCGAAATGCAAAGCTCGGGTACTTTCCTTGGCAAGCCCTGTTATCAGGTAGAACCATAGCAGCAGGTGCGCTTCTGTTCGACAACTGGATCCTAACGGCTGCGCATGCTGTCTATGAGCAAAGACAAGACGCCGCTTCCTTAGACATTAGACTGGGTGTACTGAAAAGAATATCGTCTAATTATACGCAAGCCTGGGCCGAGGCTATTTTTATACACGAAGGTTACACTCATGATGCTGGTTTCGACAATGACATAGCGCTGATTAAACTGAAGAACAAAGTTGTCATCAGCAGCAGCATCAGGCCTATTTGTTTCCAGGCAAAGAAGCAGAATCCTTTATGAGGCCAAACGACATGGGAACACTCTGATCGTCTTTATCTACTGTATTATTTGGCCTGGTCTTTTAGGAACCCCTATCTCAGCTGACATAATGTCTGTAAGGTTTAGTAAGAATATCCTGCCACAACAGGACACATACTTGCTACATTAATAAGTATATTTAATTAGCAATATACAGTAATGTCTAGTGTCTAGAAGAATCAACTAGACCAAAAATAATTTCTGAACCTGAAGGTTCTTGGCTACAAATGTAACATTCTAATTTTTAAAAAAAGTTTACATGTTCAAATGTGAAAGTAATTCTGCAAATCCTGATACTGACCTTAGTTTCTCTGCTTCCTCAGACTACACAGTAAATACCCCATTTTACAAGCAGGAAAACAGATGCAATGCAAGTTATTTTCTTCGCTTCCTACTCACACCAGCCCAGACAATTTCTGTTTGCCCTATTAAACATTTTCCCAATCCTGAGACCAAATTAATTTAGCAAAATAAATTAGTTTCTGAAAGTTAATTTTTCATTCACCTCATTTTCTGAGAAGCTAAGAAATATCAAATGGTTTTATCAGATCTCTGAACAATGAATGTTTTAAGCAGTCTCACTTGCCTGTATAGGTGGACAACTGCCATTTCATGTAATGTTAAGTTTTGGCTAATATTAAATATGGGTAACCGGTAACTCCAAAGTGCTACTCACTGGAGAAAACACCAGGTTTCTGTAAAGGCTCTGTACATCTGCTTCTCTCCCCAGTGTGTGGGATATCCACCCGTATTACAGAAGGCCGTATATATGGAGGACAAAATGCAAAGCTCGGGTACTTTCCTTGGCAAGCCCTGTTATCAGGTAGAACCATAGCAGCAGGTGCGCTTCTGTTCGACAACTGGATCCTAACGGCTGCGCATGCTGTCTATGAGCAAAGACAAGACGCCGCTTCCTTAGACATTAGACTGGGTGTACTGAAAAGAATATCGTCTAATTATACGCAAGCCTGGGCCGAGGCTATTTTTATACACGAAGGTTACACTCATGATGCTGGTTTCGACAATGACATAGCGCTGATTAAACTGAAGAACAAAGTTGTCATCAGCAGCAGCATCAGGCCTATTTGTCTGCCAGGCAAAGAAGCAGAATCCTTTATGAGGCCAAACGACATGGGAACAGCGTCTGGCTGGGGATTAACCCAGAAGGGGTTTCTTGCCAGAAATCTCATGTTTGTTGACATACCAGTTGTTGACCATCAAAAATGCACTGCTGAGTATGAGAAGCGGTCCTATGCAGGCGGAAAGGTCACTGAGAACATGCTTTGTGCTGGCTTGGAAAGTGGGGGCAAGGACAGCTGTAAAGGTGACAGTGGGGGGGCACTGGTGTTTCTCGACACTGAGACACAGAAGTGGTTTGTGGGAGGAATAGTGTCCTGGGGCTCCATTAATTGTGGGGAAGCAAACCAGTATGGGGTCTACACGAAAGTCACAAACTACATTCCCTGGATCAAAAGGATAATCAATCACAATTTTTAACTTATGTGTCTCCACTCGGTACGTGATTCTGTTTTAAAATGTACCTGTGAAAGATGTTACCAGCAAATCGAGTTGAGAAACACGACCACAACAGTTGCCATTACACCCCACCCGACTGCCAGCGAGACTACCTTTCAGGCTCGTGTCCACTCGCCAGGTTCCCCACTTCCTCTCCGAGTCAGCAGGACCCAGACCACTGTAGTCATGTTCCTCTTTGCCAATCCAACACAAACGCACTGGTTAATTCTGCATTTACTTACTTAACAAAGTGCAGTGTTTTTTTGTACTAGTTATTTTCATTTCTGGAAACCTAGTGCTCATGTTCTTTAACTGTTTATCTGTTGTTTTTCTATTTGTTTTCACTGATCTGAGTGTTATGTACCACAGCAGTATTGGTTCAGGAATTACTTTGAATATTTTCCTTTGGTAAATAAATCAGAAATATCAATAATTTGGCCTAGGTATATAGGCTGATTTCCATGTTAAAATCAACACTATAATTTTTTACTTATCAAACTGGCAAACACAAAGAACCCAGAACAGCACTATTTTACACGGTCAAAGACAACAGCTCTTCTAAATGACAATTCGGCAATATAGTTCACAGTCTTAAAGCATGCATGGTCTCTGACCTGGTAATTCCAATGTTAAGATTTTAATTTAGCTGTGAGAATGTTCCTAGCACTTGGAGATAACCTAAATAACATTCAAATTCAGAAGACAATTAGTTGAATCAAAAGTGGCATTTCTATAAGATGAAATACAACATTAAAGATAAGTGGCAGTATTACTGATAAATCTGCAGTGCTCTGTTCTTCTTACCATGAACATGAAATACTTGGGCACACTTATAGATTACAGATCACACAACAGCTGAGTACAGAACTTAAAACACACAGTTATGAGTTACTCCCCTGGTATTCAACCACAAAAATTACTGTAATTATCACACACATCTGAAGTACTATGTACTTAATATCTTTTTTCTAAGGACAAAATTTAAACCCTGACCTAATCTTAAACATAAATAAAATCTCATTTCATTTAGTTGGCCTTCCAATGAAAATGAAATGAAGTTTTAATACCTCACATTCAACAGAACTGCTCATTCTAGCCAGAGTCAGCATTAAATGTAGAAAGTCACTGTGATTTCAACTAACCTCTCCTGAGCAGACAAAGTGCAACTTCCAGAGGCTCACTTTTTAAAGGTAACTTTCCAGCATCTTTGTCACATAAACAAAAAAAGAAGAAACTGTTTTCCCAGTAAGACTCCAGACACTAAACTGGTGGCAACAAAAATTTTTATTCAACTGGTTCAAAGTTTTTTTTAGAATGAATGCATTTAGATGAGCAAATAGACTTTAAAAACAAATCTTTGCCAAATAGTTTACTTCTAAATTTCATTTTTTTCTTTTTAGGGTAGAATTAAATACCCATAGCTATGTAGTATCATAAACATGTTAATAGAAGGCTACTCAACATTGAAAGCCTTCTTGAAGATTCAAAAGGTTTGTTTACTAGTTAGATATTGGTTCAGGAATTACTTTGGAAATAAATCAGAAATATCAATAATTTGGCCTAGGTATATAGGCTGATTTCCATGTTAAAATCAACACTATAATTTTTTACTTATCAAACTGGCAAACACAAAGAACCCAGAACAGCACTATTTTACACGGTCAAAGACAACAGCTCTTCTAAATGACAATTCGGCAATATAGTTCACAGTCTTAAAGCATGCATGGTCTCTGACCTGGTAATTCCAATGTTAAGATTTTAATTTAGCTGTGAGAATGTTCCTAGCACTTGGAGATAACCTAAATAACATTCAAATTCAGAAGACAATTAGTTGAATCAAAAGTGGCATTTCTATAAGATGAAATACAACATTAAAGATAAGTGGCAGTATTACTGATAAATCTGCAGTGCTCTGTTCTTCTTACCATGAACATGAAATACTTGGGCACACTTATAGATTACAGATCACACAACAGCTGAGTACAGAACTTAAAACACACAGTTATGAGTTACTCCCCTGGTATTCAACCACAAAAATTACTGTAATTATCACACACATCTGAAGTACTATGTACTTAATATCTTTTTTCTAAGGACAAAATTTAAACCCTGACCTAATCTTAAACATAAATAAAATCTCATTTCATTTAGTTGGCCTTCCAATGAAAATGAAATGAAGTTTTAATACCTCACATTCAACAGAACTGCTCATTCTAGCCAGAGTCAGCATTAAATGTAGAAAGTCACTGTGATTTCAACTAACCTCTCCTGAGCAGACAAAGTGCAACTTCCAGAGGCTCACTTTTTAAAGGTAACTTTCCAGCATCTTTGTCACATAAACAAAAAAAGAAGAAACTGTTTTCCCAGTAAGACTCCAGACACTAAACTGGTGGCAACAAAAATTTTTATTCAACTGGTTCAAAGTTTTTTTTAGAATGAATGCATTTAGATGAGCAAATAGACTTTAAAAACAAATCTTTGCCAAATAGTTTACTTCTAAATTTCATTTTTTTCTTTTTAGGGTAGAATTAAATACCCATAGCTATGTAGTATCATAAACATGTTAATAGAAGGCTACTCAACATTGAAAGCCTTCTGAGATTGGTAACTAGATTTACACAAGTGTAAATAAGGGATTAAAACCATGCCATCGACAAAGTTAACTTACCCCTGGGCTTCTTGAAGGCTTGTCAGTTTAGTCTTTGGAGGTCCCCGAATACCATTTTAAGTGTTACCATGTTACTGCTGCTGAGTAACAGTGCAAGTGCTAAAATGCAAAATTCAGATGGTACAGGGTTTGGAAATCATGCAATTTCGATGCAGAAAAAGAAAATTAAAACAACGCAAGATCCTTTTACAGTGGAAACTGAGTAAAACAATGTGGCAACCGTAAGTCTAAAGGATGACTTCATTCATAAAAAGTTTAAAACTTGCAAAATGACAAACCTATTTATCATAATCTAATTAGATAAGGGCATTAGGTAAGTTATGTACACAAAACTGTTACATTCTTCCATAGAAAAGGAGCTCAACTCTCACATAAGTTACCTACATTTTAAGTACAATAGAGAATCAATATATTATTGCTTTTATATACTTAACAATGCATCATGATGAGTTCTGTAGGGGATTTTACTCAACATTACTCAATTTCCTCACCTTTGAAAGACAAAACGCATTTCACTTAACACTTCCACAGACAACCCACCCTACTAGTTCTTAAAGCTATCAAGATTCCTAATGGATTTCAGGCACAAGATAATTTGTGGTTTCTTCTACTTTATTCCTATTGCAATTAATTCCACTTTTCAAATCCCCAACTAGAAAGGTGCTGATATTCCCTTCATTTCAATCGATAGGCTTTGCTACAAAGCATCTTAAAATAATTAACACTGTTTTGCCCACTCCAAATAAAGAATATTTTTTGAAGTCATGATTTCTCAATGGAAATCGATATAGGCCATGTAAACAGAACATCACTCAAATGCACAGAGGCACTAAGAAAAAGCTGGAGGGGACTGCTTACCAGTTTAGGTGTGGTCACCCAGGCTTATTAAAAACTAGATTTGAAAAAAACAAAACAAAAAAAAGTTTCACTTTGGACAATGCAAGAACAAATAGCAATTAAGTCTGGGTATCAGGTGTCAATGCATGACAGGTGATGAATCCATTTGACTTGAGACAACTTTTCAAATAAGTTTATTTGAAGCAAAATAAACTACTGCCAAGAAACTTTATGAAAGTTCCATCTCAAAAGGGTCAAAAAAGGGGAATTAACTGCTATGAATTCTTTGCATTCAGGGCTGCAAAACAAAGACACATATTATTTAAATCAGTTTTATTTAAGAATTTCCAACATTGACAACTCTTATAAAAAGCATCCAAGCACAGGACACAGAACTGCAGCAAACAGCATTCTTAGGGGTATCTAACAGACATGAGAACTTCCACCCTGCTTTGAGACACCCGGAGCTCACTGGTGAACTCTGCTGCCAAGTACTCCTGCAAAGCACACCACAAGCTCAGTCCAAGTTCTCAACCCATCAGCTTCAGTTCACGTTACCACACTTACAGGTCAGTGACAGAAGAGAACACACACCATACAGCATTCACAGCAGTTGACAGAGGGGGAGGGGGATACAAGTATCATTTCACTTAACACATTCAGCTAACGTGGATCATCTAAGAACAAAACGCACTTAAAGTCTTCCAACAGGTGTGGATGTCCTTTGAATGCAAAAACATTCGTACATTATCTGCTATCATTGCTCTCTGCACACTCTCTCACCAAAGCCACAGGATGGAGAGACACATCTCGCCAAGTTAAAAAATATCCATTATGCACCACCAAGTCTCTGCACGCGCTCTCTCCTTTCCTCGCTCATACTAGCCTTTCATGCCTCGGCACCACCATCAATCCCACACAAGGTTTCAAAAGTTCAAACAGCCTTCTGGTTCCATATCACAGCCTTGCGTTCATAGTGTTGATACGACTCCATGAAATAAAGAGTAGCGGATAAAAATGGGACACTCACCGTCAAAGACGCAGCTCTGCAGCGTGATGACGAGCTCTTGAGGAGAAAGCATGTAGACAGAAGTATTCCTATGGCAGAATATTTACAGCACTACTTTCAATGGAGTGCTTCTTCCATAAACATTTGAAATGAGATGAACTGCAGAGATTAAATGAAGGCTTCATATCGTACTTTTGTATATGAAGGGAGACAAGTGTTAAAAAACAAAAGAACCAAAACACTGTGACACCATGACCTCCTAAGAGGAGATTTTCCTAAGGAAAAAAATCCATGTGGTGGGGCTCAAACTAAAACACAGAGAAAAGAAGGCAGTTCTAATCAATGGTTTCCATTTTGAACATGCAAAGAATTCACTTGACAAGTCCAGGGATAAAATATTACAGGAGAAACCTTTTTGATATCAATTGTAGTGTGTTGGTTTACCAATCAGGCAAACAGCAATTCACTTTCAAACACTCAATATTTCAACCTTTTATGTAACAAAACTTATAAAATTCCTTTAGCTCTTCCTCTTTTTCTAAAGAAAAATGTCAAAAATACTGCTGAATATACTCCACACTGAACAAACCAATTTTGAAAATTCTTACATACGTATTTTACAATATACTTACCATGAGTTTAGAAAAATTTTAATTCCCACCAGTTTATACCAACTAACCAAGACCCAATGCCTACATGCCCCAGCCAGAGGATTTGGAATCCATGCTCGAGCCAAAGCCGCCATTGAAACCGCTGCCTGACCCTGCATTTGATGCCGAGCCCCAACCAATGGCGGCACCTGAATTAGAACCACTGTAAGAGTTATTTCCAGAACCAAAAGCCTGATTGGGCTCCCTCTGCATGTTGCCTTGGCTCTGGTTATTACCTGACGGGCCAGACTGGTTCTGCTGACTGGCTAACATGCCCATCATACCCCAGCTGCTCTGCAGAGCAGCCTGGGCTGCAGCCATCATTGCTGGATTAATGCTAAAAGCACCAAAGTTCATCCCTCCGCCCATATTACTACCTTGATTGTTCCCCAAGCCAGCTCCACCCCCTCTACTGTTACCAAATCCACCCTGATTCCCAAAGCCACCTGGATTACCACCAAATCTTCCACTTCTTTCTAACTGTCTATTGCTATTGTGCTTAGGTTCAGCATTGGATATATGTACGCTGACTCCTTTAATGATCAAGTCCTCTCCACAAAGAGACTGGGCAACCTATAAAAAATAAGGGACGTAAATAAAGGAGATTAAACCATTGATTCATACATCCAAGTAGCACTAAAACCTAGATTTCAAGAGATCTAAACTGGAGATTAAAAAAAAAAAGCAACGAACACTTACTTAAACCCATAAAATAGCCTTTAACTACAGTAAACGCAGCAGGGATTTTTCGGTTCATTTCTACTCCCACTTAAATGTCACATACTAAAAGAATGTCTAGAGGGTTTAGACAGATATTCAGGCCCATATACAAGGTCAGAGAGCTGAGTAAAGATGGTAATTAGCTGGAAGGGCAATGTTCAACAGGAATTACCTAATTATCTGGGGTAAAATTATTAAGAGAAAAATACCTGATCATCTGCAAACGTAACAAAGGCAAAAGCCCTGAACGGTTTGGGAATGAAGACATCTACCACTTCTCCGTACTGGCAAAAGAACTGCCGCAATTCATCAGCAGTCATGTCCTCTGTACAACGCCCAACAAACACCTTTCTGCTTCTCAAAGGCTCATCTGGGCTTTGCTGATCAAACCAAAAGGAAGAAAACTATCAGAATATTTTATGAGCAACTGACAAGAGCATTCTGGTAGAGGATGCAACAGGCCTTTATTAGGAGAGCTGTTAAAAGTGGTACATTCTTAGTCCATGCTCGAGCCAAAGCCATTGAAACCGCTGCCTGACCCTGCATTTGATGCCGAGCCCCAACCAATGGCGGCACCTGAATTAGAACCACTGTAAGAGTTATTTCCAGAACCAAAAGCCTGATTGGGCTCCCTCTGCATGTTGCCTTGGCTCTGGTTATTACCTGACGGGCCAGACTGGTTCTGCTGACTGGCTAACATGCCCATCATACCCCAGCTGCTCTGCAGAGCAGCCTGGGCTGCAGCCATCATTGCTGGATTAATGCTAAAAGCACCAAAGTTCATCCCTCCGCCCATATTACTACCTTGATTGTTCCCCAAGCCAGCTCCACCCCCTCTACTGTTACCAAATCCACCCTGATTCCCAAAGCCACCTGGATTACCACCAAATCTTCCACTTCTTTCTAACTGTCTATTGCTATTGTGCTTAGGTTCAGCATTGGATATATGTACGCTGACTCCTTTAATGATCAAGTCCTCTCCACAAAGAGACTGGGCAACCTATAAAAAATAAGGGACGTAAATAAAGGAGATTAAACCATTGATTCATACATCCAAGTAGCACTAAAACCTAGATTTCAAGAGATCTAAACTGGAGATTAAAAAAAAAAAGCAACGAACACTTACTTAAACCCATAAAATAGCCTTTAACTACAGTAAACGCAGCAGGGATTTTTCGGTTCATTTCTACTCCCACTTAAATGTCACATACTAAAAGAATGTCTAGAGGGTTTAGACAGATATTCAGGCCCATATACAAGGTCAGAGAGCTGAGTAAAGATGGTAATTAGCTGGAAGGGCAATGTTCAACAGGAATTACCTAATTATCTGGGGTAAAATTATTAAGAGAAAAATACCTGATCATCTGCAAACGTAACAAAGGCAAAAGCCCTGAACGGTTTGGGAATGAAGACATCTACCACTTCTCCGTACTGGCAAAAGAACTGCCGCAATTCATCAGCAGTCATGTCCTCTGTACAACGCCCAACAAACACCTTTCTGCTTCTCAAAGGCTCATCTGGGCTTTGCTGATCAAACCAAAAGGAAGAAAACTATCAGAATATTTTATGAGCAACTGACAAGAGCATTCTGGTAGAGGATGCAACACAGCCTATCTGCCCTTTCTATTAGGAGAGCTGTTAAAAAGTAGGTACATTCTTATTTATTTGTACTGGCATTTCTCCTTTTAAGACTTTTTTTTTTCAAATTTTAAATCTTTCTCCTCAATTTTTTGTTTTTGGCCACTACTACTGGTCTTTCATTTATTTATTTTCATCCCTCTTCGTTCTTTGGCCTGTGTGGGCCTCCCATCGCAGTGGCCTCTCTCACTACAGAGCACCGGCTCAGTAGTTGGACACATCAGTCTAGCAGCCCCGTGGCACGTGGGATCTTCCCAGGCCAGGGATCGAACCAGAGGTGTCCTTACCCACTGGACCACCAGGGAAGCCCAATTTTGGCCTCTTTTATTGCTTTTTATTTATCTATTTTCATCCATCTTTATTCTTTGGCCTGCGTGGACCTCCCGTTGCAGTGGCCTCTCTCGTTGCAAAGCACCAGCTCTGGATGCATGCGCTCCAGAGTGCTGACTCGTAATTGGCTCTGGGTGCATGCGCTCCAGAGTGCCAGCTTGTAACTGGACACACCAGTCCATCTGCACTGCGGCATGTGGGATTTTCCTGGGCCAGGGGTTGAACCAGTGCCCTCTGCACTGCAAGGCGGACTCTTTACCCACTGGGTCACCTGAGAAGTCCCTCTTGTAAGACTTTAAAGCTGATGAAAGTATATTTGGATTAAGGAAAGTCCAAGACTGAGAAATGTCCTGGCAAAGATGACAATGTTTCAAATAAGCAAGTTTTGCTTGCTTGGAACATCTTAGGATTTTGTTACAAGATCACCATATTCTAACGGTCTTTGTTAACATGTAACTATGTAAGAAATTGTTAATTCACCACAAATCACAAGAGAAAAGGAAATGAACACTGTTTTAGATTCGAGGGACAATAAAGTATTTCAAACAAACATATAAAATATTCAGTATGCATTAAAGTCCTGAGACTTATATCACACCCTGCCACTACATTTTCCAACTTTAATATTTCATAGTGTCTTCTAAGTGTCACCAAAAATAGTGTCGCCAAAGTAGAGAAAAACAGAGCAAAATACCTTAGAATTTGGAAGTTTACAGTCACACAATCGTCCATCTATCATATGCCGCTGTGACATTACTTTCACCTGTGTTTCATATTCCGTGAAACGAACAAAGCCAAACCCTTTTGAATGACCAGTTTTAAGATCTTTCTTGACCTAGAGAAAAAAATCATTTACATTCACTACAATCACACACATGTATAACCGAGCCAGAGAACATACATCCATGAAGGGAAACAGTCTAAGGTAAATCAGATTTTTTTCAGCACCATTATGCATACATATAACAAATTCTAAAAATACCACCTACTAGACGTGAAGGGCAGTGTCACTAAAACAAAAGGGATTCCGGGTGTTCATTTGCTATAAGTGAAATCAACCTGACCTGCACCATAAGAACCTCTCCGAAGGTACTGAAGTACTCTTTCAGATCCTGCTCAGTCGTTTTCCAGGGCAGACCCAGCACTATCAAGTCGGACGTTTTCTGGACCGCTCTTTTCACTTTCACTGCCGACGAAGCGTCTGTTTCATCCATTTTCCTTTTGTTATCTAAACAAAGTGAGCAAAAATCTTTTAGAACATCCACATAACACTTTAAACGCATTACCCTTTCATCTAGAAATGAGAAGCAAAATTACCATAAGAACAGTAAGATACTAGAAAACTTCTGGCAAGAATGATGTTAGCCAGCCCTCATGAACAGAATAAGGCTTGAATAAGCAGCCCAGATACTTTTCTGAAGCCAATCTGGGGATTCTAACCTCTGATTCCATAACATCTCAAGATTAAAACTGGATGTTCTCCCCTCTCAAAAGACATATAAAAACAAATGTTACTTCAATTTCACTTTAAAATATGTGAATGAAGTGAAAAAAAACCAGGTTGAAAACCTTTAGCATTATCTTTGTGCCTATTAAATGTATTTGCATTGTGTCTATATAATTAACTGTGGGCTTCCCAGGTGGTGCCAGTGGTAAAGAATCCGCCTGCAATGCAGGAGACACTGTTTTAGATTCGAGGGACAATAAAGTATTTCAAACAAACATATAAAATATTCAGTATGCATTAAAGTCCTGAGACTTATATCACACCCTGCCACTACATTTTCCAACTTTAATATTTCATAGTGTCTTCTAAGTGTCACCAAAAATAGTGTCGCCAAAGTAGAGAAAAACAGAGCAAAATACCTTAGAATTTGGAAGTTTACAGTCACACAATCGTCCATCTATCATATGCCGCTGTGACATTACTTTCACCTGTGTTTCATATTCCGTGAAACGAACAAAGCCAAACCCTTTTGAATGACCAGTTTTAAGATCTTTCTTGACCTAGAGAAAAAAATCATTTACATTCACTACAATCACACACATGTATAACCGAGCCAGAGAACATACATCCATGAAGGGAAACAGTCTAAGGTAAATCAGATTTTTTTCAGCACCATTATGCATACATATAACAAATTCTAAAAATACCACCTACTAGACGTGAAGGGCAGTGTCACTAAAACAAAAGGGATTCCGGGTGTTCATTTGCTATAAGTGAAATCAACCTGACCTGCACCATAAGAACCTCTCCGAAGGTACTGAAGTACTCTTTCAGATCCTGCTCAGTCGTTTTCCAGGGCAGACCCAGCACTATCAAGTCGGACGTTTTCTGGACCGCTCTTTTCACTTTCACTGCCGACGAAGCGTCTGTTTCATCCATTTTCCTTTTGTTATCTAAACAAAGTGAGCAAAAATCTTTTAGAACATCCACATAACACTTTAAACGCATTACCCCTTTCATCTAGAAATGAGAAGCAAAATTACCATAAGAACAGTAAGATACTAGAAAACTTCTGGCAAGAATGATGTTAGCCAGCCCTCATGAACAGAATAAGGCTTGAATAAGCAGCCCAGATACTTTTCTGAAGCCAATCTGGGGATTCTAACCTCTGATTCCATAACATCTCAAGATTAAAACTGGATGTTCTCCCCTCTCAAAAGACATATAAAAACAAATGTTACTTCAATTTCACTTTAAAATATGTGAATGAAGTGAAAAAAAACCAGGTTGAAAACCTTTAGCATTATCTTTGTGCCTATTAAATGTATTTGCATTGTGTCTATATAATTAACTGTGGGCTTCCCAGGTGGTGCCAGTGGTAAAGAATCCACCTGCCAATGCAGGAGATTTAAGAGACACAGGCTTGATCCCTGGGTTGCGAAGATCGCCTGGAAGAGGGTTATGGCAAGCCACTCCAGTATTCTTGCCTGGAAAATTCCATGGACAGAGGAGCCTGGTAGAGTTTGGTCCACAGGGTCACAAAGAACTGGACACGACAGAAGCAACTGAGCACACATAACTTGACTAACAAAAAATTACAACTGTTAACTTCAGCTGTAGATTTTAAGGGTGATTTCAATGTTTTTGTTTCATGTCTAAACTTTCAACAACGAACTCACTTTACTTTTAGAATGAAAAAAAAAAAAAAGGAACCTAAGGTTATTTTAGAAAACAACTAGTTGGAAGAGAAAACGAACTAAATGACATTTAGACAAAAGACAGGCATTTTTTGAAGTAGCATTATATTCACAGCAAAACTAAGGAAGGCAGAGATTTTCCACACCCCCTTTCCTCTACAGTGCAGAGGAAATTTCCAAAATCCCCCACCAGGGTGGTACATTTGCTACAACTATGAACCTACACCGATATATTACTATCTAAATGACATTTTAAATTTGGATATTAATCTACATCCAGTGGATCAAGAAACTGCAGACTAAAAAACAGCTAGGTAGTAACATTTTTCTTGATACTTATAAGTTTCTTGATGTAACACTTTAAATACTGACCAAATAAGAGACTTTATTGCAATACTAAGTTACAACAGAAGTAACAGATGTATCAAGCAGCACAAGGTGCCCACTGATAAAATATACTTATTTCCTTGGCACACCTCTGAAGCTTCATGCCTCCCTTTAAAGACATCATTGATAAGAGGCAGTGAGAGTAAGACCAAACCTGAAATTATAGTTAGGACTGCACTAATTCCAAGATTCAGCCCAAAAAAGGTCTGTGAAAAAAAATTTTTTTAAGACATATAAACAAATGTTACTTCAATTTCACTTTAAAATATGTGAATGAAGTGAAAAAAAACCAGGTTGAAAACCTTTAGCATTATCTTTGTGCCTATTAAATGTATTTGCATTGTGTCTATATAATTAACTGTGGGCTTCCCAGGTGGTGCCAGTGGTAAAGAATCCACCTGCCAATGCAGGAGATTTAAGAGACACAGGCTTGATCCCTGGGTTGCGAAGATCGCCTGGAAGAGGGTTATGGCAAGCCACTCCAGTATTCTTGCCTGGAAAATTCCATGGACAGAGGAGCCTGGTAGAGTTTGGTCCACAGGGTCACAAAGAACTGGACACGACAGAAGCAACTGAGCACACATAACTTGACTAACAAAAAATTACAACTGTTAACTTCAGCTGTAGATTTTAAGGGTGATTTCAATGTTTTTGTTTCATGTCTAAACTTTCAACAACGAACTCACTTTACTTTTAGAATGAAAAAAAAAAAAAAGGAACCTAAGGTTATTTTAGAAAACAACTAGTTGGAAGAGAAAACGAACTAAATGACATTTAGACAAAAGACAGGCATTTTTTGAAGTAGCATTATATTCACAGCAAAACTAAGGAAGGCAGAGATTTTCCACACCCCCTTTCCTCTACAGTGCAGAGGAAATTTCCAAAATCCCCCACCAGGGTGGTACATTTGCTACAACTATGAACCTACACCGATATATTACTATCTAAATGACATTTTAAATTTGGATATTAATCTACATCCAGTGGATCAAGAAACTGCAGACTAAAAAACAGCTAGGTAGTAACATTTTTCTTGATACTTATAAGTTTCTTGATGTAACACTTTAAATACTGACCAAATAAGAGACTTTATTGCAATACTAAGTTACAACAGAAGTAACAGATGTATCAAGCAGCACAAGGTGCCCACTGATAAAATATACTTATTTCCTTGGCACACCTCTGAAGCTTCATGCCTCCCTTTAAAGACATCATTGATAAGAGGCAGTGAGAGTAAGACCAAACCTGAAATTATAGTTAGGACTGCACTAATTCCAAGATTCAGCCTATTGCAACTGATGCTCATTTAAGGCGGGGGGGGGGGGGGGGGGGGGGGTGAGATTAGCTGAATAAATGCTGTCAGCCTGCAAGGACAGAGACCAAACCAAAATACTGAGGCACTTCAGAAGACTAGACTTACAACGGACTGATAAAACTGCATTCTTAATTCCTTTAAATTTGGCATTCCCTCAGCCACGTTAGCTTGGATAACCCTTTAGACACCCAGTTTTTTTAAAGTGTTCTGTAATTTCCAATTTTCACTAATCTAGTGGTCTTCCCAACTTGCCTGCAATAGTTAACTCTTAAAGAAATCCTTGGGCCCTTCGGTTCACCGCGAAGAGGCCATGAACCATGATTTAAAAGGAGACACAAACCTACACTTTAGCATCACCGGCAAAACCAAACGGCAACAAACCTTTGGGATAGTTGACAACGTACACCAGATTCCCCCAGCCGGCATCGGGGGCGTGCAGAATTCCTTCTACCAGACGGACACCTCTCATACACTGAGACACCGGGTTCCGGTAGCGCAGCCCACACGCCCCCGGAAACTGGGCTGTGACCGTGGACAGCAGCACCGTCCCATCGTCCTCCGATGGTATTTCAATGGGCTCGTCATTCTCATCTTCCGTTACCCGAATATATTCCGACATCTCTGTTTCTCTTAAAGGTAAAAGAGATATAAACGACTTCACACTTGCGTCAAAGTAACCGTTTCCTTATCCCAGCTGGTTAAGCACCACTACCATGTCATTGCTTGGGGACTTTCAGAAAAATTCTCACAGGTGTTATCACCGAAAGAGAAAGAGGTAAAAGCAAGGACAGTCACTCTTATTAAAGGGTAATGCCTTGCTAGTTCATTAAGTGTGTGCTGAATGCCCACTAGCCATCAGGGGCCGCCGCTGTGAAAGCAGCCCCAGGGGGCACGCTCGCTGCGCAGGCGGGGTGGGTGGGGGAATAGGCAGGCGAAGATCGCAAACAGGTGGTTAGTTTATCACAGTCGTGCTAAAGACTACGGGAAAGCAGTCCAGGGACGCCGGGGAGAACCTAAGCTGGCTGAGAGATGTGTGCTGTGCTGTGTAAGGGGGTCTTCAAGTGACTTCCCTAAAAAAGCGACGCAGACGCGGAGTCTGGAGGATCCAACAGGAGCAGCGAGCCTGCTGAACGGACCAACGGGAAAGTTCCTCCCCGTGCCACACTGTGGACTTCCGGAGGCTCTCCAAACTTGAGCCGCGAGGACAGCGGCGACAGGTCCTCGGCGACGCGACCGCCGCCTCCCAGAAGCCAGTGCGTGAGCACCGAGGGAGGAGTTTCGAAGCGCGGCCGGGGTGGCACCGCCGGGGCATCAGGCCTGGACGCCGTCCCGGTGCAAAGGACGAAGGCACAGAGCAACGGCCGGGCCGGGCAGCCAGGCCAAGCCGCGACCTCTGGCTGCGCGGCTCTGCCGGCCCACATCCCCGCTCGGGCGCTGGCTGCCGCCCCGCACCAGGCCCCAACGGCGCTCCCACGCGAGTCCGCTTCGGCAGCACCAAGCAGGCCTGCCATGGACTCCCCTTCCGGGGCGGAGGCCGCCCCTTCGCGGGAGCGAAGGCACACAGGGCGTCCTTAGTGAGAAGCATCTGCAACTCACCCGCTAGGCCGCTGCTAGGAAGCCCGACAGGGAAACTGATGCAGCGAAGAATCCAGGAGCAGCCCAGCCACCAATTCGCTGCCACAAAATGGCGCTAGGGCCGCCTCCTCCCCCCACCGGCCCTCGTCCTCTCCCATCGGCTTCCCGTCCAGAGGGGGAGACGCTCGCACAGAGACAACCATTCTCTCCCCAGAGAGGCAGAATCCGCTCCTTGAAGTCTAAGCACACGCAGGAGATTTGAAGAATATCAGAAAGCCAACGTCTAGGCCCTAAAAGTCAAAAATGGAGAAAAGTGTATATGGGCAGGCTTTTGTCTCCCCCCACGTAGCGTAACAGATGGCTTCGCCCGACCAACCGCCGGCCCTGGGTCGGAACTCGCGCACTTCAAAAGTTCGCGAGACTAGCGAGGGGGCGGGGCAGACCCGGCGGGGCGGGACCGGGATGGACCCAGGGCGTGGCTGGGCGTGGTTGGGCGGGTCATGACCTTCCCGAGACTGGAGAGGGCTGCTCAGGCCAAGCCATTTTCAACTTAAAAATCTAGCCCAGGTGCGTCCGCTGTTCTCCCCAAGTCAGCCTCCATCCCTGGAGAGAATAACTTTGTTCCAAATAACAGCAATCCTAGCGCCTACTGTGTACCAGGTACTTCCTAAGTCATCACATCTTTTTTTTTTTTTTAAAAGATTTATTTATTTATTTTTATTTTTGGGCGGGGCTCGGGTTGGGGAGGGAGGGGAGCAGGCGGGCCACTTCTATTGGTCTTTCGTTTCTCTCTGTTCATCTGTCTTTGTTCTTTGGCTCCTGTGGGCCTCCCATCGCGGTGGCGTCTGTCATCGCTGAGCGCCGGCTCTGGGCGCATGCACTCCAGAGCTCCGGTTCGGTAATTGGACACATCAGTCCAGCCGCTCCGCGGCACGTGGGATCCTCCCAGGCCAGGGCTCGAACCGGCGCCCCTTGCAGTGCAAGGCGGTGTCCTTACCCACTGGACCACCAGGGGAAGCCCAGTCATCACATCTTTAAATACTCCAGCCGTCTTGTGTGGTAGGCTTTATGGATGTTATCCATAGATAGGTGAGGAGGAAACCGAGGCACAGAAAGACTCAGTATCTTGAGCACGCAACCCCGACCCCAGGGAAACTGATGCAGCGAAGAATCCAGGAGCAGCCCAGCCACCAATTCGCTGCCACAAAATGGCGCTAGGGCCGCCTCCCCCCACCGGCCCTCGTCCTCTCCCATCGGCTTCCCGTCCAGAGGGGGAGACGCTCGCACAGAGACAACCATTCTCTCCCCAGAGAGGCAGAATCCGCTCCTTGAAGTCTAAGCACACGCAGGAGATTTGAAGAATATCAGAAAGCCAACGTCTAGGCCCTAAAAGTCAAAAATGGAGAAAAGTGTATATGGGCAGGCTTTTGTCTCCCCCCACGTAGCGTAACAGATGGCTTCGCCCGACCAACCGCCGGCCCTGGGTCGGAACTCGCGCACTTCAAAAGTTCGCGAGACTAGCGAGGGGGCGGGGCAGACCCGGCGGGGCGGGACCGGGATGGACCCAGGGCGTGGCTGGGCGTGGTTGGGCGGGTCATGACCTTCCCGAGACTGGAGAGGGCTGCTCAGGCCAAGCCATTTTCAACTTAAAAATCTAGCCCAGGTGCGTCCGCTGTTCTCCCCAAGTCAGCCTCCATCCCTGGAGAGAATAACTTTGTTCCAAATAACAGCAATCCTAGCGCCTACTGTGTACCAGGTACTTCCTAAGTCATCACATCTTTTTTTTTTTTTTAAAAGATTTATTTATTTATTTTTATTTTTGGGCGGGGCTCGGGTTGGGGAGGGAGGGGAGCAGGCGGGCCACTTCTATTGGTCTTTCGTTTCTCTCTGTTCATCTGTCTTTGTTCTTTGGCTCCTGTGGGCCTCCCATCGCGGTGGCGTCTGTCATCGCTGAGCGCCGGCTCTGGGCGCATGCACTCCAGAGCTCCGGTTCGGTAATTGGACACATCAGTCCAGCCGCTCCGCGGCACGTGGGATCTTCCCAGGCCAGGGCTCGAACCGGCGCCCCTTGCAGTGCAAGGCGGTGTCCTTACCCACTGGACCACCAGGGGAAGCCCAGTCATCACATCTTTAAATACTCCAGCCGTCTTGTGTGGTAGGCTTTATGGATGTTATCCGCATAGATAGGTGAGGAGGAAACCGAGGCACAGAAAGACTCAGTATCTTGTAGGTGTGCGTGCGTGCTTCGCCAGGGGATCTTCCCGACCCAGGAATGGAACCAGGGTCTCCTGCATTCTAGGTAGACTCTTCACCGGCTGATCTACCAGAGAAGCCCACTCGTTAAGTCATTACAACAGTCTTGTATGGTAGGTGTTATTGATGTTATCGGCATATACAGGTGAGGAGGAAACTGAATGACAGAGAGATTCTGTATCTTGCGTGCGTAAGTAGTTGTTCAGTCATATCAGACTTTTTGCGATTCCTTGGACTGCAGCCCACCAGGCGTCTCTGTTCATGGGAATTTCAGCTCAGAATACTGGAGTGGATTGCCGTTTTCTCCTCCATGCGGATCTTCCTGACCCAGAGATTGGAACCCACATATTCTGCATTGCAGGCGGATGCTTTCGCTGAGCCACTGGGGAAGCCCTTAAGGTCACCCAGGCATTAAATGGTGAACCTGAGATCTGACCCCTAATTCTAATACTAATGTATTCCAGCTATGTATGCTAGTAACAATAGTGTACTTCGTCTATCAATATTTTTTAGCATCGTTTTATTTATTTGCTTTTTACATATACACATAGCCATTCTCCCCCAAACCCTCTCTCCCATCCAGGCTGGCACATAACATTGAGCTGAGTTCTATGAGCTATACAGTAGATCTTTGTTGGTTATCCATGTAAAATATAGCAGTGTGTACATGATCTTCCCAAAATCCCGATTACCCCTTCCCCCTGGCAACCATAAGTTTGTTTTCTGAGTCTGAGTTTCTTTCTGTTTTATTTTTTGGGGGGAGGGGGGCAGGTTGCAGAGGGAGAGGGGCAGGCGGGCCACTTCTGTTGGTCTTTCATTTCTCTATTTTCATCCATCTTTGTTCTTTGGCCTGTGTGGGTCTCCCATCGCAGTGGCGTCTGTCGTCGCTGAGCGCCGGCTCTGGGCGCATGCGCTCCAGAGCTCCGGCTCGGTAATTGGACACATGGATCCAGCTGCTCCGCGGCACATGGGATCTTCCCAGGCCAGGGATGGAACTGGCGCCCCTTGCAATGCAAGGCGGTGTCCTTACCCACTGGACCACCAGGGAAGCCCTTCTTTCTGTTTTGTACGCTGTTGTTCAGCCAATAAGTCATGTCCAACTCTTTATGTCCCCATGGACTGCAGTATGTCAGGCTTCTCTGTCCCTCACCATCTCCTAGAGTTTGCTCAAACGCATGCCCATTGAGTTGGTGATGCTATCCAACCATCTCATTCTCTGTCCCCCCCTTCTCCTCCTACCTTTAATCTTTCCCAGCATCAGGGTCTTTTCCAGTGAGTTATCTCTTTGCATCAGGTGATCAAGGTATTGGAGCTTCAGCTTCAAGATCAATCCGTCTGTTAGACATGGACAACAAAGGGAGGCCTGGCTGAAAGGGACACAAGCTGATCTCTAAAGTGCATCCCAGACACACCCAGGAGAGCTCACAGATATGCTACAAAACAACCACAGACTTTTCAACTCTTCTACAGGTGCCTTAGGCACAAGTGGATACAAAGTAAGCACAGGGGCTTCTCCCAGTACACTTAGGCAGTAAGGGCTAATGAATATTGTATATCTAATTGTAACAGACTGAATTATGGACATAACACAACCTGTTGTTACATAACTTATACTTATCAATTGGCTTTGAGTGTATGCCTCATTTGCATTCCCTTTCACTGATTGGTGGTGGGTACAAGCTCTACTTTGCACACACCATAACCAAAAGGAGGAGACTGGAAGTATGAAAGGGAAGCAAAGAAGGATCAGGAAGGAAGATGCGGTGGACTCCTTTGGCGTCAGCCTGCTTCCATGTTTTGGGAGTATCTATCTAATGAAAGATCTGCCTGCTTGAGCTGCACTGTGTAACTTGTTGGTTATTCCATACCCTTTGGTCCGTTGCTCCAAACTTTTGTTGCAATAAGAGCTGAGGAAGAGAAATAAGCTGATCTGACACTTCCAGTGAGTCTTGAGGGTTGATCTCCTTACTGTCCAAGGGACTCTCAAGAATCTTCTCCAGCTCCCCGATTCAAAAGCATCAATTTTTTTTTTAGCGCTCAGCTTTCTTTATGGTTTAACTTTCACATCTGTACATGACTACTGACAAATTCCTATTTGTGGGTTACGGGCGGGTTGTTTCACCCACTGGACCACCAGGGAAGCCCTTCTTTCTGTTTTGTACGCTGTTGTTCAGTCATGTCCAACTCTTTATGTCCCCATGGACTGCAGTATGTCAGGCTTCTCTGTCCCTCACCATCTCCTAGAGTTTGCTCAAACGCATGCCCATTGAGTTGGTGATGCTATCCAACCATCTCATTCTCTGTCCCCCCCTTCTCCTCCTACCTTTAATCTTTCCCAGCATCAGGGTCTTTTCCAGTGAGTTATCTCTTTGCATCAGGTGATCAAGGTATTGGAGCTTCAGCTTCAAGATCAATCCGTCTGTTAGACATGGACAACAAAGGGAGGCCTGGCTGAAAGGGACACAAGCTGATCTCTAAAGTGCATCCCAGACACACCCAGGAGAGCTCACAGATATGCTACAAAACAACCACAGACTTTTCAACTCTTCTACAGGTGCCTTAGGCACAAGTGGATACAAAGTAAGCACAGGGGCTTCTCCCAGTACACTTAGGCAGTAAGGGCTAATGAATATTGTATATCTAATTGTAACAGACTGAATTATGGACATAACACAACCTGTTGTTACATAACTTATACTTATCAATTGGCTTTGAGTGTATGCCTCATTTGCATTCCCTTTCACTGATTGGTGGTGGGTACAAGCTCTACTTTGCACACACCATAACCAAAAGGAGGAGACTGGAAGTATGAAAGGGAAGCAAAGAAGGATCAGGAAGGAAGATGCGGTGGACTCCTTTGGCGTCAGCCTGCTTCCATGTTTTGGGAGTATCTATCTAATGAAAGATCTGCCTGCTTGAGCTGCACTGTGTAACTTGTTGGTTATTCCATACCCTTTGGTCCGTTGCTCCAAACTTTTGTTGCAATAAGAGCTGAGGAAGAGAAATAAGCTGATCTGACACTTCCAGTGAGTCTTGAGGGTTGATCTCCTTACTGTCCAAGGGACTCTCAAGAATCTTCTCCAGCTCCCCGATTCAAAAGCATCAATTTTTTTTTTAGCGCTCAGCTTTCTTTATGGTTTAACTTTCACATCTGTACATGACTACTAGAAAAATCATAGTTTTGACTGTGCTGACCTTTATTATCAAAGTGATGTTTCTGCTTTTCAGTATGCTGTCTAGGTTTGTCATAGCTTTTCTTTTTTGTAAATTCATTTTATATCATTTCTTTTTAGATTCCACATATCAGGGATGTCATATGTAAGACATGTTCTGTTTCACATTTCAAATATCAATATGTGATTTCAATTCCAGTTCCACTGATGATATGTCCTAGTTTCATTGGCAATAATCTTAGTTTCCTAGTGTATCAGTGTATTAGATTCAATGAAGTACAGTACTAGCAAAAGTCTCGATAATTATGCATCAATGAATTTAAACGTCCAAATAACCCTACAGGTTAGGTGCTGTTGTTATTGTTTCTGTTTTCTAGGTGAGGAAACTGAGGCACAGAGGTTCACAGGGCTAGTAGATGGTGGAGCAGGGATTTGAACCCAGGCAGCCTGGCTCTGGAGTGGGTGCCTCCTGCTTTTTACAGCCTCCTGGGAAATAAATATTGTCCTGCATATCCATCTCTGATATCTGCTGTTCATATTGACCAGATCATACCTGCCCCCAGCTTGGAGAGGTGCGGAGCACCAAAGAATTGATGCTTTCGGATTGCGGTGCTGGAGAAGACTCTTGAGAGTCCCTTGGACAGCAAGGATATCAAACTAGTCAATCCTAAAGGGAATGAACCCTGAATATTCTTTGGAAGAACTGATGGTGAAGCTGAAGCTCCAGTATTTTACTACTTGATGCGAGATGCTGAAGGAAAGCAAAGAAGGTCAGGAAGGAAGATGCGTGACTCTTCCAATGTTTTGGGAGTATCTATCTAATGAAAGATCTGCCTGCTTGAGCTGCACTGTGTAACTTGTTGGTTATTCCATACCCTTTGGTCCGTTGCTCCAAACTTTTGTTGCAATAAGAGCTGAGGAAGAGAAATAAGCTGATCTGACACTTCCAGTGAGTCTTGAGGGTTGATCTCCTTACTGTCCAAGGGACTCTCAAGAATCTTCTCCAGCTCCCCGATTCAAAAGCATCAATTTTTTTTTTAGCGCTCAGCTTTCTTTATGGTTTAACTTTCACATCTGTACATGACTACTAGAAAAATCATAGTTTTGACTGTGCTGACCTTTATTATCAAAGTGATGTTTCTGCTTTTCAGTATGCTGTCTAGGTTTGTCATAGCTTTTCTTTTTTGTAAATTCATTTTATATCATTTCTTTTTAGATTCCACATATCAGGGATGTCATATGTAAGACATGTTCTGTTTCACATTTCAAATATCAATATGTGATTTCAATTCCAGTTCCACTGATGATATGTCCTAGTTTCATTGGCAATAATCTTAGTTTCCTAGTGTATCAGTGTATTAGATTCAATGAAGTACAGTACTAGCAAAAGTCTCGATAATTATGCATCAATGAATTTAAACGTCCAAATAACCCTACAGGTTAGGTGCTGTTGTTATTGTTTCTGTTTTCTAGGTGAGGAAACTGAGGCACAGAGGTTCACAGGGCTAGTAGATGGTGGAGCAGGGATTTGAACCCAGGCAGCCTGGCTCTGGAGTGGGTGCCTCCTGCTTTTTACAGCCTCCTGGGAAATAAATATTGTCCTGCATATCCATCTCTGATATCTGCTGTTCATATTGACCAGATCATACCTGCCCCCAGCTTGGAGAGGTGCGGAGCACCAAAGAATTGATGCTTTCGGATTGCGGTGCTGGAGAAGACTCTTGAGAGTCCCTTGGACAGCAAGGATATCAAACTAGTCAATCCTAAAGGGAATGAACCCTGAATATTCTTTGGAAGAACTGATGGTGAAGCTGAAGCTCCAGTATTTTACTACTTGATGCAGAGCTGACTCATTGGAAAAGATCCTGATGCTGGGAAAGATAGAGGGCAGGAGCAGAAGCGGGTGACAGAAGATATAATGGTTGGATGACATCATTGACTCGATGGACATGAGTTTGAGCAAACTCCAGGAGATAGTGGAGGACAGAATAGCCTGATGCGCTGCAGTCCATGGGGTCACAAAGAGTTGGACATGACTTAGCAACTGAACGGCAACAAAACTTGGAGAGATGGGAAGGAGGAACTGGAGACCGTAAGAATGAGCGGCATTACCCACCCCCGGGGATAGCCCTACACACAGGGGACCAAGCTGGACAGACAGCCCTGACAGTCACTAAGTTTCCAAATACTGGATGGAGCACAGAGCCCTCACTGCCACAATCCACCCAGGCATTTCAGGGGAGAAGTCAGTTTTCTTAAACAAATTATTTATTTATTTTTGACTGTGCTGCATGGTCTTTTCTTTAGTTGTGGCGAGAAGAGGCTACTCTCTAGTTGTATCATGTGTGGGCTTCTCTTGTTGTGGAGCACAAGCTCTAGGGCTCCGGCTCAGTAGTTTTGGCACACGGGCTTCGTTGCCCTTGGCGTGTAGAATCTTTCTAGACCAGAGATTGAACCTGTGTCCCCTGCATTGGCAAGTGGCTTCTTAACCACTGGACTACCAGGGAAGCCCAAGAAGTCAGTTTTACTACCCCATTTTGTTCTTTTTTGGTGGGATCTTAGTTCCCCAACCAGAAATTGAACGCATGTCCCCTGCAGTGGAAGCTCAGAGTCCCTGCCACTGGACGGCCAGGGGATTCTCACTTCCCCCATTTTGTCAGAGAGTGAACTGAGGGCTTCCCCTGGTGGTCCAGGGGGTAGGGACACCGCCTTGCAGTGCAAGGGGCGCCGGTTCGATCCCTGGCCTGGGAAGATCCCACGTGCCGCGGAGCGGCTGGACCGGTGTGTCCACTGACCAAGCCGGAGCTCTGGAGCGCATGCGCCCAAAGCCGGCGCTCAGCGATGACAGACGCCACCGCGATGGGAGGGCCACAGGAGCCAAAGAACAAAGATGGATGAAAATAGAGAAATGAAAGACCAATAGAAGTGGCCCGCCCGCTCCCCTCCCTCCCCAACCCGACCCCCGCCCCAAATAAATAAATAAATAAATAAATCTTTAAAAAAAAAAAAAAAAAGAGTGAACTGAGGCTCAGAGGTTGTATGAATTGCCAGAGAATGTCGCTGCACTTGTAAATTGCTGTCCAGGGTTGTCCGATCATGAAGCTGTGCTCCGTGCTTCTCCCTGGCCCACTTGTCTCTGGCAAGACTGTACCTGAATCACTCTTCTGGGCCTGGTATGCTTACTACAAGTGGGCAGAGCCGAGTGTACAGAAACGGGAGAAAGGTCACACAGGGACAGGACCACAAAGTCTGCCCCTTTCCCTCAGAAGTTTTTAGACCAGTTGGAAAGACCAGTGAACACAATCCTGAAAAAGGGAAATAACTCCTTCAGAAAGAAAATTGATAAGATCAGTGGGAGACTAGAGCACAGAGTCCTCCCACTCCTAGCTAAGTTCTCTGGGTTTCAGCTTGAAAGAGTACTGGTCCTCAAGAGTTCTGCTTGGGGCTTTCCTGGTGGTCCAGTGGGTAAAGAGTCCACCTTGCAGCGCAAGAGACACCGGTTCGATCCCTGGCTCGGAAATATCCCAAGTGTTGCTGAGCGGCTGGACTGGTATGTGCAATTACAAGCCAGCGCTCCGGAGTGCATGTGCCCAGAGCCAGTGCTCTGCAGCAAGAGAGGCCACTGCAGTGGGAGGCGCACACAAGCCAAAGAATAAAGATGGATGAAAAAAAAAAAAAAGCCAATAAAAGCGGCCAAGATTAAAAAAAAAAAAAAGTTTTGCTTGTTTACATCTGAAACTAACACAATGTTGTAAATGTTGTAAAGTATAGTTGTAAAACTATACTTCAGTGAAAAAGAGTTCTACCGGGAGGTGAGCTTGCCACATTTACACTACTGATACTATGTATAAAACAGGTAACTTGGCGACCCACTCCAGTATACTCGCCTGGGGAATCCCATGGAAAGAGGAGCCTGGAAGGCTGCAGTCCATGGGGTCACAAACAGTCAGGCACAACTGAGCAACTAAGAGACACACATGGGGAACTGGCTGTTGATAGAGGCGTTAATCACAAGTTGGTAGAAAAATGTGGATGGTTCAATAAATGGTCTCAGGGTAATTGACTCTTCATATGGAGAAATAATAGATCTTTGCTGTTGTCACACATTGAAGTATTTACTTAAAAATCCAAGGTACTGAAGACTAGAATGCAAAGGACAAAACTCAGTAATATAAGGGTTTTTATAGGAGAATTTTTCTCAAACTTTGAAATAAGAAAGAATTTTGAAAACGAGTCTAG
Organism: Tragulus kanchil; assembly: GCA_022376925.1. Taxonomy (NCBI): domain Eukaryota; kingdom Metazoa; phylum Chordata; class Mammalia; order Artiodactyla; family Tragulidae; genus Tragulus; species Tragulus kanchil. Next base: position 156,859,316 of record JAIOJX010000032.1, read on the forward strand.
AATACCCTTATATATAAATATAGCAAAGAAACTGATACATGTATCCAGTGAGTCCTGTATCTTTATGTTCATTGCAGCATGAATTATATTAGCAAAAAATTGGAAAGAAATGTCTATCACTTTGGAAATGGATGAATAAAATGCTATGTAGTCACACTGTAGAATATTTTCTAGCAGTTAAGTATAACAAATTAAATCTATATGTATTAACAAAGATCTGAAAGTCATGTAGGGTGAAAACAAATGAAGTGATGAATATATTATAACTAAACAAACAAACAAACAAAAAAACAGGTAACTAATGAGAACATACTATTATAGCCCAGGGAAGTCTACGTAATCTATTGTGGTGACCTGAATGGGAAGGAAGTCCAAAAGGGAAGGGCTATATGTATATGTATGGCTGGTTCATTTTGCTATATAGCAGAAACTGACACGACATCATTATAGCAACTGTGTTGTGTAGTTGCTGAGTCATGTCTGACTCTTTTGTGACCCCAAGGACTGTGGCCTGCCAGGCTTCTCTGTCCGTGAGACTTCCTAGGCAAGAATGCTGGGGTGGGTTGCCATTTCCGTCTCTGTGTCTCCTGCACTGGCAGGTGGATTATTTACCACTGAGCCACCATGGAAGCCCTAAAGCAACTCCACTCCAATACACATTAATTTTTTTTTAAAAAAATTCTGCTTATTTGAAATGTGCTTTATAAATTATCTTTGTTTGCTTGTCTGTTTATATTCCTTACACATTAAGCCCGAAGGTTATTAGAGGGCAAAAAAAAAAAAAAAATCTGTTTTTACCCATATCCTTTCTTCTGAGCATTTAAGGCTGCAGTCCATGGGGTCACAAACAGTCAGGCACAACTGAGCAACTAAGAGACACACATGGGGAACTGGCTGTTGATAGAGGCGTTAATCACAAGTTGGTAGAAAAATGTGGATGGTTCAATAAATGGTCTCAGGGTAATTGACTCTTCATATGGAGAAATAATAGATCTTTGCTGTTGTCACACATTGAAGTATTTACTTAAAAATCCAAGGTACTGAAGACTAGAATGCAAAGGACAAAACTCAGTAATATAAGGGTTTTTATAGGAGAATTTTTCTCAAACTTTGAAATAAGAAAGAATTTTGAAAACGAGTCTAGAATACCCTTATATATAAATATAGCAAAGAAACTGATACATGTATCCAGTGAGTCCTGTATCTTTATGTTCATTGCAGCATGAATTATATTAGCAAAAAATTGGAAAGAAATGTCTATCACTTTGGAAATGGATGAATAAAATGCTATGTAGTCACACTGTAGAATATTTTCTAGCAGTTAAGTATAACAAATTAAATCTATATGTATTAACAAAGATCTGAAAGTCATGTAGGGTGAAAACAAATGAAGTGATGAATATATTATAACTAAACAAACAAACAAACAAAAAAACAGGTAACTAATGAGAACATACTATTATAGCCCAGGGAAGTCTACGTAATCTATTGTGGTGACCTGAATGGGAAGGAAGTCCAAAAGGGAAGGGCTATATGTATATGTATGGCTGGTTCATTTTGCTATATAGCAGAAACTGACACGACATCATTATAGCAACTGTGTTGTGTAGTTGCTGAGTCATGTCTGACTCTTTTGTGACCCCAAGGACTGTGGCCTGCCAGGCTTCTCTGTCCGTGAGACTTCCTAGGCAAGAATGCTGGGGTGGGTTGCCATTTCCGTCTCTGTGTCTCCTGCACTGGCAGGTGGATTATTTACCACTGAGCCACCATGGAAGCCCTAAAGCAACTCCACTCCAATACACATTAATTTTTTTTTAAAAAAATTCTGCTTATTTGAAATGTGCTTTATAAATTATCTTTGTTTGCTTGTCTGTTTATATTCCTTACACATTAAGCCCGAAGGTTATTAGAGGGCAAAAAAAAAAAAAAAATCTGTTTTTACCCATATCCTTTCTTCTGAGCATTTATTTATTAAATGCTTTCTGAAAAAACTGGATCAGAAAAGATTTATAGAGCTCTTATGCCTTATCCAGTGTTGTGCTAAAACTATAATGTAAAGACACACAAGAAATCAGAAGCCAGTCATGGCCTGGATGGAATGATCTAATCTAGGCAAGGGTGGCAACAGAATGCTTGGAAAACAGTCCTAGCGGTAGAAAGCATCTGGGCGCCAGCGCTGGGCAGATGCCTGAGGGCTTCCCAAACAGCTCTCTTGGGGGGCTAGCTTCTAGCATGAGCATGAGGCATCTCAACTGGGACGCATGGGGACTGGCCAGCGAAGCAGAGTGTCTGGGAACAGGCTTCAGTTTGCAGCACAGTCACTTGGGTGTGCAGCCTCCTTACTTTGGAGTCCCAACTCTGCCAGTTCCGTGAAGTCAACAGGTATTCCTGAAAATTAAAAGAAATGCCAAGGTAATAAAAAGATATTTAAATAAAGGTAACTTTATCAAGATTTAAATTTTCTCTTAACCCCTACATTTTTAGGAGCTGCCTCCCCATTGAGTCCAGGTCCAACTTAGATTTTTCTAAAATTTTTTTCTCAGAAATAACTTAAAGTTTATGATCAAGTTGCAAGAAGAGTAGAAAGAACTCCTGTGTACCCTTTATCCAGTTTCATCAACTGCTAAAATTTTGTCACATTTGCTTTATCTCTTCTCTATATAGCAGAAACTGACACGACATCATTATAGCAACTGTGTTGTGTAGTCGCTGAGTCATGTCTGACTCTTTTGTGACCCCAAGGACTGTGGCCTGCCAGGCTTCTCTGTCCGTGAGACTTCCTAGGCAAGAATGCTGGGGTGGGTTGCCATTTCCGTCTCTGTGTCTCCTGCACTGGCAGGTGGATTATTTACCACTGAGCCACCATGGAAGCCCTAAAGCAACTCCACTCCAATACACATTAATTTTTTTTTAAAAAAATTCTGCTTATTTGAAATGTGCTTTATAAATTATCTTTGTTTGCTTGTCTGTTTATATTCCTTACACATTAAGCCCGAAGGTTATTAGAGGGCAAAAAAAAAAAAAAAATCTGTTTTTACCCATATCCTTTCTTCTGAGCATTTATTTATTAAATGCTTTCTGAAAAAACTGGATCAGAAAAGATTTATAGAGCTCTTATGCCTTATCCAGTGTTGTGCTAAAACTATAATGTAAAGACACACAAGAAATCAGAAGCCAGTCATGGCCTGGATGGAATGATCTAATCTAGGCAAGGGTGGCAACAGAATGCTTGGAAAACAGTCCTAGCGGTAGAAAGCATCTGGGCGCCAGCGCTGGGCAGATGCCTGAGGGCTTCCCAAACAGCTCTCTTGGGGGGCTAGCTTCTAGCATGAGCATGAGGCATCTCAACTGGGACGCATGGGGACTGGCCAGCGAAGCAGAGTGTCTGGGAACAGGCTTCAGTTTGCAGCACAGTCACTTGGGTGTGCAGCCTCCTTACTTTGGAGTCCCAACTCTGCCAGTTCCGTGAAGTCAACAGGTATTCCTGAAAATTAAAAGAAATGCCAAGGTAATAAAAAGATATTTAAATAAAGGTAACTTTATCAAGATTTAAATTTTCTCTTAACCCCTACATTTTTAGGAGCTGCCTCCCCATTGAGTCCAGGTCCAACTTAGATTTTTCTAAAATTTTTTTCTCAGAAATAACTTAAAGTTTATGATCAAGTTGCAAGAAGAGTAGAAAGAACTCCTGTGTACCCTTTATCCAGTTTCATCAACTGCTAAAATTTTGTCACATTTGCTTTATCTCTTCTCTCTCTAGATATATAAAATAATAGTAATATGTATAACTCAGTGCTATGCTATTATACAATTCAGGAATTTATCATTAATATAATCTATAATATACAAGACTGAGTGACTGAACAACACAATAGAATATAAATTTTTGGCACAAATATCATAGAGGCAGTGTTGTGTCCTTGCTGTTCTCCATTGTAAAAATACCATCTTTCCCCTTTTGGAACTAATGAAAGTGAAAGTGTTAGTCGCTCAGTCATGTCCGACTCTTTGCAACCCTGTGGACTGTAGCCTGCCGGGCTCCTCTGTCCATGGGATTCTCTGGGCAAGAATCCTGGAGTGGGTAGCCATTCCCTTCTCCTGGGGATCTTCCTGATCCAGATATCGAGCACTGGTCTCCCTCATTGCAGGCAGGTTCTTTATTGTCTGAGCTACCAGGAAATAACTGATCTAATCATTGATCTAATAAGTTGTCTAATAGTTGGGTAGATACACTGAGACCATTCCAGATATCCTGTTTGGTTGGTTGGTTGAATCAGAGGGTGGGAAACCATGAATACAGAGAAACCACGAATACAGATAGTAAATTTTACTCAGATTTTTGACTTTTTGGTGAGTCAGCACCCCTACCCACGGCGTTGTTCAAGGATCAGCTGGATTTATGAGACGTTCTGGAGTCATCTGCTTGGTTTTTCATAGCATTCCTTAGCGCATCCCTCTCTCCTGTTTTTCCTGCAGAGTGGTGTAAAGTCTTTTTTTTTTTTTTTAAAAGACAGTAGATTTATTATACAGAACAAACACCATCTGCACCATCTTAAATCATTACTATAGATATTTTCTAGGAAAAAAATACACCTGAAAAGTTCTGAGATGCCATAATATTAACTAAAATAGGATTCCAATCAGACCCAGGGATAGTTTTTAAAAAAATATTTAAATAAAGGTAACTTTATCAAGATTTAAATTTTCTCTTAACCCCTACATTTTTAGGAGCTGCCTCCCCATTGAGTCCAGGTCCAACTTAGATTTTTCTAAAATTTTTTTCTCAGAAATAACTTAAAGTTTATGATCAAGTTGCAAGAAGAGTAGAAAGAACTCCTGTGTACCCTTTATCCAGTTTCATCAACTGCTAAAATTTTGTCACATTTGCTTTATCTCTCTTCTCTCTCTAGATATATAAAATAATAGTAATATGTATAACTCAGTGCTATGCTATTATACAATTCAGGAATTTATCATTAATATAATCTATAATATACAAGACTGAGTGACTGAACAACACAATAGAATATAAATTTTTGGCACAAATATCATAGAGGCAGTGTTGTGTCCTTGCTGTTCTCCATTGTAAAAATACCATCTTTCCCCTTTTGGAACTAATGAAAGTGAAAGTGTTAGTCGCTCAGTCATGTCCGACTCTTTGCAACCCTGTGGACTGTAGCCTGCCGGGCTCCTCTGTCCATGGGATTCTCTGGGCAAGAATCCTGGAGTGGGTAGCCATTCCCTTCTCCTGGGGATCTTCCTGATCCAGATATCGAGCACTGGTCTCCCTCATTGCAGGCAGGTTCTTTATTGTCTGAGCTACCAGGAAATAACTGATCTAATCATTGATCTAATAAGTTGTCTAATAGTTGGGTAGATACACTGAGACCATTCCAGATATCCTGTTTGGTTGGTTGGTTGAATCAGAGGGTGGGAAACCATGAATACAGAGAAACCACGAATACAGATAGTAAATTTTACTCAGATTTTTGACTTTTTGGTGAGTCAGCACCCCTACCCACGGCGTTGTTCAAGGATCAGCTGGATTTATGAGACGTTCTGGAGTCATCTGCTTGGTTTTTCATAGCATTCCTTAGCGCATCCCTCTCTCCTGTTTTTCCTGCAGAGTGGTGTAAAGTCTTTTTTTTTTTTTTTAAAAGACAGTAGATTTATTATACAGAACAAACACCATCTGCACCATCTTAAATCATTACTATAGATATTTTCTAGGAAAAAAATACACCTGAAAAGTTCTGAGATGCCATAATATTAACTAAAATAGGATTCCAATCAGACCCAGGGATAGTGACTCCATTATTATTTAAATGTTAACATGTAGAGAGCCTAGAAAAATACAATGATACACTGATGTGTTATCCATGTAACTGCTACAATGTTAATGATGTACTACTGCATGCAATGTAATTGATGGTATTATCAATGTAATGGTTCATAAAATGGCTATCGCCAGTTTCAAGTAGCCCATGATTTTTCAATTTTGCTACATACATTGGGCCCCAGGCTTTGCCCTTATCTGGAATTACCAAAGCCCACATTCCTGGCCAGTGGGAGCAAATGTGAAGTCTTGAGAGCAAGCTCTTTCCATTTCCTTAATGTCCACAGGCATGATGTTACTGTAGGAGTTTAAAACTTTACTGATCACATCTTGATTTTCTGCCTTAGAAAGAGTGCACGTAGAGTATACAAGTAGCCCTCCAGGACGCAAGGCTTTAATTGCAGACCTTAAGAGCTCCATCTGTAGAAAAGGCAGATTCCTCCTTTGGCTTATCCTACAAGCTGCCTTCTGAGAGTCAGAAGAGAACAACCAACTTCGATCATTTGAGCACGGGGCATCAACTAATACCTTGTCAAACGTTTCAGGCTGGGCATCTCCCATTTCTCTGCCATCCAATTCAGACACTTTAATTACATTTACCAAAGGCTGTGGGATGAAAGATTCTAATGTCTGCCTCAGCCACCGCAATCTCAGACTATCGTATTCATTACAATGAAGATAACCTGGATAAGCGCACTGCAGCAGAGCTATGGATTTGCCTCCAGGGGCAGCACACAGATCCAGAATCTTCTCCCCATCCCTCAATTCGAGAGCCAGTACTGGGAGAAGGGAGGCGGCATTCAGGAGATAGTATTTTTTCAGGTTTCCAATTTGGTGTCTCTCTGAAGGCATTCTCTGCAAGTTCTGCTAAGGTAACATTTCATTGATTTAGGATATTTTCTAGGAAAAATACACCTGAAAAGTTCTGAGATGCCATAATATTAACTAAAATAGGATTCCAATCAGACCCAGGGATAGTGACTCCATTATTATTTAAATGTTAACATGTAGAGAGCCTAGAAAAATACAATGATACACTGATGTGTTATCCATGTAACTGCTACAATGTTAATGATGTACTACTGCATGCAATGTAATTGATGGTATTATCAATGTAATGGTTCATAAAATGGCTATCGCCAGTTTCAAGTAGCCCATGATTTTTCAATTTTGCTACATACATTGGGCCCCAGGCTTTGCCCTTATCTGGAATTACCAAAAGCCCACATTCCTGGCCAGTGGGAGCAAATGTGAAGTCTTGAGAGCAAGCTCTTTCCATTTCCTTAATGTCCACAGGCATGATGTTACTGTAGGAGTTTAAAACTTTACTGATCACATCTTGATTTTCTGCCTTAGAAAGAGTGCACGTAGAGTATACAAGTAGCCCTCCAGGACGCAAGGCTTTAATTGCAGACCTTAAGAGCTCCATCTGTAGAAAAGGCAGATTCCTCCTTTGGCTTATCCTACAAGCTGCCTTCTGAGAGTCAGAAGAGAACAACCAACTTCGATCATTTGAGCACGGGGCATCAACTAATACCTTGTCAAACGTTTCAGGCTGGGCATCTCCCATTTCTCTGCCATCCAATTCAGACACTTTAATTACATTTACCAAAGGCTGTGGGATGAAAGATTCTAATGTCTGCCTCAGCCACCGCAATCTCAGACTATCGTATTCATTACAATGAAGATAACCTGGATAAGCGCACTGCAGCAGAGCTATGGATTTGCCTCCAGGGGCAGCACACAGATCCAGAATCTTCTCCCCATCCCTCAATTCGAGAGCCAGTACTGGGAGAAGGGAGGCGGCATTCAGGAGATAGTATTTTTTCAGGTTTCCAATTTGGTGTCTCTCTGAAGGCATTCTCTGCGAAGTTCTGCTAAGGTAACATTTCATTGATTTAGGATAGTAGGGTAAAGATCCTTGAAAGAGTGAGCGATAGCCCTTCAAATGTAAATCCTTTTCCAGTTCAAAAGGGTAATTGAATCTGTTAAGAAGAATGGCATATTGCCAACACGATGGAGATGTTAGTATACCCCTTACTGTATTCCATGCATCTCCAAGTTCTTTGGAATACTGCTTTTCAAAATGATCCAATACAACTTTGCAAATCTGTTTTGCAAGCTTCCTCTCTGGTTTTGCTTTCAGCCGGGTCAACACCATTCCGTCAGAAGTCAAACAAGGAGCCAAAACCGCCGGGTATCTAAAGCTTGCCTGGTGTAAAGTCTTGATCACATTAACAGATCACATGGACAATGGCCAGGATGCTTTGTGGGTAAAGCCATGCACGTTTCTTTGCAGCCATCAGGACTGTCTCACTTTCAGCGATGCTAAATTGTATCTCTTGGTTAAGATGTCACCACTGGATTCCTCCACAGATAATGTATATTTTCTCTTGGCAATTTGCAAGTAATCTCTGAATGATACTTAGGCACAAGGCAAATACCCCATTTCCTTATAATCTTTTACTTAATGTTTTAAGTATCTACTGATGATCTTTGCCTGATTCCGTTACTTCACTGGGGGTTGCAAAATGGCAAAATTTAAAGTATGTAATTTATTCTACATTCTTTTGTAAAGGGGAACTTTCCTTCACTAGCTGGAGACAATCTGCAATCCCCCCTAAATGCTTAACTTTTTATCAAGTTTCAGAATAGTCCTCTCTAATGGTAACAAATAAATCTTCTTTTTTTTTTTTTTTTTTTTCTGTAGTCACCATGAGCTCTTGGATTTTATTTATTCAATACTTTGCAATAATTATAGTCATTAGTGTTTTTAATGACCAAATTGTCCTAATTATGGCCCCAGGAAACCCTTTAAACTGGTTTTGGTCCTTTTGATGTGTTCCCATTACTCTTTGAGTATGTTCTTGCTTTTGGCATAACAAAGCGTTCCAGGCTTGCCTTATACTTTCTCTGTGCCAAGCCTGGAAGCTCTGAAGAGTCCTGGTTCCTTTTAGTCAGAAGAGACATTTAGAAACTAGAAGCTGGGCACTGTGTGTGCTCATTACTGCTTTGGTGGTCAGAAGCATTTTTAAATATATATTAAAAACTACCTGAATTGTACACTTTATTTTCTTTTACACCAAAAACATTTTTTTGGTCCTCTTTTATTATTTTTTTAATTGGTTTTTTGTTTATTTATTTTCATCCATCTTTATTCCTTGGCCCGTGTGGGCCTCCCATTGCAGTGGCCTCTCTCGTTGCAGAGCCCTGGCTCTGGGCACATGTGCTCCAGATCGCTGGCTCATAATTGGGCACACCAGTCCAGCTGCTCCACGGCATGTAGGATCTTGCTGGGCCAGGGATCTTCCTGGTGTCCCTTGCACTGCAAGGTGGACTTTTTACCCACTGGATCACCAGGGAAGCTCCCCCAAACATTTTTATAGGGGTATTATAGCCAATTAACAATTTTGTGATAGTTTTAGGTGAAGAGTGAAGGGGCTCGGCCATACACATACATGTATCCATTCCCTCCCAAACCCCTCTCCCATCCAGGCTGGTACATAGGATTCAGCAGAGTTCCATGAGCTGTACAATAGATTTTTGTTGGTTATCCATTTCAAACATGGCAGCATGTATTTGACTTTCCCGAAGTCCCCAACCATTCCCTCCCCCCAGCAACCATGAGTTCATTTACAAAGTTTGTGACTCTCTTTCTCTTTTGTAAATTTCATTTACATAATTTCTTTTTAGAATCCACATAAGAGGGTTCTCATATGATATTTCTCCTTCTCTGTCAGTCAGAAGCATTTTTGAAAGATAAAATAATACCCAGGCAACTATTTTTATTTCGTCATGGCTTACTTTCCTTTTCATGTAAGTGTCTTGTTCAGTCACTCAGTCACGTCTGACTCTGTGACCCCGTGGATGGCAGCAGTCCCCTGTCCTTCACCCTCTCCCAGAGCTTGCTGAAGCTCATGTCCATTGAGTCAGAGATCCAACCATCTCATTCTCTGTCATCCTCTTCTCAGTCTTTCCCAGCGTCAGGGTCTTTTCCAATGAGTTGTCTCTTCACATCAGGTGGCCAAAGAATTGGAGCTTCAGCATCAGTTCTTCCAATGAATATTTAGAGTTGATTTCCTTTGGGATTGACTGGTCTAAGGGTCTTAGAACCTGCCAGAATTAGGATATGTCTCCCATATTTGGCCTAGGTCTTATATTTTTAAGTTTATTATTTTCAAAAGGAATTTTAAAGATTATATATTTGTTTTTGGCTGTGCTGGGTCTTTTGCTGTGTAGACTTTTTTTCTAATTGTGGTGCTCAAGCTTCTGGTTGTGGTGGTTTCTCTTGTTGGACAGAACACAGGCTCTAGGGTGCAAGAGCTTAGTTGCTCCTGGCATGTGGGATCTTCCAGATCCAAGATTGAACCCTTGTCTCCTGCATTGGCAGATGAATCTTAACCACTGAGCTACCAGGAAAGCCCCCCTAGAATTCTTTTTTTAAAAAGCCAATTAGTGCCATAACATCAATTTCGAAACACTGCAGTCCTATGTTCTCCCCAGCCTCCTCCCCTTTCAGAAGTAACCATTCTTTTAGTTTCTTCTTAAAGATGTACTTGTTTTATTTTTTTATTGCACCATTTTTTTTTTTTGTTTTGGCCACTTCTATTGATCTTTCATTTATTTATCTTTGTTCTTTGGCCTGTGTGGGCCTCCCATTGCAGCGGCCCCTCTGGTCGCAGAGCACCAGCTCTGGGCACACACGCTCCAGAACTCCGGCTTGGCCCCTGGACATATCGGTCCAGCCGCTCTGTGGCACGTGGGATCCTCCCAGGCCAGGGAATGAACTGGTGCCCCTTGCACTGAAAGGCGGTGTCGCTACCCACTGGACCACCAGGGAAGCCCAGATGTACTTATTTTTAAATAATAAAGCTATTATGCAGTATTTTGATTCATCTGTCTTAGAGATCATCTGTTGATTTCCTATTATGATCAGTGAAGACTTTAAAAAATATATTTCTCTTTCTTTTTTCCTTTTTATTGATTTATTTGGCTGAATCAGGTCTTAGTTGAGGTATCTGGGCTCTCCAGTTGTGGCGCTCAAGACCTAATTGCCCCGTGGCACCTGGGATCCTAGTTTTCAAACAGCGACTGAATGTCCTCCGTGGCAGGCAGATACTCAACCACTGAACCATCAGGGAAGTCTTTCCCAGCGTCAGGGTCTTTTCCAATGAGTTGTCTCTTCACATCAGGTGGCCAAAGAATTGGAGCTTCAGCATCAGTTCTTCCAATGAATATTTAGAGTTGATTTCCTTTGGGATTGACTGGTCTAAGGGTCTTAGAACCTGCCAGAATTAGGATATGTCTCCCATATTTGGCCTAGGTCTTATATTTTTAAGTTTATTATTTTCAAAAGGAATTTTAAAGATTATATATTTGTTTTTGGCTGTGCTGGGTCTTTTGCTGTGTAGACTTTTTTTCTAATTGTGGTGCTCAAGCTTCTGGTTGTGGTGGTTTCTCTTGTTGGACAGAACACAGGCTCTAGGGTGCAAGAGCTTAGTTGCTCCTGGCATGTGGGATCTTCCAGATCCAAGATTGAACCCTTGTCTCCTGCATTGGCAGATGAATCTTAACCACTGAGCTACCAGGAAAGCCCCCCTAGAATTCTTTTTTTAAAAAGCCAATTAGTGCCATAACATCAATTTCGAAACACTGCAGTCCTATGTTCTCCCCAGCCTCCTCCCCTTTCAGAAGTAACCATTCTTTTAGTTTCTTCTTAAAGATGTACTTGTTTTATTTTTTTATTGCACCATTTTTTTTTTTTGTTTTGGCCACTTCTATTGATCTTTCATTTATTTATCTTTGTTCTTTGGCCTGTGTGGGCCTCCCATTGCAGCGGCCCCTCTGGTCGCAGAGCACCAGCTCTGGGCACACACGCTCCAGAACTCCGGCTTGGCCCCTGGACATATCGGTCCAGCCGCTCTGTGGCACGTGGGATCCTCCCAGGCCAGGGAATGAACTGGTGCCCCTTGCACTGAAAGGCGGTGTCGCTACCCACTGGACCACCAGGGAAGCCCAGATGTACTTATTTTTAAATAATAAAGCTATTATGCAGTATTTTGATTCATCTGTCTTAGAGATCATCTGTTGATTTCCTATTATGATCAGTGAAGACTTTAAAAAATATATTTCTCTTTCTTTTTTCCTTTTTATTGATTTATTTGGCTGAATCAGGTCTTAGTTGAGGTATCTGGGCTCTCCAGTTGTGGCGCTCAAGACCTAATTGCCCCGTGGCACCTGGGATCCTAGTTTTCAAACAGCGACTGAATGTCCTCCGTATTGGCAGGCAGATACTCAACCACTGAACCATCAGGGAAGTCCTGATTAGTGAGGATTTTTAACTCACACACTTATCATTTTCTCCATTCTTTTACTATACTTCTATCACAAATTTCTGTTAAATGTACATTCAATATTTTCTTTTCTTTTTTTTTTTTTTAAAGATTTATTTATTTATTTATTTTGGGCGGGGGTCGGGTTGGGGAGGGAGGGGAGCAGGCGAGCCACTTCTATTGGTCTTTCGTTTCTCTATGTTCAACCGTCTTTGTTCTTTGGCTCCCGTGGGCCTCCCGTCGCAGTGGCATCTGTTGTTGTAGAGCGCCGGCTCTGGGCGCATGCGCTCCAGAGCTCCGGCTCGGTAATTGGACACATCAGTCCAGCCGCTCCGCGGCACGTGGGATCTTCCCAGGCCAGGGGTCGAACCGGCGCCCCTTGCACTGCAAGGCGGTGTCCTCACCCACTGGACCACCAGGGAAGCCCAGATGTACTTATTTTTAAATAATAAAGCTATTATGCAGTATTTTGATTCATCTGTCTTAGAGATCATCTGTTGATTTCCTATTATGATCAGTGAAGACTTTAAAAAATATATTTCTCTTTCTTTTTTCCTTTTTATTGATTTATTTGGCTGAATCAGGTCTTAGTTGAGGTATCTGGGCTCTCCAGTTGTGGCGCTCAAGACCTAATTGCCCCGTGGCACCTGGGATCCTAGTTTTCAAACAGCGACTGAATGTCCTCCGTATTGGCAGGCAGATACTCAACCACTGAACCATCAGGGAAGTCCTGATTAGTGAGGATTTTTAACTCACACACTTATCATTTTCTCCATTCTTTTACTATACTTCTATCACAAATTTCTGTTAAATGTACATTCAATATTTTCTTTTCTTTTTTTTTTTTTTAAAGATTTATTTATTTATTTATTTTGGGCGGGGGTCGGGTTGGGGAGGGAGGGGAGCAGGCGAGCCACTTCTATTGGTCTTTCGTTTCTCTATGTTCAACCGTCTTTGTTCTTTGGCTCCCGTGGGCCTCCCGTCGCAGTGGCATCTGTTGTTGTAGAGCGCCGGCTCTGGGCGCATGCGCTCCAGAGCTCCGGCTCGGTAATTGGACACATCAGTCCAGCCGCTCCGCGGCACGTGGGATCTTCCCAGGCCAGGGATTGAACCGGCGCCCCTTGCACTGCAAGGCGGTGTCCTTACCCATTGGACCACCAGGGGAAGCCCCAATATTTTCATTATTATGAATACATACATTTTATTCAATACTAAGCCAAGAAGTAGCTTTTCTTGAGCAAATTTTTGTTTTTCTTGGAGTTACTAATTGCCTTGTTTTTTTATTTGTTTTGTTCTTTTTGAACATCTACATCTCCCTATACCCTCCTTACTATATATATATATATAGTCAAAGCTATGTTTTTTCCTGTAATCATGTATGGATGTGAGGGTAGTTGGGTTTGGACGTCAGAACTGGACCATGAAGAAAACTGAGGGCCGAAGAACTGATGCCTTTGCACTGTGGTGTTGGATAGGACTGCAAGGAGATCAAACCAGCCAATCCTAAAGGAAATCAACCCTGACCATTCATTGGAAGAACTGATGCTGAAGCTGAAGCTTCCCCACCCAATGGGAAGAACCGACTCTTTGGAAAAGACCCTGATGCTGGGAAAGATTGAGGGCAGGAGAAGAGGATGACAGAGAATGAGATGGTTGGATGGCATCACTGACTCAATGGATATGAGTCTGAGCAAACTCTGGGAGAGGATGGAGGACAGGGAAGCCTAGTGTGCTGCAGTCCATGGGGTTGTAAAACGTTGGACGAGACTAAGCGACTGAACAATGACACCTATAAGGGCCAGACTGACCTGGAGATGAATGAAAGACAAGGTCCCACCTGATGGGGGCCACCTGATACGAAGACACGACTGATTCGAAAAGACCCTGATGCTGGGAAAAATAGAAGACAGAAGGAGAAGGGGACAACAGAGAATAAATGGTTGGATGGCATCACTGATTCAATGGATATGAGTTTGAGCAAGCTCTGGGAGATAGCAAAGGACAGGGAAGCCTGGCATGCTACAGTCTATGAGTCTCAAAGAGTGACTGAACTGAACTGATACCCTCCGAAAGGTGTAGAAAGTTCTTCAGGTTTTGCTTATAGTCAAATCTGTCAGATAATTATCACTTTCATTTTTAAATTTCTTGGAGTCTTCAGACGTTTCTTCCCACTTGCTTTCTGGAAGTTATATCAGCCGTCACCCTGGGACTTCCTTGCAATGGCTTTACTCCATGCTCACACTTGACTGATAGTTTGGTTGTATACAGAAAAATAGGTTGAAAATAATTTTTTTCTCAGCCCTTTAAAGATATTTCTCTACTACCTTCTAGCTTCTCTTGCTCTTGAGAAGGCCGGTGTATTCTTGGTCATTCAAGTAATCTGCATTTTCTCTAACATCTTTCATAATCTTCTTACCACTTGTATTCTGAAATTGAAGATGATGACTTACTTTGCCTTCCTGGAGATTTTACTTTTTCTTTAATTGTTCTGGCCATATGGTGATCCTTTTTGTTTGTTTGTTTGTTTAACATTTTTTTCAACTTCATGCCATGAGCTCTTTATTTATTCATTTATGTAGTATTTTCATCCATCTTTATTCTTTTGGCATATGTGGGCCTTCCATAGCAGTGGCCTCTTTTGCTGCAGAGCACCGGTTCTGGGCGCATGCTCTCCAGAGCTCTGGCTCGGTAATTGGACACATTGGTTCAGCCGCTCCGTGGCACGTGGGATCTTCCCAGGCCAGGGATCAATCAGGCGCCCCTTGCACTGCAAGGCGGACCCTTTACCCACTGGACCACCAGGGAAGCCCAGTAGTGATCCTTTTATTCTGAATGATCTTCTCCTTCAATTCTGGAAATGTTTGTTGAATTATTACCTTGATAATTTCTTCCCCGTGGTTTTCTTGGCTCTGTCTTTCTAAAATTCTCTAATTAGCTCTTGGCCCTCCTGCGTTGACCCACCATTGAAAAAAATCTTTTTTTCTTCTGTTTTGCGCATTTTTCGTTTTGTTCTACTTTCTGTGAAATTTCTCCACCACATTTACCTTCAGTCTTTCTACTGAATTTTTTAACATCTATATTTTTATTTTCCAAAAGGTCTTTCCTATTCTTTGATTTTCTCCTTGATTATAGTCATGATTCTTTTTTCTTAGAGGTGATATTTTTGTTTAACTCTCTGAAGCTATTAATGATAGTTTCTCTGATGTTTTCTTGCACATAGCATTGCCTGTTTCATCAGAATAATTGCTTTCTGTTTGTTTGTTTTGGTCTTGTCTTTGGATGTTTCCTCCACTGAATCTTTGCTAAAAGCCCACACCCCAGCTCCTTGGGCCTTTTGGAGTGAGTGTATCACAGTGGATTGTTGTTCTGAGTCCATTTTAAATTTCTCCTGGGGCAGAAATTGTGGGTCCACAGTGATAACATATGAATGTGTCTGAGCACTTGTGTGCTAGATTATGTGTTTTTTAAAAATTTTATTTATTTAATTAATTAATTTTTGGCTATTCTGGGTTTTCACTGCTGCTGCAGGCTCTTCTCTAGTTGCAGGAAATGGGGGCTACTCTCTAGTTGAGATGAGCAGGCTTCTTGCTGTGGTGACGTCTCTTGTTGTGAAACTCAGGTTCCAGGGTACACGGGCTTTAGTAATTGAGGCACATGGGCTCAACAGTTGTGACTCGGAGGCTCTAGAGCACAGGCTCCATGGTTGTGGCTCACAGGCTTAGTTGCTCTGCAGCATGTGGGATCTTCCCGGATCAAGGATTGAACCGGTGTCCTCTGCATTGGCAGGCAAACTCTTTACCGCTGAGCTACCAGGGAAACTCCTAGATTATGTTTTGAGTAATTTAATTTTTACCTCAACCCTATGAGGCAAGCAGTAATATTTAAATGCCCTGCTGGGGAAACAGGCACATAAAGGACACAAGGACACAGGACTTGGTAAAAGTCATATAGCCAGGAAAAAAAAAAAAAGGTCACATAGCCAGTATGGGACAAAGCTGGGGTGCTTGGCTCCAGAACCTGTTCTCTTAATTATCTCTTTGTTGTTGTTAGTGATTCAGGCACTGAACCATGTCTGACTCTGATTCTGTGGACGGTATCCCGCCAGGTTCCTTTGTTTATGAGATTTCTCAGGGAAGAATACTGGAGTGGGTTGCCATTTCCTTCGCCAGGGATCTTCCCCACTCAGAGATAGAACCTGAATCTCCTGCATTGGTAGGCGAGTTCTTTACCATGGAGCCACTAGGGAAGTCCTAAACATCGCTACATAATCACCTCATTTGGACTTCGGGAGCATACATTTCTCTCTGTTCTTTATGGAAAACAACCACAACAGTATAACATCCAGTGACCAGACACTGTGCTGAGCCCTGACCTGGGTGGATTCGTTCAGTCCTCACAGCAGCACCAGGAAATGCTGTGCTGTGTCCAACTCTTTCCAACCCCATGAACTGCAACCCGCCAGGCTCCACTGTCCATGGAGGCTCTCCAGGCAAGAATACTGGAGCGGGTTGCCACGTCCCACTTCAAGAGATCTTCCCAACCCAGGGATCAAGCCCAGGTCTCCTGCACTGCAGGCAGATTCTTTACCGTTTGAGCCTCCAGGGAAGCCCAACCCTAGAAAGTAGGTCCTACATTTAGTTCCGCTTTCCAAAGAACCTTTATAAGATGAAACTTGCTTAAGGTCACCAGATAGTGAGGGCAGCTTCAGAATTTAAAATCTAGGCCCTTTGGCTCCAGAGGCCTCATTCTTTTTTTTTTTTCCGTTTTCAGGAAGAAAATCAGTGGAGTTGCAGGTATCACCCTCCTCAGTTCATAGTTAACAATCATCTTGACTATCAGTCTGGGCAAAGCTTCTCTGCTGCATGATTTTCCCCATTTAGTCCCAGTCCCTGTTTCCTCCTGTCCCCCGCCTCAACCCCCACTCGGGTGTTTATCCTTAAATTGGCACATGGCCTCGTAAGACAGGCACGTTTGTTCATGGTGAGTGTATTCAGCAAAAAATCTGACATCCTGCCACACCTCCCACAGGGCCGGGTGCTCTTCCAGACTAGCAGCCAACAAACGACAGCCTCTGGGTCAGATCCAGCCCCCTGCTAGGTTGTATGTGATCCACGAGCTGTACGTGTTTTTACATATTCAGACTGTTGAAAAAAAATCCAAAGGATAAACTTTTCTGATACATGAAAATTAAATGATCATCAAATGTCAACATCCATCAGGAAGTATCAGCCTTGCTTCTTCATTTCTGTGTCATCTCGAACTGTTTCTGTGCATTGTCAAATGGTCACGTGGCACAAGGCCTAAAAAGTCTACCGTCTAGCCGTTTATGGGGAAAAAAATTGCCAACCTCTTCTCAAGATTGGTAGGCGAGTTTCCATCTCTCTGCTACATAATCACCTCATTTGGACTTCGGGAGCATACATTTCTCTCTGTTCTTTATGGAAAACAACCACAACAGTATAACATCCAGTGACCAGACACTGTGCTGAGCCCTGACCTGGGTGGATTCGTTCAGTCCTCACAGCAGCACCAGGAAATGCTGTGCTGTGTCCAACTCTTTCCAACCCCATGAACTGCAACCCGCCAGGCTCCACTGTCCATGGAGGCTCTCCAGGCAAGAATACTGGAGCGGGTTGCCACGTCCCACTTCAAGAGATCTTCCCAACCCAGGGATCAAGCCCAGGTCTCCTGCACTGCAGGCAGATTCTTTACCGTTTGAGCCTCCAGGGAAGCCCAACCCTAGAAAGTAGGTCCTACATTTAGTTCCGCTTTCCAAAGAACCTTTATAAGATGAAACTTGCTTAAGGTCACCAGATAGTGAGGGCAGCTTCAGAATTTAAAATCTAGGCCCTTTGGCTCCAGAGGCCTCATTTTTTTTTTTTTTTCCTTTTTCAGGAAGAAAATCAGTGGAGTTGCAGGTATCACCCTCCTCAGTTCATAGTTAACAATCATCTTGACTATCAGTCTGGGCAAAGCTTCTCTGCTGCATGATTTTCCCCATTTAGTCCCAGTCCCTGTTTCCTCCTGTCCCCCGCCTCAACCCCCACTCGGGTGTTTATCCTTAAATTGGCACATGGCCTCGTAAGACAGGCACGTTTGTTCATGGTGAGTGTATTCAGCAAAAAATCTGACATCCTGCCACACCTCCCACAGGGCCGGGTGCTCTTCCAGACTAGCAGCCAACAAACGACAGCCTCTGGGTCAGATCCAGCCCCCTGCTAGGTTGTATGTGATCCACGAGCTGTACGTGTTTTTACATATTCAGACTGTTGAAAAAAAATCCAAAGGATAAACTTTTCTGATACATGAAAATTAAATGATCATCAAATGTCAACATCCATCAGGAAGTATCAGCCTTGCTTCTTCATTTCTGTGTCATCTCGAACTGTTTCTGTGCATTGTCAAATGGTCACGTGGCACAAGGCCTAAAAAGTCTACCGTCTAGCCCTTTATGGGGAAAAAAATTGCCAACCTCTTCTCAAGATGTTGGGACATGCATGAATGAACTTCTGCTTTGTTTTTAAAAGAATTATTCTTGCCTTTTTTTTTGTTTAAATAGGAGGAGAATAGTGTTTATCAAGCTGTCTCATTGCGGCTTCTCCTTTGTTTTTGGACATGGGGTCACTTTTTGGTGGGTTCCAGCACCCCCCTGTTGATGGTTGCTCATAGGATGTCAAAGGGTGTCTCTTCTTCTCTGTCTGACTTACTTCATTGAGTATAACTCTCTCTAGGTCCATTCCTATTGCTGCAAATGGTATTATTTCATTCTTTTTAATGGCTGAGTAATACTCCGTAGTGTATATGTACCACATCTTCTTCATCCATTCCTCTATTGATGGGCATTTAGGTTGCTCCCGTGTCTTGGCCATTATAAACAGTGCTGCTGTGAACATCAGGCTACATGTATCCTTTCAGATCATGTTTTTCTCTGGATATATGCCCAGGCGTGGAGTTGCAAGGTCACATGGTAGCTCTGTTTTTAGTTTTCTGAGGAACTTCCACACTCTTCTCCATAGTGACTGTACCAGTTTACATTCCCACCCACAGTGGAAGTGCTGGGTCCACAGTGTAGGGTCCACACCCCCTCCAGCATTTATTATTTGTGGATTTTTTGATGGTAGCCATTCTGTGTGAGGTGATATCTCGTTGTAGTTTTGATCTGCATTTCTTTAATAATTAGTGATGTTGAACATCTTTTCATGTGCCTCTTGGCCATCTGTTTGTCTTCTTTGGAGAGATGTCTGTTTAGGTCTTCTGCCCCATTTGTTGATTGGGTTGTTTGTTTTGATGCTGTTAAGCATCATGAACTGTTTGTAAATTTTGGAGACGAATCCCTTGTTGGTGACACGATTTGCAAATATTTTCTCCCAATCCGTGGGCTGTCTTTTGATTTTGTTTGTTTCTTTTGCTTTGCAAACACTTTTGAGCCATCAGGAAGTATCAGCCTTGCTTCTTCATTTCTGGGTCATCTCGAACTTGTTCTGTGCATTGTCAAATGGTCACGTGGCACAAGGCCTAAAAAGTCTACCGTCTAGCCCTTTATGGGGAAAAAAATTGCCAACCTCTTCTCAAGATGTTGGGACATGCATGAATGAACTTCTGCTTTGTTTTTAAAAGAATTATTCTTGCCTTTTTTTTTGTTTAAATAGGAGGAGAATAGTGTTTATCAAGCTGTCTCATTGCGGCTTCTCCTTTGTTTTTGGACATGGGGTCACTTTTTGGTGGGTTCCAGCACCCCCCTGTTGATGGTTGCTCATAGGATGTCAAAGGGTGTCTCTTCTTCTCTGTCTGACTTACTTCATTGAGTATAACTCTCTCTAGGTCCATTCCTATTGCTGCAAATGGTATTATTTCATTCTTTTTAATGGCTGAGTAATACTCCGTAGTGTATATGTACCACATCTTCTTCATCCATTCCTCTATTGATGGGCATTTAGGTTGCTCCCGTGTCTTGGCCATTATAAACAGTGCTGCTGTGAACATCAGGCTACATGTATCCTTTCAGATCATGTTTTTCTCTGGATATATGCCCAGGCGTGGAGTTGCAAGGTCACATGGTAGCTCTGTTTTTAGTTTTCTGAGGAACTTCCACACTCTTCTCCATAGTGACTGTACCAGTTTACATTCCCACCCACAGTGGAAGTGCTGGGTCCACAGTGTAGGGTCCACACCCCCTCCAGCATTTATTATTTGTGGATTTTTTGATGGTAGCCATTCTGTGTGAGGTGATATCTCGTTGTAGTTTTGATCTGCATTTCTTTAATAATTAGTGATGTTGAACATCTTTTCATGTGCCTCTTGGCCATCTGTTTGTCTTCTTTGGAGAGATGTCTGTTTAGGTCTTCTGCCCCATTTGTTGATTGGGTTGTTTGTTTTGATGCTGTTAAGCATCATGAACTGTTTGTAAATTTTGGAGACGAATCCCTTGTTGGTGACACGATTTGCAAATATTTTCTCCCAATCCGTGGGCTGTCTTTTGATTTTGTTTGTTTCTTTTGCTTTGCAAACACTTTTGAGTTTAAGTAGGCTCCGTTTGTTTATTTTAGTTTTTATTTCCATTATTTTGGGAGACAGATTGAAAAAGATGTTGCTGTGATTTATGTCAGAGAGTGTCCTGCCTATATTTTTTCCCAGGAGCTTTATAGTGTCCAGTCTCCCATTTCCCAGCAATTTTTGAGCAGCCCGCAAGCTAAGATTTTTAAATGACTTGAGGGGAAAACTCAAAAGAAGAATAATATTTTGTGACACATAAATATTATATGAAATTCAAATTTGAGTGTTTATAAGTACTTCTGTTGGAACAGCCACCCCCATTCATTTGCATATCACCTAACGTGGCAGCAGAAATCCTATGGGCTGAAAAGCCTACAATATATATTATCTGACCTTTTATAGGGAGGTTTGCCAAGCCCTGCCTGGATGATCACTCTTTAAAGTCTTTATTGAGTTTGTTACAATAGTGCTTCTGTTTTATATTTTGGCTGCGAGGCATGTGGGATCTGAGCTCCTGCCAGGCATGTGGGATCCTAGCTCCCTGATCAGGGATTGAACCCACACTGCATTGAAAGGTGAGGTTTTAGTCACTGGACCACCAGGGAAATCCCTGGATGATTGCTTCTAACTGCTGCAGCATATTCAATTGGGTGGCTCTCTCACATTGACTCGCTTATTCTCTGTGAATATCCCTGGATTGTCCCCTGGTTTGTTACCCACTGTGAACCTGGGAAGAAAGTCTTAAGACATGTCTGAGACAACTGACTTATGGAGTGGACAGACACTTAATTTTCCTTCCTTCTGTGTGGTCCCAGTTTCCAAGATTTCAGTTTTTCACTATTTAACATTTCATCAAGTGCTATTGAGATGTTGCCTTCTCCCCATACCATCAGCAAATGCATTCATTTACTCAAAAAATATTTATGGATGTTAGTTGCTCTGTCGTGTCTGACTCTTTGCAGCCCCATACATTGTAGCCCACCAGGCTCCTCTGTTCATGGAATTCTCCAGTCGAGAATACTGGAGTGGGGTGCCATTCCTTTCTCCAGGGGATTTTCTAGGCTCTGGGATACAGCCAGCGAGAAGAGAAAAAGCCTTATGCTGTTTTCACAGAGCACTTATTAGGCACAGGTGCCCTTCCCAGCACTGTTTTTTTTTTTTTTTAAAGATTTATTTATTTATTTTATTTTTGGGCGGGGGTCGGGTTGGGGAGGGAGGGGAGTGGGCTGGCCACTTCTATTGGTCTTTCATTTCTCTATTTTCATCCGTCTTTGTTCTTTGGCTCCTGTGGGCCTCCCATCGCGGTGGCGTCTGTCGTTGCAGAGCGCCGGCTCTGGGCGCATGCGCTCCAGAGCTCCGGCTCGGTAATTAGACACATCGGTCCAGCCGCTCCGCGGCACGTGGGATCTTCCCAGGCCAGGGATCGAACCGGCGCCCCTTGCACTGCAAGGCGGTGTCCTTACCCACTTGCAACAATTCTATGAAGGAGGTAAAACACCTCTATCTCCAGATAAGGAAACCGGCTCAGCAGTGCCCGGTGGGTGTGACTCCCCCAGATGGGCTGTGGCACCTGGGCTCTTGACTCTTTGCCTCCCTGGCTCTCTGCACAATTTTGCCAACACTCCTCTCTCATTTTTAATTTCCACCTCCCTAATTTTTGCTATTCTAATGAGTGTAAATCTTCTCTCGTAATGTTGTTTTAATTTGCACTTCCCTGATATCTAGTGAATTTGAATATTCCTAGGATCTGGGCTCTTAACTGTTAATTTGCTTCTTGAAATCAAACTACAGTCTCCTACATATGAATGAGTTCTGTTTTGAGAGCACATTTGTAAGTTCAATTGGTTCATAAGTCCAACAGAGTTAGCCTGGAGATCCAACTAACACAATTGGTAACGTAGTACCACATTGTAATAGGTTTATAATGCTTTTCAGACAAATAATCCATACATAAAAAACAAAATAAAAGGAAACACTTTTAATCTTACAGTACAGTACCTTGAATAGTACAGTAGAACCATACAATAGCTAGCGTGTAGGTGATGGCATGCACATTCACATCTTTGAAAGTTTACATGCAAAATTACTGTACTTTATCATCTAGTCGAGAATACTGGAGTGGGGTGCCATTCCTTTCTCCAGGGGATTTTCTAGGCTCTGGGATACAGCCAGCGAGAAGAGAAAAAGCCTTATGCTGTTTTCACAGAGCACTTATTAGGCACAGGTGCCCTTCCCAGCACTGTTTTTTTTTTTTTTTAAAGATTTATTTATTTATTTTATTTTTGGGCGGGGGTCGGGTTGGGGAGGGAGGGGAGTGGGCTGGCCACTTCTATTGGTCTTTCATTTCTCTATTTTCATCCGTCTTTGTTCTTTGGCTCCTGTGGGCCTCCCATCGCGGTGGCGTCTGTCGTTGCAGAGCGCCGGCTCTGGGCGCATGCGCTCCAGAGCTCCGGCTCGGTAATTAGACACATCGGTCCAGCCGCTCCGCGGCACGTGGGATCTTCCCAGGCCAGGGATCGAACCGGCGCCCCTTGCACTGCAAGGCGGTGTCCTTACCCACTTGCAACAATTCTATGAAGGAGGTAAAACACCTCTATCTCCAGATAAGGAAACCGGCTCAGCAGTGCCCGGTGGGTGTGACTCCCCCAGATGGGCTGTGGCACCTGGGCTCTTGACTCTTTGCCTCCCTGGCTCTCTGCACAATTTTGCCAACACTCCTCTCTCATTTTTAATTTCCACCTCCCTAATTTTTGCTATTCTAATGAGTGTAAATCTTCTCTCGTAATGTTGTTTTAATTTGCACTTCCCTGATATCTAGTGAATTTGAATATTCCTAGGATCTGGGCTCTTAACTGTTAATTTGCTTCTTGAAATCAAACTACAGTCTCCTACATATGAATGAGTTCTGTTTTGAGAGCACATTTGTAAGTTCAATTGGTTCATAAGTCCAACAGAGTTAGCCTGGAGATCCAACTAACACAATTGGTAACGTAGTACCACATTGTAATAGGTTTATAATGCTTTTCAGACAAATAATCCATACATAAAAAACAAAATAAAAGGAAACACTTTTAATCTTACAGTACAGTACCTTGAATAGTACAGTAGAACCATACAATAGCTAGCGTGTAGGTGATGGCATGCACATTCACATCTTTGAAAGTTTACGACTTGAAGACTTGTATATAGGGGACTTACTGTACTTTATCATCTACACAGGGTGGAAAAGAGTTTAACCAAGAAATTCACATATACATACATACCTTCCTCCCTTGTTGCAACTTGAGGCTTGTGTCCTAGAAAGAGGACTCACAGATCTTGGCATAATGTGCTTCATGAAGACTACCTGGGGTCAAAGTTCAAGCTACCCAACTGCTGTGTGACTTCTTGCAAATTATTGTCCACTCTGGGCTTCTGTTCCTCTTCTGTAAAATGGGGTAGGTGTCGCCCCTGCCACATAGGATGGCTGGAGAATTAACATGCTTGGCACACAGAAGGTGCCAATCAATAATAGCTACTATTATTTACTTTAGATTAATTTTTATCAGAATATAGTTGATTCACAATGTTGTGTTAGTTTCTGCTCTACAGAAAAGTGAATCAGTTGTACATATCTTAAATATCCTTTTAAGATAATTTTCCCATAGAGGTCATTGCAGTGTATGGAGTAGAGTTCCCTGTGCTATACAATAGGACCTTTACTTTTCTCTTTATATATAGTAGTGTATATATGCTAATCCAATCTTCCAACTTACCTCTCCTCCCCTTTCCCCCTGTCATTAGCTACTATTGCTAATCCCATCAGTGCTCACAGAAAGAGAAGAACAATCATGACGTGATGATGTCAGAACATTCAGCATTTTCCAGAGTCCCCCATGACACCAGCGTGAAGCGTTTCCTCAAGGGGAGGTTTTGCTAGACCAGAGCGATTCCAGGGCCTGGAAGACCACAGGGAGTTAACGCACGTGACTGTCAGCAGGACTCTGGGGTGGTGTTTGGGAACCACTGCCCTCTGCCAGCTGTTGGGTGAAGACGAGGGTATTCCAGCTGTCTCCTCGCAGACTTGAGGGTTTAATGGGGACTATGAATGAGTTCTGTTTTGAGAGCACATTTGTAAGTTCAATTGGTAAGACTTGCCTATAAAAAGGGGTCCCACTTAAAAACTTTTCAGACAAATAACCCATACATAAAAAACAAAATAAAAGGAAACACTTTTAATCTTACAGTACAGTACCTTGAATAGTACAGTAGAACCATACAATAGCTAGCGTGTAGGTGATGGCATGCACATTCACATCTTTGAAAGTTTACGACTTGAAGACTTGTATATAGGGGACTTACTGTACTTTATCATCTACACAGGGTGGAAAAGAGTTTAACCAAGAAATTCACATATACATACATACCTTCCTCCCTTGTTGCAACTTGAGGCTTGTGTCCTAGAAAGAGGACTCACAGATCTTGGCATAATGTGCTTCATGAAGACTACCTGGGGTCAAAGTTCAAGCTACCCAACTGCTGTGTGACTTCTTGCAAATTATTGTCCACTCTGGGCTTCTGTTCCTCTTCTGTAAAATGGGGTAGGTGTCGCCCCTGCCACATAGGATGGCTGGAGAATTAACATGCTTGGCACACAGAAGGTGCCAATCAATAATAGCTACTATTATTTACTTTAGATTAATTTTTATCAGAATATAGTTGATTCACAATGTTGTGTTAGTTTCTGCTCTACAGAAAAGTGAATCAGTTGTACATATCTTAAATATCCTTTTAAGATAATTTTCCCATAGAGGTCATTGCAGTGTATGGAGTAGAGTTCCCTGTGCTATACAATAGGACCTTTACTTTTCTCTTTATATATAGTAGTGTATATATGCTAATCCAATCTTCCAACTTACCTCTCCTCCCCTTTCCCCCTGTCATTAGCTACTATTGCTAATCCCATCAGTGCTCACAGAAAGAGAAGAACAATCATGACGTGATGATGTCAGAACATTCAGCATTTTCCAGAGTCCCCCATGACACCAGCGTGAAGCGTTTCCTCAAGGGGAGGTTTTGCTAGACCAGAGCGATTCCAGGGCCTGGAAGACCACAGGGGAGTTAACGCACGTGACTGTCAGCAGGACTCTGGGGGTGGTGTTTGGGAACCACTGCCCTCTGCCAGCTGTTGGGTGAAGACGAGGGTATTCCAGCTGTCTCCTCGCAGACTTGAGGGTTTAATGGGGTTCACACTCCCCACTGTCCCAGATCGGGGGGTTTAGGCACATCAGGTGACATCAGGGGCCCCCTTGTGTCTCAGTTGTCCTGCAGTCTTCAGTCAGGAGTCAGACAGGGGCGAGTGAAGACCCAGACACAGGAGGACTGCCTGAGAATGACAGTGGAGAGACGGCTGGGCTTTCCTCCCACAATGGGGACTCCTACCCTGAATCTCAGCGCTGGGACGTAAGTGTCTTCATTCCTTCACAGTGTTCCTGGAGGGCCTCTCTGGAAAAGCACCAAGTGTCCCCATTGAAACCGGGGCCGTTTGCAGTGCAAGGGAAGTTATACCGTGCGGGCGGGCTCTGGCCTCTGCCTGAGCTGCATTGACTCCTTCCTGGGTGACCTTGGACAAGTGTCAGCTTCTCTGAGCCCACCTCCTCGTGTCTGTCTCACTGGGCTTCTTTCCCTTTTATGTATTACTCATGAATCTGTTGGATGGTTGGCGAAGTCAATGAACCCTTTCTCAAAGTAACTTTTTAAAATAAGGGACTTCCCTGGTGGTCCAGTAGTTAGAACTTTGCCTTCCAATGCAGGGGGTGTGGGTTCAATCCCTGGTCATAGAGCTAAGATCCTACGTGCCTTGCAGCCAAAAAAGCAAAAATCATAAAACAGAACCAATACTGTAACAAATTCAATGAAGACTTAAAAATATAAAAATATATGATATAATAATAAAATATCATAATAAAATATATGGTATAACAAAGAATTCATTATATGCAAGTTTCCGTAGATGGGTGAATGAGTCATAAAATGTGATACATACATACAGTGGAATGTTCAGCCTTGACAAAGAAGGGAACTCTGACACGTGCTACAGGATGGATGCAATTTGAGGGTGTTAAGCTAAGTGAAATGAGCCAATCGCAAAATGACAGGTACCATATAATCCCACCTGTATGAGGTCCCCTAGGCTAGTCAAATTCATAGAGACAGAAAGTAGAATGGTGGCTGCCAGGGGTTGAAAGAGAAGAGAATGGGCGCTACTGTTTTGCGGGCGTGGAGTCTGAGTTTTGTAAGACAGAGAGCTGGAGAGGCACAGGGGCAGTGCTGCTGTGACATTGTGACTGTCATCAATGGCAAAGTCCAAAAGAGAGTGAAGGACAGGGAAGCTTGGCGTGCTGCAGCCCATGGGTGACTGAACAGCAACAATTAATGCTATTGAATTGTATTCCTAAAAATGGTTAGGAACGTCATGTTCATATTACTGCCTGGGTTTTTGCCACAAACAGAAATGATGAAAGAGGTGCTCTATTAAAGATTTTTATCAAAACTCAGTTATCAAAATACTAAGCTAAGGTACTTCCCTGGTTGTGGGGCCCTGAAGGAAAGAGGGCCTTTGCAAGCATAAGGAAGCTTAAGCACATTTGCAGTTTGGTGCTAAAAGGATGCCTACAGGAAGAGACAGGGCATGATCTAAGGTCCATTGTCAAAACTTCTGATTGATCCCCCTGGTTTCCACTCTGGGCAATGCAGGCTCACCATGAGTTCCTATTGCAATGTAAATGTGTGGTTGCTCGACCTTTAGGTTGATTGGTGTAACTATAGGAAGTCCCTTGCAAACCCCTCTTTCGTTTGCCTATAAAAACTGTTAGTTTACTCTAATAAAGTGGAACCGCTCCGACAACAGAACCCCTGTCGCATCTGATTATCCCCTGCCTGAGCCAGGGGGCTGTGGGGCGGGCAGTTCAAGATTTGCCTTTCTCCGAGATCTCCCGGTTCCGCCGGGGGTAATCCCACTGCCTTCCCTTTCTGCGGAAGGTCCCCGCACCTGGTGGTCCAGTGGTGAAGACTCTGTGTTCCCAATGCAGGGGACCCGGGTTTGATCCCTGGTCAGGGAACTAGATACCACATGCCACAACTAAGACCCAGTGCAGCCAAATAAATAAATAATTTTAAAAATAAAAGTGTTTTTTAAATACTAAGCTAATATATGGCATGTGATACAATAAGCACAGGTTGATTAGGATGTAAGTGTGTGTGTGTGTGTGTGTGTGTGTGTGTGCACTCAGTCACGTTGACTCTTTGGGAGCCCATGGACTGTAGCTGACCAGTCTCCTCTGTCCATGGAATTTTCTAGGCAAGAACACTGGAGGTTGCCTTTTCCTACTTCAGGGGATCTTCCCGACCCAGGGATCGAACTTGCATCTCTTGTATCTCCTGCATTGGCTGGTGGATTCTTTCCCACTGTGCTATCTGGGATTTTAATGGCAGTGGGTTAACTCACTATTATTAGAAAAGTAGTGCTATGTGTGAAAGATTTCTGGATACCTCTGTAACAACTGTCATGCAGTACAGAAATATCTGGAACATCCACTGGGGACAGAGTCACAATAATGATGAAGCTTGTTGCCTTTGTTCATAATAGAAACAAATGCTAATCTCCAGTTAGAAGTTGATAGGAATAAAGGTGTGATTTTCTTCCCCATCCAAATTGAAGATCCCCCTCCCAATTCTACACATGTACCCTTGGGGAGGACCCCGGGTAAGAATCTCCACACCAGATGCTCTGTGTCTTAGAATCAAAACTTCTGATTGATCCCCCTGGTTTCCACTCTGGGCAATGCAGGCTCACCATGAGTTCCTATTGCAATGTAAATGTGTGGTTGCTCGACCTTTAGGTTGATTGGTGTAACTATAGGAGGTCCCTTGCAAACCCCTCTTTCGTTTGCCTAGAAAAACTGTTAGTTTACTCTAATAAAGTGGAACCGCTCCGACAACAGAACCCCTGTCGCATCTGATTATCCCCTGCCTGAGCCAGGGGGCTGTGGGGCGGGCAGTTCAAGATTTGCCTTTCTCCGAGATCTCCCGGTTCCGCCGGGGGTAATCCCACTGCCTTCCCTTTCTGCGGAAGGTCCCCGCACCTGGTGGTCCAGTGGTGAAGACTCTGTGTTCCCAATGCAGGGGACCCGGGTTTGATCCCTGGTCAGGGAACTAGATACCACATGCCACAACTAAGACCCAGTGCAGCCAAATAAATAAATAATTTTAAAAATAAAAGTGTTTTTTAAATACTAAGCTAATATATGGCATGTGATACAATAAGCACAGGTTGATTAGGATGTAAGTGTGTGTGTGTGTGTGTGTGTGTGTGTGCACTCAGTCACGTTGACTCTTTGGGAGCCCATGGACTGTAGCTGACCAGTCTCCTCTGTCCATGGAATTTTCTAGGCAAGAACACTGGAGGTTGCCTTTTCCTACTTCAGGGGATCTTCCCGACCCAGGGATCGAACTTGCATCTCTTGTATCTCCTGCATTGGCTGGTGGATTCTTTCCCACTGTGCTATCTGGGATTTTAATGGCAGTGGGTTAACTCACTATTATTAGAAAAGTAGTGCTATGTGTGAAAGATTTCTGGATACCTCTGTAACAACTGTCATGCAGTACAGAAATATCTGGAACATCCACTGGGGACAGAGTCACAATAATGATGAAGCTTGTTGCCTTTGTTCATAATAGAAACAAATGCTAATCTCCAGTTAGAAGTTGATAGGAATAAAGGTGTGATTTTCTTCCCCATCCAAATTGAAGATCCCCCTCCCAATTCTACACATGTACCCTTGGGGAGGACCCCGGGTAAGAATCTCCACACCAGATGCTCTGTGTCTTAGAATCACACTTGATTCTGGAATCACTTGATAAAAGGTGGTTCTTAGCAGCAGAAATGGGCGTCCCTGGTGGCACCTGTGGTAAAGAACCCATCTGCCAACGCAGGACAGAAGAGATGGGGGCTCAGTCCTTGGGTTGGGAAGATCCCCTGGAGGAGGACACGGCAACTCACTCCAGTATTCTTGCCTGGAGAATCCCATAGACAAGAGAAGCCTGGTGGGCTTCAGTCTAAGGGGTCACAGAGAATTGTACATGACCAAGCGACTAAGCCCTCATGCCAGGAGGAGAGGGAACTCCTCTCGAGAATGGTTGAATCACAGCTTCTGAGAGAGTGAAGAAGAAAGTTGGGTTTTCTTGTTACAGCTCATGGACCATTCATTTCCTGGTTCCCAGGGTGCTGGGTGTGTTTCTCAACTGACTGATCAGTAGCCTTTTAACAAGCCTTGTACTTGGGTGGTTAACTGTTGGTTTCATCTATAAACCGGTAATGATGGCGGTGGATCTCACCAAGACGGGCGAGTTTAAAATGCTTTGGAAGCTTGGCAATTGGAGTTAATGTATTTTATTAACCTTTGACCTTCAAGTATCAAAGGAAACCAGTGAGTGGGTCAGTGGTTTCTGCTTTTGAAAAACTGGCTTAGTAGGTGGAAGAGCCCTACGCTTAAAAAGGATTTTGCAATTTCTCATTGGCAAAGGAGGGAGGGTGTTAATAAATAAAATTGTGGTGAAACCATGCAGGGGTTGTTGTGATTCAGCTGCATTGGCTGGTGGATTCTTTCCCACTGTGCTATCTGGGATTTTAATGGCAGTGGGTTAACTCACTATTATTAGAAAAGTAGTGCTATGTGTGAAAGATTTCTGGATACCTCTGTAACAACTGTCATGCAGTACAGAAATATCTGGAACATCCACTGGGGACAGAGTCACAATAATGATGAAGCTTGTTGCCTTTGTTCATAATAGAAACAAATGCTAATCTCCAGTTAGAAGTTGATAGGAATAAAGGTGTGATTTTCTTCCCCATCCAAATTGAAGATCCCCCTCCCAATTCTACACATGTACCCTTGGGGAGGACCCCGGGTAAGAATCTCCACACCAGATGCTCTGTGTCTTAGAATCACACTTGATTCTGGAATCACTTGATAAAAGGTGGTTCTTAGCAGCAGAAATGGGCGTCCCTGGTGGCACCTGTGGTAAAGAACCCATCTGCCAACGCAGGACAGAAGAGATGGGGGCTCAGTCCTTGGGTTGGGAAGATCCCCTGGAGGAGGACACGGCAACTCACTCCAGTATTCTTGCCTGGAGAATCCCATAGACAAGAGAAGCCTGGTGGGCTTCAGTCTAAGGGGTCACAGAGAATTGTACATGACCAAGCGACTAAGCCCTCATGCCAGGAGGAGAGGGAACTCCTCTCGAGAATGGTTGAATCACAGCTTCTGAGAGAGTGAAGAAGAAAGTTGGGTTTTCTTGTTACAGCTCATGGACCATTCATTTCCTGGTTCCCAGGGTGCTGGGTGTGTTTCTCAACTGACTGATCAGTAGCCTTTTAACAAGCCTTGTACTTGGGTGGTTAACTGTTGGTTTCATCTATAAACCGGTAATGATGGCGGTGGATCTCACCAAGACGGGCGAGTTTAAAATGCTTTGGAAGCTTGGCAATTGGAGTTAATGTATTTTATTAACCTTTGACCTTCAAGTATCAAAGGAAACCAGTGAGTGGGTCAGTGGTTTCTGCTTTTGAAAAACTGGCTTAGTAGGTGGAAGAGCCCTACGCTTAAAAAGGATTTTGCAATTTCTCATTGGCAAAGGAGGGAGGGTGTTAATAAATAAAATTGTGGTGAAACCATGCAGGGGTTGTTGTGATTCAGCTGATTCCCTGGGCATCCAATCTATTGAGTAAAAGCAATTTGGAAAATGTGATTTTTCCCAAATGGAAAAATGAAATTTGAGTGCAAATGAAAAGATCCCAATGAGACTGCTTTCTCTAAGAATATTCAACACAGGAGACTGCGTGTATGTTTGTGTGTGTGTGTGAGAAGGTATGTGTATGTGTAAGGGTTTGTATAGGGGTGTGTTTAGGAGTGTGTAGCTATGTGTGTAGGGGTATGTGTGTGTAGGAGGAATGGACTTTCGGTTGTCAAATAGGGAGGAAATCTAACTTTCAATTCCTGTTTCCTCTTCTCTTTTCCAAATTTAAACAGAGGCATAGAAAACAAACTTGTGGTTACCAACGGTGAAAGAGGAGAGGGATAAATCGGGAATTTGGAGTTAATAGACACACAACAGACCTACAGTATACTATATACATAAAATAGATAGGGGCGTCTCTGGTGGCCCAGTGGCTAAGGTTCTCCTCTCCTAACGCAGGGGGCCTGGGTTCGATCCCTGGTCAGGGAGTTAGACCCCATATGCTACAGTGAGGTTTGGGGTGGCCAAAAAAAAAAAACAAAAACAAACTAGATAAAAACAACTTACTGGATAGTACAATGAGCTGTATTCAATAACTAAAATAACCTAGCAAATAGAAGGGGAAAAAGTGGAAACAGTGATAGATTTTATTTCCTTGGGTTCCAAAATTACTGCAACCGTGGCTGCAGCCCTGAAATTAAGAAGCTTGCTCCTTGGAGGGAAAGCTATGACAAACCTGGACAGCATTTTAAAAAGGAGAGGGAAAGACGTAGTTAAAGCTATGTTTTTTCCAGCAGTTATACATGGATGTGAGAGTTGGACCATAAAGAAAGCTGAGTGCTGAAAGACTGATGCTTTCGAACTGTAGTGCTGAAGAAGACTTTTTTTAAAAAAAATCTGGCTACACCAGGTCTTCGCTGTGGCATGCTGGATCTTTAGCTGCAGCATGGTGGTCCTCAGTTGTGGCATGTGGGATCTAGTTCCCTGACCAGGGATCAAACCTGGGCCGCCTGCACTGGGAGCACAGAGTCTTAGCCACTGGACCACCAGGAAAGTCTCTGGAGAAGGCTCTTGAGAGTCCATTGGACTGTGAGGAGATCAAACCAGTCAATCCTAAAGGAAACCAACCCTGAATATTCACAGGAAGGACTGATGCTGAAGCTGAAGCTCGAATACTTGGGCCACCTGATGCAAAGAGCCAACTCACTGGAAAAGACCCTGATGCTGGGCAAGATGGAGGACAAAAAAAGAGAAGAGAGTATAAAGGATGAGTTGGTTAGATGGCATCACCGACTCAATGGACATGAATCTGAGCAAACTCCAGGAAATACTGAAGGAAAGGGGAGGTTGGTGTGCAATCCATGGGACACAGTCGGATACAACTGAAGTAACTCAGCGTGCACTCACGCACGCACACATATATATGAAACAACCACTTTGTTGTACACTTGAAACATTGTAAATCAATTATATGTCAATAAAGACTTCCTTGACAGTTCAGTGGTTAGGACTCTGAGCTCTCACTGTTGGGGCAGGGGTTCAATCCCTGATCAGGGAGGCTAAGATCCTGTATGCCATGCAATATGGCCGAACAAACAAAAAACTATACTCTGTTTAAGAAAAGATTTAAACAAGATCTCAGGGATAGTCCTCTAGGTTCTTTTGAGTAAGCTGAGGACACTGGCCTTGGCCTTCCTGGGAAGAGGCCTTCTGAAGAGGGGCAGAGTCTCCAAGCCCCTCGGCAGCCTGCAGAATCCCTGTAAAACTAACCAGCTGTGTGTTTTGCTCTTGTTTGCTTCTGCTGGGTGTTGGAAAGGCCTCCCATCTGTGAGTGGATGATCAGACCCTGTTGATGAGCAGCCACTGGGCACCACACCAGGTGGCAACATCCAACCCCGTATTTTCTCATGTGACTCATGGTGAATCCAGAGCAACGTAGGATTAAGGAAAAGTTGATCAACAGAGGGATGAGTCAAAAAGGAATAATGCAAAACAGATGGAGCAATAGATCAATGATCTAAATAGAATCTTGGTGGTAGTACTTAAGTGTTCATCATACATTTCTGACTTCTGTGTATTTGAAACTATCATAAAATGTTGGGTAAAGGGAGACAGCCGATTGAAAAAAATAAAAAAGGTCTTGTTATTCCCAGCCTCTCAAATTTTATATAGCTGGGGTAATTTTCTTCCCGCTTCATTTTTAAAAATTATTTATTTATTTATTTATTTTAGGCTCTTCTGGGTTTTCACTACTGCTGCAGGCTCTTCTCTAGTTGCAGGGAGTAGGGGCTACTCTCTAGTTGAGGTGAGCAGGTTTCTTGTTGCAGTGACTTCTCTTGTTGTGGAACTTGGGCTCTGGGGCACACGGGCTTCAGGAGCTGTGGCACATGGGCTCAGTAGTTGCGGCTCCGAGGCTCTAGAGCACAAGCTCCATAGTTGTGGTTCACGGGCTTAGTTGCTCTGCAGCATGTGGGATCTTCCCAGATCAGGGATTGGACTTGTGTCTCCTTCATTGGCAGGTGAGCTCTTTACCACTGAGCTACCAGGGTAACCCTGCTTCCAGCTCCATTTAAAAAAAATTCAGAATTGAAGAACAGAATTAATTGGATTTCTACAGATATTGAAAACAAACTTGTGATTACCAAAAGGGAAATGTGAGACAGGGTAGGGATAAATCAGGAGCTTGGGGTGAACATATACGCAGTGCTATATATAAGATAAATAACCAGCATGGACCTGCTGCACAGCACAGGGAACTCTCCTCAGTCCTCTTTGATAACCTATATGAGGAAAGAATCTGAAAAAGAATGGATATATGCATATGTGGGGCTTGCCTGGTGGCTCAGTGGTAAAGAATCCTCCTGCAGTGCAGGAGATGCAGGAGACATGGGTTCGATCCCCGGGTCGGGGAAAATCCCTGGAGGAGGAAATGGCAACCCATTCCAATATATATATTTTTAATTCTTTATTTTATTTTTTGCTTCTTTATTAGTAGTTGGAGTAGTAGTATTTTTTACAGAGTTCTGTTGTTTACTGCCACACATCATCCTGAATCAGCCATAACCACTTCAGTATTCTTGCCTGGAAAACCGCATGGACGGAGGAGCTTGGTGGGCTATAGGGTGGCAAAGATGTGGGCACAACTGAGCACACAACATGAGCACACATGTATGTGTATGACTGAGTCGCTTTGCTGTGCACCTGAGACTAGCACTAAATTGTAAGT
Source organism: Tragulus kanchil (assembly GCA_022376925.1). Taxonomy (NCBI): domain Eukaryota; kingdom Metazoa; phylum Chordata; class Mammalia; order Artiodactyla; family Tragulidae; genus Tragulus; species Tragulus kanchil. The sequence continues at coordinate 156,893,979 of JAIOJX010000032.1, forward strand.
CAGCTCTGGCAGTGGTTTGGTGGCTTGGTTGCTGTGCCGTGTCCTGCTGACTACCCTCACCTCACACCCTTTGTCCTGCCTTTCTACCGCTTTCCATGCTTCCTCAAACCTGGACTAGAAGCACCCAGGTTGAACCATTTCTTAGCGTCTTTATTTTCTTATGAAGGCTCCCATGTCCTGTAAAACTTCTATGAAATAAATATATATGCTTATCTCCCGTTAATCTGTCTCATCAGTTCTATTCTGAGACCCCAGGAACCCTAATAAGGTCTAGGAAACTTTTCTTTCCCTCCTACTCAGACTCCTGCAAAGCTGAGATCGAGGCCTTGCCTTTCAGGGGAACCGCATGTGGGATCTTCCCAGATCAGGGATTGGACTTGTGTCTCCTTCATTGGCAGGTGAGCTCTTTACCACTGAGCTACCAGGGTAACCCTGCTTCCAGCTCCATTTAAAAAAAATTCAGAATTGAAGAACAGAATTAATTGGATTTCTACAGATATTGAAAACAAACTTGTGATTACCAAAAGGGAAATGTGAGACAGGGTAGGGATAAATCAGGAGCTTGGGGTGAACATATACGCAGTGCTATATATAAGATAAATAACCAGCATGGACCTGCTGCACAGCACAGGGAACTCTCCTCAGTCCTCTTTGATAACCTATATGAGGAAAGAATCTGAAAAAGAATGGATATATGCATATGTGGGGCTTGCCTGGTGGCTCAGTGGTAAAGAATCCTCCTGCAGTGCAGGAGATGCAGGAGACATGGGTTCGATCCCTGGGTCGGGAAGATCCCCTGGAGGAGGAAATGGCAACCCATTCCAATATATATATTTTTAATTCTTTATTTTATTTTTTGCTTCTTTATTAGTAGTTGGAGTAGTAGTATTTTTTACAGAGTTCTGTTGTTTACTGCCACACATCATCCTGAATCAGCCATAACCACTTCAGTATTCTTGCCTGGAAAACCGCATGGACGGAGGAGCTTGGTGGGCTATAGGGTGGCAAAGATGTGGGCACAACTGAGCACACAACATGAGCACACATGTATGTGTATGACTGAGTCGCTTTGCTGTGCACCTGAGACTAGCACTAAATTGTAAGTCAGCTCTGGCAGTGGTTTGGTGGCTTGGTTGCTGTGCCGTGTCCTGCTGACTACCCTCACCTCACACCCTTTGTCCTGCCTTTCTACCGCTTTCCATGCTTCCTCAAACCTGGACTAGAAGCACCCAGGTTGAACCATTTCTTAGCGTCTTTATTTTCTTATGAAGGCTCCCATGTCCTGTAAAACTTCTATGAAATAAATATATATGCTTATCTCCCGTTAATCTGTCTCATCAGTTCTATTCTGAGACCCCAGGAACCCTAATAAGGTCTAGGAAACTTTTCTTTCCCTCCTACTCAGACTCCTGCAAAGCTGAGATCGAGGCCTTGCCTTTCAGGGGAACCAATCTATCATTATCCTTCTGCTCCCTACTCTTACTTGGGATCTCCAGGGCTCAAGCAGGATTTGGGAAATGCTGACACCTATCTGTGCTTTCTGAGTGACCCTTGAGACTTGCACTAGAGGGGACAGGGAGAGGCTGACCTTTCATTGATATGCTTGGAACTGCTTCTGGGTGAATTTGTCCAGGGCAGGAGAGAGCTGCTGAGCCTGAAGATGTGATGAGGGTTTGCAGTGGTCGCCTGGTGAGGCTCCCTTATCCAGTGCATCCTCAGAGGTCTCAACTGACCACTGTGGGACCCAGGAAGGCCAAGAGAGTGCTGAGCAGCATTGGGAGCAGAAACCAAATATTTCATGGTAATTCTGAAACCTTGCATCTAAGTGGGAAGAGAGGCGCTATTGTGTGAGGTGTGACCAGGTCTGGGCTTGCTTTGGGAAGAGCGGACTTCCATGCTTATGTCCAGTCTTAGTTGCTCCCACCTTCCTGGAGCACCTGGAATTTGAGTCACTCTGTCTTATGAAGAAGAAAATGGAACACACCTTGTTTTTCTTAGAAGGGGTCTTTAAAACAAATTAGGGTTCATGTTGACCAAGAGACGCTTGACTTCAAGGAGTTTCTTTCTTTCTTTCTTTCTTTTTTATTGAAAGAATACCTACACTCCTATGTTTACTGCGGCAATATTTACAAGAGCCAAGACACAGAAACAACCTCAGTGTCCATCGACGGGTGAATGGATAAGAAGACAGGATTTCTTCAAGGCATTTTGTTAGATGAGATCATCATACGTGTGTGCATGCGTGCTCGGTTGCCTTAGTCAAGTGTGTCTCCGTGACCCCATGGACTGTAGCCCACCAGGCTCCTCTGTCCATGGGACCCTCCAGGCGTGACCACCGGAGCAGGTTGCCGTGCTCCCCCTCCACAGGATCCCCTCAACTCAGGGACCAAGATAATCATTCAGAGAAAGACAAATACTCTATAACATCACTTACATGTGGGAATCTAAAAGAAGCTAAACTTGTAGAAACGGAGAGTCGATGGTGTTTACCAGGGGCTGA